>JAIXND010000674.1:58218611-58338121 GCA_023646645.1 Varanus salvator macromaculatus | reverse complement strand
AATGCTGGCACAGAGATCATCACATTTCCAGTAGTTAAAATGTCCAGTACTTTTCAGTTTATTAAGATAAAAGAATAACTACATTTTTCAAAATAAATTAAATATCTCACAGAGTTTGAACAATAAACTCTTCATAAGAACACTATGGCTTGTTTGTTTGTTTATTTATAGCATCCTATACATTTGCACTCCTTCATGGATCACTGCCTTGTCATGGCGAAGGGGCTTGCGTAGCGCATTGAAGCTATGAGCTACGCCGTGCAGGGCCACCCAAGACGGACAGGTCATAGCAGAGAGCTCTGACAAAACGTGATCCACTGAAGAAGGAAATGGCAACCCACTCCAGTAGCTTTGCCATGAAAACCCCATGGACAGTACCAAAAGGCAAAAAGATATGACACCGGAAGATGAGCCCCTCAGGCCGGAAGGTGTCCAATATGCTACTGGGGAAGAGCGGAGGGCTAGTACTAGTAGCACCAGAAAGAATGAAGCGACTGGGTCAAAGCCAAAAGGACACTCAGTTGCTGATGTATCTGGTGGTGAAAGGAGTCGGATGCTGCAAAGATCTATACTCCATAGGAACCTGGAATGTAAGATCCATGAATCAAGGCAAGCTGGTTGTGGTCAAACAAGAGATGACAAGACTGAACATCGACATCTTAGGAATCAGTGAACTAAAATGGACAGGAATGGGTGAATTTAATTCAGATGACCATCAGGTATACTACTGCGGGCAAGAATCCCTCAGAAGAAATGGAGTAGCCTTCATAGTCAATAAAAGAGTAGGAAAAGCAGTACTGGGATACAATCTCCAAAATGACAGAATGATCTCAGTTCAAATCCAAGGCAAACCATTCAACATCATAATAGTCCAAGTCTATGCCCCACTGAAGAGGCTGAAGTTGACCAGTTCTGTGAAGGCCTACAACACCTTCTAGAATTAACTCCAAAAAATGATGTCCTTATCATCATGGGGGATTGGAATGCTAAAGTAGGAAGCCAAAAGATAACCAGAATAACAGGCAAGTTTGGCCTTGGAGTACAAAATGAAGCAGGGCACAGGCTAGTAGAATTTTGTCAAGAGAATACGATGGTCATAGCAAACACTCTTTTCCAACAACCCAAGAGACGACTCTACACATGGACAACACCAGATGGTCAACACTGAAATCAGATTGATTATGTGCTCTGCAGCCAAAGATAGAGAAGTTCTATACAGTCAGTAAAAACTAGACCAGGAGCTGACTGTGGCTCAGATCATGAGCTTCTGGTTGCAAAATTTAGGCTTAAGTTGAAGAAAGTAGGGAAAAGCACTAAGCCACTCAGGTATGACCTAAATCATATCCCTGATGAATATACAGTAGAGGTGACAAATAGATTTAAGGAATTAGAGCTGATAGGCAGAGTGCCTGAAGAACTATGGACGGAGGTTTGCAACATTGTACAAGAGGCAGTAACTAAAACCATCCCAAAGAAAAAGAAATGCAAGAAAGCAAAATGGCTGTCTGAGGAAGCTTTACAAATAGCTGAGGAAAGAAGGGAAGCGAAAGGCAAGGGAGAAAGAGAAAGACACAAACAATTGAATGCAGAATTCCAGAGAATAGCTAGAAGAGATAAGAATGCTTTCCTAAATGAACAGTGCAAAGAAATAGAAGAAAACAATAGAATAGGGAGGACCAGAGATCTCTTCAAGAAAATTGGAGATACGAAAGGAACATTTCATGCAAAGATGGGCATGATAAAGGACCAAAATGGCAGGGACCTAACAGAGGCAGAAGAGATTAAGAAGAGATGGCAAGATTACACAGAATAACTATACAAGAAAGCTTAATGTCCCTGATAACCACGATGGGGTGGTCACTGACCTCGAGCCAGACATCCTGGAATGTGAAGTCAAGTGGGGCTTAGGAAGTCTGAGCAAAAACAAAGCTAGTGGAGGCGACAGTATTCCAGCTGAGCTATTCAAAATCCTGAAAGACGATGCAATAAAAGTGCTACACTCAATATGCCAGCAAATTTGTAAAACTCAACAGTGGCCACAGGATTGGAAAAGGTCAGTTTACATTCCCATCCCAAGGAAGGGCAATGCCAAAGAATGTTCAAACTATCGCACCATTGGACTCATTTCACATGCTAGCAAAGTGATGCTCAAAATCCTACAAGCTAGGCTCCAGCAGTATGTGGACCGAGAACTACCAGAGTACAGGCAGGATTTCAAAGAGGACGAGGAACAAGAGATCAAATTGCCAACATACGCTGGATCATGGAGAAAGCTAGGGAGTTCCAGAAAAACATCTACTTCTGCTTCATTGACTATGTTAAAGCCTTTGATTGTGTGGATCACAACAAATTGTGGCAAGTTCTTAAAGAGATGGGAGTACCAGACCATCTTATTTGTCTCTTGAGAAACCTGTATGCAGGTCAAGAAGCAACAGTGAGAACTGGACACGGAACCACTGATTGGTTCAAAATTGAGAAAGGAGTTTGGCAAGGCTGTATACTGTCGCCCTGCCTATTTAACTCGTATGCAGAGCACATGAGAAAGGCAGGGCTAGATGAATCACCAGTTGGAATCAAGATTGCTGGGAGAAATATCAACAACCTCAGATATGCAGATGATACCACTCTCATGGCAGAAAGTGAAGAGGAACTAAAGAGCCTCTTGATGCAGGTGAAGGAGGAGAGCACAAAAGTTGGCTTGAAACTCAACATTAAGAAAACTAAGATCATTTGATTATGATTATAGAATGTTGAAAGACCATGTTATAGGGGGCTGACCCAGCTGTCCGATGTATTTGATGATTGATTTTTTTTTAAAATTTGTAGCTTAAAATCTTAATAAAACTTTATTTTCCTGGGCTCCAAGATCACCACAGACGGGGACTGCAGCCAAGAAATTAAAAGACGCTTGCTCGTGGGGAGGAAAGCTATGGCAAATCTAGACAGCATAGTAAAAAGCAGAGACATCACCCTGCCAACAAAAGTGCATATAGTCAAGGCTGTGGTTTTCCCGGTTGCAATGTATGGCTGTGAAAGCTGGACCATAAGGAAGGCTGAGCGCCAAAGGATTGAGGTCTTTGAATTGTGGTGCTGGAGGAGACTCCTGTGAATCCCTTGGACCACAAGGCGATCAAACTGGTCAGTCCTAGAGAAGATCAACCCTGACTGTTCTTAAGGCCAGATCCTGAAGATGAAACTCAAATACTTTGGCCTCCTTTGGGAGTCCTTTGGGAGTCCTTCCTTCAATGAGAAGGAAGGACTCCCTGGAAAAGAGTCTAATGCTGGGAACAATAGATGGCAAAAGAAGAAGGGGACGGCAGAGGATGAGGTGGCTAGATGGAGTCACAGAGGCGGTTGGTGTGAGCTTGGGTGGACTCTGGGAGATGGTGGAGGACAGGAGGACCTGGAGGAATGTTGTCCATGGGGTTGTGATGAGTCGGACATGACTTTGCGACTAACAACAACACATTTGCACATCTGTACAGATTCTGGAATGGTGAACAATAAAAGATTAAAAATAAAAAGCACAATAGCAAAAACAGTATCTGTAACAGAGTATGAATAAAGACTTTGGCTAGTCACCCAGGGAAGGCTTCCTGAAATAAAGATATTTTTAGGAGGTGCCAGGACAACCCAGTGTGGGTCTCTGCCTGGCCTCCAGAGGCAGAGATATCCAAAGGAAGTACCTGCACGCTGGGACTCCTCATGCCCCTGGGTGCGAAGTGTATGGCCCTGTTATGAGTGCATGGTGTGTGAGAAAGCGGGGCAGGAATTGAAAAGGTAAGGAGAAGACAACCGTCTCTTGAATCCATCAAAGGGAAGCCAGGACTACCAATGCGTTGCCTCTTGTGCTGTCATCACTGCACTATGTTCCCTCTTCTCTGTCCCATTCTTGTGTTGTTGCCAGGTATTGGCGTCGAGCCCTGGGCATGCAGGTTAGGTACGTGAACTGCGACGGCTACCAGTTTTGCTATTCCTACCGAGGAAGGCCCAGCCACAAAGCCTCTGTGCTCATGCTGCATGGATTCTCTGCCCACAAGGATATGTGGCTCTCTGTAGTCAAGGTACGCTCCCATTTTCTGGCAGTAAAGCAGTTCTGTGTTGGCAAAAGAGCTCATTCCTATTGAGCCAAGGGGTGTGTGTGGGCTGGTTCGCACTTGGCCGTAACCACAGGCTGCTTCTCTGCGGCTCACTTGCCCTGCCTTGGGGTGTCTGTACTGCATAGCCTATGGAGCAGCTCAGGTTGGAATGGAAGTGCCAATGTGAACAAAAGCCACGTGTTGCTATAGGGTACTGAGGATGCTGTGGGGTCCTAGCATCTCCACGCGGGGCTGGAAAAATGCCTGCCAGAAACCTTGGAGAACTGCTTCCTGTTGCTGCCAGCGGTTCTGGGCCAGCAGGACCAGTGGGTTCAGTACAAGAACTGGGAGGAACAAACGAGTGACGGTTATAGACATTTCAGCAATGGGTTTTCTTTCTAGATGTACAGGCTTATAAACATAGATGGTAGACTAAATTATAAATATACTGTGCTATAATTCTTAAACCAATACTAAATGTATTTTGACTTTGTACACAGAAATTCAGGCTTATCTGTGGATATATTATGCTACAGTTAATCAAAGCTTCTCACATATAGTAATTAAAATATAAAGCTGTGGTGTTCTTACATGTAATTAGAAAAAGAAATATGTTATGCATTTTTTTTTAAAGATTAGCTTGTTAAATTTTGAATGTCACATGGAAAGTCATGGACCTTACCCAATCCAAAAGAGTTAAAGTGCATGCCAAGGTGACTGCACACCAGAATATGTATAAACCTCACCAGGCCTGAGGCTTCCCACAGATGTTTTCATTCTCTCACAGGCAAAGCAGTCTGTCAAAAACCATAAAGCAATTTGGTAAAAAGTTTTATTAAAATTTAGAACAAATTTAAAGCCAGTTGATCAACATACCGGCCGCCTAAGTGCTTGCTTACACCAGATGGTTCAAAATGCTACTAAAAGGACTCAGCAGAAGGCAGCCACAAATGGTCCTCTGTTCCCCCCTTCGCAGCAGCAGTGGCAGAATGGTGTTAATACTGGCCTGGCACAAGGTACTCTGGGAAAGATGGCATGGGATACAAAACTTTCCTTCCCCCTGTGGCAGCCGATTGCTGCAGAATGGGGCTTTTGCGTCCCTCCTTCCTCTGCGCACTCTCTGAGTCTTCTTTGGAGGGGGCTGCTCAGAGGAGCTTTGGAGGGTGCACAGGGTGGCAGGGAGTAGGAATGGATGTGGAAATGCCATTCTGCAAGCACACTCCTTCTGAGGGTTGAACCTGGCATCTTCTGCACGCAAAGCAGATGTTCTGCCACTGAACTCTGGCAACTTGGTAACTCCAGTAATGTCAATGGCTGGAAGCTTGTTCACATGCTGGGTTTGATGATTTGCTTTAGTCAAATACCTCCTCTGACTTGCTAATCACTTAGCCCTTTTTCTCTGCAGTTCCTGCCAAAGAACCTACACTTGATTTGTGTTGACATGCCAGGTCATGAGGGCACAACTCGATCATCCTTGGATGACTTCTCTATCTATGGGCAAGTGAAAAGAATACACCAGGTAAAGACTCTAGAAATGGTCCTCAGAATTGTTGGGACTTTCTCTCTGCTTCACCTCCTTGAGTGCAGGGTCCAGTTTTGAAGTAGAGGATTTGGATGGGGAGGAACTTCATCTTTTTTATTTCTTGGAAGATAAGGTTATGCAGCATTTTTTAAAAGAAAAGGTACAGGGAACAAAAGATTACAGCAAAACCCCAAAGTTCTATGCCAGTATTTAAATGAAGGTGGCATTTCCTGAGAGTTTTCCGGACTTCCTGCATGCACTAGAAAACATGCCATGACTTCACAGTCTCAAAGATTATCTTGTCAACATTCTGACCCTCAAATTCTTATTCTGCTTAATTCTTCAAATCCTGCTCTTTGAATATCCAAGTCCATTAGTGAGCAAGAGAAATTGCAACAAGCTGACTAGGTGACTGGTCTGTTTGCACTTTGACTGTGATGGGTTCATCTGTATTTTTTATGAATCAGGTTGATAAATGTGGCGAATAATTACCTCTTTCCTGGTCTTTTCTAACAGGCTGGGATTCAAGAATGTTACTGAACTAGCTGCTCCTACCTTGTAAAAATGTACCCTGTCTACCCTGTCAGTTGTGCAATGCCTGATGAGCAAGTCGTTGCTCAAGATGCTCTAAGCATTTCTGTAACGATTGCTAGGTGCAATGTGTAAAAACTCAGTTAAGAGCCAGTGTCCCAGGGCACCATCTCCAAACTCTTGGCTCAGAACTGTCTCCTCTGACAAAATGACTGTTTGATTTTTTGTATCTGTTTATAAAGCTTGCATTTTCCTATCTGTAACATGACTGGGTGCTATCGAAAGCCACTGTCCTGAACCCCAACAGCGCTTCCTTCCTTCCCTGGCCTACCTAAGCTCTACGCCATACCTGCCCCCACATCTTGGTCTCAGGGTGCTTGAGAACATGAAGGAGAGGTGCTCAGCGCCCAGAAAGGCCACGTAGTGGTAACTGTGGCAAGGCCGTTCTGCCTCCCCCACTCCACTGTTCCCACTCGATTGTGAGGGCAGGAGCAGCTGCAGTGGTTGATCCTAAAAGCCATTCGTGGTGGTACAAAATGAATCCGGTTGCATCCCTTCTTTTTGCACTAACCGTGTTCTGTTCCAGCAGCAACAGAATGACCTGCTGAGATGCATGTGGACTTTTTCCTGTCCCAGCAGGGTGGCAAGCTGAGTGGGTGAGCTAGAGGGATGTGCACACACAGCTGTGCATGAACTTGCCCGTTAGACTTCCCATTCTGACAGATGCTCTCAGAGGCTTTTATGTAACCTCTCTAAAGTAGCATGTGATTTTCCTAACTCTTTCTTTTCAGCTTTCCCAGGTCTAGGATAGAATCTTTTTTTGCCAGGTTTTTTGTTTTTGTTTTTTTTAGCCTCCCCCTTTTGCTCCCTTTCCAGCTTCCTTCCTCTCCCAGCACAGACAACCAACAGCAGTTCTTCCCTCATCTTTGTGAGCCGTGTAGGCCTCTGGCAGTAACCCAGCCTTGCTCTGGCTTTGTCTCTAAATATGCCACGCAATCTCCCATTGCTTGCTTTTGTGTGGCTTTTGAAATGAACATCTTTAATCTCTCGCAGCTTGTTGTGGAACTGTTGCCCTGTGTTACACTAATACGTGGTTGTCCATTTGCTCTTTCAGTTTGTTGAATGTATCAATCTGAACAGAAAACCCTTTCATATGGTCGGAACGTCAATGGGCGGAAATGTGGCAGGTGTTTATGCTGCCCAGTACCCAGCGGAGGTCTGCAGTTTAAGTCTTGTCTGCCCTGCAGGTGAGGGGCAGAAATGACGGCCAGGGAAACAACGGGATGTCTGCCCATGGCCTCTTGAATGAAATAGTGGAATTATGTTCCATGAGAGGCACCGGGAGGAAGCAGGGGTCAAACAGCTGGAACCTTGGGCTGTCGCAACCACCCTTTGCTCTTGGTTCAGAAGACATCAAGGAAGGGGCATGCATTACATGAACACTGAGAAAGATGTGTGTGATTCCCTCCCACAAAATACCCTCCTCCAAACTGCTGGCCCACAAATGTTTTGGGCTCTAACTCCCAGCAGCTCCAGCTAGAATGGCCAGTTGCCAGGACTGTTGGGAGTTGGAGCCCAAAACATCTGGAGGACACCAAGCTGGGGAAGCGTGGTTTGCAGTGACTTGGTGTCACTTTGTTGTGTGGATGACAAACCCTCCTTGGTGACAGTGACAGCAAGTGATGGGTGGGAACTGGATAACAAGGGGCATCAGACACAGATGAGTCATCCTAGATATTACAGAAGAAGGAGCTCAGCGCACCGTTGTGTTTTGTGGTGGGAGATTCAGGACAGATCAAAGGAAGGACTTCTTCTCATAGGACAGACTATGGAATTCTCAGACACAGGGAGTAGCAATGGCCACTAATTTGGGTGGCTTCAAAGGGGACTGGGCAAATTAGTGGAGGACAAGGCTAACCATAGCTACTAGCCTTGTTGGCTGTGTGCAGCTTCCATTCTCAGAGGGGGTGTGCCAATATATACTCATTGCTGAGGAGCTTGGGCTAGCAGAACTTCGAGCTACATGCTCCAAGGCACTCTTGTGGGAGGAGCTTCTGAGGCCACTGGGCACACTGGAAACCTTGGGGGAGGCTCATGAGTGTTTTCACACTGCGGGGTGAGGAAGAGGTTGCCATTTCATGAAATAAAGGCCATGGTCAGTCACAAAATGCTAATTTAGCAGCAGCCAAACTGGTGAGCTTAAAAGAATAAATTACCCAAGAACTGAAATATAAGGCACAGGCACAGTCTGAGTTTCCAAGGAGGAAGTCACTTTTTTGAACCTCAGTTATGATGCAACTGGGGGCCAGTCCTTCTCTCTGTAGTATGCCGGCTCCCAGTTCAAGTTTCTGAATATTTTTTTAACTTAAGGAACACAATAAAAATCAGGGAGGGCAGAGAGCTTGGTGGGTGCTGTGAAAGGTATCCATGGACACCATGCTGGAGAACTCCAGAGCTAGAGCAGGCCTTTATGCTTTTCCCCTGCCTGTGGATTAAAGAACAGGCTCTCTGTTCAGGTTCCTCTGGCAGGTTTTCTCTGCTGATGACAGGTGCGTTTCTGCTTCCACTGCAGGGCTGCCACATGGCAGAGAAAGCAAGTTCGTGAAGCAGCTGCGGGAGCTGAAGGCGTCTGAGAGCATGGACAGGATCCCTTTGATTCCATCCACCCCAGAGGAGATGGCGGATATGCTGAAGCTCTGCTCTTACGTTCGCTTTAAAGTGCCCCAGCAGGTAAAACGTGTGAGTGGCAGGGACGCCTGCAGTTGGGGTCTTTGTAGCCTCAAGATGCCCGGAAGTCTTTCTGAATGAGCAAGCCTCATGCTGTCTCAGTAAACATCCCTGCAAGATGTTGTAGGGCAGAGTTTGGGCCGTAATCTTCTGTCTTAAGCTGACCCTGTGATACTAGGGAAACAGAGAAGCATAGAAATGGAGTGAGTCCGAAGGGGCCTCCTGCGCCATCTAGTCTGACCCCCGGCTCCAGCTGGCTCCACTCATGTCATGCCTACCATAATGAGTGAGCTGTATCCCTTTGACACAGTTGCTTTTGTCTAGTGGCTAGTTTTGCAAGTTTCCCCAGACCACTAGAAACCTTTGTTTTTCCCCAGACTATTGGAAGTCCCTGTAGACCCTGTTTTCATCTCAACAGATACAGAGAACTTTCATATTGCCTATCTTCACAGTCCCCAAAACAGAAAATGGCCCCTCAGCCATAAGTCAGGTGCACAAGTTGAAAGTCTTTGAAATATTATACATTTGTGAACTTTTGCTCATCTGTCTAATTTCTGAGCATTTTAGGTAATATGCTTATGTCAAACTCCATGAGGTCTAGTGATTTTTTTAAACAATGAATTCTACCCAAACGCCACAGTGCTTTTTTTTTTAAAGCAGGGGAAGAAAACCTTATCTTGGGCTCCTTTGGATCAACGGCCAGCTTGTTACCTGCTGCAGCTTGTTACAGCAGGCACCCTTCCTGCTCACCTGTGGCTTTAAAATATATAAGTGTGTGTGTGTGTGTATATAAAAGTGAAATAAAATTGTCAAGGGATTTTGAACTCATGTAACCAATACATTCGAGCCCACAAATTTCAAAGAGACCAAAAATACCTATTTTTCTATCATTCTGTACTCTATGGAAGGTCAGAAAAAAAGGGAAGAATTATTCTGCATGCTGATAAATCTTTCAATCACTTCAAGTCAATTATAAGTCATCAACTACTTTTTAAAGAGCTTCCTTTTACATCCTGCTAATTGTACTGGATATAATAGAATTTCCATTTGTCATTCAATTCTTCAGTCTTCTATTTATATAATTAGTTACTTTTGCCATCACTTCACACTCTGCCAACTTATTTTTCCAAACTTCAAACATTGGGGATTCTGGTGTTTTTCATTTAGATGCAATTGTAATTCTTGCTGCAGACATCATATATTTAAATAACTCTGACTCTGAATTTCAAATAATTCTTTGAAAAAAAATCTGACATTATATTCAAAAGCATATTCTTAGAACTCATAGGAAACTTAGTTTTCAAGGCTTTTTGTATTTCCGTATGTATCAGTTTCCAAAATCTTTTAATTGCTTCACAAGTCCTCCACATAAGGTAGAAAGTCTCATCCACCTTGTTACATTTCCAATGTTTTCCATTATAATTCTTATCTATTTTTTCCATCTATTTTGGATTAATATAGCACCAATAAAACATCTTGTACCAATTTTCTCTTAGTGCTTGGCTAGCTGTGAATTTAATGTCTTTCTTCCATAAAGCTTCCCATTGACCAGGTGATATTTCTTTTCCAGGATTTTGCTTCCAAATACATTTCTTGTCTTGTTGATTTTTCAATGTCATTCTGTACTGTTTGTAAAGTCTTCCTAATAAATAATCATTTTGTTGTGTAATCATCTTTTCAAAATCTGTCAAATCTCTTATAGTACCTTTCCCTGATTGTATTTCCCCTTTCAATCTTGAAATATACCAGTTACTGTATATTTTTTTCCTTCATCTTTTAGTTGTTGCCAAGATTTGACTCATCTTTATTGGCCAATCATATCCCCATAAATTATAAAATCATTATTTTTCCATAAGTATTTTCCATATGCTTCAACTGGGGACATAAGAGGATAGATTGGAGGATAATTTTTTTTCTCATAGAATACCACATTTCTATTAGACCATCTCTTAATGTATGGTTATTATTTGATATCAATGCCTTTTTAACTGGCTCTTTGAACCATAAGTGGTTGTGTATTCCATCTTCAAGATCTGCTATTTCTGACTTCACTAACCTATCATGCAATCCAAACTAGGCCAGCTGCATAGTATAGCTTTAAATTAGGTACTGCAAGACCTCTTCTCTCCTTTTCATCCTGAAGGATTTTAAATCTAATCGTCAGCTTTTTGCCATTCCAAATAGAGGTATTTAGTTGTCTTTACCACCCTTGGAGAGTTTTTCCCAGTATAGCAATTGGTATCATCTGGAATAGAAAATTTAATTTAGGTAGTACATTCATTTTTATAATGGAAATTCTTCCCAGCCATGATACTTTTAGTTTAGTCCATTTTTGTAGATCTTTTTGAATCTTCATCCATGTTATTTGATAATAATCTTGAAATAGTGTGTCATTATGTCCTGTAAAAAGGTAAAGGTAAAGGTTTCCCCTTGACGTTATGTCCAGTCATGCCTGACTCGAGGGGGCGGTGCTCATCTCCGTTTCCTAGCCGAGGGAGCCAGCGTTTGTCCGCAGACAGTCTCCGTGGTCATGTGGCCGGCATGACTGAACACCAAAGTGCACGGAACGCTGTAAACTATGTCATTACCATAATATTTCATTTTATATTCCTCTCTATCTGCTTTTGAGCCTTTAATTTTGGATCTTGTCTTATCTTTTTTGCCAAATTGCCAATACAACAATAAATAAGAAAAGTGATAAAGGGCATCCTTGGCATGTTCTCTTCTCTATTTGAAAACTTTGCAACTGTTAAGGTCCAATTAAAGGTCAGATAAAACATCAAGAAACAGTCCATTTCAGAGTCCTTTCCAAATGCATAAACAACAATGCGTTAGGAGTCTGAGTTGCAGCCAAAATCTCAGCCTTGGATCAGTGCTGCCTGGAAAGCACAATTGTCCTTCACCATGATTCATGTATATATCAGCAACTAAAAGGACAAGAAAGCAGCTCCCCAGCTCAAGCATCAAGCAGTTCCTAAATAGTGAGGAAAAGCCATGAAAGGAGACAGTCCTCTCTCTCACTGCACAGAAGCCCTAGCTGTACCAAGGTCAGTTTTCACTACCCATAATTCTTAGTTTCTTAAGCAAAGACATCCGACAATTTTGCAGCTGTTAAGGTCTGGTTAAAGTTCAAATAAAGCATCGTTAATTATCAGGAAACTGTCCATTTCAGAGTCCTTTCCAAGTATACAAACAAAAATGTCTTTAGTGTCAAGGTTGCAGCAAGTTAGAATATTATTTTCTTGGCTCAACAAGCAGAAGAAAGCAAAAAAAGAGAGGGGGGGGGAAAGAACAGTACAAAGAAGACAGAAAGAAAAGCGAAAGAAATGTTACCTTATTTGGCCATCTCACTGTAATCAGCTATAGAGTGAGAGTCTTCAGGCCCACCTGTCATTTAGAGAGGTAAAAACACTCTCAAAGACAATTTGTAAATGTCTAAACAAGATAAGATATGGAGCACCAGACAGTGCTGCTGGTTAATCACCATTCCCCCAGAAGTCCCCACTCAAGGCTTCTAACTGCTGTGCTTGCAAAACTGTGCACCTTTGCCACAGCACAAGTGCAACTACATTAACACAAAAACAAAACAAAACAATTTGCAGTTTGTAAAAAATCGGTTGCCAGTCACTGCTACCTCCTCCAGTGTGCTGCTTAAGCACTTTTAAGGGGCGGTCAAAATGGTGGTTATGAAAAATGGTTGTCAGGCCAGACTTTGCATTTCTGTGGGGCAGGGAGGGGAGCTTAAAGAGACAAAAAAGGAGCCATGGCAAGCAAAAAGGACTTGTGTTTGTGGTGGAGGATACCTAGCCAGTAGCAGCTGTCCCAAAGTGCCACTTGGGCACTGTTGGTGGCTGGTGCAAACTTGTCAAGAAAGGCAAGAGGCTTCTACTTTTCTGGACAAGAAACTCAGTTACTGCTTCCCTTCATTTATGATTACCCAAATTCATACAGCACATCTACCCGTTGTGGGTTAAACAACTCCTGTTATAAACCATAGGTTGTCAAAGTGGGTTGCTACCCAGGAACAAACTGTCCTGCAGGAAATGGTTGGAACTTCTGCTGTGGCTTGTCACACGTGATGAGTTGTCATGTTGTACAAACCCTGTCACAGTGTATTGGTCTAACTAGCTCAGTATGGTTAAAAGCAGGACTCCCCAAACTTTTGGGCTGCTGGGCCTATTTGAAATTGCTTGACAAAATGGCCACCATGAAGGAGTGTTTGCCCATTCACAAAATACTGGATGTTGTTGTTCTTATTTGTGGAAGACAAACCAGTGAGACTAAAAGAAAGTAACTTGTCTAGCAGTCTAAGTACAATTCAGAGTGGGTGTCAGAGGTCCAAAATACAGAAACACAGTTTTCAACCCAAATAAAGATGGTGCAGCGGGGTAGAACTTTGCTTTCCAGCATGTCAGCATCCCAGTCCACTATCATCATAATAAGAAATAATACAAAATTTGGGAGTTTCAGGGAGCCTGGTGAGTAGAGTCTATAGGCTCACTGGAGCCCTGAGGCATCCCAGTTTCTCCAGTAAATGGAAGATATTGTGGATCCCTGCATCTCCGCCTGATGGGAGTTCTTCCCAGCTGGGACCTTTTTCACGCTCAGCATCTGCTTGACCACCAAGTGATGCCTGTGAGAACAGCTAAGTGTGAGAACTTCTAACAAAAGTCAGTATCACTTTCCTTCTCCTCAACTTAAATCCTTCCCCTCTCGCTCCACACCACACACACAACCCCAATCTCTGTCCTAAATGTTTAGCCATCATGTGCATGTTTGAACAGACAGGAGATAGCTCAGTGTGCGGCATGCCGGAGGGACACAGGTGAGCACTAAATGTAATGCAAGTGACTTCTTTGTTGTGAAGAGCTCGGCAATTCACATTTGCTCATGCAAATGTGACCTTTCTTGAGAAATCTGAAATGTGTGGGTTTATGCCGGAAAAGTCAAATGCTAAATAAAGCAGCTAGGATGATGTTGAAAAGAATGAGCAGAGGCTATGATTATTACCCTCCCTCCAATCCCCAGCAACCTTTCTGACAGAGAAGACCAGTTTTTCTGGTAGTTCTCTTTTTTACCCAGCAGAAATATGGTACCCATCTATTTAAATCCATTGTGTGGAGGCCAAGCAGCACACATGGACAGCTCCCCCAGTTCCTTGCCACAACCTCTGCTGCAAGGACGCTTACAAGAGACATCCCCTTTTAATTGCACGGCACAAGGCACAAGCTGAACACTCCAGTGCGCGCATGTCTGATGATCAGATGGTGTGGCGTGTCCACGTTGTGGCTGCTCCTGGTAGCCTCTCCTGAGAATGAGGAGTGCCAGCAGACGGATATGCTAGGCCTGTTCTTTTCTTACAAAACACTGTTATGTGTTTGCAGATCTTGCAAGGTCTCGTTGATGTTCGCCTCCCACATAATGACTTCTACCGAAAATGTAAGTACCTCACACCATTTCCTTCTTGGTCCTGACTGAAGGGCCTTGCAGATGGCTCTAATGTGTGGAAGAGAGGCCTCGGCTAGGGATGTTGGCATGGGACAGCTTCCCAAATTGGCAGCCCTTCTGTCTGGTTCTTCCCACTCCTGTTCCTGTTAATGTTCATTCAGATATATTGCCGTGCCGCAGGCAATTAGGCATGATGTAACGATGTCCCAACACACATGTGTCTGCCTAAAAAAGGGTGCTGACCCTCATGTCAGTCTGTCCCATGTGGGTCCCAGCCCAGCCTTTTGGGGTTCCCCAAATGGCTCTTTCCTTTCCCTTGGCCATACCCCATTCCCCACACTGTTGCTTATTTGGTGAATTTCTACCTTTCGAAGTTTTCCCACCCATCCACCCCATTCTAAAAGCTTGAAATGCCTCTCCTACGGCTTTGTTAATGGCAAAAAGAGCTTTAAACCAAAATAAGCTGGTAGTTTTTGCATTTTGGCCTTGACTTCCTTGCCTTTTTCCTGCCCATCACTGGAATGCATCCAGAAATGGAACTGGGTTGAATGAGGGTTGATACTCCTAGAATAAATGATTAAGGGGTAGGTTGGAGGGGAACAACCTGACGTAGAGCTTTGAGTATTGGATAGTATGGAAATCATCATCATCATCATCATCAGAAGAAGAAGATGGGATGCTGAATTTGGTGCTAATCACATATCAAAAGTCTCATCTAGGTCTGTTCTTGAAGGGACGGGAACTTGTGAGCAACGATTGATGGAAAGTGGGCAACAGGTTTTACAGACTCAACATTTCACTGGCAACATGTATTGGGTTTTTTTTTTTTAAAGCAAAGAGCTAAAATCATGCCCACAGTAATTAAAATAATTAACTCACCCCTCATTTCCTCTTTTTCTTTTCTGGAAAGTATTTTTAGAGATTGCAAATGAAAAGTCAAGAACCTCCCTTTATGAAAGCATGAGCAAGATCAAAGCCACCACACAGATCATCTGGGGAAAGCAAGATCAGGTACATCAGTCTGTTTGCTTCCCTGGATCCCCCCCCCCCCCCCCGCATTAATGCAAATGGATAATAACCTACGGGGAGATCAACAAAGAGCCCAATGGCAACATAAAGATTAGCAAACACGCTGCGGCCGAAGCTTTTGTAGATGAGGGCCCACTTCATAAACTTCCAGTAGGTGCTCCTGATTTGCCTGTTGTGTAGTTAATGAGAACTAAAGATCCCAGCTCACCTGAGTGCAGCTTTTAGTTTGGATTAAATGGCACAGGAGATCTTGAAGGACGACTGGAGAAGAGGATCACCCTGCGTCAGAGCTCCATGGAGGCAAATACTGATTGACGAGATAGGAGGTCCATGGCTACTGTCCTTGCTGGCTGTGTGCTTCCTCCTTTCCCATAGAGTGGCCTGCCTGCATGTACTAGTTGCTGAAGAGCTCAGGCAGGAGGAGGTCTTGCACCCGTCTCGCTTGAGGGATCCTGTGCAGCTGGATTGCCAGCATGTGTGCAGAGAGCTGGACCAGATGGACCTTGGGTCTGATCCAGCATGGCTTTTCTTATCTTCTTACGTTCACCAGGCTGTCATGTTCCGATAGACTGTCCCATTCATTTCGGTGTGGACAGAAGACCTGCATGCACCTATATGATGTATGCAGATCTGCTGATGTCATGGAAAGGGCAGGGACAGCCCATGTTCAGGACCTCCAACTGTGCATTAGAGCTGCAGCATCCATGCCAAATAGCAGGATTAGGGCACTGGAGTGTTGCATGAGAGGACAGAGGAGCACCGGGTTGGGTCTTCCAATTCACTCTTGGGGTTCTGTTTTTCTTTTGTGAAGAGGTCCCATTTGCACCAGAACTGTAGCTGGTGAAAGCAGTGTTACTGTGGCAACTACAAGAGAGATGCTCTTCTGTGACTTCCTGGCACAGTTAACTAAAAAAAACAAAACAAAAAAGCAACTACAGGAAGGAGAGAAGGGGTGTGTGAAAAATTAGTGATGGGAGGAAGTGAGTGGGAGGAAATAATTACATCTGAGGAAGCAGGCATTAAACAAGGGCTGAGCTGGATAAGAGTGAGGCTGAACTGGATGAGTGCAACACGGAGTGGCCTTTGGGCAGTCCATCACAAATATCCTTATTCTCAGTGCAGGCTTGGCCTTTCTCCTCCTTCATTGCGCAACAACTGCAGCAAGCCAAAGCTGGAGCTGGTATAAATCGGCGTGCACAATAGATGAATGATGAAACAGGAATGGATATGACTGTCAGATACAAAGGCCTTCATGATGAGTGTGTGACTTGTGGTGGTGTGGAAGCATGAGAAGATCTGATGGAGGTTTGGACCAGGCTGGGGGGAACCTCAGTGTGTGTGAGGCTTGGATTGAGTCTGTGCAATATTCCTTCTGGTGTCAGGCACGCAGTGCAGGCTTCACCAACATACTTGTCCCTAAGGCATTTAGCAGTTCATTAAATACATTTAATGAATAAGCAAGTGAGGAAAAAATAAATGCGGCCCAGATCCATTGGACTCTGCTGAGAGTTGTATTCACATCTGGAAGGCAAGGTTGGGGAAGGCTGCCCTACAGATGACCAGGAATATATGGATGTGGATAAACAAATACCATATTTTGGTTCTTTATTATTTACATGTGCAGGACTCCAGTTTTCAGAGTGTTCATTGATTAACATTCCTGTTTGCTTAGTTCATACCTTTTATTAATTTAATTTGTTTTCCAATATGGTTTGGCTTATGTTTATATGAGCCAACTAACCCTAGTACCATTGCACAATTAGTAACTGTGGATGTGATGCTGTTTTTTTAGAGTAAACTTTAAGTATGGGTCTTGGATTAGGATCCAGGGTGATAGGAAAGCTTCAACTCTTTGTCCTCAAATTAAGATCTTGTGTGCCTTTCCCTTCCCAGCAACCTCCACTGGTTATTTGCATCTGGAGGAAAGTTCCCATTGGGGCTGATGTAGTTTATCGATAAGAAAGTACCGCTAACAAAATAAAATATGCCATCATCAGGACTATGGACATTATGTTACAATTCCAGTATTTTTGAATGCTTCTTGAAACCACATCGACTCTTGAAGTCCTGGTGGAAGCCATTGATTTAAGGAATTGAGCCACTGCAAAAGCTTGTGCTAAGAAGATCATCAGCATTTTTCCTAGTTGTGTTGCAATGCAGCATTGTCCATATGGGAACCCTTTTGTCTCTTACATTCAACCACTTTTCCTTTCATCTAGGTTCTGGATGTTTCGGGAGCAGAACTTTTAGCAAAATCAATTCCTGACTGTCAAGTACACATTCTGGAAAACTGTGGACACAGTGTCGTTGTGGAACGGCCCAGGAAAACAGCAAAACTCCTCCTCGAGTTTTTAGCTGCTGTACAGAATGCGGAGAACAATAAAAAGCTGGCTTGAATGTCCATCATCGAGTTGACCCCTTAAGCTAAATGATCCAGCCGTGATGAAATACTGCTCCTTTAATGAATTCTCAGGGATCATCTTAGACAGAACTTGGTGACGGTGCCAAAATCCCTGAAATAACCAGAATAATTGATACATTTAATTGTTGCTCTGTCCGTGCATTGGTTCATGGGATCCTGAGCAATCTGCAGATATGTGTGTTGTTGATGAAGTCCAATAAAGTGTGTGTTATCCAGTATTTTTGGGAGTAGCAAAAGACCTACCAGGTAGATCTGTGATTCAACTACCATATTCTTCAGGCATGACCCATCGGTAATATTTTCCACACATTTTTAATAGTTCTGTCCAGCTTGGGCTGGATACTGTGTGTATTAGTGAGGTGAAGTAGAAAGTGAGCCACAGACCTTCTGTATCTTGTCCATTTTCCCGTTCCCCATCTCTTTTGGGTAATGGTTCATCAGATTGTAAATCCAATCATGAGAGAGAGAAGTCCGAAGAGGAATAGGTCTCTTCCCAACAGATCTTTGAAAAGTTCCTAAATTATCTGGAAAACATGTCCCTACTTACCCATTGGACTTTACCTATAGCATACATGTAATATAATTATTTATATAATATATAAACTAGAATATGACATGAAATCAAAATTTCTATATCATGGAATGTACTGGCCACTCATAGGTTTATGCAGCTATGTTATGTGATCTAGCATAATATCCGGCTAATTGGGACGTAGATGTCAATGACATTTGTTTAAAATATATAGGAACTACGGTACGGGGCAAAATAACAGACTAAGAGCTATGGTATGTTCCTACCTCCTAGTACACATGGCTTTGCATGATGAGCAGATGTTACAAAAGATTCTGATGATCCAGATGTTTGCTAAATTGCTGTTTATGTAGCTCATTAATTTATGTTTTCAGCAGAGAAGGAAGGTAACGCATCAATTCTTACTGGGTGGAAAGTTTCAGAGACTGTACAACGCTGTGTATTTACACCGATATGTTATGAATGAGTTTCTGTATCCCTCCGTAGCTCGGTTATGTATGCACTGCCTTAAAAGTCAGCGATGCTGAAGTGGTGGTGTCACCTGGCTTGACTGTAATCATGACCTGCCCTCTGGTTCTCTGGTATTCAAACTTTAAAGTCATCAGTTTAGGTATTCAAGCTTAAGGGGCAATTCACTTACTGTATAGTGCACATGTGTGTGCAAATACACACAAACAGGTTTTGTTCCACTGAAATCAATGGGACTATTCCTGATTTAAGTGGCTAGCAAATTCTCTGTGAAAAACACTGTTTCTGTACAGTTAATAAACCAAGTGGAGCCATTTTGAAGCTATTTCTAGAGCCATTATTTTCCATCTCCGTAGTACTTGATCTAAGCAATAATTACTGTATGTAGATAGATGCACAAGTGATCAAATTCAGGTTAGAGACAGGATGAGCTGTTTTCTCAGCTCTTTTCCTAATTATGTATCTTGCTGAGTATTTTGATGTAAATAGCAGAGTTTCTTAATGAATTCTGTGAATTCTGTGAAAGGAAAAGTGTTGGGGTGGGGGGAGTGTGTGTGGGATGAAATGTGTAACAATAAAATATAATTAGGGTACTCTAAAGGCTTGTTTGCTTATCTAACTCTTACAAAGCTAATTATTTCTCAGATGTGGTGTAAGCTCCAATAGAATCCATTCCCAAATGCATCAGTACATTGCATAGAACATACAATAGCCATTCTGTTTCTGGGTATTTTTATACCTTTCCAGTTGTGACTCTTGACATTTATGTATCAAGTTAAGCGGGTGGGCTTGTTTTTGCCTTGTTTCCTGTAGTGCTCTTTTTTGGGGGTTGGGGGGGTTGGGAAGGATATAGGGAGAAATTATTCTGAAGATCCCTTACACTGAGAAATACTTGGCAAGCACCATTGCAAGGTCTGATCATCATTTACAGTGATATGGGTCTTTAGGCTGTAGTTCAAACCTCTCCAAGTTTTGGGGATCAATGTCACCTTTGGAATTTTGAGAACCTTGTTGTGGGCACTCTTACATAACATCTGTTTTTGGGGTGCCTTGCCATTCATAGAATGGTTGCTTGAGGTAGGCACGGATGTTCACAGCACACCTATTTCCCAAAAGATGTGCTGCTGAGACTAAAAGAAAAGTAACCTGCCCAGCATGAAGACGAGGTTAGGTCTGAGCTCCCAAACTCAGAAATACCGTTTTGAACACAATAATAGCACCAGAGGACAGAACCTCACATGCTAGACCCCCAATGAAATAATAATTTTGAAAAACTGAAGAAATAAGATTTTTAAAAATTATTTTTTAAAAAGCAGGAAGCCTGGTGGACAGCAACAGAGGTGTTGGTGAACATTTGTGTCCATGAGCATCAGACTGAAGACTTCAGATGCAGCAAGGAAAAGTGGATGAATGGCAAATGGATTGCCTTTTGCAGCTGACATTTATGGGATGCTCAAGGCATCCTTTGGTCCTAGCATTAAGCTGAGGACATGAGACGGTGTTGTTATAGAACTACTGCATTACTGACCCATTCAGGAAGTGCTGTATTGTGGGGATAAAGTTCTGATTTCTTCTCCGCTGTAAGGACTCTGTGTAATTTAAATTTGCATTTATTACTGCTGTAGATCTGCTTTGCAGTATATTTTGAAATGTGACTTGCAACAACATCCTACTGTTTAGAGTCAATGCTGCTCTGTCTTTTTCTCAGATGGGGAAAGAAGACTTTCCATTGTTTGAGAAGTTCAGGAAAATCCACCTTTCATCTCATCGTTGCTGGATCAATATTTCTAATACAGCTGGAAAGAGAAACAAAGAGACTGCTATCTTAGTGCATACAAAACCAGCAGAGGAGAGCAAGGAATGAAGTTTTATTCCCCTTTTGCTATGCTTTTCAGACCTCAGTGTGGTGTATGTAAAAGGACTGAATGAAAATGTGTTTGAAATAAAAATCTTTGTGTTTTTGTGAATGCGTCTTCATCTGTGCCCTTCTCCTTGTTCCCTGTATTACTGATGTTCAGGCAGTGAGTACTGTTCTCGCATTATTGCAAAGCCCAAAGCGGCCCATTGCGGAGTGACGATGCCTGGTGGCCATGGGGCAGGTTTTCAGGGACAGGAGACAGAATAAAATCATGCTTTTTATAAGCTGGAGGTCATAAGGCCTTGGCATGTCTCCAAGAAACTACCCTGGCTTTTGGGTACCTGGAAAGTTTGCCACACTGCCTGTTGAACCTTCATCCCCTCATCCCTCTTCTGGGACAGCCCATCTGTGTTTATTTGTTCGTTTGTTAGATTTATATCCCATCTTTTCTTAAAAAAGAACTCAAAGTGGCTTACGTCATTCTCCACAGGCTCTCAAGCTTATCCCCACAACAACAACCCTGTGAGGTCAGTGGGGCAGAGAGTCTGTGACTGGCCCAAACTCACCCAGTTGGCTCCTTGGCTGAGCGGGGACTCGAACCCAGAGTGCCTCAGTCCCATCCTCAGCCACCACTTTGACAAAGGAGGCTGAACAATGTGTGTAAGCAAGACTAACCACTGCAGGGGGTGGGGAAGAGGGAGGGAAATGCTGACTTCTTGAGGCCTGGAGATGAACATACTGTGCATCATCTGCATTTACTCTTCCTGTGAAGCTGCACTGTCCAGTATTTCAACAAAATACCATTTTCACTTACCCCATTTTCAGATGTAAGCACAGAACTTGCTTTACATCCTACATGAGAGATAGCAAGTTCCCTTTTATCAAGATCAGTGAGCACAGGATCTAGGACAGAAAAAGATCCAGGCAAATTCTATTTTCTCTCCCATTCTCCCCGCTGCCCCTGGTTTCCAATTCTTGTGGCTACGGTACTATATTAGCAATCCCTGTGGGGCTGGTGAGCTAAATTTCACATCAGATGGGCTATCATGCACACTCTCAGACAGCATGACAGATATTCTGCCTGACTGTGACTCCTCTTACAGCTTTGTGCTTGCAAGGTTGGGCTTTTACAATTAAAGTGATTGCAATAGGTGTAATCCTAAATTATTCTTACTCAGATACTTGCTGTTAGCTGTTTAAAGAGAAGCCGGCCCCTTCACACTATAGTGACAGACAAAGAGGATTAATTTTGCAGGCTAGAGGATGTAGCCATTAAGGACCTGCCTTGTACAATTTATTTAAGCATGGCATCACCTTGATTATCTCCGCTTCACCTGCTTTGTTCTTCCCAGGTTTGGCCTTAATACTGCCAGCTTAATATGTGGCCTGTTTGATTGTTATTTGTGTTCTTGTTTTCCAGTGAGGCAGCTTGTCGGGAATGCTTCCTGTAGCATCCTTCCCCTCTCCTCCTCATATCATCTTTCAAATATTTCAGGTGGAGTAGGGATTCTTTGACACCGGTTCCTTTTCCAAAGCTAGATTTGTATTGAGGCCTCCATTACACCAGCTTATCTTGAGGAACGATACACCTCAAAAGGAAGCGCTTGCCCTCCAGATACCTCAAGAAGTTTCAGATTTTTTGCCGAGGGGAAAGCACCTCAACCTTATATTCATTTTCACATTCTTTATTTTCAGATGATAATCTCAAGCCAGTGCACACTCTTAAACTGATGTTGCCTAGGCAGCAAATACTCCTGTCCAATCTTACTCTGTGTTTCTACAGAGGTAAAGTGCTTCCTGCCTAATGACCTTACAGATAGAAAGAAGCTAACAGGAAAAGGGGGTCCAAGGTTTGCCAGTGGTCTCATGCAGGAGACATTCAACAGCATGAGGGGTGCAAGGAGTCTGAGTGGCAGGCTGAGTGCCAGGTCTGGTTTCAGGTTCAGAGTTTGCCCAGAGTTTGCGGAGCCTCTGGGTCTTAATACCCTTTTCTTGGGACTTACTTTGGGATTGGGAAGTTTCCTATTGTTTCTCAGACTGATGCTAATTGCTTGGTGGATGCTTGATTGCTCTCTGCCTGCTATGTGAACATGTCTGCTTTCAGTGGGGATACAGATGTGGGCTTTGTCGTTATTGATGGGGTGTCTAGGTGTCCGGTGTCCTTTCCCTTACCCCGTGACTTACTGTGCTCGCTCAGGGCAACCATAGTCATCCTTGCAAGGTCATTTTGCCTAAGGGGAAATCTCTGTAGGTTGTGAACTTTTCACAGCAAGAATCCCATTACTCATCATTCCCTTTTTATCTCATGCACACCGGCTAGCTCATGTCCTCAGGTCACTCCTTCTGAGCTCCAGTTTACCAAGACATCTGGTGCCCTGGAAGTCTGTCCCTGCGGTGCTGCTTCACAGCCTGGGAGTCCATCTTTGTGGTGCTTGGTATACAACCAGTATCGACCTGAATTATATACTCAACATGGGATTTGCCTTTTTCATATCCGCTTCGTGCTGTGTTGACATTTCCATTGAACTGTCCACTGCAGCTCCAAAACGCCTTTCTTTTGTGGAGCTTTGCTACGTGAGGCTGTCAATCTCATTGCAAAATTATTGCAACCCAAGCACTACCCAAGCTGCTTGCCAGCCCTGCGGCTCTGCTGCATCACCTCTAGGCCAAATGGCAAGGTACAGCCATTGGACTAGTGCCAATACACGGGACGAAATGCACTTGCGTTTGCTTTTGCAGTGTAGTGCCCCATTTTCCCTGCTCGGGAAAAACTTGCTGAACGTTTAGAGGGTCATAGCATCATCTAAAGGCCCTGTAAGTAACCATAAGTAGAGAACGATGAATGCATGATAAATGGCTTGTATAGAAAAGTCCTTGGCCAGTCACTGCTAGCTCAGATCCCATCAGCATATACATGAAGTTAGGATGCTTTGCCCCAGTGTGCATCACTTCACTGTTTTCTCTTCCTTGGGACAAAATCTGTGTCCTGACTAATTTCGTGTCTGTTGAATTCAATATTTCTAGGATGAAAACACATCCAGTTAAGGCAGAGCTTGTGATTTTATCCGTCTTCCAGCATCTTTGACTGGCAACTCCTTTATAATTATTATGGAACTGATGCCCAAAGTTCAGGTATGAACTTAAAATGTGATCATGGCAGCAGTTCCTGTGAAACAGCTGCCAGTTGTGGAATTGTGACTCCCATTCATGCAGTTGGGACCTGATGTGGGCACCGCATCCCCATCACACAACAGGCCACTCATGGCTTGTAGAACTGTTGCCACTGTGTACTTATGTTTAAATTGGGTTCAGAACCTGGGGGCCAAACCCAGCCAGCCTGAGGGTTACCAAATTTTTGATGGCTTCCTGGATGTTGCATGCTTCCTTCCACCATCTGCCTCATATTGAAAGGTAGATAAGGTTTAGATATCTGAAGGAGCGTCTCCTTCCCTATGGGCCTGCCTGTCCCTTAAGATCTGGGTCAGAAGCCCTTCTTCGGGAGCCCTCCTTGAAGGAGACTAGGAGAGTGGCTACACAGAGAAGGGTCTTCTCACAGTGGCACCCTGGCTATGGAATTTGCTCCCCGAGGGGTTAGCCTGGTGCTAACACTTTATTCTTTTTGGCTCCCGGCTAAACCCTTTTTATTTTCCCAGTATTTTAAAGTTTAGATTGTGATTTTAATTGGGGTTTTATTGTGCAGAATTGATGTTGTGCTTTACTTGTTTTATTGTAAGACCATCCTGAGACTATCTGGTAGTGGACAGTGTACAAAAGTTTTAAATAAGTAAGTAAGTAAGTAAGTAAATAAATAAATAAATAAGGCTTAGTCATCAGTGGAGATGCTTTAAGCTATACTGGCATGTTTATTCACATCCCTTTTGCTTTTGTCTCCCTTTTTGTATTCATTTTCCCTGCCAGCCTGCTGCCTGTCTACACACATACACACACCCCCACACACACACAAACAAACAGAAAGGGGGGATGCTCATCTCAACTAGGCAGACATGTATCTGTCCAATTGGTCCAACAGAGCTTCACTGTACTTCCCGTTCCTTCATTTTTAAGCTTGTTCTGCCTTGTTTTGCCATCAGATTGTGCATCTCCCCATTTGCAAGAAAAACTTTCTTTATTGCTGTGCACAGAATTGTATTTTCTAAAAATGATTTTTGAATAAGCATTTTTGTTTTGTATACAGTTTTGGTAAAGTAGACATTGTTTTAAAGCACTTTCCCAGTTGATAAATCTATGAAAAGCAGCTGTGGCCTGGTGCCTAAAATGCTGGTGACACATTCTGTTCCACAGAGCCAGTATATTTCAATTTTAAAACAACAACAAAGATTACAACTTTCTCTGTGCAAACTGAACTTGAAAATGGAACCTTGAAAGGAAAGTGATAGATTCCACTCTCTTGTGGTAGAGTCTGAAAGAAAGAAAAGGCCTCATTCAGCTTTTGCGTGGGAAGGCTGAAGTGATGTTCAACCACTGCCCTATTGTACAGGGCTATTGTCTACACCCATTGTTTCTGATAGCTGACTTGTGCGTGTGGCCTAGTTTAATTCATGTGAGACATGAGCAGACGGTACAACAGGCAGCGTTGAGGCAGAGAAGGTGCTCAAGGGTGTTCGTGCTCAGCTGTTTCCATGGAGTTGGTGAGCAAATTGGGGGGGGGGGGAGACATCCATCGTTCCTGGGGATGGTGTCTGTTAATAGAAACTGAATAAACAATATTCTTCATGTTGCCACATGTGGGTGAGAAAAACCTGTATAAGCGTTCCAACAACTTCACCGCATGATTCTCAGAAACGATGAAATAGCAGAGAGCTCAGTTGGATCTTGGTAGGGTCCCTAGACCCTTACCCTGTATTATAAACTTTCTCTGAGGAATCCAGTGGGAGAAAAACCAGCAAGGGCTCAGATGAGAGAGGAGAGAGATGCCATTCTGAAGTCTACATAAACAGTAGTAGTAATACTACATTTAAAGCGTGATTGAACTGTGAGAGCTCTTGTTTCTGGTGCAGCCAGCTATGGCATTCTGAAATAAGGATGCTCAATGGGCCGCTGATGCCCTGGAAAAGAAGGCATCTGGTGCCCCTGAAGGTCTGTGCTATCTATAAATACTTTCACCCTGGCAGACATGTCCCTGGAGAAATGAGAGGCGCTGGTTTCCCATGGATAGTGCTGACGAGAATCCAAATTACGGCTGAGAAATGACTTCCTCAGTAATTATGTATTTGCATCTTGCAAATTACAAAACACACGCTGCAAAAATTACATCGAATTATGGGATTCTTAAAGGAGATAGCACCACCTAGAGGCCATGAGGGGAATAAACAAGTCTAGGGACTTAAAGGCAGAGGTATGGGCAGGTTTGCATTTGAAGACCAAGTTATTCACCACTCCTCCTGTTTACAAAATGCCATGACTCAAATGTCACTTCCAGTCCTCAGATGGAGACAAATGAAACAGGGTGGCCTGTCAGGATCATGAAGTAACAGGAGGTCCTTAAGTATGTTTGGGAAACACAGAATGAGCCTGAGGGTTGCCTTAAGCGAGCGGTTCCCCTCTCCCGCTTCAGAGGGTGCCATGCTCACTGCTTCACCTTCCAGACATCCCCTCAGCAGCCATTGCCTCCTTAACCAAGGCGGGTCCCTCCGGCTGAAACACTGGTCAGGGTGGCTTTACCATATATGAGCTGGTGAAGCTGGTCTCTCACCAAAGCACCAGCTGGAGGAATTCCATCTGAGGCTTTGCCTGCGGATATGGAGGATGGGAGACCGTTGTTGGAAGAGCAAGCCCCTGATGCCATCTGGCCTGCAGAGAGCTTGGTGTGTGTGTGTGTAGGCAAACACTTTGACACCTGTTCTCGGTGTCATACTTAACTGCAATCTTTCCTCTATGCTTGCCATGGTTGCAGGAATGGCATTTTCTTGGACATTCATGCCCCAGAAGGTCCTGCCAGCAGTGAGCAGACAAACAGGAGTAAGACGACAATCACCTCTCACACGGAGGTGGGTAGAGACCTGTTCTCCCCTGCAGAGGAAGGCGGGACGTGTTCCAGTGGAGCAAAGCTCAGGGAACCCAGGTTCCATTTGGATGCCAGGAAGCGCTTCCTGACAGTCAGGACCCCGAGGGCGTGGAATGGGCTTCCACGGGAGGTCGTTGAGGCCCCATCGGTGAGGGTGTTCAAAGACAGGCTGGACATGCACATGTTGGGCATGTCGTGAGCAGAGCCAGCTGGAGCTGGGGGTCAGACTAGATGGCCCGGGAGACCCCTTCTGACTCACTCTGTTTCTATGTTTCTATTATT
Source organism: Varanus salvator macromaculatus (assembly GCA_023646645.1). Lineage (NCBI taxonomy): Eukaryota > Metazoa > Chordata > Lepidosauria > Squamata > Varanidae > Varanus > Varanus salvator. Next base: position 58,311,198 of record JAIXND010000674.1, on the reverse strand, counting down.
GTGAACAACACATAGAAACATAACCTCCTATTTGTTGAGTGTGTTTTCATTCAAAGGCATGTATCCAAGTACTTATTAAATGACTTATTTCTCCAGTGAGGGGAATGATGCTTTTGGATGTAGCCCGCAACCATGCAAACCAATTTTCCATGAAGAATGGTGCTGACAGAGGAACACAACTGGTCACAAGAAAGACCTACATGGTTGTGTCCCTGGTAAGCAGCCCCAGCCAGGTGGGAGCACATCACAGATGAGAAGCTCCCATGCTACGCCTGAGGCTGCACCTGAAAGTCACCACTGTTCAAAAAAAGGAAGAGCATGCATGGAAGGGAGAGCCTCACAGAGGAGGTGTCGGGATGCTGAGGATTTGCTGCTGCCGACGACTTTAATGGCACCATCTTGGTGCCACTCGCATTGCTCAGCATGGGGATCAGTGAGTCACCCTAAACTGTGGGGATGGTCCTTGTGGGCACCTCTTGGATGGTGCCTATTACATTACCCTCAGGCATGGCACCAGCCCTTCTCTTGTTGCAGAAAGTCGTTCTCCAGATGTTTTGGCCCTCGGCTCTCAGCATTCCTGAACATTGAGCAAGCGGTCAGAAGCGTCTGGGAGTCGTTCCACCTTCTGCCCACCTCTGACCTATTGAATCCCTCCAACACTTTCAGTGTATTTTTAAAACCTTGGTATATTCCAAAATATTCCAAATTCATTGTACAATTGAAAAACAAACAAATGCATATGTAGCATAAGCTGCAGGTGGAAGCACAGTGAAGAAGTTTACAATATTCAGCACTTTTACATATTTTAAGACACTTTGAAATGTCTGGTTGCATAAACAAGTTTCTGCCTGACCCTGGGGGAAGGCATTGCACAGCGGGCTGCCACTGTAAACATCGTGGACAGGGAGAATTGTGGGTGGGGGGAACAGGGAGGTGCCCTCATAATGTTTGGACCTGCAGCCATTCAGCACAGCCAAAGGGTGGCGGAATAGGGCAGATAAAAGCAAATACTTCTTCTTACAACATGCAGTTAAACTGTGGAATTTAGTAGCACTTAGCAGTGTGGACATGAGAGGATGTCCAGTCCAGGCTTGGTATAAGGAACCCTATGAAGAAGGCCACACTGGCATCTTTCTTACTTACTTACTTACTTACTTACTTACTTACTTATTTAGCACATTTCTATGCCGCCCCATCGCCGAAGCCTCGGGGCGGCTCACATACCAAAAAAATAATAATAATAATTCAAAATTAACAATAAATAATTTGATATTAATACATATAAACATAATCTGAGTCACTCTGGCCAAAAATTAAAACTAATAAAGAATATTAACAATTAAAATAGCATTTGAATAAAAAGGTCTTCGCCTGGCGCCGGAAAACAAATAATGATGGCGCCAGGCGGACCTCTCTGGGGAGCGCATTCCATAGGTTGGGCGCCACCGCAGAGAAAGCCCTCCTCCGAGGACTCACCCTCCTAATTTCCTTCACAGAGGGTTCTCGGAGAAGCGCCTCTCCCACCGATCTCAAGGGGCGGGTGGGCAAGTACGGATGTAAGCACTCCTTCAGGTAAGCAGGGCCCAAGCTGTTTAGGGCTTTAAAGGTCATAACCAACACCTTGAATTGGGCCCGGACTTCAATGGGGAGCCAGTGTAGCTGACGGAGAACTGGGGTCATATGAGCATAACGCTTCAACGCGCTTGAAGTTGCTCATCCAATTGAAGCAAAAGGGTTGCAGTCTTCCCTGCTGTGATGCAATGCAAAGCATGGCAATTTATTTATTTACATATATTTATAGGCCACTTATAATTGCGATGCACCAGTGACCCTATGGAAGTGCTGGCTGCCAACTTAAACAACTTTTAAAAGGTAGTAGTCAAGGTCATGGAGGATATGAATGTCTAATAGTCACGACAGCTCAAAGGTTGGAGCAAACTCCAGAGTGGATGGACAGTCCCACCAGCCTCCAGCAGCATCAGACACAACACGGCAGTACCAGTTGCTCTAGAGCCTGAGTCTACGGGGAGGGCGCTGCTGCTCTAGCATCCAGCCTGCGGGTTTTCATTTGGTCACTGTGGACTAGGAATTCTGGACTAGGAAGGTCTTTGGTCTGACTCAGCAGGGCTTTGCTTCTGCCCTGGATGCTCTTCCTGATAATATACCTCACTTCTGATGGGTGGAGCTGGCATTTGGACAAGGGTGCCAACCAGTGTTCTCAACAGGTTTACTTATTTCATTTTAAGGTTAAAATTATACAAAGAAATAGAACGACATATGACACAATCAAACAATAAAATCTCAGCAATTGCAGACAGATCAAAGGTATAGCAGCTGTACGGAATAAAATGCAGTATTAAAACTAAGATTTAAAAGTTAATTGTTAAAATATTGGGAAAATAAAAAGGTTTTCACCCAGCACCCAAAATAATAGAGAGCAGGCACCACGTGTACCTCATTCCATAGCCGGGATGTGATAACCGAAAGGGCCCTTCTTCAGGTAGCCACCCAGGGACCCATATGATGGCCTTAATGTCCAGGCAGGTACATAAAGGATGAGGCATTCCTTCAGGTAACCTGGCCCCAAGCCTCTCAGGGCTTTAAATGTTTATACTAGCACTCTGAATTGGGCCCAGACTTCAACTGGGAGTCAGTGCAGCTGAAAGAGCACTACTGTAGCATGTTCTCTTGATGAGTCCCCATTAACAACCTTGCAGCCATGTTTTGGATCAGTTGAAGTCTCCAGACCATTTTCAAAGGCAGCTCCACTTTATGCCCTTTGCACTAGTCCAAATGAGAGGTTACCAGAGCCTGGATTACCGTAGCCAGGCTCTGTCTGTCCAGATTGGGTTGTAGTTGATATATCAGCCCCAGCCAATAAAAGGTGCCCCATGCTACTGAGTCCACTTGTGACTCAAGTGACAGTTCTGGATGCAGGAGCACCCCCAAACGATGAACTTTGTCCTTTAGGGGGAATGCTAAAGGTTGAATATCGACAGGTTGCGTTTCGCCCAACTGGACAGACAACGCTTTCCTAACAGCACCCCCATCTTGCCTCAATTGAATCTCAGCTTATTGGCCCTGATCCAGTCCATTGCCATGCCATGCAATCGCTCCCTCACCTGAATTTGATGGAATAGAGAGCTAGAGCTGAGTGTCAGCTGCCTATTGAGGACACCTTCGCCCATACCTCCGACTAACCTTCCCCAGCAGTTTCACGTAGACGTTGTCAGAATCCCAGAATCTCAATTTGAGAAGAGGGAATAAAACTCAGGTTCGTGGGAAAGACCAAGCGTCCAGACTATCTAAGGCTTTATTGTATTTAGCCCAAGGTTCCCGCGGTACTCACGATAATGCATGCATTACTGGGCAGGCAGAGATGAACTCTGCTGCAAAGCTTCAACACAACTAGAGAGCTTTTATACACTCCCAGTCACATACAGGTACAGGGCAATTGATGACAGAATATAGAGATTACAATAAGATTCTGAGGTCATCACATACAGAACAGATAAAGAAATATCAGTCAATCACACAGTAACAATGAGATTACAATATTTCCAATTGCCTGTATTGACACTTCAGTTCAGTAGCTTGAACCCATCTCCAGGTCTGCTTGGACATGTAAATTCAAGCCACTGAAACTATGCATGAGCTCAAGACTCTTATCTAGACTCTAAACATTCTGAATTGGCCAGGGCACATGGAGCCTCTGGGCTGTCAAAAGATACTTCCTTGTAAACTGAATTCCAACAATGACTATTGACAATGTATATTTGGACTGAATGGCCTGCTACTGTAGCCCACAGCTAAAGGTGAGAGAAAAGGGGGGGGGGGGATGCCATTTTAAACAGTGACAGTTTGGTTTTGAGAAGGAAGACAGGATTTGATCCCACAAGGCAAAAAGCACACAGAAGTAATGCTTTTCAGACAGGATTTATCCAAATTTTCCCAACAATGTTAAATAGTATAGGGGCTGAAACAGAGCCCCGTGGAGCCCTCTGGCATAACTGCCACATCCAGAGCAATAAACCTCCCAGCACCACCTTCCAGAATCAGCCAGTCGAGTAGGTACCTGGGGAGCAGTGGGGTGCCCCAGTAAAGGTGATTGTGGGTAGGGGGAAGTGTGGCGCTGGGAGGCTGACATGCCAGCAAGGGAGAAAGGGGGAAAGGTCTTCGGTGTCTTATCTTCTCTTCCGGTCACTCTGCAGACCTGCTGGCCCTGGCAGCCTTATGAACCTGCCCTCAGGCATGACGGTGCTTTCTCTGAGTGCCATGTCAGTCCAGAGTAAGAGCTCTCTCATCCATGACCTGGTCTTGGATGAGTGGCCAACCTGGCCTGTACTGCAGAGGCCTGGGTGCGAGGAGAGGCAGGAAGAGCGCTCTCAGTTGCCCCCCACCCCAGGTTCTCTGTTCCGCACCAACATTGCCTGGAGGGCCAGGGAGAGGGGTGGCCGTCATCCATAGAAATGCTCTTCCGCTCGCAGGGTTCCTTGCTCACTTGAGAGCAGCTCTGAGTGTTGGGCTCACAAGGCAGACCAGGGATTCTGCCCTTGTACGGCCCACCCAGCTGCACAGCCAACTCCCTGCCTGAGCTGATGGAGGTGATCACGGATTTGTTGTTGAGGACCTCCAGCGTGTTGGTTCTGGGGGACCTCCACTTCCGCACTGAGGCTGTTTTATCCAGGGTGGCTCAGGACCTCATGGCTGCCAGGCCAACCGTGGGGCTGCCTCAACTTGTCACTGGCATAGGACAGGTCACACTCCAGACCAGATTTTCTCAACTGGACAGGGAGATGGTGATCTGGAAGTGGAGGACTACCATCAATCCCTTTGTTGTGGTCAGAGCGCCTCCTTTTGAAGCTTAGGCTTTTGGCCACCTTTCCCTTCTCCAAGGGTGGGGAACCTATTAAAATGGTCCACCCCTGGAGGCTCATGGATCCAGCTGGCTTCCAGTGGGTTCTGGGGGTATTTCCGACTGATATGGCCATCGCTCCTGTTAAGGGCTGAATTATCTCTAGACCCCAGGTAGAGTCAGTGGCCAGGTGATATCACTTCTATCACTTAAGGTGATGCGCTCCCCAGAGAGGTCTGCCTGGTGCCGTCATTATTTCCTTTTCGGCGCCAGGGGAAGACCTTTTTATTTAAAAGTTATTTTAATTGCTGATTTATTATTATTGTATTTATAGTATTTTAGTTTATAACCAAGATGGGCCAGTTTTAAATGTATTATATATTACATTGTATTTTATATTGCATATGTTGTGAGCCGCCCCGAGGCTTTGTTGCATAGAAATGTTTTAAATAAATAAATAAATCAGCTGCAGCCATATCTGGACAGACAGGACCTGGCAACAGTTATCCACACACTGGTAACCTCTCACCTGGATTTTTGCAATGCACTCTACATGGGGCTTCCCTTGAAGACGCTACAGAAATTTCAATTGGTCCAGAACAGGGTGGCTAGACTGCTAACAAGGCCTGGCAGACATGATCACATAAAGCCAGTCCTCTACCATCTCCGCTGGCTCCCAGTTGAGGACCCGGTGGGTCAGAAATTCAATAAATACATAAATAGAAGCGGGATCATTACAATGTAGTACCTCCTGTGCTGAACCCACCCAGCCTATTCAGAGGGATACCATGGCTGATAGTATCAAAAGCTGCTGGGAGATCCAGGAGAATCATCAGGCTTGCACTCCCCCTGTCTCTCTCCTGGCAAAGGTCATCTCACAGGGTGACCAAGGGACTTTCCGTTCTGAAACAAGACCTGAAGCATGATTGAAATGGATCTAGATCCTTTTCATTCAAGAGTGCTTGGAGCTGCTCAGCCACCACGTGCTCAAGAATCTTGTCCAAGAAGGGAATGTTGGCCACAAACCTACAGTTGTTGACATCTTCTGGGTCCAGGTTAGGCTTTTTTCGGAAGTGCAGCCTCTTTTAAGGAGACTGAGACCATTCCCTCTCTCAAGGAGGCATTGACAGCCTCCTGGACCCAAGTACAGATCCCTTCCTTAATTCTAATATTAAGCCATGATGGGCAAGGGTCAGGCATGTAGGTAGTAGCCCAGTTTTGACCAAGCACTTGTCCACATCCTCAGACCTCAATAACTAAAGCTCATCCAATAAAACTGGATCAGACAGTGCTCTGGATCCCTCTGTTAGTGGAATTGCATTAATGGTGGTGTCCAATTCATAATGAATCTGAGCAACTTTATCTTCAAAGTACAGTGCAAATCCATCACAGCGAGCTACCAAGGGTTCCACAGTTTAGTTCCCTGGCACAGACTGTAGCAGGTCATGAACCACTTGGAACAGCATTGCTGGATGACACTGAGAAGAGTCAATTCTGGCGGAAAAGAACTGCCTCTTTGCCACCCTCACCACCAGAGCAGGCTCAATAGTGAGCTCTAACCTGTGTCTGATCAGACTCAGCGAGTGTTTTCCTCCACCTGTGCTCTAGCCACCTCCCTTCGTGTTTCATTTCCTCAACTCAGGTGTATAGCAGGGCACTGGTCAGGCTCCACTCAATGGAGGAAGGCACTTGGGTGCAATTGTGTGAATTACCTGAGCCATCTCCATATTCCATGGAGTGACCTGGGCTTTGAGAGGAGCTCCAGCCATGCCAGCTAGAAACTCCCCAGAAAACACTCTAGAAATCATCAGGAGCCATTAGCCTTGGGGGCAGCCCATTTTAAAGGGGCCCTCAGCCTTGCAGAGAAGAGAAGGAAGTGGTTTGACCATGACAAGAGAGTTCATGTTAATCCTCCCACTTCCAGCTGATCACCCTCCTGTCCAGTCAAGAAAACCAGATCAAGAGTGTGACCTTTTACATGTGCCAGGCCAATAACACGTTGAGACAGCCCCAGGGTTGCCATGGTAGACGTGAAGTCTTGAATTGTCCTGGGTAAAGCAGTCTTAGCATGGAAGTTAAGAACCCCCAGAACCATCATCCTGGGGCTCCTCAACACCAAGTGCAAGACCACTTCTATCAGATCAGGCAGGGAACACGTTGGGCAGTGGGGGGGGGGGGGGGTAGACCAGCAGAATCCTTAATCTGTCTTGAGCACCCAGCATGGGGTACAAACACTCAAGACCTGCACTCAAGTGAGCAGGGAGCCTAGAGCGGGAGATTGTATTCTTATAGACCACCGCTTCCTCCCCTCCCTGACCCTCATCTCAGTGCTGGTGCTGCACCAGGTACTCAGGTGGGCACAGCTGAGAGAGAGTAACTGCGCCCCTCTCTCCCACCCAGGTCTCAGCGACACAGACCAGCTCAGCCCCCCTGACTATGGTTAGGCAATGAATGTGGGAGGCCTTACCATGGGCTGCCCTGGCATTCAGCAACAGCACCGCCACACCTGAGGGCAAGCTGGCAAGGCTGCCGGGAAGCATTCAGTTGCGAGGATTACCAGAAGCTATCTAGCCCCTCTTCTCCTCCACTGGCTTGTTAGTCTTCCCATACCAAACTTTTCCCGACCCATGACCACGGCAGTGAGGCACCCCCTTGCTCCCCAAAGCCACCCAGAGACATAGCTAAATTGTATATGATAAAAAATTAAAACATTAAAACAAACTGCTGCTACACCTCTGAGCTGATCCGCTGCAACTGCTGTAGGGCTGTCCTCTCCCCCTGCCAAAACCCAGGGCCCAGACGGGCGCCAAACAGGGGGTGCCCTTTGGCACTGCCCTCCAGCGCTCCATCAGGACAGGTGGGTGAAGAAGAGTCTCTCTCCCCCTGCCACCAGTCTGCTTCCCTTCCTTCAGAGGCTGTGCACTGCATGCAGTTCCTCTGCTGAGAACACATTTGCCCACTTATCATAATGTTGAGGAGCACAGCAACGCCCAGCCTCATTATTTTTTGCTAGGACGGGGCTCAGCCCCTTGACTACTACTGGGAAAGTACGGCCGGCGGTCTTCTTTCTTAGAAAGGAAGCGCATTCTTTGGGAAAGATAGAAAGAAATTGTAGAGGCACAGAGTCAAGTCAGCACAGGGTGTCTTGTTTTGTTTTGTTTTGTTTTGTTTTGTTTTTGTTTTAAACTGGAGCAACAGAGATGTGAGAGGTGTAACAACACCAACGGAGCCCTTTTTCTTCTAACACATTTCTTTGGGCTAAGAGAGAAAGAGAGAAAGAAATGGTAAAGGCATTCAACAATATGCTAAATGAGGCTATTAGCTAAAACCTCCGGTGCAGAAGCTGCCAGGTTTTAGGAGAATGTTATTGGTGATCAGGCAGGATCAGGTTTGGCATATGGGCAACACTGTGTAAGTTTCTGCTGGAGACAGCAGGTGGCAATGTTGCTTCCCTTTTAAGGGCTTGCTCCGTTTACCAAAGCTGTAGGATTTTCTTTCCCCCTTGTTCTCCTTCTCCTTCTGCACCTTCGCTCAGCCAAGATATTTGTTTTTCCTTCCTTCTGCAATGCCTAATCCTTAGGTTTTAAATCCTGGGCCCTGTCCTCCAACGTTTGAATGGCTGACCCAATTATAATTCCTGAACAAAACGTTCAGAGCAAATGAACTGTTTGCTGGGTCTGAATGGAGCTGCACAATTTTGCAAGGGCAAATCAAATGCCGAGATGTTCATACAGGCACCCAAAGCCCCTGGGCTTGCTTCACTTAGCCAGGTTTCATTGCAGAACTAAATTATATATTTTCCTTACCTCCATGCCCACCATGATGTGACATTGAGTAAGACTCTGTGGTGTGCTATGTATGTTGTGCTGTGTACTAGTTGGTCTTTTAGGCCCTTTGGAGCTGATAGCTGTCAAGGTTAAAGCCTCTTAGTCCATAAAATGTCTAGACTTGGAAATTTATTGGCAAGTCGGCTTACAATGGGGCTAAATGATTAACCTACAAAAGCACCCCCGAAGAATTCAGATGTCCTGGTCAAGTCTTTCCAGGTCTTGGGTAATTGTCAGTCCTTACTTTAATCTTTTTACTCAGTTGTTTTTGTCCCCACTCTACAGAAATAAAGAGATTGGTAGGAAAAACAATTTGGGAGAAGAAAATTATGGTGGCTAGATTAGAATAATGCTGAGATCTAAGAGAAGCAAAATCAAATTCCTTTCTCTGAAGGAAGAAGGACAAACAGTCCATGAGCTGGATAAGACTAAGGGAGGAGTTTTATGAGGTTGTCCTACCAAATTTTAATCAAGGTGCATTTTTTCCAGAGTTCCATTTATAAAGGAAAGACACAAGAATGTTTTCAAATCATAAGAGAGAAACCTTAGAAAAGCCTAATGTTTTTTCCTTAATGTTTTTTCTCTGTCTCTCTCTCTGGCTGTTCCTAAATGCTTTGGGTTCAATAATGATGATGATGATGATGATGATGTGCAAGTTATATAACTATAGAATTTAACAACTTGGGTAATGGTTAGGTTGGATGGAAATATACATTTCAGTCACCTGGACCATCGAAAAATAAAAAGCTGGCCAATTGAGGTTGTACTGCATGTGAGGAACACAGCTGGAGTACCTTGAGTGAGGGCTGCTTCATACATTGCAACCTCCCTGCTGGAAAGCTACTTCTGTGCAGTTCCTGTGGAAGGACCATCACTCAGTAGCTGAGCACATGCTTTGCATGGACAAGGTCTGAGCTTCAGTCCCTGGCATCTTCAAACAGGATTAGGAAACCATGTTTGGAGAGGATGCTTGCCATGGGTTGGCTCCAGAACCAGTGGAAGGATATTGCTTGTGGAATGTGACTTCCCCATCCTCTCTTCCCCCTGCAGCCCCCATATACCTGCCAGATCTGTTCTAGAGGACTTTACCTCCCATAAGATCCAACCAGGATGGACAATGGTCAGACATGCTGGGAATTATGGTCCAAAATATTTGGAGGGCACCAGGTTGGGAAGGCTGATAGAAACAGCATTCCCCACAGGAGTGGTTTTCTTCCCTCAAAATAAAAAAGGAAAATGGCTGGAGATTCAATCCAAGATCTCCTGCATCATGTGTCTTTTGACCCTAGGTGGAAGGTGTTGCTGCCTGTTATAATGTGTTCGTTATCTTGAGCACTGGCTCACATTCCCCATGCTAAAGAGCTGCAGTATATCTCTTGAGAATTTATGTAGCAGTCCCTCCCTTGCCAACACATTACTCAATACAGTAAACACAATTCTGTAGTCAAGGGGGGAAAATCTTTCCCACAAATATTTGCATGGGATTTGCATGCAGCACGTACACACTTCTTTGCCCCTGCATGAAGACACTGAGAACCAGTGACATTTTAGAGGGGAACTTCTAGGTACCAAAAAAATCCAAGGCAAAAATAATACCCCCTCCACAAACTTGCATATACAAATATATATATATGCTATAAAATATTTCTTTGTCTTTAAAGGACCCTGACTCCTAAAAGCCCAGGGGAGAGGATGACATTTGGTTTCTCAGGCAGAAAGTTTTAAGTGGGGGGCGGGGGGGAATCAGATACAAGAATGTTTACCCATGGGGGAAATTGTGGTAGGGTGGACCTTCCTTCCTTCCTTCCTTCCTTCCTTCCTTCCTTCCTTCCTTCCTTCCAAGGCCTTTTAAAAAGAAATATGCCATTCAAGACAGTTAACAATAAGACCCCAAGATTAAAATGGCCAAAGCAACCATTTAAAAATTAATTAAAAACAATTAAAACACTGAAGAAAAAAGAAAGCGCATCCAACCCAGTACAACCCATCTCAGTGCCAGACCAGCTTACATGTCAACAGGTTGCACAAATAAAGAAGTTTTTCCTGCTGGTGGAAGGACACCAGCAAGGGGGCCAACCTGGCCTCACCTGTCAGGGAATTCCACTGCCGGGAAGTAGGCAATGGGCACATTCACACATCATGACAACCCCCTCTGGCAATAAGCCATGGTGATTGGTGAGTCTATAAACAACCCATGGTATGTCAAGCACAGGATTGGGCTCCTTGTGGCTTCACTTTGAGTTGATGGCTCTCTGAAGTCAAAGCAAAGTTGAGGAAAAACCCTCTTTGGACCCTCTCTGGGAGGGTTCCTGCAGCGCTTGGACAGCAAGCATCCCCTTCCCAGGTCATTGTGCAGGTAAGTCTTTCTATTTTGGGCCTGAGGAGATGCACATTTGCACAAATCTGACTGGAACTTTTTTTTAATGAAAAAGTTTACACTCCAATGTGTCATTTGAACACTTCAGAGAGGCTGTTGCTGGTGCCAGTCTGGAGATCCCTGCCTGTGATCTTCAAGTAAAAAAAGCTCCACTGAGACAAAAAACAGTTTGTGATCACAGCAGAAAGAGGGGACGAGGTGGTTTCAGCCGCCAAGACCTGGGCTAATGGCTGGAGGAACACAGTGGACGGAGGGGAAGAATAACCCAGTGAGCCTGATCACAGCAAGACGATCCAACCACTGCGTCTTATGGCCAGGGAAGATCGGTGTGACATGCCATCCCACCACATCTGCGCTACATAACCTCGTAAATGAGGTTAATAAGCAACGGTGGTTTCCAGGCCATGGCTTAACCGCCACAGCGTGTCCCAGTTCTGTGTTGCCTAATTTTCCTAATAACTTGCTGGGTGTGGTTTTTCATGTGTCCAAATCCAGGAAGAATGATGGGTTGTTGAGGTGGCATGTTATTTATGGCATGTTCTAACCTGCTGGGTAGTTTGTTAACCATCTCCGTCACCCAGCCTTGCCAGGTTTGGATGTCCTGACAAGCCTTACCTGGCAAGAGTCATTAGGTAAATTGGGCAGTACACGGAGGTAGGGCCAGTTTTAGATTATGTATTGTTTTATATTGTTTCTCTATTTGTTGTTAGTCATCCCGAGGCTGGTTTGCAAGGGGGTGGCATAAAAATCTGTAAAATAAATACATAAATAAATAAATAAGGTAGGGAGGTCAACAGGCCACTGGGACTTATTTTGATCATGTGTCATTGCAATTCTTTCCCCTGACAAATATGCTAAAGCCTCTTTACAATGCTTTTGTAGGTAGCCTGGTTTTATAGGACCAAATCAGTCATGAGGAGGATCCCATTCATGGGTCCATCAATTTCCTATAAACCAAAAATGGAATTTCTTACTTTTACGCTAAGAGAGCTTTGTGTGCTTCTCTTGGTTCATAACACCCCAAGCACTTTTCTTGATTTCTGACTTGGATATTAAAAGTGAGTCAAGTTAGTGCTAAATACCTTCCCAAAGTTCAAATAATGGCAGGATGGGGGGAAAGTACAGACTACAGAATCGCTCTCCTACATTCCATTTTTATTGAGTGTTTTTTTAATCAGTATTTTTAAACATTCTGTGTAACAATAAATAGTACTAGAAATGAAAGGGGGAATTATAATAATTGCCTTCCCCATTATTTATGTGAATGTGGTAGACCCATGAAAAGTAGCATCTGCTGCAGTCCGGTTTTAGCCTACATGTGCTGTGTAGATTTGCACAATCATTTTTCAGCCATGGTGTTTTAAATAAGCCACAGTGGTTTGTGGCATGTGTCAGGTGCCTGTCCCATAACCCAACCCCACTCATAGGTTGTCATGTCATCTGAACCCATCAAGGATGGATTGAGGTGTAGTTCACATACCACCTAGAACTCATGACCTATTTTAGGCTGTTAATTTTAATTCAACAACTTGTTCTTGCTAGGTTTGGATGACACGACAATATATGAACATGGACTGGAATATGTAACTGTCACCCACAGATGCTCAAGACATGCTGCAAATGATACTGTGAGCTAGGACATTGACTGGGTTCAAACAACATGATAACCTACAGTCACGGATTATTGTTCTGTCTGAACTCAGCTGCACTAATAAGTCATGGTTTGTTAACCACAAACAACCCATGGAGACTGTACGTAAGTCTATGGTTTGTTGTTGCATTGTGAACTGTGGCTTGTTCACCATGGTTTGTTATCTTGGCTGGGTTCAGCCAACATGATGATCCGTATTTCAACAACAGTTCATTATTCAATGACAACCTACATTTGGCCCAAGCTCAGTCCTTCAGTGTGGACTGACATGTCTGAACCAAAATCTCTGTATCCTTTACTCATCTTATAGACTTGCCAAAAACTAGATCATCACAGTACAGATAAGTGTTTAGGCGGAGACTGTCATACTAACGGGGAAAATGTTAGAATATATTTGACTGGACTTTAATTGTTGACAGGTTAAAATGAAGGGCACAGAGTGAGATGTAAATAAAATTAGCATTTTTGGTCTACGAATAGCACCGATGCATTCTTCACTGGCCTGGAAAACATGCAAGCTGCAGTCACAGACTGTCATGGCCAGACATTTGATGAATTGCCTCATCTAGTTTCACAATGAAAATTGGGCCAGTGGCATTAACTGAAAGAAAGAACTATATCATTCACTGTTCATTTGCATATGACAATTTACATGTAGGTATATGTGAAATTGTAAAACTGCCTATTCTTTAACACTGAAGTTGTGCTATCAAAATTAGAACTGGCACAGCTGTCAAAGACACTGCTGGCTGCAGCAAAAAGTGACTAGCTGACACACTTCATGACCGATTGCCAGGGCTTTTTCTCTAGAGCATCTGGACTTCAAGGGGTAACAGCAGGCAGGCTGCTGATGAAATGCATTAGCTCTATTCAAAGACCTCCCAGTCTTAGCCAAATCATGCCCTCACAGCATCCTAAAACAATGTCCAGGGTAGGAACCTGTGGTCCTCCAGATGTTGTTGGACTCAAACTCTCCTCAGTCACAGCCAGCATGGCCTGAGAGCAGGGACAATGGGAGCTGTAGTCCAACAACATCTGGTGGGGACACGAGTTACCCACTGCTGAGCTAAGGGGACCATCAGAGATAGTGAGGCAAGCTGGGGGCACCTGTTCTCCATTATAATTTGAGGACTGAGCAGGACTGCTTCTACCTAAGCCTTAACGGTGGTGTAGCAGAGCCAGAATTTGCAGTTGATGTGCCAGGACTCTCATTAGCAATAACACTGATGCCACCTGCTCTACCCCTTTTCACCGCCCCTGTCCTCCCTGTTTCGAAATGTTAGGTAGAGTCCTCCCAGTAGATGGAAGAAAATGGATTTTTCCCTGTATTGCTGTCCCTATTGTAAGGGCTGGTTTTGAACTGGTCTCTTGACTTTGAGATAAACCTTTTCTCCTGGTGCTGGAAAAGAACCTCCTAGAAACACTTGAGCTGGTAGTCTTAATGCTGCTTGGGGACTCTTTGAGTCCCTCTCTTTCCCATCCTCAAGCCATCTAGCCCTCCAGCCAAAATCCAACATGGTAACCACTAACTTTCCCTTGCCAGCTCACTATTCTAATACATTTGGTATTATACTATGTAGCACCCTCAAAATGTTTAGCAATGATACAGCCAGCTGCCACTGTGGCTACAGGGACCATCATGATGAGCGGCTGCACTTCATAAGGTACCACAGCCCTTCTGGCCTTCATGCTTTCAGTCCTCCATGCTGTTGCTCAGCACTCCCTGTTGTTTTAACCTTGCTCGCCTGAGATCTCAAACTCTCCCCTTCTCCTGCCTCTCCTCTCTCTTGCGCTCTTCCCCCCTCTCTGTCCTAATGTTCAAGCTTTATTTCTGGCAGCAGTTTTGTTTACATTTTTCGCTAGGCCTTCTTCACAAGTCTCTATGGTTATATAAAAATTGACATGTGGCTAATATGCAGAAATTTGGTTTTCTTCTAGCTGATGCTAGATGATCCTAGACAGTGGGTTCTTTATTCTCAAATAGCCATTCTCTGAGGGGAAAAGACAGTGTTCCAGAGGAACAACTAACTAGGAGATAATGTAAATTGAAGCGACTAAAACCCTAATGGTTGCGATCTAATACAAGTCCCTTGAGGTGAAAGGTATTAATTTGCTTGATTCCCCTCATTGTTGGTTTGGCCTTGGTTTTTTCTTTCCATTACAGCACCCTATTTTCCTCTTTGGAATTCCGTATACAGAAACCATTTGGCAATGATGTACTTGCTAGAATCACTTCTCTGATCTTTTTTAATCTAGTGTGCTGAGCCTAATGGGTGTTCTTTCTTGGGACAGTAATTGCTCAGTAAGCTCAATGTTTCCACATCAACATTTCAGAAAGCAGGTATTATCCCCCAACATCCAGCTTTCCACATGCAAAAGATATAGTTGTATGAGGAAACATTCCATCATTGCCCGCCTTCCATCTGCCCAGATCCAACCTGACCCCCTAAGTAAACACCGTGCTTCTATCCACACATTGAAGCGTCAGGCTTTTTCTGAGACCAGAAACATGAGTGCCCATCCCCACAGAATAGTCTGCCATCTCATGCTTTTGCAACATCCCTACTATTGCTAGGCAACCTCACTTGTCCTGACAAGGTGGCAATTTGTTCCAAGCTAGCCCTTCTCAGGCTGCACTTAGTTCTTGGAAACTACCTCAACATTAATAGTCAAATCTGGTGCATATATCTGAGAATGGATTGCAAGAATTTAGGAACCAGATGCAGATGTGATGGCCATACCCATCTCAGGTTGTTCGTGTTTTTACAGCTGTGCTACGCTATTAAGGAATAATTATATTTATTTCCCCATGGTCTGTTGCCATGAGAACTTTTCCTGAGCCCAACTGTCATTGGAGGCAAGCAGGCAGGCCCGGCCCAAGATGTTTTGCTGGCTGAGGTGGCGCAGCAGTGCCACTTGAGGCCAGGTGGAGAGTACCTAAAGCAGGTTTGATTGGCACCTGAGCAGAAAATCTCATAAGCCCCTTTCCTTATCCTTGGCAGAAAAGTACAATGATAACAAATCAAATAATTAGTTGCTGCTCTTTCTCCACATCCAACATCTGCTGCCTGGGGCAGCCACCTCATTCCACCTTGTGGTTGGGTGAGCCATGGAGGCAGCCGAGGGAAAACTTCATCTGGGGAAGACCGAAGAGCCACAAGGTGAAAGGGCTGTTGCCCCCTTCCCAATGTCTTAGGGATCCTGCTAGCAAGCCTGAATTCCCAGTTTCCAAATAAGAAAAGAGCAAGTCTAGTCCTTGCAGAGCTCAAGATACGAGGCAAAACATTCAGGTGCAGTCCATTGGTTCCATGCGAAATGGCCAGTTATTCTGTCCAACCATTTTGTGAGAATGAGCCTGCTGCCACCTTTCACTCTCCGTAGCCAATACTGAAATTGCAGCAATGGTCAAGAGTTGGCAATAGATAAAAGGGATTCTCCAGGTCATTTTGGGCCCTCCCTCTACCCTTTTTATCTACCCTTGTAAAATATTGTTACTCTATTTACTATTACTCTGCAATTATATCCTGTCTTTTACCTCTTCTGACCCCAAGGCAGCTTACAAAGCTCCATTTTATCTTAACAACAACAACAACAACAACAGTCCAGTTAGGTAGATTAGGTTGAAGGGGAGCCATTGGCCCAAAGTCGCCCCGTGAGCTTCATGAGTGAGTGGGGACCAGAACCTGGATCTCTCAGTCCCCAGTCCAGCAGTTGAACTACTACACCACACTGTCTCTCAAGGAATCAGGATCACTGCCCACAAGCAATTGGGAAATCCAGAATCTGAGTCTGGCTGCAACTGGGCAGTAGTATATCCCTCCTCATGCAATGGGTAGCAGGCATGACAAGAACTCGTGTGCTTTCTCGCACATGTGCTTTTCTTGCAAGCCCCACAGCCACCCTCTGCAGCTTCTTGTTATAGCCTTAATGTATGTGACAGCAAAACAGCATGGAAAGACAGAAAGTTTATCTGCTCCGTGCCATATGCCCCGATGTGGTGTTAAAATTAGACTCCCCTCCCTCCCACTTTAAACATGACCAGGGCAGACATGCGAACAACAAACGTGCCATCACAGCTGGCTTGGCCGCCAGCCTGGCGTGTTCCTGCCTGGAACTCAGCCACGTTTAAAAAAAGAATATGCATTGCATTTCATTGTGAGATCTTTGTTTCCTATAGCAGTTGAATTAGGGAGGTAAAATGTTCTTGCTGTACTGCACATTTCCTGAGTAAACACTTTCTTTGCAGATTGGTCTGTCTCTGGAGAGTGATAAGGAAAAGTGCATTTTGCAAGTGAGGAGACACGCTGGCTATGAAGTGCTTTCAGGCTGCAGACGTAGGCACATTTATGCAGAACTAGGCTCGCACTGAAATTAATGTAACTTACTTCCAGGTAATGAGTTTTAGGCTAAGAATGTTACAATGCTTTGGGTTCATGCATGTATTCCTTGGCTTTGTCACAAGACAGCTGCAGGATCAACAGATGCTCTTAATTGGGATCAGTGTACAGTTGTTTCGTCACAACTTCAGCTGTTCTGCCAGCCCACTGGCTTTTTTTTAGGACGTCAGGTCTCTGTCTTGAGAGGTCCAGCACTGAGAATACCCCAGAATCCCTTGCAATGCCCTGTGGGAGGCTGGGGATGCGACCAGCAATCGGCAAGCTATGCGCTGCTGCGTGCCGGACAGCAGCTGTCTCTGGTAGAAGCGCAAAGGCAAACAGGAACTAGAGGGGAATATGGACTGGAACGCTTTTCCTTTGTGAACTACTTCTGTGCGGGCATTTTGCCCAAATACAATCCCTGCTGGGTGAGCACATGTTAGTGAACACAACACGGTATATTTTGTGATTTCTAATGTGAACAAGTGCCGTGCGCCGGGGCATGGTGCTATTATTGTGAGAGAAGTAGGAAGAATTTGGAAGGTCACAAGAGCAGAGTTCTGCTACTTTGTAATCTGAACTTGACACTTCTTATAGCACGCATTACTGTAGAGCTGGGAGGGTTAAATGACTGTGCGATTAACCCCGCTGCTTCAGGGTGGGGGGAGTTACGTTTCTGATACATTGGCACCAGCAAAGCGTCCACATTAGAACTCTCACTGAAGTCAATGCGACCTTACTTTTATGATTATTACATTGATATCCTGCTTTTCTTCTATGGCAGACAAGGGCACGCACAAGGTCCCCTTTTTTGCCATTTTATCCTCACAACAACCTTGTGAGGGAGGCTAGGCTAGGCTAGGCTAGGCTAGGCTAAGAGTCAGCAACTGGCCCCGGCTCTCCAGTGAGCTTTATGGCTGAGAGGATGTAGAACTTGGGACCCCAAAGGTGCATGGTTAGCCATTTAGAAGAAATGCAACACGCACACACACGCGCGCGCGCACACACACACACACACACACACACACCCCAAGGACAAAAGAGATCATAGATTTGCCTAGTATTTGCATGTGTTCATTTATATGTGTATATGCACATTCAGAAATCGCTACAACCGAAATAATCGGTCTTGTACATCTCCTCAGACTGTGCCAGCTCAGTCTGCTGCCTGCTTCATCTTGAACCCAGATGTGACCAGACAGCCATTCAGATAGAGAATGCCTTCAAGCAGAGGACTGCTCTCTGCAGAGAAGGACACTTGGCTATCTATGCTACGAGTATGGTGACCAGCCTTTGGTCTGATCCAGCAGCGGGGCTCTTAAGGTTAAGGTTCAGCTTGGTATTAAAAGGAAAGAACCCTGACTTTGGCAGAGGGCTGCAGAATACACGATCGCCCATATCGGAAAGTAACCCTCGTGTGCCATGTGTAATCCCATCCGTGCTCTGAACTGGCCACAGCGATGGTTATCTATAGAATGCAGAGATGCCCGAGTTAGCCAAGCAGGCTGTAATTTTGCTGATGGTAAAATTGGTGACCAGGATGCAATATCATGTGCACGGGTGTGTATATGTGGATTTTGATGGAACACAATCATAGGAAGATTCAAAGCTCTGCAACTGGCAGATATAGACAGTTGCATGGGCCATTTTAATTGTCTACCCCAGCCACTCAACGTAAAGAACCAGGAAGTCACCCACCACTTATAAGAGGTCCGGTGGCATAGCCAATGTCAGCTGCAAGAGGACAGCAGCCTCCTTCCATGCATTTCTGGCAGTCAGTGTTCATGGGGGAATCTGTTTCCAGGGTTTTCATGACCCTAAAGCAACTTTCCTCAAGTTAGCCTTTCCTAGACGTGCTGGATTACAACCCCTACCATCCTCAGGCAGTGTTTCCTTTGGGGATGATGGTACAGAATCATAGAATAGTATTGTTGGAAAGAGCCTAGAAGGCCATCGAGTCCAACTCCCTGCTAGTGCAGGACACCAAATTACACCACCCCACTCATGTCTGTCCAGTCATCTTGAATGCCTCTAGTGTGGAAGAATCCACAACCTCCCTAGGTAATTGGTTCCATTGTCCTACTGCTCTAACAGTGAGGAAATTTTTCCTCATATCTAGTCAGAATCTGGTTTCCTGTAACTTGAACCTGTTATTCTTTGACCTGCACTCTGGGATCCTGTCCTTTGTGACAGCTTTTCAAGTACTTGCCTAAAAACACAGCATACAAGAAAAGGGACATCTACACGATTTTATTAGCCCATTGCAATGGAGTTTAAAAAAAATCTGAGGGCAGTTACACATTCATAGGCCTTTTGCTCCCTGACCTGGGGATTAGGAGCACATGCCAAGCAGAACTTGCTCAATCATTTTCCCAGGCAGGTTGGGAATTAGAAGGCTGGGGGAGGGAAGACGTGGGGATCACCTGCCTATTTATCTTCCCTTAAAAGGCAAATGCTGCAAGATCTCTGTTTCTGTGCTTCTGGATGGTGCAAAAACCCCGCTAATGATTTACCAGCCTGGTAAGCATCTTTAGGATAAAGTATCAAGGAAGAGGGTGTGGGTGAGATAAAAATCAAGGTGTGAAAGATGAGCTGCACAAGAGAGCTTTTTGCTGGATGAGCAATGCGCATGCTTCCATGTGGAAAACTATGGGGTATGTCACAGGTTACATTGGGAAATATGCATACTTTGGCGGAAGGGAAATGCTTCAACCAGTTGGGAGTCCCCTATCTTTTTATGTTTGAAAACTGTTTTTGAAGAAACTTACTATATATTTTAAAAGAGGAGAAAAGTTCTCTTAAATAGCCTCCTCAAGGAGATATGCCTGTGTGGTGCTGAATTAAGACATCTGGCTCTTTTAAAGTAAGGGTTGTCAGAATCCCGGAATCTCAATTTGAGAAGGGGAAATAAAACTCAGGGTTCGTAGAAGAGATCAATCGTTATGAACCTCCGCAGTCTTTATTGTCTATCCCAGGTTCCCGCGGTTGACTCATGATAAGGCCTTACCGGGCAGGCAGAGGTGAACTCTGCTGCAAAGTTTTAATCCAACTGAAGGGCATTTTTATACTCTCTCAGTCACGTACACCGGTACAGAGCCATTATGGACAGAATACAAGTATTACAATAAAGTTCTGTGGTCAGCATATGCAGAAATGATATAAGAATGTCAGTCAATCATACAAACAATAAGATTACACTATTTCCCAGGGCAATTTTTGACGTATCAGTGGAGTAACTTCCAGAGGCGTGATCCATCTCCAGGTCTACTTAGATATGTAAACTTTGGGCTATCATAAGCTCTTGTATTGACATTTTAGTTCAGTAGCTTGAACCCATCTCCAGGTCTGCTCAGACATGCACATTAAAGCTACTAAGACTATGCATGAACTCAATTGGCCAGGGCACATGGAGCCTCTGGGCTAGGAAGATACTTCCATGTAAACTGAATTCCAACAGTGATTATTTACAATGTATATTTGGACTAAATGGCTTGTCTGCTGTAGCCCACAGCTAAAGGTGAGAGAAAGGAGCGGGGAATGCCATTTTAAACAGTGACAGCTTGGTTTTGAGAAGGAAGACAGGATTTGATCGCACAATTCAAAAGCACACACAGAAGTAATGCTTTTCAGACAGGATTTACCCAAATTTTCCCAACAGGGTACAGAACTGGGAGTCCAAGAACTAAATCACCCCTGGGAAAGCCCCTTCCCTTGCCCCTCCTGTCTTCCCCAATCACTGGTTGTCTCTTGGTGGTTTCATGGCTCTCTCTGCCCCATTCTAGATGGCCAAAATGCCTTTCTTAGAGCTCAGTTACTGTCAGTAAGGTAAAATATGCTGATGTTTTTGGTACTTTGGCCGCATCCACCAATGGAATCAAGGCCCTAAAGCATCTCCACAGGGAATTCAGCCACTGGGCTGACAGAAATTTTGCTCTCTTTTTGAAAAATTTCTTAGGCTCTGACTGTTTCACCACTGATTTTAATTGAACTGCTCGTTGTTTTATGCTCTCTTTTTAGTAGGGCTTTTCTGACTCCATTTTTATTGTTTCTTGCCATTAATTACACTGCTTTGATATATTTGATTTTGCTCATCCATAGGCTATTCAAAATGTTTATTGATGGGTGATCAACTAAGTGTAATAAACCAAATCCAGTATTTCCTCTTAAGTGTTCTGCAAACCCAAGAATTTTAAAAGTTATCCTAAAATGCAATGGTGTTAGACCTAAGTTAGAGTCCTTTCCGATATCCAAGGCTGACATGGGTAGCAGAGGACACAAGATGGAAAGGAGGTGATGAGGTTGGGTTGAGAGGGGCAGGCAAAGACTGGGTGGGAAAGCCCGGCAAGAGTCACATTTAGCCTACAGGTCAGAGATCCCACAGCCCCATTTAGCAAGCAAGATGACTTCATAAGCCACGGTTTGAAGTAGACCCGTTTCAGTTAAGGCGTCTTGAAAACTTGCCACCATTTTTCTGATCTTGGATGTAAGCTGCAAGTAGTTAAAAACAGTCACAAAATTTTCTGATCCCCTCCCTGTGGTTGTGCTGGAGGAGAGGTGAAAGGGGAAGGGAGTGAGCTTGACGCTTTTGCACATAGAGCTCAAATGATACTCCAAATTAGGCCCTTGTGTGTAAAATGAAAGCACCCTTTTTGTAGACCGCTCCGGGCCAAGGTGGGTCAGCTTGGACTTGGCAGCAGAGGAGTATGGATTATAAAGCAGAAATTACACTACTGATTAGTTCAGCAGTCAGTTCAGGTATGCTGAATTGCACTTCAAATGTACCACAATTGTTTGTTCTATTTCTAACAGTGGCATGTATGTCTGTGTGGTTGTTTTGACTCCTGCTGCTGACATCTTTAGTTGAACCAAAGTCCTCAGCTGCCCTCTAAACGGATTCTGACATGGTGCAGTCCAAAGGCCCTGTACTCCCACAGCTTCTGTGCTGATCTCAGGTGACCTTCTTGTTTATTCTGTGTCTTCAGAACAAGCAAGCCAGGAAGGTCTCTGCTTCCTAACAGGCTAGCTGCTCTAAAGCAGAGGTCTTTACTCTGGATGTTCAACCACAATATATTGTTGGGAGAACTGCATTGTCCACGTGCTTTCTGGTTTAGTAGCAACTTTGTAGGGATGATAGTGCTGCAGGCCACCTCCACAATATGGCTAGCAAGGCTGCTATCAAGGCCAGCATGGCTGGGCAGCTTCCCAGGACCTTCACCTGACCCCATTGACAATTACTCTTCCTCTTCACCACCGCAACCTGTTTGTTCACCTGGCTTTTGCCCTGGTCCAGAAAAGGATGGTGGTGAGGAGCAGGAGCAGGAGATGCCTCGGCCTACCTCTGCCCATCCAGCAAGCAAGTGGGAGCAATGATGTGGGTGAGGGTAAGGAGTGAGAGCTGTTGGTGACAATGATGGTGAGGAGGGAGATTCATTGGAGGAGGCCCATTGAGGGGGTCTTGCCCAAGGGCCCTCCAGAACTGGGGTCCAACACGGATGGCTGCTGTGCAGGATCCCCATATTAACATTTGCTACAACTCTGGAGATTTTGTATCTCTGGGAATGTATCTCCAGAACAGAAGAAAAGCCATGCTGGGGCACACCAGCGTCCATCCAGTCCAGCATTCCATTCACACAGTGGCAAACCAGCTGCTCGCACGATCCCTGAAGCAGGATGGGCACAAGGGTTCTGCCTGCACAACTCCTCAGCAAGAGGTGTGCACAGAGAGGCATGCCAGCAATGGCTGGTGGCCATGGGTAGCCTTCTCCTCCACTGATTTGCCTAAAGCCATCCAAAGTGGTGGCCATCACTACTTCCAGTGACAGTGAATCTTATAGTTTTACTAAGTGCTGTGTGAAGTACTTCCTTTGATCTGTCCTGAATCTCCCTCCAATGAGCTTCATGGGAAGACTCATGTTGGGAAATAAAGCACAAGTATGATGAATGGTTTCCAAAATGTGGAGACCTTCCTTCACCTGTATTGTGGTCTGATTAGATACCTTAAGGCAGTCTTCTGCAACCTGCTGCCACCCAGATGCATTGCACTACAACCCCTATTGGCCATACTGGGTCAAAATGATGGGAATTGTAGTCCTCCACACGTGGATGACATCTGGTTGGGAAAGGCTGCTTTAGGGCATGTAGGGCCTGGTCAACCCTAACAAGGCTAGAAGTGCCAGGCACCACTACCCCATCTCTGTTAGTCTCTCTCTCGATTTCCTCCAAGGCTCACGCTTCACATTATGGGGCACAATGAATCACAGAATCATAGAGCTGGAAGGGATCATTTCGCTATTGTGTGCAACCCCCTGCTCAGCACGGGAATCCAGCCTGAAGCATCCCTGAGAGGTGGCTGTCCAGTCTGCGCTTGAAGACTTCCAGCAATGGAGAGCCCACCCGCTATCTAGGCAGTTGGTTCTATGGTCAGACCGCTCTGACTCTTGGGAAGTTTGGGTTTTTTCTCCTGCTTCTTCCTGAGGATGCCATGTTGGAAAAAAAATGGCATGATGTGACATCGGTGTGTCCATGTCCAACTGCACCAATAACAACCAATAAAGGGGAGGGCAGGAAAATGATAATGTGCTGATTTCCCACCATTCTCTTACCTACCTTTATACTGCCAGGGTGGAATAAGGATACATTTGCTCCCTTATGTAGCTGCTCAAACCCTTTGATCATCTCTGAAGGCCTTCATCCAGGTGCCTCCACTAAAGGCAGTTAGGTAGATAAGTACATGAGAGAGGACAACCTGGGTTGTGGCACCTCATGTATGGAATGGCCTCTCCAAGAAGGCTCCCCTAGCAACTACATGGTCATGTTTTTTGCTCTAGACAAGGACTTTTCCTTTCCCGCAGACATTTCAGATACTTGTGTTTTATGGCTATTCTTAGCCAGCTCTTTGCTGTTTGGATCAGTATTATATTGCATTTTTCTAACCATGCAATTTGTTATTGGATGGACCAAAATGCAATCAATCTGTCAGTAAAATATGGGCAAAAGTGTGGTTGATGTATCTACCGCTAACTGTTGCCTTGGCCTGAATTTTCTTGCAGTGGCACCAGCAAGAGGTTACATTATTCCAAAGCATGCATTTTTGGAAAGCATGTTGACAGCGGAGGAATCTGTGTGGGTAATTATTGTCAATCATGACTGCAATGGGGGGAGCTTCCTCCCGATGCCCTTTTCCTATTGACATCCCCCAAAAAACCTCTTATCTGCCCTGAAAGTGCTGTTTATTGCAAAAAGTAGCAGGGGAGGTTTTCAGCAGAAAAATGGTACAGAGAGAAAAGGGATTAAGTCAGATCAAGGCCTTAGGTGGCCTCTTTTTCTTGAATATGTTAGATGCAACCCATGCTCTTTTAAATGCACACTTAGCATAACCTGTAGTTTGACCCAAAGAAAGCAATGTGTATGTATCTGCCCAGAACATATTTATGATGCTAGTCAGAATAGATCAAGGTTATGGCATCAGAAATGCCTGCCTCAAGTAGATGTGATTTGAATCCATTTAGCATGCAAATTGCACAGTAATCACAGGAATCTCATCCATTAACATGTCTCTGGGGTTAAGGAAACAATGTAAAAATGTTGGAAACAGCTGGTGGGATGAACCAGAGATACTGATGAGCTGATTCCAAGAGAATTGCTCTGCGAATAGACCTTTGTATGGTTACAAAATATCTCTGCAGGAGGAAATGATGTGCTTCAGAGGAAGTGTATCTGTTCCCCATGGCGGACATATCTGGTTGTTCCTTGAACTAACCTGGATTTCAGGGTTTGGAAAGTGGTATTATTCCTCATTTTCAGCCAGTGTTAAAACGGCCTTAGCCACAATCTTATGCAGAATTTACTTTAATACAGAGCATTGGTTTCAACAAGACTAAGCATGCTTAACTCTCTGTTGTAGCTGTTTTGCTAACATCATGTGCAGTAGACATGGCGAAGGCTTGGGATTGCTGCAGGCCTGCTGAGGACCCATGGCTGGGAATATTGGGGAGATCTGCAATGGATTCACATAAATTCTGCAAATCCAACCTACAGATCCCATAGCAGATTTTCTTCCCAAGTTGTACAGATTCTATCAATGTGTGTGCCATTTTTAACTTTGTGTAGGTATGTTGGGGGAATTGTGCAAGTTTGCACTTGCATTATAGAACACGTATACTACCATGCGTGAGTACCAATGTGCACATGCTCAAGTGGAACAAAATTCTTGTTTATGAAAATGGGATTTTACCGAGGAGTGGACCACAAAACACAAGATGCCCGAGAACCTGTGAAACACAGAACGGGTGCAACAAAAACCTGTACATCCCTTCCCATTGCTCAGCAGAAGGCTCACTAGTTGCATTGCATCCTAGTTGCTCAACCACCTCTTGTTCTGGCCCAAGCAGCACTTGAGGTGGGAAGGAGGAATAATTATACATGGGTTTCAACAAATGCACACACAAATGTCCAATAGAAGGTGGTGCCTATATGCCACCTGTTCATATATCAAAAGCGCTATAGGGTTCTCAGTCCATTGCATTACAGAATGAGTACAGCCTTCTGTTTTTGTAACATCAGTCTTTTAGCTGCCTAAAGGGCACAGAGAATCCATTCCCCCTTCCGTTTGTTAATTTTCATGAAGCAGGTAAATAATTTAAAAGACCATGTCAGTGGTGAATATTAAAAAAGTTCCTGGTACAAAATTTATCTACATAACAACCAATTCCCAAAAAGAAGCAGCTATTGGATGTTGGCAGAATGTATGTTTAAAAGACGCAGAAGCTGCAATTACAGCAACCAACAGCAGTTAGTTGAACTAGACAATCCTTTATTCAAATGTGGCGGCTTCGTCCAATGGACGTGAAACAAAGGGTTTTTGTGAATAAGGTGCAGCCTACATCCATAAGCCATGACAGCTAAATACCAAAGAGGTGACCCACTGATTAGGCATATTATGATGGTGCTCACAGCAGTTTTCCAAATTTCCAAATTGGTTCGGGACCCTCAGGACTACAAAGTCATTGACTCTCTGCCTGGTAAGCCAGCTGGTGGTAGCAGCAGTATCAGGTGACATTGCTGGTGACCAGGAAGTTTTACAAATATCAAAGGTGTCTGCTCAGAAATCAGTCCCACTCAATTCAGTGGGAATTACAGTGGTACCTTGGCTCACGACCAATTTGAGTCACGACCAGAGTCCTGGAACAGATTAAGTTTGTGAGCCAAGTTAAATTTCCTCATAAGGTTCAATGTAAATAAGGTTAATCCATTCTGTAACTATTTTTTTTATCAGAAAAATGTGAAGCAAAGTGACAAAGAACAGCAAAGATCACGGCCATCTCCCCCGCAACCCCCAGCACAGGTGGCGGCCATCTCCCCGCCACAACTCCCAGCATGACTGTGATTGCGCACGCCATCCCCACATGCGCCCGTCATTCTGGCGCGCTGGGGGCAGGAGAGATGGGCACAAACGTGGGTGCGTTTGGGGGGGGGGAGGAGATGGCCAAGATTGTGGTTGCGCTCCTACAGGAAAGACGGGCACGATCTCAGCCATCTCCCTCCCCCCACCTTGCTCCCAGCACAATCGCAGCCATCTTCCCACTCAGGGGGCGGGGGGAGATGGCCGCAATCACGGCCGCCACCCAATGTAGAGTTCACGACCTGAGTCAAAATTTTTATGAAATATTTGTTCGCGACCCGATTTGGTCATAAACTGAGGTGTTCGTGAGGTGAGGTACCACTGTACTCCCATGTATTGTATAACACCCAGCACTGTGGGTAATTCGCCATGGGCTTGGACAGCTTTAGAATTAGATACATTCAGGGTGATGGGGTCAATGGCTACAAGCAGGTGATGATTATAGGCCAACTTCTGGGGAGCAGCTTTGGGGAGGGTGCCTTTGGGTCTTCCTGGTGGGCTTCCCATGAACACCTGTTGGCAAGTCTGGTAAACAGCATGCTGGACCATAGAGGGCTTTGGCCTGGTCCAGGCTTCTCTTAGGTTATGTTATGTTATGTTATGTTATGTTATGTTATGTTATGGAATTATTGGATTGCACCTTGAATTATGACTAAATTCTAATGTAAGGAATCCTAAGAAGGAAAAGTGGATGGGCCTTAAAATGGCTTCCCAACAGCAGTTAGTATCTCAGTGGCAGACAGAGGAAGCAATACAGGACACCTGGTCACTGTCTTGCCCCATGATGAAGAGATGCACGGTATTTCTCTTTAAATTATAGCAATTTTGTATTTCTATTTAGTAAAGTGATTAAGCCTAAATGTGTATCTATGCATGCAAATGAGCACATACACATTTTATGCAACCCCATGTCCTCTTTTGTCCATTTTTATTTTGCTGTGTGTGAGGGGCCACGCTAAAGGAAAGATTTGTTCCTTGATTACTATTCTGTTCTTCAGCTGTCCTGCATATCATCCACAGAGGACCAGGGACTGTTTCAGGCATATTTTAAATGCTTTAGTCAAATGTCGTTTAAATTTGGCCCCCAAGGCAGCTGCTTGTTATGAAACTGTGATTCAGGGTGGTTTATTTAAAACTTGATGGGTGCTGACTGAGTGTGGGTGGGGGGTGGTGAGGCCGCTGTGCATCCCTTATAAACAGGAAGTCCACCCTGTTAGAGCATCAACATCTTAGACAGGAGACAGATCCCAGAACAAGTTTTGGCTCAGGAATTGGGTTCCAGGAAAACAGAAGGATTGCTAGCAAAGGAAAAACAGAATAGGGTTCCTGCCGTAATTTGTGTTCTTCAACCTGGCCTCCTCCAGATGTAGTAACCACAAATCTTGTCATCCCCAGCACTGCCATTGGCAATGACGGCTGGGGATAATAGAAGCTGTAATTGAAGAAATCTGGGAGGTGGTGCCAGGCTGAATTTCAACCTATATTCTCATTAACAAACATCAACTGCTCATCACAGTCAGGTTCCTGGCTCTATTTTCCAAATATATAGATGCAAAACTACATGGCCAATTTGACTGCAATCAGAGGTCAGTTTGGATTATCTGTATAATGGAAACTGTTGCAATATTCCGGAAGGTACAAATTTTAGACCTGTCCTTTTTGTGTTTCTCAGAGTGTCAGATGCCTTTCATTCCATCACCTGCTCATTGATGGAGTCAGATATTTTAAAGAAAGTATAAAAATGTCATTCCATTGCACAAGTATGCATTGGTGTCATGAAGCACATGTATGAATGTACACAAAGCTCCTCAAAAGTAATAAATCTGCTGACAAGTTTGTATGACTCAGTAAAAGTCAGTCCATTACTGAATTGAAAAGTCACAGAAATTTGAACCCATTTGAATCCATTGCACATTTTTCCAACATTCCTAGCTAAACTTTTTTGCTGGAAATCAGTGCCAACTCGTTTCCAAGGCCCTGAGAGATGGAATGAGGTGTCTTTGTCTTTCAAGGACCAGCTGGAAGGCTGCTTCCTGAAGGTACAAGCCTTACATGCCAAATTAGTCTACATGGAAATGGATCGATCACTTGCTGTGAGTAATGTATAGCCAACCTGGCCATTTGGCACAAAGCAGCAGTCACTTTGGGTGGCAGGCACTGGGTGGTGACAACAAGGTCTTGGAAGAGAGAGCTGCAGGTCACAAAGGCTGCTCTGTGCCCCCTCAGCTAGACTGCTGCCTTCAGATATGGGGGTGAAAGTTGTCCCAGTGCCAGTGCTGAAGAAAGATTAAAGCGCCCATCCAGTCAGCTTTTGCACATGTCCCTAGGCTAAGGCTACAAATATCTTGAGCCAGCCCTGTATTTCTTCCTACAATAGGCTGACCCCTTGACTTCCTCCAAGTGTAGAAGTGTGACGCGTTCCCTTCTTCACAAGGGCAGTGATTTCTAGCATGATGAAGGAGCATAGCTCTTATGGGTCCGTTCTGCAAGAGTCTAGAGCAGGAGTCCTCAAACTTTTTAAACAGGGGGCCAGTTCACTGTCCCTCAGACTGTTGTGGGGGCGAACTAGAGTTTGAAAAAAATGTGAACGAATTCCTTTGCACACTGCATATTAAAATTAATTAAAATGAAAATGAATTTTAAAATTAATTTAAAAGATTTAAAAATGTTTGCTCTGCTCCCTCGGGCTGCAGCAGAAGCCCAAGATGAGGTGGGGAAGAGCATGTCCATATTCAAGGGACATAGCTACAACACAACCAAGGCACTAAATATAGTATTCTGCATAATGCAGCTGATGACTGCAACTGGCATTTACAAAGAATGAAGCAAAAATATTAAGGATAAATACTGTTAATGCCACTGTTAGTATTTGAAGCAAGTCAGTCCAGAACAATTCCCACAATACACAATGGCTGTATTTGGATGCAGAGCTAATGACTACCATATTTTAATTGCAACCTTGCCAAAACTGGTACTGTCCAGATGAATTGGACTACAACTTCCATTGGCCATGCTGGTTGGGCATGATGGAAATTATAGTTCTCGCTGCCACCCCGGTCCTGAGGGAGCTGGAGTGGGAGCGGGAGGCTGGAGAGGCAAGCGTGGGATGGCTCCACCAGCTGGGAGAAGGCCGTGAGGAGGGAGGTAAGGGCTTCTTTCCGAGGTGAGGGGAAGTGAGGGATGGAGCTGCGGCTGGCCAAGCGGGGCACCTCCCACCTCTCCCCGCCATGGGGGGAAACATGGTAGCTGCTCAACAGCAGTGGCTTGCTTGGAGAAGGCTGTGGTGGAGGCGCGGGAGCTACGGCCCCACTCTGCCTCAGCCTGTCCACCCTCAGGCTCAGCAAGGCAACCACAGCTTGGCGCGCAGCCCGGGGATGTGGCTCACATATTTAAAAATAGATTTAAAAAGTTATATTTTTCTTACCTTCAATCCTTTTTTAGTTTCTTTGTCTTCATTTCTCTCTTCCGCCCTCCTCTCTTCTGTTTTCCGTTCCATATTCCTGCTCTGTATATGCATGCAATGGAGGGGAAGAACCGGTGCACACGCAGTTAAGCTGTTACAATTTGGCACGTGCGCCTGCTCTCTGACACCTGCACCGGCTCAGAGCTTTCAGACTTGCTCAGAGATTGTTTTCTCTGAGCGAGTCCTAAAGCTCTGAGTCAGGTCAGATGAATGAGCATGGCGGACCGTATCTGGTCTGCAGGCCGTAGTTTGAGGACCCACAGTCTAGAGGTATCTGTGACTATAACTTGGACTAATTCATGAAGAGAAGGCTATCAATGGCTACTAATCCTAACAGCTACATGCAGCCTCCAGTATCAGAGGCAGTAAGCCTGTGTACACCAGTTGTTGGGAGCATGGGGGAGCGCGGGTGCTCTTCCACTCATATCCTTCTTGCGGTTTCCTGTGGGCAGGTGGTTGACCCTTATGAGAAGAGAATGCTGGACTAAATAGATCCTTGGTCTTCTTAGGTCCTCAGGAGTGAGAACAGCAGAAATGACCACTGGACCATGTATGAAAGTATTTTAAAAATCTGTAAGCCAATTATTTTCAAGGACAATAACACTTTTGAGATTTGTTGCTACCATCCAGTTGTAAGCACGTCTTCATCTTAGCAAAGTCTGTGCCTGTGGCATGCCATATCCCATAGAAGGTCAATGGTCAATGAAAATGAGAAGAAAAATCAAGAGAGTCTATTTTTTCAGACACATCAGGATATCCACAGCTTGTTTTACAGTGGATTTTTCTGCATTTTCCAGCCTGTACTTTTCAGAACTGCTTGATCACAGATGAGAGGCTTGAAAAGTGAATATGCTGTAAGCCACAATGTGACATGAACAAAATTCATGCTTTAGAATTACACTTCTAATGACATTGATTCCTGTTTAATCCACAGACAGCCTTGGTATTTATGCATATATAAGGCTGCCTTTGAAGACAGACCAGAAACACAGTTACTATAGAATATGGAGGCAGGAATACTAAGTGGAATTGGCCTTTATGATCATATTATGATGCTGGATTTTGGGTTGAGCCTAAGGTAAATTCAAAGTACTGTTTTAACTTATAAATCCCTTTGAGCCTTGGGGCTACAGCAGCTGAGGAGTTATCTTTTCCCAGTAAGTTCTTGCTGGTGCCCTGAGATCTTCCCAAATTCAAATCTTTGCTCTGAGTTCCCACCCCGTATGGCAGCTACTTATGAGTCGGCCTTGATGCAGTGGATTCCAATGTCTAGAATCTCCTGCATATAAACATCTACCTGACTTTGTTGACTTTTTGGTGCCAGGCAAATACCATTTTTTTCCACAGGCCTTTTAAATTCTTCTAAACTTGTACTTTCTCTTGCTGCTTTGGCCTCGCCTGCTTGGCTGTACTATTTTATTCCTGCTTTAAATTTACATTTTTAGTGATGTTTCTTGGCTCTCTTGGTCTTATTGCATTGTTTTGTTGTGTATGTGTAATGTGTTAGGTTTTATCACTGGGGCACCCTGTAGTTATGAACAAATAATTATTTAACAATATTTACTTAACTTTAGAATGTTTGGTAAAGAACAGTATTAAGAAAATGACTAAGAATTGTGAACAAAACATGAACAACTGCAACCGTAACTTTCAGTCACAGTTCACTGCACAACACAACACTGCTTTGCACAACACAGTGTTTAGCACAACACTGCTAAACAATTGGTTTAACAATTGCTACAAGAGACGTTTAAGCACCCCTTTACTGAGGCTTCTGCTTCTTCACAGGGCTAAGATCAACTCCTTTACATGCGGGACTTTGGGGTATGGGGTGCTTCCCTGTTTTTCGATATGCTCCATTACACAATCACAACGTGGCACTACAACATAGTAGAATTGCAAAAATATAGGAGCTTCTCATTGGGGTTCATTCTTCCATTTTCAGATAATAGGATTCTTCTTCTAAGAAAGGCACATAAATGTTTGGAAAGCACAGGTGAGGCCTGGGGGGCGGGCTGAGGACATCATGTGAGGGAGCCAGAAAGTGAGGAATCACGGGGGGTGGGGCACAATAAATGCTTCGTGTAGAGAAGCCCGAAGTTCCTTTGATCTTGTCCTGCTGGTCTCTGTTGGGATGGGTCACCTTTCTTCTAGCTGAAGGCAGCTTGATCTGCTTCTTCCTCTTTTTTGGTACTTTGCTTCTTTCCCTGAACCTCCTTTTCAGCCTTCCTGCTTCACTTTCCTGCAGCCTCCTCCTCTTCTTTCAAACAGGCATGTTTACTCTCTTCCCCCACCCTTGCATAGCTTCTGCTATTAAGTGACACATCAATAAAATAAGTGGATTATGCCTGATAGATGCCTAAAAATATATCTGCATTCATGACCTTTTGTGTCTCATTTCTGCAGAACTTTGTGAAGTTGGTACCCTTAATGAAATTTAATGACCTTACAAACTGGGTTCCTTCACTCTTCTGTCTCAAGAGCTTATTGGGAGAACAGTCTTTGTTCTGAGAATCAGCTAATGTCCAAAGATCACATCTCTGTTTGTAAAGATGGGCTCAAACTAAAAGACTAGGCCAGAGGTGTTGGATCTCTTTTGGCTCAGGAGCTAAATGCCATTTTGGAGGAGCTCTCTGGGGGTCAGGATGGCCACTTATGAATTATCAGGAAAAAGGGCATGCATCACACCTGGGTCCAGGTGACCTGTGCTTGCTCCCTGTGGGCAATTTCAGCCCCCCCCCCCTGCTTCTCTGAATGGCTCTTTACCTATAGCATAGACTTGGACTGGAGAGCGCTTCAAATAGAGGGCACCTTCAAAAGAGGGGCTATCCTACAGTCCTTCAAGTAGAGGGTTGTCCTCCACAAAGGAGGACACATGGCCAACATAGGAGGGCTGTGTTCCAGTTGTGGGTGGGGATCCTCAGAGCTGAATTTGGTCCTCAGGCTGAAAGATGAGTTGGGGAGGGGGGAGAAAGCATCTTTCAGCCAGCAGAAGCTCACACAGAAGCTCACACTGAAGGCATTCTTGAGGTCAGGGAGAAATGAGTTTTGCAGACCTCGTTGTGACCTGCTCTGTCTGTCATCCAGACAAGGAAACTCCTACTGGGCTCCATCCATTTGACTACTATCTTATCCTCCCGCCGCCCCTTAAAACTCTTCTCCATCATTCTTAGTTCAAATACTCTTTGTTTTTTCAGGGATGCTCCTGCCATATGCCCCCTGCTCTGCAGACTGATTTTCTTTCTTTTTTCTTCTCTAATAAACCCCTTTGTTTTATGACTGAGATTCTCTTTTGTCGGAAACCCAAGTCCCTGAACCAGGTAAAGCAGTTCCTCCCTTCCAAGGATCCTCTTTTTCCCAACAATGGGCTATTAAGTTCAAGCCGCAACTTCCCCTGAGATCAACGTAATCCAAAGAACTGCAAGGGAATGTGTTGGTTCCCCTTGCTCAAGTGGCTATGATTGGCCCTCTGGTCTTTAGGGTCCACTATATGAATCCCCTGTGTGTGGCAACCACATTGGATATTCTGCTCATTCCCATTGGGCTTTAGTGGCAAATAGGCTTTGATTGCAAAAGGCCTCAGCTTGTCCCTGCCTTCCTCTCCTTTATGTCCCTCTTCCGTATCTCCTAGGATGGCTCTCAGACTGTAGCAGACTCAGGGGAAGGGCCCAGCTTCTTATATTCTGTACAGCGCCACACACACAGAGATGGCAACACAAATTAATAGCAACTCACCCTGACTTCCTGTTTCCTAATGCTCTTCCTGCTAGGCACAGCATCTTTGCTGAACACATTTGCGTCCTCATTGCAAGTGGCTTCCATCCTAACAGAGCGCCTTTTCAGCAGCTCTGGACATTTTGGTGCACCAAAGAGCTCCACTTTCCAGAAGGCATTAGCAAGTTGTTGCAGTGACATCCGCTGCAGGTGAAACAGCTGCTGTGCTTGGGGCAAAATCTACACCAGAGGAGGGGCATTCTAGTTCACATCAGACCCACAGGGAGAGGCACAGATTCTGAGTCACGGCTGGGGAACTGGTGGTACTCCAGATGTTGATAACTACTTACATCATCCTTCACCAGGTTGGCTGGGGCTGATGGGAAGTGGAGCCCAGTAAAAACTAGTGGGCCCCAGCTTCCCTATTAACAGAGAAGCATAGAAACTGAACGAGTCAGAAGGGGTGTCCCGGCCATCTAGTCTGACCCCAGCGCCAGCTGGCTCCACTCATGACATGCCCACCATGTGCATGTCTAGCCTATCCTGGAACACCATTCTGCTCCATGTGATAATGCACTGCTTTGCTTTATACGGGAGCAGTAGCAGAACTCATAATAATGTTGTTTCCTATCTACCTGTTCCTGTGAATACTTAGGGAAATCAGTGATTTGGCCTGCTCATCCTATGCTGGTTCTTGTTTGCCATTTGGCCCAGCAAGGCATGAGGGCAGGGAAGAGTCACTCCATTGTAATGTTGTCTGGATGTGTTTGCATAGTCTGTCCAACCCACTGGCCTCCACAATGTTTTCTGGAACATGATGCTCTCCCAGTAGTACAGTAAGACCACTGCTATCTGACACAGCTTATCTGAACTGCCGTGCTGATCATGACGTGACCCTCACAGTGTTCATCCAACCCTAAGCAAAATGTACTTCCCACATATTTGCTTTCCTTATTATATCTTCATTTTGAGATCCACTTCCTGTTTCTAGCAATTGTGGAAAGTTCCAAGGGAGCATTACAAGGGCAATTTGGGTTTGGAGGCTGGAGGATGGGAGATAAATGGGGCTTTGCAATAGTCTGTCTATTTGCAGATGTATACCTGAGGAGGTGCTGGGAGTGGGGGCAGAAGCAAGCACACAGCAGATGGTTGATCAACCCAAAGTGGAAAACTACTGCCACTAACAGGTCTCCTGACTTCTTTGAGGCAGCTTTAAATATATTTAGAACACATGCTGCCCTCCAGATGTGTTACATTACATCACCCCAGCTATTGGGCAAGCTGGTCAGGGATGATGGTAATTATAGTCCAAGACATCCAGAAGGTACCAGGTTGAGGCAGGCTGATTTAGATTAGGGAATCTACAGATGTTTGGAACTTTATCTTTCAGAAGCAACCAGTATGGTCAATGTTGAAGAATTCTGGAAATTGAAGTCCCAAATATCTGGTGATGGGTTGTCTGCCAAACCCTGATTCAAACAGCTTTTCTTCCACTGACTTTGCCCCTTTGCCAGATTCCTTGGTCCATCCATATACGACAAACCAGTTTCACAGCCTCGTTCCAGAGACTGCACATGGATGTGAGAGCAGACCGTTCAAAAAGGCTGAGGTGATCTGCTGTCCTGATTGCCCATTAATTAGCATTCTTTGAGAGTGACCAAGTCATGCCAAGGCTTTGAATTACAAGGCAGCACAGCCCTGTTCTGGACAAGGCCAGATCTGGAACTTTTTGTCATAGTGCATGAAACGTGATTGATTGTGTGAATCAGAGTTTTGTTTTTGCACTGCAGCTTGCCAAGCCTCTGCCTGTGAGAACAGCCTGCAGGAATGGCTCCTTCCATGCCAGCAAAACCTGAAGGGAAGACTGTATAGGGCAGAAGGTCCTGCTTTGGCTGCCAGGCGCTTGTCATCACACTGGACTTGCGCCTACGGCATCTCATCAAACAGAATCCTGCCAGTGTCCATTTAAGGCAGCGAGAAGGAGGAGACATCATGACTCTCGCACTGGCAGGCAACATTACCAGCGGAGAAAAGCCTTTACAGGACAGAGATGTAGAAGGGGTGGGTTTCTAATGCTGCATGGTAATCATAGCTGGGCATTGGCTAAGTCATGGGTGGGCCAAACAGAGACCTCCACATGTGCTGTGAGCTGAAGTCCATAACATCTGGAGATCCAGCTGCTGCCCACTTTTGGGCTGTGTGATTGGCCATGCAATCCACTAAAATTGAGCCTGGGGTGCCTGGTTACTGCACTGCATATGGAAACCTCATGCCAAGCGGTTCCTTGCTTGCTTGCTTGCTTGCTTGCTTCCTTGCTTGTTTTCCTCCCATGCCTTACACCAGGGGTACCCATCCTTTCTGTGCCCATGACTGAATTTGGGAATTCGAGAAATTTTGTGGGCACCACCATAAAATGGCTCCATGGAGGATGTGGCTGGTTGCCTAATGGCTGCAGTGGGGCCCTGGCATGTCAAAAGGAACTAAAAGAGGGGCAGGGGGGAAGGATAGTGAGGCTGCTCACATAATGACAGCCTTGATATTTCCTTCCCTCTCCCAGCTTCTCGTCTCACTATTTCTCTCTCCCACTACTACTTTGGTTCATTTTTGACCAGCCAGGCCTGCATGACAGCCATTAGGCAACCAGCCACATCCCCCATGGGTGACATTTTGGAAATTTTGGAATATGTCCATAGGTCCAGAAAGGTTGGGGATCCCTGGGCTGAACACTCAGAGGGAGGGAAGAGGAAAGAAAAGGCAAGGCTAGGGGTAGAAAGGGAGACAAGGAAAAGGCTGTGCTTGAGGAAGGGAGAGAAAAAGCAAGAGGAGAGAATGGGTGGAGAAACATGGTGAAGCTGGAGAATGGAAGTAAGGAAGGATGGAGAAATATGCAGTGGGAGGAGGAAAGTCTGTGTGGGTGGAACAAGATTGGGTGGGACCAGAAAACAACTCTCTCAGATTGCACCCTTGGATATATACAGGTGGACAGCTCTTAGCACTGCCAATAATTTATTTATCTCTCACCTCTCTGCCAAAAAATTGCACTCATTAAAAACAAAATCTTAATTCAAACAGCATAAAAATGAAAACCCACATTGAAATCCAACTACAGTAGCAGAAAGAGCCAGCAGCGAGCCGATTTAACGCGACCTTTTGCAGCAGACCAGTCGACATGCCAACGGCCTGTCTGAATAGAAGACCTGTTGCCTGCCATTCGAAGGGCAACAGAAAAGGGGTCTGCCTTGTTTCCCTCAGCAGGTGGTTCCAGAGTCAGGATGTAAGACATTATGTAGCAGTGTAGAAGGGGGAGGAGAAGAGGAAGCAACAGCCGCTGCATCTCCTGATTGCACCCCTCCAATGGATTTTCTGTGGCAAGCAGAAAGAAGGAAGAACAGTAGGAAAACTCAGGATGGTAATGAAGGGAAAAAGATGTCTGGACTCTCTGTAAACCTCAGTGACTGAGGCAGGGTGATTGCATCATAAAAGCCTTTTCTGGAAGCTCCCAAAGATACCCACCTTGCTGACTATCTTTAACAAAGAATAGAAAGATCATGGAGACCATGAACAATGTCTTGCCTGAGCTGGAAGGTTCTTACCATTGGATTTACCACGCCACATTGAGCTAGATTTCCAGCTTTGCCCAAACTGTGGACAAGGAAGTAACTAGTTGCTGAATAGTGAAGAAAGCAGACAAGAAGAAAATTGATGCATTTGAAACGTGCTGGAACAGAGCTTTGTGAATACACTGGACCAACAGAAAGAAGAACAAATGGGTCCTAGATTAAATCAAGCCAGAGCTTTCCCTAGAAGCAAAAATGACAAAACCTAGGCTGTCATATTTCAGACACATCATGAGAAGGCAAAACTCCCTGGAAAAGACAAACATGTTAGGGAAAGTCAAAAGCAGAAGATGAAAGGGAAGACCAAATATGGGACGGCCTGAATCCATACAGGAAGCCATAGTCTTGAATGAGCATGGAGCTGTCATGGGCAGGGGATTTTGGATGGCTTTCATTCACAGGGTCACCATAAGTTGGAGACAACTTGATGGCACATAACACACAAAGTTGCTTTTAGGAATATGGTAAGGGGTAGATGCATGCACAACTTTCATTAGTTCTGGTTATTTATATGTAGCTTTTATGTATTCACTTTGCGTATTTCTTCTTTGCATATTACAATAACCCTTGTACTACAGATGGTGTGCATAAGTATGTGCCATATCAAGATTATAGGCAGATTGCAGGTCACCACAAAGAACCCTTGTTTGCACCCTGCGCAGTGAGACAAGGCATTCAGACATACACAGGAATTAACAATATTGAGTGACACAGAGCATGAATATTCAGTGATTCAGTGTACAGAAGTTACTGATTTATACAGTAAGCCCCTGTGATTTCAGCACAAACAAGAAACCTGTGACATTTGCCACTCTCGAGGTACTATGATCAGTATAAACCTCAGAGGACTATGGAATATTGCAAGCCATGATTATTGGCTGTAGTCATTATGTGTCAATGTTTAGCAAGCTCTGATATTTTTAGATAACATCTGGAGAAAAATCAAATACCTGATGGCTAAAATTATCTTTCTTCACCCCTTTCAATTCGGAGCACAGCCATCAAAAGCTTAGTTGTGTGAGCAGGTGAGGCACATGTGTGAGTGTGCACAAGAGTCATAGGTGTGTTTTCTATGAAACTGGATGACTATGACAGTGAGTCAGGATGTGTCTCTGTGCACTTCCTGGGTAGATAATTTGCAACTTGGGTAGGAATGATTGTCACACCTTTATTCATCTTAAGCTTGCAAGGACTAGAAGAATGAGGGATCGTTGTCTGGACAGTAGCTAACTGTCTTTAGATCAGACTTTAGCCTCCAGGTGACTTGGACTACAGTTTCCAAGATCCCCAGCCAACAGAGCTAAGAGTGAGTTGGGATGGTATGACTTTTCATCCAACTATTTAGAGAGTACCAGGAATTGTGAAAGAAGACATTATTTTGTCCAAGGGACATTATATCACATAAGCTCAGTGGTCCCAGCTTGCCTGGTGGACGTTTGTTGGCCAAGGGACTGGCTCAACCATTTCTTCACCCAGCTGCCTTCTTGTGCTGCTCAAGTTTGGGGGTTGGCAAAGCTTCTCATGTTCAGGGCGATTCCAAATGATCCCAACTAGCAGGTGTTCAGGAATTAGCCCAGGCTTTCCCCATGTGGTGCCCTCCTGAGCATTCCTGACCATTGACCATGCTCACTGGGGCTTGTAGGAGTTGAAGTCCAAAACATCTGGAGGATGCATTAACTAGGAGTAGGAGAAGGCTGCATTAATCTGTTTCAATGCTACTTATGAAGGGTCTGACCCAGATTTTTGTTGGAGCAGCTCTTCTGGTGGAAGTGGACTTCCCCATCTCCTTATTCCCATAGTAGTTCATCCATCCCCTGAAAATGCTACAGAAAGATACAGGAGACCCTCATGGATGGGGTGAGCAGTGGTTCTGTGAGAGAGGGTCCCCAAAAATTGGAGTAAGGAGTTTCCCCAAGTGGAGCCCTTCCTCTTATGGAAGGTTCCTTCCCATCCTGAATTCAGCTGACAGACTCTAGTCTCCCTGTTATGTAATTCAAAAGGGGGAAACGTCCGCCATCTTGACTCCTGTACCTGCTGGTGTCCACTGATGGTGTCACATTATTGCAACTTCAGCCACCCACACACTTTCACACAGTGCCCAGTGCACCTCTTGTCCCAGGCAACTGGAATAGGTAACTGCCCCTTATCTAGAGCTCCTTCCAGCTGCCACTGGGACAATCTTCCCTGTCTGCCCCTTCCTTTGGGTGGAGAGAGAAGACTAAGGTGATATTGACATAATATCTGTCAAATTCACCTTTTTGTTGACTTGAAATTGACATTCTGGATTGGAGGAAGGAGAAAATTGTTTTCAATTTAACTCCCCTGTACTTCTGCCTGAGAGAAAGCAGTGTGGGCACAGCTGTACTGGAAACGCACCATGAGTACTATGCATATTGATTTAGCAAAAAAGTTGAAAAGTAAAACAGACAGGAATAAATTCCCTGTTCCCAGGCAACAGTGCGGTAAAACTGACAGGCTTTGTACCATTTTCAGCTCTTTCTACCTGAATTTTTTTGAAACACAGAGGGATGGACTACAGTTTAAGCCCAGAAAAGAGGAAGGATACTTTATAGTATGCAGTGGTAAAACACCAGAGTGGTTGGGTCCCATCAGGATAGGCAATATGGTGCTGTGGGTATCAGATGCCTTTCTTGGTGCCCATGAAGCCCCTTTTACTTAGAAGAAGGTCATACTTTTAATCCAACAACTGGGATTCCTGTGAAACAGGTTTCTTTTTGGTACTAAGAATGAGGGTTCAAGCAGGTATCCAGTGTGTTCATTTCCGATCTCTGCCATGTACTCAGTCTTCTGGGCATGTTACTTGCCTTTTACCCCACCTCCCATGGTAGACACGTCGACAGGTCCATTTCTTGATTTTCTCAGGACAGTTTCTCAAATTTCCAGAGGTACCCCTTTCCCAGAAATGTTACCTATTCCTGAGTTACGAGCAACAAACATTGAACAGGCTACACAGGCAAGCAATTGGAACAAACATGCTCCTTCAACTGTGTGTTGAAAAGGATTGTGTACAGCACTTGCAATGGAGGCTACACACACACACACACACCAGTTCAGCATTAAAACAAAACAAAGCAAGACGACACCTGTGTGAGGGAACAGCCCTCTATCCCGGAAAAATTTGCCTTCCACCTACCGAAACTATCTTATCTATCCTGACCTGAGCTGTTTGCTCATTTTCAAATCCCTCAACTGTATTTAAAATAAAATCTGAGATCGTTCATTTCTCCCACTCCCGCCCTTCCTCCCCCTGACCTTTTAATATCTGCCATTATTGTTAACACAGGCTGGAAACGCTCACAGCTGCGTCATGCTCCAGCGGTGTCCTCACGCCTCTTTCTTTCCCCCTTTGTATGTTCTCGTTTGTTTGTGAGCTCCGACACGTCCTCAGTCACACACAGCTGCCAGCCATATTGCATAAAATGCTTCCCTCACATGGCACAACATGAGCCGTACCCCCTTCCCCCTGCTTTTCCTAGTCTGTCTTATCCTGTGTAGCAAATATTCTTGTTCTCAAGCCAATGGGCAAATTCATGATGGCTCCAGAGCAGGAAAAGCTGTTTGGGGTTCTGAGTGCACCAGGGACACAACTGTGCCACCCTGGGCCTCCTGGAAGTAAGTAAATAACCACCAGGAGAAATAGGAGACTGCAGCCAAACAGCTCCCCTGTGCTCTCCCCAGAGGTTCATTTTCTTGCCTACGCACATCCTGTGTCACTTCTCTTTCAAGCCATAGAGCCATGGGGATGTGGTTTTACAATCTTCCAAATCTGTAGATGACGCAAAGAAGCCATAATGTAATGTAATAAAACGACATGCAGAATATCCTGGCTCATTTGGGTCCTTCACAGATAATCTGTTTCCAGATTCCTAAGTAATAAGGAGAACGT
This sequence comes from Varanus salvator macromaculatus, assembly GCA_023646645.1. NCBI lineage: Eukaryota > Metazoa > Chordata > Lepidosauria > Squamata > Varanidae > Varanus > Varanus salvator. Next base: position 58,270,011 of record JAIXND010000674.1, on the reverse strand, counting down.
CACCGCTGCATGTACAGCATTTAGAATAGGGAAATATTTTTAATAGGCACATCGTTTGTCCTTCAAAGAAGGGGGCACATCTCTATTTATGTATCAGGAGCTCACCACATCTTTTTTGCCCCAAACATTCATCCAGCTAGAGGCTGTATCTGCCGCGTGTTTTGTTCTTTTTGTGAACCACTCTGGGCATAGGATTAAAGGGCAGAATAAAAATAACGCGATGACTATTATTACTCCAAATAATTGATGGGGAGTCATGCATTCAAAGAGGTGCTCTGGAAGCAATTTACTGTCCAATCCAGTAGCTGGACTGTGTGTGCCTGAGAAGAAGAATGGAATAAAAGGTGTGGGTGGATGCTGGATTCATTCCTGCTCCTGCTTTTCTGCTCGAGTAGGATGCCAGTTTTGTATACGTATTTCTATGTTACCTTTATATCCCAGCTTCTCCTCCAAGGAGCCCACAGTAGCACACACCATCCTCCCTTCTCCATTTACTCCTCACAATATGCTGTGAGGTTAGCTAAGCTGAGAGTCGGTGATTACCCAAAGGCACAATGAGTATCATGGCAAGCAGGGACAAGAATCAGATCTCACTACGCCACACTGGCCGGCCAATCAGATAAGCAAATGCAGCCCTGGTTGTTGTGGTGTGTATGCTAAATGTTCTCCCATGGCTTTGGCTGGGTTGTGCCTTTGATTCCTGAGTGGCGCCTGTAGAAGTAATAGGAATGCTTAAGGCATGTTCTGCTATATATTGATCTCTAAAAATATACCAGGGCTGGGCCGTTTACAAACTCGACTGAAAGAGAAGATGAAAACGCAACAGGTTATCCAAGGATACACTGATGGCAACAGAAAGGCCTTGTGCTCTCAGATATCAACAAAGGCGATGTTCACACAAGTCTTAGTTTGTCTGGAGACAGATTGGATTCGAGAAATTCCAGGAATCCAGAGCCATATGTTTGCTACAGGACCGTGAGGGACAACTGGCATACCCCATCTATTTGACACCTGCTGTTACCGCCATTCAAAAGCTGGAACAACTGGGAGGAGCAGTGGAAAACAGCTTAGTGCAGTGATTTCTAACCTTGTTGGACCCGTGACCCACTTTTACCTCAACCACCATGCTACAAGCAACCTAGTTTTCATTGTTGTTATAACAAGTTTCTTGTTTTGTTATAAGTTTCTGTTTTGCCATTTTTTCTCCCTTTCTTTCTCCCCATCCACTTCCTCCTCAGGTCCCATCTTTCTGCTTCCTCTCCCACCCTACCTACTCAAAAGGGTGGTGGCTGTGCTCCTGGCACACTCCACCTGAGGTTGCTCACAGCACAGTTTGGGTCCCAAGCCAAGAAAAAGGGCCAATGTCTCACAATACTTTGGGTGGTGTTGTTCTGTGCCATCAAGTTGTCTCTGACTTCTGGTGACCCCGTGAATGAATGCCTTCCAGAATGCCCTGTCCTTGACAGTACTGCCCGGGTTTTGTAAACTCAGAATACTTTAACCTTTGAAAATTAGAACTTCTAATTTTGCTTCTACACTGCTTCTACACTGAACTCAGGAAGATGTAGTTACTTGCTGTTTGCTCATACCTAATGAGACATCTGCACAATGGAATGAAGAAAAGATGGCATTTCTTCCATGTGTGCTCAGACTTTAAAAAAACCACAGTGGAGTAATTGTGCTATCTTCCAGATGTTTTTTGGGGTGGCTAGCTATGACCCATATATCAGGCTACACTTGAATTACAGTGTACTGTAACTCTAACCTGCTTAAGGAACATAACAAAGGATCCTTAAGTGGCAGCATTGCACTGGGATATAACCTGTCAACCATGGATAAATGGATACCAAGAAGGGGAGAAGAAAAACTGCACAGGAGCTGGCATGTGAAGCCAAGGCATTAAAGGAATAAAGGATTTAAGATGGACAGATCCGGTGGCTGAGCAGAGTTATTTTATACTGGATCATATTATTGGTTCCGCTAGCTGCACTGGCTATTGCAGCTTTCCCCAACCTGGAGCCCTCCAGACATGTCGGAATACTTTCCAGCCAGCCATGCTTGCATTAAAGGTTAGCATGATAATGGACCAGGTTTCATATTTGGAGCCAAGGAACTCAAAATCACAGCAATATCTCTGGACTCCACAGTAGTCAAACCTCTCTCCTGATACTGCAGGAGGGGAAAGTGGAAACCTAAAGGATGTATGATTTACCTGTCAGGGAGACTCCCACATTCTCTAAATAGGAATTTGGAATCAAATTGAGAGACACATCATGCATCCTTCAATTTAATTTTATTTTTAATGGACTTGAATGGGTAAAAGGCAATGCAAGACAGAAGCCAGAGTTTGGCAGAATCTGGAGTTTACTAGCTTTTCAGGCTCTACTGCTACTTAGCTAATTGATCAGATAAGTAGTAGTGGAGCCTGAAACACCAGTATCGGAAAAATAGAATGTAATTTTGGGAAGCAAACTCGTATCATGCTTGCAAGCTTGGAAACTTAGGCAGGCAGTTAGAAAGAGTGACAACTTAATTCAGTATGCTTGCTATGTCTGATTGTTTTGCCACACTGGTTAACCTTTAACAACTTAGCAGCCACTGTGGTCTTTGAATGCTGTTGGAGCAATTAAGAGCAAAACAAATGCCTGTTCCTGGCCAGGGGGTAGATGGAAAGCGAAACCCGCTGACTCACACTGCAGACTGGGCAGCTGTGTCACTCGCTTGGCCTCTCTCTAGTCTGCCTCAGCCTCCTTGCTGGTAAAAGGAGGGAGGGAGCATGGTGTATTGACCAACCACTTTAGACAACAGGAAATGCTTTTGCTTAATGGCTTGAATGCCTGGCTTGTAACACCTACTCACATTTCTCAAGGGCCCCCAGCCCAGTCTGGGCCATTTCAGAACATGGCTCAGTCACCTTCTTTCCCATAAGCTCATATTTGGACTGATGGTGAGCTGTTCTTACTGAAATCTTCAATGCCCTTGGGCTCACCTTCTTTTCTGTGACCAAAGCCCAAGTCTTGAAACAACCTAGTTGCCCTTGTCTTCTGCATCAGCTCATGCTGCTCACAAATCTGTAGGACACCATGGACAGAAGTTAAGGGAGGGAAGAGCTGTACCAAATGGGAGAAAGGACGCATGATGCTCGAGAACATACGCGTGCCATTCAAGATATTTCTCCCTGGCAACACCCTCTGTGCAGAAGTGTGGCATTAGATGGCACTGTAGCGCTGGAGGAACTGTCTCTCAATCCATGCTGCAGGAAGCATTTCTGATGCACGTGCTTGCCTTGCCGAATGAGGCCGTGCTCCATGCTGGCATGGCATGGCAGTGCAACAGCACCTGGAGAGCGGCCCAGAGAATGTGGCAACTGTGTCACCAGGGCTGTTTCGGCAGCGTTTGCACTCCTCAGGGCCATGTGGCTGGCAATGGAGGATGCGCACTGCAGAGTGCGTGTGCCATGTATCTGATGCTTCACTGGCAACCACACTGGTAAATGTTAATGTCTGTTTCCCAGTTCAGGGCTGCTGCTATGGAGCCCAAGGGGTGGTCACACTGTAGAAGTGCCCGTGATGAACTCAGACACGCCCATTCTCCCATAGGCACGCACTTTCCTTCATGGCTCTTTCTTTGGGGAAATATGAATTTTGGTGGAGGGGTGTTTGTGTGTCTGGGAAACATGAGCACCAAAACTGTTACTGGTTAGCTTTTGTTTTGCTTTAGTGTGCAATGTCTAATGTCAGAATTCCAGACCTGCTTGGAACGATGGTTCAGAGGAAGTGTACAATCAAGCATTCAACAGTTTTATTTACAGCAAGAGAAATCCCTAAATTGCAACGGCTCTGAAGGGTAGCAGTACGAAAACTGACTACGAGGAAATAAGACATGTGCAGAGTGTTTTATGGAGCAGCAGCCACGTATGCTTTTGCAGGGAGGGGGATGAGACCTTGAATGAGTGATATGCAAGAACAATAGAAAGACAAAAGGGAAAGAGAGACATACTGAGAAATCATTGCAGACATCAGGAAAAACATCAGGTTGCATCAAGATAAAAGAATAAGGAGTTATGGAATTTGACAGGTTTCAATGTTTGCTTTTTACAGTCTGATGTAGGAATTTTAGGAAAACAATGGGGGAGCTGGCAGATTTATTTGCGTGTCCTGGGACTTGTCTCATTTTCCCATAGAAGGAACCTGAATGGAAAAACCCTGCAGAATGGGAGGGGGGGAGAGAAAACAGGCAGTTTTCTGTATTTTAAAGTATAAAACTTTTAACTTTTATTAGGGCAACTCCAGCACTAACACAGTGTGCAAGAGTTGGGACATGTTGATTGCAGTCTGTGCAGTGCTTCAGACTCAGAGGCCAAGCTGGACCTCTTGGGAGCCCAGCATGGCCCTGCGATGCCCCTTCCTGCTGACCATCCATCACTGGATGGTTTTCTAGCTTTTCTGCAGTTTTCTTTCCCCTCATTCTAAAAGACTGAAATGCCTTTTGTAAGGCTTAGCTAACGGCAGTAGCCCTACACTGAAATATGCTGCTATTTTTTGACCTTGCCTTTTTTGCCTTTGGTTCTGCCCTGCTAAGGGAATTGTCTTCCAAAGCAACCAATTTACCTTGGGGATGTGGCTCTGCAAAATTCTGCAAAGCTGATGCTGAAAGAGGTTCAGCACACTTATTGCTGTTATGCATCTTTCCAAAGGCAGCTTTCATTTTTAAAATCTCAGGTTTTATTTTCAAAGGTGAATTTCAAGCCCTCAAGATTGTAGAGGAATGCTCTAAACATCACCATAGCATAACCAAACCTCCCCCCTCCCCCACCCCCGCAAACTGTTCACAATGAAGAGAAATCAAAAGAACCCTGGATCTGTTGCTCCATGATGTTGAGGGACCGTCTGACGGTTCTGAGGATTTGACGTCTGTTCCTGGCCTTCGCAGCAGGCTGAAAGGCTCAGCTAGTCTGAAGAGACTTGTCACATTTCCCAGTCTGCGAGAGATTGCTTCCTGCAAATGAAACTAAAATGTGGCACAGGACCAATGATACGTGGCTCCATCTAAACAGAAACTGTGAGAAGTGAAGAAAGGTTGCTCTCATTAAGGAGGAGAAGCAACTGTTCTCTACAGACCCCTTTTGACTGAGTCCTCGCTTAATTAAGACTTTCTCTATGCATCCTAATGAAAAGAATACTTATTTGTCAAACCATCTAACCTGCCTGTATTTCCAGAGATTCAAGACAGACGATATTCACCAATGGGAATGCATGATGGTGATGGTTTTGTATCATTCAGTAGACAAATTTGTGCAGAGTTCTTACTTCTCCAACAATGTTCTTGTGAAATAGATCAGATAGACAGTTTGGGCATTTCCAAGTGATCTGCTCATGGAAGGTCCTTCTGGCTGATTTTGGGAGGACCTTTAGGTCTCCTCCTGATAGACTAGGTAGCACTTTCACAAGGCCAGATGGGCTGCCATTGAAAGAAGGGAATGGGCAAGCCCAGTTTTACCAGTGTAGTAGATCCAGCCTAAGTATGGATCCAACCCATTGAATGCTCCTTCCATTTGTTGATTCTCATACCTGAAAAAGTGGCTATTCCAGGAATTTAGCACACCATGTAGCTGTTACCTTCGAGTCACCACAGTCTCAGTAGGTTTCCAGTATTCGGGGCGATCACCACAAAACTTCCCAGGAACATTACATGGTATGAGTACATGCTACCGGAACTCCTGAAATGTTGTGTGCGTGATGCTTCCATGTCTGCCACTATTCAGAACACCATAAAGCGTTCAGTGGAGGATTCAGGATAATAAATGGAAATATGTTATCACATACAACTTGTAAGCATTAATGATTATAGGGTCCCCATGATGGTGGCTATTCACAAATGAATATATAAGTATAAAGCAGATGTTAGTGAGTTGTCTACACCAGAAACTTAGCTATTCCCTATTTTGCATGAACATGATGACTTGGTGTCTGCAGGCAACCCATTTATGGTGTTACAGAACTAAACTTGGTCTCCTCGATCCCAAAGTACTTTTGGCCTCTTGGGAACCACTGGGCAAGGAGCCCACTTGGAGGGCAGTCTCTTGGGTTGGGCTTCTTGGCAGCCGTTTTTCCTCCTAAGGGGAGCACAGCTTAGGTTACAGGTTGTTCTCAGGTTGTTCTGTGTAACCTTGCTGTTAAATTAGCATTAGTGTGACAAATGACATGGTGTACCCTCTGGTAAACCTCCCCCTTTCACTCCAAAGCATTCAGGGTGGTTATTGGGGAAAACAAGGTAAAAGATTTATTAGAGATTCAGGCAGAAAGTACAGATTGGGAATAAGGTCGGTCAGTTTCAGAACAGGAGGCAATAAACAATTTAAAGTGGCAATTCATGGCAGATGTCAAATAAAACAGGAAAACACAGCTTGACTAGTCACAGCCCTGCATCAAGCGGTCTATCTGGTTCTTTGAAAACTTGTGGCCTCTGTGGTTGCAATGTGCCTGGGGCAAGAAACCCTTTTTCTCTTTCTGGGATACCAAACTCTAGATCCTTTCCCAGTGGAGTATATCTCTTTGGGTTGTCCTTCAGCACTCAATCGTCCCAGTGTATAACCTGTATCATGCATAAGAAACTACTGTTAGGACAGAATATGGAGAAGCAGAATGGTTCCCTATAGTAAAAGGTGTATTTTATCTTCCTATCTGATTAATCCATAAGCCGAATCATAAGTAATGCTGGACTGAATCAGAGGAAGGAACAAAAATTGGCAGAAGGCACATCAATAATTTATGATATGCAGATGATGCCATCTCACTGGCAGAAAGCGGCAATGACTTGAAACAACTCCTGATGAAAGCAAGAGAAGAAAGTGCAAAAGTGGGACTGCAGCTGAATATTAAGACAACAAAAATCACGGCTAAAGATGAATTGCAGAACTTGACTATTAACAATGAAGAAATCAACGCTGTGAAACATTTTGCATACCTTGGTTCAATCATCAATTCAAAGGGAGACTGCAACCAAGAAATTCAAAAAAGACTGATGCTTGGAAGGGCAGCAATGAATGAACTAGAAAAGATATTCAGGTATAAGGATATTTTCATTTATAAGATCTTCAAGACCAAGATTATTCTCTCTATTTGACTCCTGATTTCTATGCAAAGGTGTGAAACCTGGACAGTGAAGGAAGCTGACAGGAAGAAAAATGTTGCATTCAAAACATGGCACTGGAGAAGAGCTTTGTGAATAACCTGGACTGACAGATGAAAAGGGATCCTAGATCAAATCAAGGCAGAGCTTTCTCTAGAAGCAAAATTGAGAAAGGAGAAGCTGTCATACAACATGGTTGTAAATTACTCGGAGAATTTCAACTAAGGGGCAGTACCAAAATGAAATAACTAATAATGTTAATAATAATAATAATAATTAATAATAATGATGATGATGATAAGACAAGACTCACTGGAGTGAGATAATCATGCTAGGGAAAGAAGAAGAAAAGGAAGTCCAACTTTGAGATGAATTTACTCCATAAAGGAAGCTACAACCTTGAATTTGGAAGAGTTAAGTAGGGCTGTTGTGGAGAAGAGATTGTGGAGAGCTTTCATTCATAGGGTCACCTGAAGTCAGAGGCAACTTGGCAGCTCATAACAACAAGGACAACTTCTGGGTAGAAATTTGTCAAAAGAATCATGTGTTTGAGAGCCAGAGGTGAGTTCTTGAATATTCCGAATTGTTTGACACCTGGGCAGTTTACCAATCAATAGGTTTGCTAAGTGGAGGTGTACAGCCTTGAGAAGACCTCAATCTGTAAATTGCTCAAGGCCAGTCATAATCATGGATTATGGGAATCATAGGACCAAAGACATTATGGTGGAACCCCATGTGGCGTGTCCAAGTCATCACCAAATGCCTACAAAGCAGAGTACAGTGCATGCATATGTGTGTGATGATCTGTGAAGTGTAGCAGGAAATTGTTGCTATGTGCCATCAAGTTATCTCCAATATATGGTGACCCTATGAGTGAAAACCCTCCCGAATGTTCTATCCATGACACCTCTGCTCAGCTCTTGTAAATTCAAGGCTTTGGCTTCATTTATGGAGTCAATCCATCTCACAGCTGGTCTTCCTTTTCTTCTTCTGCCTTCAACTTTCCCTAGCATGATTCCTTCTCCAGTGAGTCTTGTCCACTCATGATGTGCCCAATGCATGAAAGCCTCAAGTTTGTCACTTTTGCTTCTAAGCAAAGCTCTGGCTTGATTGGATCTTCCACCAGTGTCACCTTCAGCTACAGCTGCTGCCCAGTAGTTACCCTTCAGAAGTTTTACCATCCACATCACCATAAGGGATATTCATTCTCTACCACTGATGTGGCCATTACATTTGAAGAGGGTGGGTGCATCTCAGTCTGCAGCCTCAGCTTTGACCACCCCACCTTGTTTGACCTTGCTAAGAGACAGTGGGACAGCCTGCCCACCTGGTGTCATTGCTCTCAGCTTCTCTGTTATTTCAAACACCCTCTCCAGATTACAGTGTGCATCCAAGTTGCAGGAAGAGAGAGAGAGAATCTTCCTTTGTCTGCACATTCCCCATCAAAATAATTAAAGATGCCTTCTCCCAATGGAACTGTATTGTATGTATTCATTCCTTGCATATCTTAGCTGCCTTGCAAACCAATACACATGAATCAGCTTTAAATAAATTTAAGAATCAACCAGTTAAAACAAGCCAAATCCAAGATTTAAATAACCAGCAAACATGGCATAAATGGTAAAAACATTTCCATTAAAAGCCAAAGAAAATATATGTTGTTATTTTAAAAAATACCCTCTTAAAAACAGCAGCAGATGGAGCTGGTCAAATATCTCTCAGAAGGAAATAACACAGAGGCAGGTCCACCACTGAGAAGATCCTCCCTCTGGTGGTTGCCAACTTAATGATGGGCCAGCAAGTTGGACCTCTGATGAGAGGCAGTTTCCTTTGGTGAAAGTGGTTCTTCAAGTCACCTGGACCCAAACCATTCGAAGATCACAGCTATGACTTTGAAGTGTGCCTGGAAACACATTAGCTACTTGTGCGGCTCATACAGCATTACAGGATCCATCCATGTATCCCCAAGAAGGATTCAAGTAACAGTGCTTCAGAGTTGCCTTCAAAAGCAGCCTGTGAAGCAAGTAATTCTTTCCAGGAGGAATATGTTTTGTCTGTGTGTGAGAGCGGAAGCGCGAGTGTGTGAACAGGAGGAGCCTTCAGTTCTCCCTTCACATTTTATTGGCATAATTCATGTTGAATCCAGTCGGCACCACATCCAATGCAGCAAGCAGTTCTGCCCAGAGAGGAAACCAGGGATCTCTGGCAGAGTTATCACCATCTCACACAGGGTTCCTTGGATTTTGGGGTGGTGTGTGGATGTCACAACAGTGAAACTCATTTAGAACTGATAGTGCTTCTATACTGTGTGTGTGTGTGTGTGTGTGTGTGTGGTTGCTGGTACCCATGGAAGAAGTGATTCATCCCTCATGAAGCCAGGAGATGCTGAAAAATTGTAGACACGGCATTGCAACACCTAATACTACCCAGTCTGACATGACCCTACAGCTTCGTAGCTGAACTGGGATGGTATGATAGGACAGCTCAGATGGACAAGCACACTTTGTGCTCCAGGCCAGGCATTTTAAGCAACTACTCTGAGGTCAGAAGGTAAGTTTCCTAAGAATATATAAACACAGAGTCATTCCAGGGAATTGTCAGGCCAGGAAGCTGTGTCCAGTTGCAAAACACCTTTTGCTAAATATAATCAATGGCATTGAAGTTGAGTACTCTGAGCAAACAAAACATCCAGCAGATAAGAAGCTCTCAGTTCCTGCCCTTTGAGACCCTTACACAATGAATCCTGTGGTTTACCTTTCCCCTATCTGCATTTTCCTTTGTCCCACATTCTGGTTGTTATACAACATAGACAAGAAGGAAAGGACCATAACATAGAATCTCCAAGGGTTTGCAGGCCAACTGCCAAGGAGTTGCCAGGCAAATCCCTTTAAAGAATAGACCTTCGGCATTTATGAAACAAAATGGGAACAAATCTTAAAGGGAGCAAACTCTATATTCTGCAGTCTGCTGTGTTTTCCAGATTATGTGCACGGTAATCAAGCACGATCTCCCCATTTTTCAGCCTTTCCCAACTGGATACCCTCCAGATGTGTTGGACTACAACTCCCATTGTCCCCACCCAGTATGGTAGGATGCTGAGTCTGTCTCTGAATCATACCCCTTCTTTCTTTTACAAAAAAGGTGAACAACTTCACAGGGCATGGGGGCCAAGCCCAGACCCGCTACTGCTCTCATCACTCCTGCCATTGCCAAAGATTGCCCCAAGTTGCAGCAGCGATTGGTGCTGAGAAAAAAAAGCCACACCTCCCCTTTGGAAGGTGTGCTGGGAATGCGTGCCTTGCTTTCATGGGAAATGTCTCTCTAGGAAGCCCGGGGAGAGAGCAGTTGTGCATGAAGATGCATGCTCCCTGCTGCCCTACCTCACCGAAATTTGGTGACACTGCAGTGGTGCAGCGGCACTTTGGGAGCACGCCCCCTGTCTGCTGGAGTTCGCAGCCTGTTCCCTCTGACCCCAGAGTTAGCACACAGCTGTCAGGACGAGTAGCCATTGAAAAGCCTTATCCTCCATGAAGCTGTTGACTACCTTTTAAAGCCACTCCAATCGGTGGCCATCAGAACATCTTGTGGAAGTGAAGTCCATACTTTATGTGCTGTATAAAAAGTACTTTCTTTGGTTCTGAATCTTCCATGCTTCAGCTTCATGGGATGACCCTAAATTCTGGTATTATGGGAGAGAGAGAGAAATGTCTCCCACTCCACTTTCTGGACAACGTGTAATTCTGAACACTTCTGTCACACCTCCCATGACTTGTCTTTTTTTGCAAGCTAAATAACCTCAGTTGTTGTACACTTCCTCATAGGGGAGTTGATCATTTCAATTGTCCTTCTCTGCTCTTTTTGCAACACTACAACATCCTTTGACTGGTGCGGTAACCAGAACTGTGCACAAGACTCTAAGTGCAGTTGCACTAAAGATGTGTGAAAGGTCAGTATAATCTTGGCAGTTTTAGTTTCAGTCTTTCAGCTCAGCTACTGCAACTTTCTCCTCTCTAGCCTTCTAAGGCCTCACCTCCTCACCTTTAGCTCTGTTAACTATGTAGACAAAGTGACGTATTAGTGAGAGTGTTGGACTGCGACTTGGGTTTTCATTCCCACTCAGCCAGGGAGCTCACTGGGTGACTCTGGGCCAGTCACAAGTTCTCAGCTTACCTTACAGGTCTGTTCTTGTGAGGATAAAATGGCGAGAGGAGCCACCTTGTTAGCCATGTTGGGTTCCTAGCAGAAGGAAGAACAGTTGTAGGGGCTACAAATGCAAAAGCATCATTACCACCGTCATAATCAATCTATCTATCATTGGCATTTCTTTTCTGCTTCAAAAGCCAATCAGGCAGTGGACAGCAATTGAACAACAGGAAACTTGAAACAGCACAAACGTGTTGGGAACTCTGCTGTCCAACATCCTTCATGGCTCTCTAGACATGCCTCCTAAATTGCTGCACTGGCTTCCCGCCTTCTCTTGGATGCCACACAGCACCAGCTACATGTTCTTCCCATTCAAGTTTCCCTGGTTTTCACCCCCCCACCCCACCCCACCCCACCCCACCCCACCCCACCCCTTCAATACTGCTGTTCAAAATCTTTAGAACAGGAACAGGAATCAGAAAATAAAATAGAATTTGAGGAATAAGAATAGTCACAACTGTGGGGAAGGGGTGTTTCCCATTCAGTAGTTTCAAATGACGTACTGCAATAGGAGGAGGAAAAAGTCTCTCTTCTGTTACTGTTTTTGGCATGCTGGTATCAAAAATAGACCCTTGTAATAGGATCAGGAAATGGATCGTTTCCCTGACTTTCATTCTGCTGGCGCTAACTAAGAATAAGTACTAATCAGTAATCCCAGGATCCTGTTTCTTAAGCATCCAAGCTGGGCCAAGTTTCCAGATCTTTCAAGTGCCTGACACCTCAGGAAACTCTAGAAATAGGCTTGCTGGCAGAATTAGGCCAACGCTGGCCCTAAACCATCCCCTACAGATCCATGAGTTGTTTGGGAAGTGTGACTTTCTGCACAATTTAACATGAAACAATTAAAAGCTCTAGAAACTATATTAATTTGATGGACAGGTTGTTCTGTTGACAATTATATTGTCAAAGGACAACAAATATTATTATATTGAACTGATGGATAACCAACATGGTTTGATTGCTGTTTATAATACATTGAACTCGCCTGTCATCAAACAAGTCTTTGTTAAAATTGCCAGGATACAGTACTGTTTCTTAGCATTTAGCCTAGAAACCCAGTCTCTGTGTCCTAGGAGAGGGGAATCAAGGAACAAAGTAGACTTACATAATGCCTATAATAAGATTTTTTATCCACCCCATCCTCAAAGCTCTCACAGTCTCAGCTAATTAATAGGATGAAAAAGAACAGGATCAGCTCTTTGGATCCAGAAATAAGACCACGAATTATGCTAAATATAGTTGGAAGCAGCTTACTATGATTTTTTTTAATGGCATGGGGATTGTGGTATTCATCTGTTGAACAGCTTCCCTGAATCTAGAATCAAAAAGTTTATATGGTGCAATTAAGGAGTCGGCACCATTGCAAGCCTGCGATGGACTGCTATGCATTGCATCACATCATTGCAGGCTGGATTTAACTAGATACCGCTTTTCACATCCAGTACTGCAGTAAGAAAAGAAGCAGCGCGGAGCAGGAGTTATATTTCCCATGTCCATAAATTCTTGAAGGGCCAGGATCTCGGGACCTGGCAACCTTCATAAATAGCAAGGAGCACAACTGAGAAATTCTTGACCGAGCTGCCTCGGGGCTTCTGGTAGCAGAGTAGGAGTGAAAAGAACTGGCAGAGTACCATGAGCAGCTGAGAACTAGAACAGCAGGGGAACAATATAGGCTGGCCCTTAGTGTGCCAGGAGAGAGATTGATGCAGTAACTGCTTTAATCTCTTTCTGGATGATGGTCAGTAAGCTCACTCTTGACAGACGTGCTGAGAAAACTGCACCTCTCACTGCAGGTAGTTTTGATCGGAGCTCTTCTGCGCTGACACATTTGCTTCCCAAAGATATAAATGGTGCGTGTATGTGTGTGACACATACCATTACGTGTTCTTCTTGTACTTTAAAAGCGAGTAAACAAAATGTGTGAGTGGGAAATTATCTGCCGCTCAAAATGACATGAAAGCAGAGCCTGGTTTTGAGGCGCCTACAGGGGAGCAAGGAAAAAGTGAAATGCAAGCGCTGAAGTGGACTGCATCCTGCAGCCACATTCCTCTGTCAAAGGAAAGGGATCCAGATGACCGAATCAGGCACTGCTTGAGGAACAGGAGGCAGAGACAAGATGCTGAGGGGAAATTGAACGACTGACAACAGTACAGATAAAATGCTGTCACATCTTTTGATTACACTCTTCCAGGCCCAAGGCGTTTTGCTGCCTAAGGCAAAGAACAAAATGGTACCCCCTTTCCACCCCATGTACAGATGCTACTAGACAAGCAGATCAATAACTCTTCAGCACTGATGAGTGACACTGCTCTTCGCTGCACCCGAAGGCAGCAGCCTAACCGAAGGAGTGCAGAACAGGCCGCCTGGCACACAGGTTTCTCCCTCAACCCCTTCCGGCTGCCTCACAGCACCTGCCCCCCCGCCCCCCGCAAGCACCTGCTTCTCTGCCTAATTACAGGGCTGGCCCTGCAACCTGCACAAAGCACAAAGCGCCCTGAGGGACTTGATAAGCTGGTCATTTGCACTGCACCAAAAAGAGGAAATAGAGCAATGAAGAAGAGGACAAAAGAGGTCACAGATCCGCACAACATTTTTACTGCCAATTCATATTCATAAATGCAAATATATATATAATTACTATAATTTGAATGGAAATATATTTCACCAATGTCAGACCAAATGAATTGTGTTTTCTTAATGTATTTTTATTGTGCAATTCAAAAGCAAAACCCAAACAAAAAGGTAAACATAAAATAAAGCATTTTAGTTTTCTTACATAAGGTTTCAGTAAATCTATTGCAATGAGGAAGTAAACTAAACTATTGCTCAACTCACCTCACAGGGTTGTTGTTGTGAGGGTAAGAGTGAGAGGAGGAAGAGAATTATGTAAAATGCCTTAAGTTCCCTGGAAGGAAATAAGGCAGAATATAAATATAACAAACAAACTGTATGTATATCTTATATATGGGAAGATATACTACCAGTACTAAAGATAGCTTTGCATAGACCTCAGCAAAAGCACTCTAAATATCCATGTATCTGAGTATTTGTAAAAACCACCTCTTAAAAAAATTAAGAATTTCAAGTCCTCCACGAATTATGTTATTGCAGATGGCCATTTCTCCTTCTAGTGTTATAGTATTAATATTTTAGCTTTCAAAAAGCTTAGGAAAATCTATTTGCATTGCCCTTGCATTAAGTTCCAAGAGACAGGCACATAGTTAAGAAGAACATGTGTATCCATAAATATTAACAAATTTACTGTCACAGGATTTATCTGAATTTATACCCTGCTAAAGAAAGCAGCCACTGGGTGGTAAAAGAAGAATTAACTGTATTGCATCCACAATAACTGGCCAATTTAATTAAGCTGTTATTGAAAAGACATTACAGTGTCCAATAAACCCATTTTTGCTGATTTCAGCATAACCTAAGATCTATTACCCCTTCTGAAACAGATGCCAAGAAAGCCTTCCATTGATCGGGCAAAACAGGACGCTCCTATGCATGGTTCCTTTCTTGCTTAAGATCCTGTGTCACAAATATGACCAGATAACCTGTGTGCTTGTTAGTCAACAGATGCTAACTGTTGATTGGCACCATCCGGGCACCTGTGCCCCATTCTGACAGAGTTCTGTCCGCCAACAAGCAGTCCTTCCGAGAGAGGACAGTCCCTTGCAAAGCAGGGTGCGTGGCCACTCTTGGCTTTGAACCGAAAAGCGTGTGGGAGCTGCCTTTGCAGTCCTCCCAGCCCGTCCTCATTTCTCCAGTCCTGACTGGCATTTTCCTGCCTTCTGTTGCATCCGGCACCACGGACAGGCTTTCATTCTCAGAACAGGATGCTGAAACTCTTTGCTAGTCATTGCAATGAGTTCCAGAATGTTATCTCTTTAGAAAGGCCACTAAATTAACATTGCCCATTAGACTGAGCATAATTATTAGCATGAATGGTGAGATCCTAAACACAATTAGCTCCAGATAATTTTCTGCCAGAGTCCCAGCAGCTGTTCCCAGACCTCCAAACATGCTCCATGTTTTCCCACAAAATGCTGCTTGTCACGCAGACTTCATTAAAGACCATTTCAATAAAGTTACCATTCAAAGTCTTCACATCTTCAAACTTGCCTGTTCCAGGATTTATTTGACCAAACTGGTTTGTAAGAGGAAATTTGAGAAAGAGAGCAAAAGGATGTTTCACTCTATTTACAGTGTAATCCCATCAGAAGGGACTTTGCAAGAATCAGAAGGAAATCAGCAAGTCCTTCTGAATTCTGTTGAGCTTGCTTCCAAGACAAGATCACAGCTTTAGTTAATCTGCATTAGAGACTGTTAAGCTCTCCCCAAGTCCTTCAGACACTTAGAAGTCTAGTAGCAATGCTACGTATAAAGGCTTTATTTCCCTTGGATAAGAGCTCGGTGAAGACCAGCAAAGTCTTCGTTAGTTGCTTTGCATGCCAAACCTAAGGGAAACAAATTCAGATTCCCAAATTCAATCTCTTTATTTTCAACCATTTGTTGAAAATTGAACAGAAGGGGTGAGAATTTTGGAGAAGTTTCTTGGTGTGCAGTGCTTAAGGGCTTGCCTTGTTCTAACAAGATGGTTGAAGTACAGGGATGGGCCTTTTTCAAACTAAGTCTTCTTCTCACTTTGCAGTCTCTTCAGCCATTTGTGTTTTCTGAAAGCCACCCAAAATGCTTAGCCAGGACATCCTGCTTTCCAGTATTGCTGCCTACTAATGGCCTGAAAGCCAAAGGACGGGGAGACCATGGTGATGCCCAGTCCCATTGCTTTTCTCTCATGTCTGAGCATGTAGTTTGAGCCTGGCTTCTCTGATCTTCTCAGGGCAAGGGGGAGGGTCCCACAGCCCCGAGACTCAACTGAAGAGGTTTCTTGGCTCCAGTCTTCTGGGTTCAGGGCATGCCAAATTACTAGTTTCACTATTGGGCCATTCTTCTCAGGGAATTATCGATGTTTTCAGTGGAGGCTGAGCAGAGATATAAGGCAAGTTTCAGCTAGTCACATAAATCTAATGAGCCTTGAATACAGCTGGTCCCTTGGAGACCATTTGGGTACCATTTCTCTCCAGTTGGCTAACTTTTTTCTATAAGTTCAGGGCCATAGAGGAATTGTCAAGAATGAAAAAGCGCCCAGAGATTGTCCACTGGGGGTGTATGATCAAAAGAAACTTTACAGTTTATTCAGACATCCAGGAAAATACATGTGCATGTAGGCAGTCCCCAAAGAGACTACAAAGATAGAATTTGTACAAGAAGCTTTTATCACCTACCAGTTTGAGGAGGGGTGGGAGAGGCACACTATGCTAATAGCACTAGGATAAAACAATAGGGATTTAAGACAACACAAAAAGAAGACCATCAGGAAAGGCAGATATTAGCATATCAAGGTGCCCCTCCCAAAGGAAGACAAGCCATTAGCATCTCTAAGAGTGTACCTCCAGAGGACAGCAAGCAATTAGCATTTCTAAGGTGCAGATGGGGAACAAGCCTTGCAGTAGATTCTTGATGAGATCAGGAATCCCATCTTAAGTCTAAAGCTGTTCTTACAGTGTCAGGCTTTCAGCAGCCAATTTATGGCTCATTTTGTCCTGACAGAACCAATTGCCATATTAAGGGGACAAGGCACAGTTCCAAAGAGCAATGTCCCCCTTGCCTTTGGAGGAGGTCTGGCTCCTTTAACAGGCCCAGAGGTGGGCCTGGCTGGGGAGGCTTTGATGTTCAGCTCAGCGCTCCATTGTTCACTCCCTCCCTACAAGGAATGATGCTCAAAGTCGTGCCCCTCCCCTGCAAGGAGTTCTGAGAAGTAGACACACTATTCCCTTTTAGCTGCACAAATCTTTGTGGTTACATGCTGGAGGACAGTCCTGTCACCGGGCCTCTGCTGAACTGTAGGCTTTTGGGAGGTGTTCAGCCATACCTACCCTTGATGTTTAAAACCCTGATGGGATTTTAAAAATCTAATTTAATTTACAGTATGGCTCAACCATTGTTCATCAAAAGGATTCCATCAAAAGTATGACTAAAACTGTCCATGCATATGATTAATATTAATACATATTCATATCGATACATATATAATGTATTTATTAAACGCTTCATACAAATACATATATAATGAAGGTGGCAATTAGCCATATTGGGATAGAGCTACCAATTAAGCAGAAGCAAAGGAAGCTGAAGCATTAAAACAAGCCGGGTAAAATTTCCTCAGCAAATGAGGAAGGCCTTATCCTGGTGCAGCAAAGTCTGTAGCGCCGCCTATGGTAGGCTTGCAAAATAAGATAATCTCTCCTGCTCTTCCACCTTTGCTTATCTGATCTCCAAAGCATTAGAAACAAAGAAGTTAGCTCTCCCATTCTAAACACACTGAATTTACAATTATGTGCGACTGAAGTCAGTGGTAGCTGCTTCCCAGTTATGAAACCTTCTTGGTGCTTTCACACTTCCCCATTTCTAGCATGAAACTTGGCATGGCAAGCAAAATTCACAGCTGCCCTTTATAATATTAGCCACGAGTCAGGAAATATCCCATCCAGCTGTCCCTTTGTGGGTAGATGCTGATTAGCACCTCCAGTGAAGAGGCTTCCATAGGATAATTCTGCTACCTAACAGCAGAATGATGAATGGGCCCAGCTGACTTGGCACATCTTTGGCACTGGCTTTTCTGGGATGGCTTATTTAGCCTGGACAGTATGCCAAGGAAGTCATTAGTTTCTCCCACTAAATCACAGGGAGATTTGTCCGCCTTTCCTTTTTTAAGGTGAGATAGCGGGAATACAACTGTAATTGATCCAATTATGTAGAACACTCTTTTATACCCCATCTCCCCTGTTCCAATAATTACTCCTACTGCATGGAGGATCAGGTGACTTTAAGACCATGAGGGTTAAATAGTGGTGGGGTGGGAAGGGAATAGAATAGAATAGACACATCCACACAAGATAATAGCCATTCTTTGCAACCTGTTCCAAAGGGAACACGTAGAGAACATGCCTGCAAAACTCAGTGTGCAGGGAGTAGGATCTTGAGGATGAGAATATCCTCAGAGTCACACAGATCAGTTAGTTTTGGAATCCAGCAGCAAGTTCAGAAAGCATCTACAATTCCCTCCTTTGTGTGTCTACAACAAAATATCCTCCAAACCCCCTTTCAGAAATCTAGTCAGAAGTAACAGCAAGAAGCAGCAGAGTACAAAAATCCAACTGATACATGTCAACTCAGAAGTGAGAAGGACCAAATTATTCAGGAGTACGCATGGGCAGCAAGTTCTGAGAGCAAATGAAATCCAGCTCTTTCCAAGTAGTACTGAAGATGGTGAAGATGGTCCTTGTAGAATGGTCAGTTTTCCCATTCTCAACATTTATTTGTTGGCACAGATTTCAAAACACAGTTTCAGTACTGAGACTTTGCATCATCCGTGTGGGTAATATTTCCCCTTCTATTAGTTTAATAGTTGCTGTGTGGAATGTGGTTGATGAAGTGCCCCAGGGCTGTTATGAGGTATATTACAATTTGAATGCTTCCATAATTCAATATTTTGGCAGCAGAAAGCAACCTTCAGGGTAGCTGTCTGGATCCTAGCCAAATAAATCATTTGACCTGACAAACAAATGTTGGGAGCAGAGAAATCTGACCATTGCCCTTGAACTTAGAAGGGCTGACCAGAGCGACTCAAGGAAGGATCCGCTTCTCAATCACTTTGCTATACCACCTAATAGTTGAAGCTCCCTGTGTTGTTTACTAGAGTTAAAAACATAACATGCAACATAAAATACACTAAAAACATTTAAAAGTTTTAAAGTACAGTATACAATAGAAGTAAAAGCCAAAGTAAAATCTAGCAGCAATACAAAGATGTAAAACACAATGAGGGGTTTAAAACAACAGAGATTCAAAGAATATAATCCTGGGAAAATAAGAAGGCCTTAACTTGAAGCCAGAAAGAGTGTAATGTCAGGTGTGCCTTGCTGGTTGCCACAGCAGAAAGGTTGCCCTTTTCTTGGTAGCCACCCACTACACGTCCTTTGGCAGGGGTTCCTGGAGGAAGGAACGCCGAGGACAATCTAAGTGTTCAGGCACATAGAGATGGGACGAGACCAGTCTTTCCGGTAACCTGGTCCCAACCAATTTAAGGGTTTGCATATTAATACCAGTACTTTAAATCCATCCTATCGTGGACTGGCAACCAGTGCAGATGAGAAGCATTGGCCTAATATGATCATGCCAGCCAGTCCCTGTTAGTGATCTCACTATTCTTTGGACCGGCTGGAGTTTCTGGACCTATGTTTAACACATTGCAGTAATCCAACTGTGAGGTTACCAGTACCTGGTTAACTATAGCTAGGCTATCCCTATCTAGATAAGGACTTTGCTGATCTATCAGGCTAAGGTGATAAAAGAGGCTCAGTACTACCAACTTCACCTGTGCTTCTAGGAATGATGCTGGATCTAAGAATACCCTCAAACCAAGAACTTGATCCTTTAGGGAGAGTGCAACCTCTTCCAGAACGGGTGGAATATTACCCATTGGGCTGGCAAACCGCTAACATAACTTGTTTTGTCTGGACTAAGTCTCAGTTTGGCCCTTATCCCGTCCATTACTGTGTCCAGGCACTGGTTTACAACAGCCACTGCCTCACCTGGATTTGATGAAAAGAAGAGATGGAACCGGGTGTCATCTGGAGCACCTCTCCCAGCAGATTCATGCAGATGTTGACCAGGGTGAGGAATGCCATAGCATAGCTGCCCAGGCAAAGAGCAAGGATCCCCCAGTACCACCCTCTGGGATCAGCATCCAAATAGGCATGGAGGACATGGGACAGACAAAAAAGTGGTCAACGGGATTGGCCAAGCACCTTGTCCATATCAGGCCTCACCAGCTGAACCTCATCCAATAAAATGGGACTGGACAGTTACTCCTGACAGCTCTATCATTTGAACGGCGATAACTGTGGTATCCAATTCGTGACAGATCTGAGCGACTTCATCTCCAAAATGCCACACGCGCTTATCAGAGCTGTGCAGGGTTGCATTTCTCTCCAGCAGGCAAAGAGTCTCCCGGAAAAGCGCTGCCTCCTCACAATCAGTAGCTGCAGAGCTCTGTTTCTGCCACATTCGCTGCCACAGAGCGGGCTTGGCAACGAGCTCCATCCTGTGCTTGGTCAGATCTGGCACAAGTATGGTAAGCGCCAGCAACGTTTGCATCCTTGCCAGCTTCTCTTCTGCCTCATTGTTTTGGTGCAGGTGTATATTAAGGAGCTGCTTGAACTCTGGTCAGCTGGAGCACCTGAGCACAAGCGTGCCTGCTGCTTGAGGCATTTCTGCACCTCATAAAATGACCCCGAGCTTGTACAGGAGCTGGAAAATCACCCAGAGCCCCCTGAAATCCATGGGACTCCAATAGCCTTTGTGGGCAGGCCATTTTAACAGCCCTCCCCCATTCCCTGACACACACACACACACACACATCCTTGCAGAGGGGAAAGGCTGCTGGGAGTCTAAACTTCAGTAGGAAATGTTCTGGCCCTGACAATGGGCCCCTTCCAGCTCATCATCTTGCTGCCCAAATGAGAAAACTAAATTCAAAGCATTTGTTGGGTTGAGGACATACTGGCACCGCCCCATGGTTGTCATGGTGGCCAGAAATTCCTGAGCTGCCCCAGCTTTGACAGCCTCAGCATTAAAGTTAAGATCTGCCAGAACCATCACTCAACACTGAACCTGAGAGCATCTCCATCAGCTCAGCCATGGAGTCTGAAGGACAGCGGAGTGAGCCGCGCACCAGCAGAATCCCTAGTCTGTCTCGGGTGCCCAACACAAGGTGCAAACACTCAGGATCAGCCTGTGAATCCCTCCCTGTTCCCCCACACAGGCCTCAGTAATGCACACCTGATCAAGGGTGAGGGAGGTTTCCTTTTGGACTGACCTGTCATTCAGCCGCACCACTTGCAAAGACAGGCTTGCAAGGCAGCTAGGAAGCATCTAGTTGGAGCAGGGACCAAAAGGGGACAGCTCCCCTTCTCCACAACCTGCTCTTTATTCCCCCATTCCTCCCGCTATCCATGACCAAACTAATAGGGGCATCTCCTCCTGCACCGAGATGATTGAACCAGTTTTGGAGCTCCCTTTTCCTCTACTGTGAATGGGAAAATAGTTTTCTTACTTGTCTGTCTCCTTAGCAAGCTTAGCCTTAGCTAATCATGGAGGTGGGTGAAAGATGTACAGCTGGACAAGATGAAGGTAGCTTAAAAATGCTGCTGTTGTGTTGCCCAAGACAAAACCCTATACTTTGTCAAGCATTTCAGCTGGATTAAAATGACAACCCCGCCCCCATTAATTATGAAGGGGAGGCAGACTCCGTTAAAAGAGCAATGTGTATGTTCTTCAGTGAGTGCTGCTAGAACTTAGAAAAATAGCACTTGTGTTTATTATGGAAATGAGACTGTCTAAAAGAGCTCCCTCTCTCCCTCTCTCTCTCTCTGGAAAACTAAGATTATGGAACCAGCAAAATCAGATAATTTTGTCTGTTTATGTAATTTTTATTGCACAGAGCAGTTGAAATCATGTTGTTGGAAAATAGACTAGATTTGAAAGCCTGTGTAACTTTCATTGGGAAAATGAATCCCTTGGTAGAGCACAGCCATGTTGATTGCAGCCTTGATAACTGGAAGCTCCTGAGATTGGATGCTTCCGATCATTCAGTGCAGGGCGGCAGAAGCGGTGGAGGAAACCTTTGCCTCCCTGTCCTCCCAATCTGAATTTTTCACTAGATGGGCAAAATCCCTTGTGCATGTCCAGGTCATTTCCAGTTGCCAGTCACCTGTGCGCCTACCTCTGCTACACAAGGACTTGTATTTGCAGTGACAAAGTGTGTGAAGCTGCTATATTCCCCAACTATATGATCGAACCTAGTCTTTGCAATAAAAATTACATAAGCAAAATTATCAGATTATTCTGGTTCTCTCCCTTATTCTGAGGCTTCTCCTCGCTATTTCCCCAGATTTTAGCAACAGCTTTTCAGAAGAGGAAGAAGAAGGCTAGAGAAGCCTCAGGATAACTTGCATTTCGGCCTCCTGAGCCTTCTTCCCTCCCCACCCACTGAAATGCCTGTTTTTCCCCTGGTTTTGTTGATCCATGTCCTGGTTTT
Source organism: Varanus salvator macromaculatus (assembly GCA_023646645.1). Lineage (NCBI taxonomy): Eukaryota > Metazoa > Chordata > Lepidosauria > Squamata > Varanidae > Varanus > Varanus salvator. The sequence goes on along the minus strand of JAIXND010000674.1, from coordinate 58,247,513 downwards.
ATTGAACCATCTTTCAGAGTTCATGTATTTTATTCTTTATAATATTTTATTTTGTATATGGCCAGAAGGGCATTGAGCAGAAGGGAAACCCAACACTATTATAAACAAATTGTGAAATCTCATCTTTGTCATCTTTTTATAAGAGTCTTTTCCAGATAAGAATGTAAGGAGATCATTGCCAGAGGAGTCCAAGGACTGATCCAAGTTGCACCATGCCCAACAGTTCTCAGAAGCCCACAAGCAGGACGTCTTCCTCTCTTACCTACATCTGGCATGCTGTGTAGGCTGCACTGTTGACCTTTCCTGTGTGATGTTACAATGAAAGGGTCATGCCTGCAGTATGGATGACCTCCAGTGGAAGCAAACATGTCATGAGACAGGAGGGTGGGTGGGAGTCTCCCCAAGGCCATCTTCATAAAGAGAGCTCTAAGGTGACCTCACATCCCGTAAGCCTACTTTTTCATATAAGCTCCCACAGACACTTGCAGCACTGGAGCCTGGAATAATAAATATTTGCAGGAAGAAGTTCTACCTCCTGTCAGAGGACGGCATTTAGTGGCCTTGATGCTGATGGCAAGTTAAATCCTGGGATGTTATATTACTAGGAGAACATTAAAAAATCCAAAGCAAGCAGAATCATTTTGGTTCCCTTCTACACACCTGCCTGCCAGTGCAGCTAACTCTGTGTACGTGTAGCCAGACCTGTGCCTTGGCTGCAAAGATAAAGCGTAAGAAAAGGCTCATAAAAGTGAGGAATGTTAACTTTATCTCTTAAACTTGTACCTGTTCCTTTGCAAACAGTTGGGGGCTTAAAATATCCAAATAAACTATAAATAGTTCAAAGGACTAATTAATGCGCTCGAGCTGCTCCCACTTGCCATCTTGGCTACACACCCATCTCCAGCATCAGGAGGCAGAATGTTTTTTCGGCACAGAGCACTTTCTAGGCCATCCTTTCCTTTGGGCAAACGGGAACAGCACAGTCTGCTAACATATTTGTTACATGAGGGAGCACCCACTTGGTGGAATAAAAACAGACTGTTGATAAAACATAACATGCATTAATCTTATTGTGCATAGCCAAAGGCCTTTGCAATTTACAGACTGGTGCTGTCTGTTGTGAGGAAGTCACTATCAAGTTTTTAAGATGTAGAATAAAATTGTGACTCTTAGTATAACAAGAGTGAATCTTCTTGTCTGCTAATACGAGCTGTGCTATGGAAAGCATGGTAAAAATCAATTATCAACTAAAAATCCTGTTATCAATTCCTGAGGTATTCGATCTGGATATAACTGAATATGGATTGACAGGCGCTTTTGTCTAGGCTCTGTGTACAGAGGATAGAACAGGAAATAATGAGATTTATCTTCAATTTGGTTGCAGCTAAATATACATTTTCATTGTGTAGTTGGAATTCAATTATATCTCCCTTCTGGGCATGCAGAAGGCATCTGCTGAAACTTAACTTCAGTAAAGGCCCCATGGAGTTTTGAGAGAGTCAGTGACTCCAAATAATGCACTTCAGCATGATGGACCTTGAGTTGAAGATAGATGGAAAATCATGCACTGACTATGGCTGCCCTAGTTTGCATCATTGTCAGAAATCCAATTTCTAAAGACATTAGAAACTGAAATATCAAGATTTTTCCATGCACAGATTGCAAGCTCTTAACTTACCTTGACACCTCTGCACTCATTCTCCCAGCTCAATTGTTCTAGCCAACAGTTTAGTGAAAGAATGGTTTTCCAAACTAATTAATCTACTCTTCTACCTAAAACAAGACAAATAAATTCAGACTATTATTGATGGAAGGCCTGTTTCAGCCCCAAGATGGCTGCTGGTGATCTCAAGGGAAGTCCCAGTGACTGTCTCATGAATTTATTTTTCAGGAATTCCAGATCAGTTTTGTTTCCATCCCCCGTGCAGCTGAGTTGAAATAGGAAGTGGGGCAGGGTTCCCTATAAATAAATTCTCCAAATAACTGTCCCTAGACCAGGGATGGACAAAAATGCCAATTTTTGTTTCTCTCAGTTGCTCAGTCTTCACTGAGTATGTCTCAAACTTTTAGAATCGTTCCAATCTTAACTCATTCTGAACTGTGCAAATTTCTTTTAACAAATATTGCATGAAAATACATACACATATTTAATATATGTATGTTTGAATGCAGTTGTGCTTAATCAACACATTTTACAGGGAATGTTTCTCATGTAATAATTATATTGTTGAGTTCACAAATTGTGTTCATTTTTGTATGCATGGTTTGATCAAAGAATTCCAGTGAAAATTTTGGAGATTTTGGAGTGCAGATTTCAAAGCAAGCAAGCAAGCAAGTTTCAGCTTGCATAGTGATTTGAATATGTGAAATGAAATTAGGTTAGTGCCTATTAAAATGCAAACCTAACAAGCTTCTCCTTTGTCATTGCCCAGGGTAGGGTCTGAAGACACACAATAACAGCCATGCGGAAACTAAGCAGGTCTTGATCTGGTCAATGTTTAGATGGCAGACCAGCGGGGAACTTCAGGTCTGCTCATGCTAGACAGAAAAGCTGTGCATACATTTGTGCTGGATTCAGAGTTCTGCTTATGGAAGGGAAGGCTCCCATTGAAGCTCGCTCAGCTACTCACCCTCACGTCACCTGGAAATCTGCTTCAGAGGCTTGGAGGAATAGTGTGGCCAAAGGCATGGAAAGTTGCAGGAGGAAGGGGAAAGTGGTAAACACTGCAAACCCTCCATTTCTGTTCACCGAGGCATTGCTGGACCAAAGCCAGTAAAAAGGATGCCAAGTGTATTTGCACAAATTGGAACACATTTTATTCTTCCCATTTGAACTGTTTAGGATTCTGTTGGTCCTGATTGTTTTATACGATAAAAAGGTGTACAGAATTTGTTGTAGTGTTACATAAGGCAATAATAATGCAAGGTGATTACTTTGAAAAAAATCCATCAGCGATACACAGTTTAGCATCCCTCAAAGTAGCATCTGAAAAGCAATATTCCTACTTTCAATTAGCAAAAGCAGCTCAAAAGCTCTGTTGCAATTAATGTGCTCGCTTTCCACTCTCCTGGTATGGCCACATAGCATAAAACTAGGGAAAAAATGGTTACCGTCTTCCCTTTCTCAGTGCCAAGAGCAGGAAGCCAGGCAAGCTTGTGCCACATCCGGCATGGTCCCCTTAATTGCTCAGAATGGTCGTGTGGGTGGAGGAGCGGCAAGCGCCTGCTCTCTGAAACGAAGCAATGGCCGATGCAAGCGGTAAGGGCCTTTTTGGATGCCTGCCCTCTGGTGCGGCTCAGTGCGCTGGATCACGAATGAATATACCTTTAAAGGTTTCCATGGACTCAGCAGGGGCTGTTTATCCATCGAAGACAATAGAGATGTCGGTGCATTAGGCTTCTGGCTGCGTAAAAGCTACCTGGCTGTTTTGCTGGAGCTGGCGACAAGGAGTAGGGGGGGGGGATATTGTTCCTAGAACAGTTCAATGGATCAGAGAGAGACCCTAATGACCAAGGATGTGTGGACCGTCACTTTGCCCCGGTGGTATTATCCTTCGTGCTCCTGTATCCTTTTGCAGCTAAAGGATAATTCATGCGCTCTGTGCTGAGGCTTGCCAGCTGGGCCAGGTGCGACTGCCTGATAATGATACCAAAGCAGGAAAGGGAGCAGGAAAACCTGGGCTGAAGGTCTGCGGAGTGTCGCTTGGGTAGTTCCAAAGGTGAGGCTTGATAAGGCGGGATGTTTCGCAGAGCCATCCGTGCTCCTGGATCAACCCCCCCCCCCCCGTGCCTTCACCCTCTAAGATGTGCCTGAGAGATTGGAAGAAGCAGCAGGCAAAGCAAGGACTGTTTCAGGAGCGAGTGTTTATCCAGTCCAGCAAGCAGGTTCACCAGGAAACACAGCCAAATGCTGGAGACGGGCAAGCTCAGGCTGCTGGAGGCCGGGGCAGCCACAGCGAGGCTTCCATGCACGTGCTCTTTCGCCGATGTTGGAACAAGCGAGGAGGCCCCTGGGGTGCCACATGAACAAAGTGCGTATGGAGGCAGGAAAGGAGGCGGGCGAGAGAGAAACAAGCCAGGCGACTGTTGCATATAGAGAAGGGTAAAGGCAAGGCAGGCGCCCCCAACTTGGCTCCCTCCAGATGCTTTTGGGCACGACCCCCTTAGCTCCACCCAGCAGGGCCAATGGTCAGGAAAGAAGTCGTAGTCCAAACACAGCATCAGGCTGGAGGAGCCTACACTTAAGGGAGTGTGGGCTGAATTTATTTAGCACTCATTTGACAGAGACCTCAGGCAGCACGTGCTGGTGTAACTTCTTGTTCTGCTGAACAGAATTCAGGCCAAGCTGGCTGAAGGGTACATCTCTGTGTCACCAAGTCATGACTAATGGCAAGCTATCAGCCTCCCTATCATGCAAACACAGAACCTACCTGTTCTGGGCTACCATTGCCATGTGATGTTTGTTTGAGGATGACTGTGACCCATTGATTTATTGCCCTTCCTCATTCCCCCTGCCAAAAAGAGAAAAAATAAGAAAGTCAGTGAGTTCATGAAGCAGAAATGGACACTTCGTATAATTAAAAATATGGTCCAGAGAGCACAGTTTTGCATATTTCCCACAAAATAAGCATGCTCCTGCAACGGACGATGGGCAGCTCATGGAGAAGACAACTCTTCCCTCTGGCAGGCTGATTTGTTCTGTTTGGGGTGTTGTTTCCCTTACACACACACACACACACACACACACACCATGGGAGAGCATTTAAATCTTCCACCCTTGGTCTGTAAACTAGATTCTAGGATTCTAGAAAAAGCTGCTCAGTGCAGTCGAGGGGGGTGTTGAGTGATGTATAAATTTAAATAAACAAATTCTCAGTATCTGCTCAAATCAGATAAAATAGATTTATGTTATTTGGAAGATGCATCTTCTTCTCATCAATAAAACTACCAGGGTGGCTAAGCACTGAGATAAATCATGTTAATGGTGCAATATGGGGACTGGGAGCAGAAGAGACATTCCACGTTAACCAACTAAAGTGGTTGGGGTTCTGTGCAAGAGTAGATGCCCTTCAGCTCCTCATGCACAGGGTGCAGGTCCACTCAACAGGCAGCCCCCCCACCCCCACCCCCCAGTGAAGGATTGCAGCCCAAAGCGCCCAGCAACAACAGCGAAATGAGAGGCTTTGTTGGATGGAGGACAATGGAGAGGGGACTGTGGCTCAATCTTCCCTAGGCTGCCTGCCACCAGCCAGCCTGTCATTATGGCTGTGTGGACTTCCCCCCTCCCTTCTCAGATCCTGCTGTGTGCCTCTGCTAAATGGAGCCTTTATGAAGAAGTAATTGAAGGGAGCTGCAGAGCTGACTCCTCTTGTAAGCAGCTCTTAATGAGTCCTTTGGAAGGACGAGGATTTGGCAATGCGGGAGGCGATGAAGTCAGCCTGCAGTTCTTTAATGTGTGCTTAAGTGGCAAGGAATAATCCTTTGAGCAAGATTTTCTCCCTGTGCAACCCTTGAAGACATGTTCAAACACCCCTTTCATCCTGCATTTCTAACTGGATCCTACAGGTTCTTAGACCCCAAAATATCCTCTTCACCCACACCAAATTGAGAGCACAGCTTGCCCATTCTTCATCTGGCAGAGCTGATGCGTGCCCACGTCACCACATTCATGCCCTGCTCCCAATTCAGCTCATGCTTGCATGCTGCTGGCACGACACATCGCACTTTCAGCAACTCCATGGGATGTTTGGAGTGCGTGGCAATAAGCACATGTAGTGAGCAATCACAGAACTGCTTCCTTATGTGCTGTACATTCAGGAACTCGCATTCTCGAGGCAGCAACTTACTCGTCACCTATCAGCTCTGGAAAGAGTTCAAGCACTTGACCGTTCTTAAGTAATGAACGGAGCAGCTATTCTATTGGAGATGTAGTCACTTCTTAAGAAGAAAAGCAGGCCATTGTGCAGGGCAGTCCAGTGCACCAGGTAAAGGTAAAGGTAAAGGAGTCCCTGCAAATTTTACTCTGTGGCTAATAGGGGGTGGTGTTCATTTCCATTTCTAAAGCCGTGACCCAGTGCTGTCCGAAGACGATCCCACAGTCACGTGGCAGGTATGACATCACGGAGCACTGTTACCTTCCCACCAAGGTGGTACCTGTTTATCTACTCACATCACATGCTTCCAAACTGCTAGGCTGGCTAGGGCCTAGGGGCGAGCGATGGGGGATCACTCTGTCTGGTGGAGGCTGGGCTTGATCTGCTGAAGTGCTGACCATTTCTGGCCAACAGTTCCAGCACCATTGAGCTGCTGCACCAGCGCTTCCCTGCATTACCCACTGGTCCTGTTAGTGCACATCGACTCAGAGGAAAACCCTACTGAATCCCATGAGGATTGCTGCTGCTATGTGCTGCCAAGTCATCTCCAGCTTATGGAGACCCTCTGAACAAATGCCCTTCAAAATATCCAGTCCCTGACCACCCTGTTCAGCTCTTGAAAACTCAGTGGCCGTCACTCTAAAAAAAGGATGTGCTGCATTTAATATTATTTCTCACTTGTTCTAGAAGATTCAAAGAAGGATGCAACAGATTCAGAGGAAGGTATCACAGTGAAGGAATGGGTATGTTCAGCCCCGAGAAGACCGGGGAAAGGGCAAGATCGCATATTTCAAATACCTGAAGCAGTGTCACGTCAAAGAATGCAAACATTTGATCATTGACTTCCCACAGGGCAAAGTTAGCCTTGCATTACAGGAGAATAGGTGGTAGGTTCTCCCTTGCTAGGAGTCTTCGTATAGCGGATGAGCCACCATCTATTGGGGATGCTCTGTGTCTGCATTTCTGGCATTGAGCAGGGAGCTGGATGAGATGGGCCTCTCTAGTCCTGTGAATAATTGGCAACCAGCCACAAGGTGACATTAACCACTGGGATGACTCTACATAATGGCAACACATGGATGTAGCCTAAAGAGACCTGACTTGGGTGAGTGGACACAAGGGCCAATAACTTTCACTCCAAGTATCTGAAGGACTGGCGCTTCTGATGCCATAGTGCCTTTGGATAAACATCATCACAAGGTCACCTTCCCCATGTTCCATCTTTGGCAGAAGTCTTCCATCCGTTTTCAGGAATGAGGGCCTTTTCTGGGGCAGGCCTTGTGCTCCAGAAGTCCCTCTTGAAAATGGTACGATGGGCTCCAACCATGCATGTTTTTTTGATACCGTTAAAACATTCTTATTTGTCCAGATACGTGAACTGCTTGTTTTGCTTGATAGTCTTTGTCATGACTCTCATTTTTTATTTCTCATTGATTATTATGCTATGTACACCACCCATGGTGCCCTTGTGGATTAAAGAGCAGGTTTAGAAAAATTAAAGATCAATAATAAAGAAATCAAAGAAATAACAAACTAGCCAACTTCTCACACCACCAATCAATCCCCTGCTTTTGAGGTCTGTGGTTGAAGATATTAATGCTATATTACATTAGTTTTTCCTCTGGATTTATTGGGATGTGCTTGTTAAAATTAGCTTGGGTCAATCACATCTTTTAGATGACTGGATGACCACAAAAGCTTAGAGGTACGTGGCACACATGATGGATGCTCTTGGCCTCTTCAGAGTTGGTCAATTCTCATAGCATGGATACTGTTGAGGGCAGAGATGAGATTGGATGGGGAAACATTAGATATTAGAATACAAGTTTTCTGGATAATTAAGCACGGGCAGCCTCCTACAGAGCAAGAGGTAAGCATTACATTTCCAGACTGGTAAGCTTTGAAAACAAAATGCTCCGTTGCATTACGTTGGCCAGTGTGGCACATCAGAGAGCCAGTTTTAGGTGTCCCCCACCGCCCCCAATAACTGCAGGTTCTTACAGTTTTATGGAGAGGGGGAAAATGAACTTTTTAATCAAACTAATTAATCGCAAGCACCATGTGCAGCAACAGCTTTTAAAACTGTAGTTCTAATCTTCTGGGTAGCACTTCCAAACAAGGAGAGTTGATTAGTTACAAAAGGATCCGTACCTGCAAATAAGTTGCACGTGGTTCTGTTAAGCATTTCTCTCATGCAGTTTTCATGACATACCTTTGCTGGGGCCAGAATATAGATCACTCTTACATACACACATTAAATATACTTTCCTCTGTAGTCTCCTGTGTAGACAAAGACACTCAAATGCTGAATGGGATGAACTCTGGTGAGTAGGAGAAATGGAGATCTGGTGGCCGTCCTCTTCTTGCTGGCATTCATTATGAAATAAGTGCCTTACTAATGACCAGGCCCTTGAGGCCGCTGCCATCCATCATTTTAAAATAAAGGGTTTGTTTCTTTAGGAGCTAGCCAGGCATTTCCTTGGGTACATGCAGCCAGTGAGGGCACCAGAGCAGCGAGGGGGCGGTCTCCTGTTACATGAGTTCCCTCCTTGGCCATGCGAATCTCCCCAAAGGCAGCTTCCGATCGCTTCAGCAGGCCGCCACTCAGAGGCTTCTGGCTGAGGGAAGCTGATGCTATGGGCTGCCAAGAAATCCTCTCCCGCGTATGGCACTCCTATGCATGCAAGCCCTTCAAAATGCCCACTCCTTCACAGCCCTGCTCAGCTCGTGCAAACCCCTGGCTGTGGCTTCCTCTACGGTATCGATCCATCTCACATTTGGCCTTCCTCCTCTTCTTCTGCCTCCAACAGGTGCTAGCATTATGTTCTTCTCTGATGAGTCTTGCCTTCTCACGATGTGCTCAAAATACGTTATGCAATTGTATCCACTTTCTTGGTGACACCTGGCCTCGTTTCGGCAGTTCACAAGTGGCCACCAACAGGAAATGTAGAAGTCAATTCTTCCCAGAAAAGGGCAGAGTTCTCCCAAGAGGTTTATGGCCAGAGGTTTATGGCCCTCTGGGGCGCATTGTAAACTCCTGGGCCAGCATGCTTTGCAATGCTGGGCACTGAAGCATTAATTTCATGAAAGCTTTATTGTCCACCAACAATGAAATCCTCTAAGAGCAGGGGGTTATGTTTCCTTTCTGTTTAAAATGTCAGATTAAGGTCAGTAGCTTATGCTGAACATTGATTGCTCTATTTAAACAGCCCCATTGTTGCTGGGGTGAAAGATCAGTAACATAGAGAGATGCCCTCTCTGGATCTTAGAGGAGCTCATCTAAGCCTTATTTCAGGGCTATTGTCAGGGTCAAGATATTCTGGTTACAGGCACAGAGTTAAATCTTGAAAGATACATTTGTAGTACCTGAATGTGGGCATGAAATCCAGAAGCATCTTCAGGGCTGCCCTAAAAGCCCGAAAAGATGAGGCCTAATTGACCCCAGTGGTAATCCATTCCAAAGGTGTGAGGCCACTGCATAAAAGGCCCTTTCTCTTGTAAGTTTCCAAACTTTTCTCAAAGTAAGAAGGGGTCACTGTTGCTTAACATAGTATCAACATTCCCTCAGGGAGAAGCCTCTGAGTGGCAGCCTGCTGAAGTTCAAGTCTGCTAATACAGATGAGAATAGTCCTTCAGCTAAAGCATATCTATGGTGCTCTATGATGATGAGCCTACTTTGCATGTCGAACCATGGATAGCTCCTATGAGGCTCAAAGCAAAAGCTGCAATGGCTGAGGAGCCCCAGTGACAGTAGAATTACCTGCCCCCCCCCCTGTAAATTGCAGATGTTTTAGACAGCAATTTCTATCAGCCCCAGACACTATGGCTAGTGGGCAAGTATTCTGGGACATAAAGTCTGGAGAGCACCGTGTTGGCCAACACTAGTGAATACAGCGTAGGCATAAATTCTCTCAGTGGCCAAGCAAGACAAGCCAGGGTACAGCTGTGTATTAAGCATGAAAAAGAGAAGGCACTGGATTTGGAGGTTAGTTTTTAGATTGTACAAGTAGCAAATACATAGATTCTGCTTTCAGATATGTGGTCTGAAACACTGGTGTTAGAAACGCTCTTTCCTTTCCTTTGGAAGAGAAAAATACTCCAAGCATGCAGAGAGTTCTTTTTAAAACTTTATTGCAATGAAGGGAACAGAAAGGAATGGTTTCCTTCCCATTCTCCTGTTCACCTGAGCACATGCTCACATCCCATTTTATGCCCTGCGCCAGCTCCTCCTTTCCCCTCATTGGCTCGGGTACCAGGAGTTTACAGTCTTTCCGCCCGCCTACTCCATGCTGCTCCAATACCAGCCCTTCTTCCCAATCCAGCCCTGCCCCCGGTGGGCTACAATAGGCTCGTTTTGTCCTGCCAAGCTTGTCAATAAACAATAGGGAAGTCATTGAGCCAGTATTTGGCCATCCTGCCTACGAGCCTATTTTCTCACATGTTGTGCTGTCTGATCTTAGCACCCCACCCCCACACCCTTTTAGGCGAAGTAATTTTGTTTGCTACCTTTTAAACCTTCCTACTCCCTTGTTTCAAATCATCCCTTCACACCTATCACCGGGAAGGGCACAGTGCCCCCCTCCCCTGCCCAGCTTCCTGATCAGATGGGGTGGGCAACAAGCAGCTCAAGAGCCACGTGTCCCTCTCGCTGTTGCCAAAACCAAACATTTTTCCAAACTAAAATGGAGCTGCCATTTTGACCATCCTTTTCACTCATTTGGTGCTCCACAGCTGATTTGAAATCTGATTCTTTTTCTTTTTTTTAATGGCACTGCTGGAGAGGAGGACCTGGGGAGCACAAGTGGCCCCTGTCGCTCCCAAAGCCACCCCTGCTCTGTGGCATCCCTTTGCCACATCCGGTTCTCAGGGGACGGTTTCTCCCCACTTCCAGCTTTCCTATTAAAACAATTTATGTGGAAGGAAATCTTGCAGATTGGACATCACATCCAGCTTGTTCTTATGTCAGTCTCACTGCTGCTCATTTTACAATTCTTGCCATTTTCATGTGATCTGATTTTACTGTCTTTTAACTTTATATGCTACCCGGGTAGCCTCCGGGCTGAAAAGCAGCCAATTGAGTCTTCCTAGCAAACAAAGGAAGCAAAGTCGCCTGTCCACAGAGCTCATCATCTCTGGTGCCATGACTTTGTTCTCCAGTTCTTCCTGGTTCTGAAGATGAGGTTTTTCAAGGTTATCCCGCTGCCCTTCTTGGTCATACAAGATGGGCTTTATCCTCTGTGAGAGAAAACAGCAGAACTAAAGAGGAAGTTCCTTGTTTGCATACAAGCCTCACTGCGGGGCGGGGTGTGAGGCTGTGATTGCACAGTTGCAGAAGCCTCACTGCCTCGTTTCAATGGATCAAAGCAAGCATAGCTTTTATATCAGGACTTCGTTACAATTAATCCATATACTGTTTTGTGTGGAATTTAGTTATATCTAATTTGCATAATGCAGTGGATTTCAGGGCAAGCTAGACCTGTGGCATGAATGGACGGCATTTTGTGCATTTATTTGTTATTTGCTTAAAATGTTTGACCAGCCTTCTAGGGCACGAAAGGCCTGACAAGGTGGCTTGCAATGGGTGATTATACAAATTACAATTTTGCATGCGTACACACAGAGAAGCAAATTATTTTCAAGCTTTATGCTTAAAATAGGTTTCTTTTTTGCCTAGGAATGCTGTTGTACTTTTTTGTGAGATTCCAAGTAAGGAGTACTTCCCAACTACGGTTGCTGGTTTTATGTAGACTGTTAGTTTTGGTTCTTTGTGGATGTTTCTTTTGGTTTGTTGTTTGAACGGTTGCTTTTATCCTTTTCATATTTCTTTTATCCTTTTATCCTTTTTTATATCTTATAAGCTGCTTGGAGCAACTCCTTTGGAGAAGGAAAGCAAAGTATACATTTAAGTACATTTTAAAAATAGGTAAGCAGAAAGGCACTCATTCTACATGCAGGAAGCTGAATATTGTACAAAGTGAACTGAGGACAAAATAAATTGGCAGCAGTATTGGGAGTAGGGCTGGGATTCCCAGCTGGCACCTCCAGGGAATCCTTCCTTCTTCCTATGTGCCTCCATTGACATTTAAGAACACAGAAAGCTGCCTGACACTGTATCAGCCTCTTGGTCCATCCAGTGTTGCCGGCACTGACTGGCAGCAGTACTCTGGCTTTCCAGAGAGCAGGGGTGTTTCCCAGCACTACCTAAAGAGCCTGAACTTTGGCTCTAGTTCATGCAAAGCTATGGCCCTTTCCTTGTTTCTTCTGGCCAATCCTTTTGTGCTGTAAAAGATGTGGAGTAGTGTGATATGATCTGCCTTCACTCACCCAAGGCCCAACTGGTGAGTCTTTGTGGGGGCCACCGTGCTCCTTCTGCATAGCAGGGGAACATTGGTATCGAAGGCCAAGCTATTTCAGGAGGAAATTTATTTATTTTGATTTGCACGCTGCCACAATGGCCCATGTCTGGGCTCTCTGTGTGGCTCACAATACATAAAACCACACCATTTGTACATCATTAGCGATCTTCACATTGAGAAGCCCCTGATAGGTTCTCGGATAGGCTTTTGCAGAACATAGCCCGAAAAATCATGACTGTAAAGACTCCAGGAAATTCCCTTTAGCTGGAAAGGCAATCATCAAAACACGTTCTCCCTCTCAAACCTCTGCATGCCCAGTATGCCTCTGGAGGCAAGATGGGAACAGAGCCCTGGCACCCAGTGAAGAGACCGAACTGTGAAGCGGGGAGGGAGGGAATGCTTAGCACCGACAACAAGTAGACAGCTGTGAATCCGTGAATAGCCAAGGCGAGCTGTGCACTTCCTTGGCCTTGCCCACCTCATTATCTCAGTCAAGGAACCAGCAGTGGGAATCTGCTCACAGCTTGACCAGAACTCTCCCACTGAGGAAATAATCAAGATTAATGAATCTGTACTCCCAGAAAGTTATAATTTAAACTTTCTTTTTACGTCGGGAGGGTTATAGTTCTTGGTGTGCAGAAAATCTTTGTTCGAACCCCGCCTCTTGCCTGACAATCTGGGGGAAATGCTTTTCAGGGGACCATGCTTGACAGAATCAGCTTGTGGAACCCCCTGCCTTAAATAGCTTGTTACTCAGAGTCTCCTGCTGATCAGGAAATCACTAAGCCAAGCTGCTCTAAAAGCTGCTCACCAGCCCTGCGTGTGAGGCAAGTGATGGATGGTTAGTTCCTCCATCCGGAGGGAGGATCGGTACCCAGAAGAAAACGAACAAATGGCCATAGGCCGCCTGAGCTGGCAGAACACTTGTCTTGTTGTTGCCTTTAAAGAAAAGGCTGATGAGGTCTCTTGGCTTCATCTCCAGCAAGCTATTGGCCATGCTGGGTAGGGATGACGGGAATTCTAGTCCGACATATTTGCCTGGCATTGGCTTGGAGGAGGACAACCTACACATGCATGTTGGCAACAGAAGCATGGCACCCTCATTGGCTGCCTGCAGTCCATCCATTTTAGTACCTTTCTTGCAGGGATGTTGCGCCTGGGGAGTATCCAGGGTGCTGCATTTTGTAACTGCCAGGGCGCTGCCTCCCTCCTTCCCTCCTGCTCTCTCAACACAAGTCTGCTTCAGTCAATTTCTCCCTCCAGAACAAGGCTCTCTTCCTGGGGTACACAGCAGACAAGTTGATGCAGGTGATTTCTGGGCCTACCAAAGCAGACTGCATCTCTTTTCCTTCTTTATCAACTAGCAACAGCAATCTTTTTTCTCGATTATTGAGGGTGGGGGACTGGCAGCCTTCTCACCCTAGACCAGTCTTAAGAAAGGCTCTTCCAAGGCCCTTGGGAATTGGAAACCTGCCAAATTCCCCACTCTCTGGGATGCCATGGCTTGTACGAGAGTGCAGGCTGGCAGTGAAGAGAGAGAGGCTGGAGAGGAGCAGCTGCTCAGCTGTGCAGATGGCACCTTTCCAGGGAGAGTTGGCTTGACAGGAGAGGGACCAAAGGGGAAGACCAACCACCATGCAATCTCTCCCCTTTGTTTGCACTCCAGTCCAACCTGAGCCTCTAAAAAGCAAGTCTCCCCTATGGCTGCAGCACGGCAGCCACTGACTTCCTCGAGAGCAAATCTTCAGGAGAAAGAGAGCGTGAATTGGAGAGCGGGAGAACTGTAGCTCGTCAAGGCACGGGTCTCCTTGCCTGCCAGCAAAGGAGGAGTTGGCAAAAGAGCTCCAGCAACCAGACCGGGAAGAACAGCGCTGCAGCTGCCAGAGGAGCATCATGCCTTCATGTTCGAGGCAAGGAGGGGAAAGAGGAGCGACACCCAATAGCGGAAGGAGCAAGCAGGGCAGGACGGCCAGACGGCATGGGCAGCAGAATCGTCTAAAGGAAGGGGCAAAGCGACATCAACAGCTGTATGTGTGCAGCATGTCCACAAGGTCTGCTGCTCGGAGACATTGTGACGGGTGGGATATAAATGCTTTAAATAAGTAAGTAAGTAAGTAAGTAAGGTCTACCAAGGGACCTGGGAAGCAGAGACTTGACCAACCAACTGGGAACCTAAGCAATATGATACAGCACATGTACTGTGTAGGTGCCAAGAGAATCATAGAATAGCAGAGTTGGAAGGGGCCCTGAAGGCCATTGAGTCCAGTCCCCTGCTGTCGCAGGACAACACGTTACACCATCCCACTCAGATGGCCGTCCAGTTTCTTTTTGAATGTCTCTAGTACGGGAGAGCCCACCTCCTCTCTAGGCAGCTGGTTCCACTGTTGTATTGCTCTGACGGTGAGGGAGCTTTTCCTGATGTCCTGCATGAAACAGGCTGGAGTCATCCCATGAAGGAGACTGGTGGAGATTTGGGACAGAGAAAAAGAACTATTTCGTCACACAGCATGTAGTTAATTTATAGAAGTTGCTGTCACAAAATGTTGTGATGCTGTCTGTTTGGATGGCTTTAAAAGGGGATTGGACCAATTACATAGAAACATAGAAACATAGAAACAGAGCGAGTCAGAAGGGGCCTCCTGGGCCATCTAGTCTGACCTCCGGCACCAGCCGGCTTCGCTCATGACATGCCCACCATGTGCATGTCCAGCCTATCTTTGAACACCCTCACCGATGGGGCCTCAACGACCTCCCGTGGAAGCCCATTCCACGCCCTCGGGGTCCTAACTGTCAGGAAGTGCTTCCTGGCATCCAAATTGAACCTTGGCTCCCTGAGCTTTGCTCCATTGGAGCGCGTCCTGCCTTCCTCTGCAAGGGAGAACAGGCCTCTCCTCATCTCCATGTGACACCCCGTCACATCCCTGTATGTTGCCAACATATCCCCTCTGAGTCTCCTCTTCTCCAGGCTGAAGAGACCCAGTTCCCTCAGTCTCGCCTCATACCCCACCCCCTGCAAACCAGCCACCATCCTTGTGGCCCTACGCTGCACTGACTCCAACCTGGCTATATCCTTTCTGTAATGAGGGGCCCAAAACTGAACACAATACTCCAGTTGCGGGCGCACCAGAGTCATGTAGAGTGGTAGTAATACCTCTCTTGATCTAGAAGCCACACTTCTGGCTATGCAACCAAGGGTGGCATTCGCCCTCTTGACCACCGCA
Organism: Varanus salvator macromaculatus; assembly: GCA_023646645.1. Taxonomy (NCBI): domain Eukaryota; kingdom Metazoa; phylum Chordata; class Lepidosauria; order Squamata; family Varanidae; genus Varanus; species Varanus salvator. The sequence continues at coordinate 58,232,063 of JAIXND010000674.1, read as the reverse complement.
TCACACTGCTGACTCATGTTTAGCCTGCGGTCAACCAGTACCCCGAGGTCCCTTTCACAAGTGCTGCTCTCCAGCCACTTGTCCCCTAACCTGTACTTATGACAGCTATTCCTATGCCCCAAGTGCAAGACCTTGCACTTCTCCACATTGAACGCCATCCTGTTGTCTCCTGCCCACTTCCATAGTCTGTCCAGATCCTTTTGGATCTGGTGTATCTGCTCCTCAGTTGTGGCCACTGCTCCAGTTTTAGTGTCGTCTGCGAATTTGATCAGCAGACTGTTCACCCCTTCTTCCATGTCGTTAATGAAAAGATTAAACAGGATCGGCCCCAGGACAGAGCCCTGGGGGACCCCGCTTGTCACTGGCTACCATCCCGACGATTCCCCGCTAATGGTTACCTTCTGCTTTCGGTCAGTCAGCCATGCCCTAATCCACCGGACAGTGCTTTGGTGTATCCCAAAACTCTTCAGTTTCTCCACCAGGATATCATGGGGCACTTTGTCAAAGGCCTTGCTGAAATCCAGGTATACCACATCCACTGCATCCCCTCCATCTAGCCATCTTGAAACCTTGTCATAGAATTCCACAAGGTTTGTCTGGCAGGACCTGTTTCTGCGGAAGCCGTGTTGTGTGGCTGTCAGCCTCCCTTCCCTATCTAGCATCACTAGATCTCTCTCTATTATGAGCCTTTCCATTGTTTTTCCTACAATGGACGTAAGGCTAACCGGTCTATAATTCCCCATGTCCTTCCTACTACCCTTTTTGAAAATTGGGACCACCAATGCCACCCTCCAGTCCTTTGGAACTTCACCCGTTCTCCACAAGGCCTCAAAAATGGAGGCCAGCGGGCGTGAGAGAACCCCTGCCAACTCTCTAAGTACTCTCGGGTGTAACCCGTCAGGGCCTGGCGCCTTTGTAATGTCCAATGCCCTGAGGAGCCCCTCGACTTCAAGGGGGGTGACTCTAATCTCTGCCCCTAAGTCCCCAGCCTCATCCAATCTCCTATACGGATATCCCCCGTCCTGCTTTGGGGAGAACACAGAGGCAAAATAGTCATTTAGCATCTGTGCCTGTTCCCTCATGTCAGTCACTGGATCTCCTTCCTCCTTATTTAGTGGTCCCACCACTTGTCTCCCCTTCCTTTTCCTATTTACATGCTGGAAGAAGCCCTTTTTGTTGCTCTTGATGTTCTTGGCAAGTCTCAGCTCATAATCAGCCTTAGCCTTGCGAAGAATCCTTCTGCAACGGGCCTCCTCCTCCCGGTATACCCTTTTGCCTATTTCCCCCAGTACCCATTTCCTATGGAGGTTCCTCTTTCGTCTAATCCCCCTAACCACCTCCTTTCGCATCCATGGCGGCACTCTTCTCCGCCTCCCCACCTTACTGACTAGAGGTATTGTCAGGGCTTGCGCCTGCAAAACCTCCCTTTTGAGTGCCATCCACCCCTCCTCAACTTGCTTACCTTCCAGTAACCTATCCCAGGAGACTTTCCCCAGCCTGGCCTTCAGTTGGCCAAAGTTGGCCCTCTTGAAGTCCCAGCTTCTAGTGCTCGCCCTGCTGCACGGCCCCAGTCCTCTGATCTCAAAGCAAAGGATGGAGTGATCACTCGCATCCAGAGCTCCCCTAATCTGTACTTCATCTATCAGCTCCTCCCTATTGGTCAAGACCAAGTCCAGGATGTTTCCCCCCCCTCGTCGCCTCTCGGACCCTCTGTGTGAAAAACCCACCCTCTAGAGCTTCTAGGAAGCGACGTGACCTGGCTGTCACCGCCGAGTGAGTCTCCCAAGTAATATCCGGGAGATTGAAATCTCCCATAATTACTGTGTCTCTCCCCCGAGATATCCTTAGAATCTGGCCTGTCAGGACATCATCCAGGGTCTCAAGTTGACCTGGAGGGCGATAACATACCCCCACTGTCAGGTCTCTTTTTCTGTCAAAACCCCTAAGTTTCACCCAGACTGCCTCTACCGAATCCCCATCTGTGCTGCACTCTATCTCACTGCATCCTATCCCTTCCCTGACATATAAAGCCACACCCCCACCTCTCTTTCCCTTCCTGTCCTTTCTAAAAAGGTGATACCCTTCTATGTTCACATTCCAGACTTGCCTTTCATCCCACCAAGTTTCTGTGATTCCCACCAGATCGTATCCTCCTATTCCCAGGAGAGCTTCAAGCTCTTCCTGCTTATTACCCATGCTCCTAGCATTGGTGTACATGCACCTCAACTCCTTCCCACTGCTTCCTTTCCTTGGAGTGCCCAGCATCCTCCTTCCTCCCATCCTCCCTGGTACCTGGCCCCTCTCTGCAGGAGTCCTGTTTGCCAATTGCTAGAAATTCTGACGTAGCCTCTACCCTCAGAGGTACTATGCCTCGGTGCAACTTCACAGTGTTCTTCAAAACGATTGTTAGTTCCTACTTTTTCTACATCACTGTAGCCCAAAGTGCAATCCTATACGCATCCAATCAGAAATAAGCCCCACTCTTCCAATTGCGCTTACACCCTGCAGTGTATGCATAGAACCGCAGCTTATGGGCGCAGTCCTATTGCAAGGCGCAGTCCTAATGCAGCAGCTTGCATTCATCCTGCACTTTTCCGTACGTGGGTTTTTCTGCCCTTTTAGTAAACATGTTTAGGAGAGGGAGGGAAGGCGGCTGGAGAGCCTCGGAGCTGCTCATATCCTGGCCTCTCCAGTCTCCCTTCCTCTTCACCCACCCAAACACCCCCCTTTTCCTCTCTATTTTCCTGATCTCAGCAAGGCAGCCAGCACAGCTCTTTCCATGGTGGCTGCAAAAGTTGGGGAGTGATGACAGATCATGGATTTCCTCCTCCACAGTTAGAGCTCTGTCTCTGACTTCATATCTGGAAATCCGACGTATCCTATGGCCCCTTGGACATTGCTCCCTCCATATCTTTAGCATCAGGACTGGAACATTGCTCTAATATAGTGGTTTGGAGGAGCTACTGTTGGACACAAGGGGTCCGGACCCTGATATACTTGGCCCGATTAAGCTCAACAAGGGTAAGAGATTGGAGGGAGTATTTTTATTCTCAAGAATAAGGTCAATCACAGCAAAATGGCAATCAGCCCTGGGAGGAGGGTGGAGACTCTCTATGAACCGTGTGACCGGGTAGCAAGGACAGTCGCTTATTAGTGTGAAATTCCCACCAGGATTCCTGCTTGGCACTGTTGAATCCACGTGATCTCTGCACACATCTGGAAGGCTGGTCTAGCTTAGGGACGAGCTGGAGGCTTTTGGGTTAGGGATTACTCAGTCTCCGGCCACTGGTGATTCTCTGCTGTTGTGTGACTGCGCAGTAGATTCTCCCTTGTTGTGTTTATGCTCAGGATGTGACCAGCTGGTCTTTGCCTAATGCCGGCCAGCAGGGTATGTCCTACAGTACTTTTTGTAGGCAGGGGATACAAAACGCACCTGGATGTGGCTACAGCAGCCTTCCCCAACCTGGTGCTTTCCAGATGTTCTAGACTACAAGTTCCACCCTGCCAACCCATTGGCCGTGTGGGCTGGGTAAGATGGCAGCCGATATTGTCCAAAGATCCAGAGGGCACCAGCATAGGCGGGGGCTTGACTTGCAGCCTTATTTTGGGGGTGAGTTCTGCTCACGTGTCAGAGCCACCTGATGGCATCGGCGCAGGCTTTTTCCGTGGAACGGAGAGCTTCTCTTGCTCACATCCATTGAGCTCCCTGGTTTTAATTGGCCCATCTCATCTGCGAAAAGAAGTGTCAGGAGGACACTTTGTGCATGAGCCGCTGAACAAAGTGATGTTTCTCCCTCCCTTCCCCACGGCGCTCTCTTTTGTGGGGGAAGCTTTGATGTCTCCACAATTAATTACTACGGTAATGTTGCTTTTGTGGCAGAATCAAAGAGTAGCTTTTTTGTACTTGTTGCTTAATCAAGAGCACCGGGTGAAAGAGCCTAAACGCAGAGGCCTTCAAGCTGTCGCCCATGCAGTGGTGGCGAGCAGGGCTGTCATACACTGAGTGGGTGGGAGGGCCGGGCGGGACGGGACGGGGAGGATGCTGGCACCGGCTTGCTCAGCAGGGTCCCTGGCCGTTCAGCAGGGTCAGTGATGACAGTGGCGCTCCGACCCCCAGAGCCCCGGAAGGCAGGCGGATGTTCTGTGGTGGGGCCCCCATCACGCTCCTGGGGGTCAGTATGCCCACAGGTGCCTAGCTGGCACCTGCCAGGCTGACTGCCCATCATGATCTTTGGTGGTGGTGGTGATGGGGAGGCTGCACACCAAGCCTCTAGCACCATCTTTAGTTCAAAAGATCCCTAGAAGAGAAAAGGGCTGAGTGGCCTCAGGGCTTTGCTCCAAAGCACATCCAGGGAAGGGGAGACGGAAAGCTTGGGGAGTGGGGAGCTGGCCCATGTTGTGAGGACAAGCAGGGGGAAGGGGTGTTTTGCCTGTGTGCTGTGGGGGTGCCCGTGGGGCTCAGCTTTTTTTTTTTTTTTTTTTAATGTGGTACCTGCTTTAACTTGGTTTTTTTGGCTTTACCGCAGTGTGTGTTTTGCCAGGGACATGGATCTGCGGTTTGTATTTTGCCTGGAGTTCTGTTTCCAAAAGAAATCCAATGGAAGCCTTTCAGAAAAATTCTCAGAGCTTGTGTCTGGGGTCCTTGGGCCTATCTGCCCCATGAGGGAGCCGGTGAACATGTGTGAGGGTCCTCTTCTCACTGCAGATTCATGGCTGGGTTGTCTGCCACCTCCTTGGCTTCCTGCACTTCCATGAAAGCCCAGGGAAAAGATCTGATTAGCTGGCTCCTCCTGCAGGGCTCTTTCGGACTGGGAAGTGCAGGCAGCCTGGGAGGCAGCAGAGCCATGGTGAGATGCGTGGTAACAAGCACTCACACAGCAACCCTCTGTCACTTCGCAATGATAATGCTCAAAAGCACCACCCAGACAAATGAGGATGAGGATGAAAGACAGAAGCCTCTTTCAAGAGGGAAGAAAATGTTTAAAAATTGGAGGGTGGCCACCTGGAGAGCCATTGGCCTCGCAGTAGCTCCATCGGTACCCAAGAGCTGGATGCAAACACCATTCCCCATGCACCTGCCTGGTGGAGGATGATCAATGGGGCCAGGCTGCCAATGGGGCCAGGCTGCTGTTGCTGCTGCCCCGTGGAGTGGCAGCATGGAAGACAGAAACCATTAAGAACAAGAAAGCAGCTGTGCCACAGCCCCTGCCAATGCTGAGCGCTGGCCATGAGAACTTGCCAGGGGATGTAACCTTCCTCTGCTTCGAGAAATTCGATTAAATTACTCGCCTATTTTTTCCGCCTACAGATGGGATGGAGAAAGAGAGGCCTCCGTGCACAGCTTCAATTCTGCCACCGCACAGTGCAGTTGCTTGGCTATCATGAAGGAACGTGCCAAGGCCAGGGCTGTTCCGTTTCTGCACTGTGTTGGTGAGTTAGTCCAATGCTAGTCCCAGTCATTACACGAGACAAGACTAACATTTGGAACAAGCACCCTCTTACTTTTGCATCTCTCCCTTCCTGATTTGTTCGGCAATATAATACCTGGTAGCTCACAGCATGATGGCAACTGTGTAGTCTAGTTTGCTAGTGACTTGGCTCAGCAAACGACACTCTTTACAAAGGAAAGGGGTGAGCAGGCAGGTGGGGGACAGGATGCAGCTCTTCCTTGCTTGCTTCCCCCCCATCGCACCCAAGACCCGACATCCCATTGACCTGACTCTCTGAGGGCACTGCCCCGACATGGGCTGGACTACAACTCCCATCAGTCCCAAGCATGCAGGTACAAAGGCCCAGAGAGCCCTAAACTGGGCCACAGCTTGCAGTACATAAATTTTAAAAAGAAATACAATAACTGGCCATGCTGCCTGGGGATGATTGGCACTCAAGTCCAGCCATATAGAGAGCACCACATTGGAGACCCCTGCTCTAGGCCCCTTTGAAGCTGAGAGCAGGACTTGGCAACTTTTCCACCACGAGTGGCTTGCATCGGGCCAGCTGAGCCAGAAGGCCAAACCCATAGAACCAAAACTGAAATCTATAAAGGCACCCAACACACCGCTTTACCAAAACCCCTGCTCAGTGAAGGCCATAGGCTGTATTGCTACAACCGTTTTCTTTTTCCGCCTTTCTAATTTTGCTTCCACTTTCCTCTCATCATTGCCCCAAAATAAGTTCATTTATATAGAAGTAGAGTCCACCCCCCCCCCCCCCACTCGTGACTTTAGGCGCCTGGCTGCTCCTGCTTTGTTCTCAGGCATGACGTGAGTTGGTAGCCTCACCATCAGTTTTCTTAGCCTCGTGTGATTACGGCGATGATTAAAGTGGAGGGTTACTTCTGCTCCCCAGGTTTTTATTTTAAAAGGTAATTCTGCATGAACTCTCTGACTCAGCTTCCGCCTGCTTGCACAGTGCTTGCCGCTATTACAGTCCTGCACGCCTACGCACAGCGTTGCCCATGTCGCTTCTGTCCCTCAGCATCCTGCGAAGGCTGTTCCGATCCTGGATCCCTGCAGCTCATCAAGGGCATCTTGTGCACACGATTGCCGGGATTGCCATGCAAACCTCCCTGAACTGAATGAATGCGGAACTGGGCAAATGCATGCAATTCCTTTCTGTTTGCTTCATAAAAATATTCCTAGACTACCTTGAAGGGCAAAATACCCCTCAAGGTGGTTCACATAATAAAATCCCAAGGAACAGAGATGCGACATTAACGAACTAACAAGCACCTGCAGGAGTGGCAGCTTCCAGTTGAGGGGGTGCTAGAAGTGGGTAAAGAGCCCTCCTGGCCACCATAGCCCCTTGAGTGTCCTCAGACAGTGCTGAGTCCAAGAGGGGGGATGCAGACCCATGTATGTCCAGTTGCGAACCTCCAGCCGGGGTGGTCGGCTTCCCAACACACAAAGGCTCAGTTTTGCGTGGATTAAGCCTCAGCTTGTTCATCCTCATTCAGCCAGAAACCACCTCAGACACTGAGCTCTACAGCCTCCCCGGGACAAGTCGAAGGATACAAGAGGCTGAGCTGACAGCTGAAGACCACCTTGTAGTGATGTGCCATTGATGCCTCACCCTCCAGGTGGCTTCCCCCAGCAATTTCATGTAGAAGAAGCATGGGGGGCAAGATGGAACCGCAAGGCACCAACTGGATGCTGCTTACCCAATGGCCATGGGATGGGACAGGCAGTCCCCAGCTCTGACCTCTGAGACCTTTCCCTGGAAGGGCAAGTACCACCTTAGCACCATGTTTCCTAAGCAACCCACATAAGAAGTATAGAAAGATGCCCCATGGATGATACTATCAAAAGTTGCTGAGAGGTCCAGAAGAATCAACAGGGTTTCATTCCCCCATCCATTCCCCTGTGTGACCCTATCCACACTTACTGGGATGTCATTCCCACTGAAGACAGTGCTGCTTACAGCGTGACTCTAAGTATGTTTTTTAAGAGAGGAAAAAATGCAAATCAATTGAAAAGCAGGTGTCTGCTAGATTGGTAGGTCATGTGTTCACCACTCTCAGTATGTCTGAGGATGTGGATGCTGGCAGAAGACAAGCTGGGCTTTATCAATGTCAGATGTGTCATGCACCCAGTGTGATTTAGCGTCTGAGCTTGTGATTTAGTGTTAACTTGGTCTCAAAAATTCTGCATATCTTGGGTGTGCAACCACAAGAAAATTATGCCCAAAGCCAAATGAAAGATTTTGATGAAACAGTCCAGGTTATAAAAATAGCATTAATTGCACAGTGTCTAGATTACAGCTCTCCACTTACTGTTTACTTGGATCAGAAACAAGAAAGCAGCCATTAAAAACAACCTGAGTGAGGAATTCCCTACCATCCTGCAAGCCCTTAGGTTTCTAAATCTGCTGACATCCAGTGTCTATTTTCTCTGACAAGTCCCAGCCTATTCCCAAAGCTCAGTCTATTCCTACTCTCTTGGTCTTTCAATATGTGAAGCTAATAACGTTTGATGTTTTAATTATTTTAATGCCCCTGTTTTTATCATTTTGGGATTTTAGAATTTTGAATTGTTGAACAGTCCCTTGATGGCTTCTTGGGGCCTAAGACAATCTATTATTATTCTCTTTTCTATGCCTGTTCAGATTATTGGTAGCTACTGCAGTCCGTGCTAAAAAACAATTCCTGAGATTTAGGAAAGATTGGGTAAAGCTCAGCTTTGGGAGAACATAACTGTCGATTCTCAAATAATAAAGCAAGAGGTAAATAGCAAGCATCCAAGAAACACGTTCTTTTGTGTGTGAGAGAAGCAAAAGTGTTATTTTCCAAAGAACAGAGAGCTACACAGTTCAAGTGCAAAGGAAAAATGAGATCTTTTCTACAGCTTAGATTTGAAGGCAGTCGTTTCGAAGTGAGAAAATTCCTGCCATGCTGTGATCATAGGCAGATGCCTTTGACAGCACAAGTACAGCAGTGGAGTCCTTGGCTTGAGCTAGCACACGCCAAAGTACGTCTGCGGAGAGGAGCAGAGGCAGCCTTGGAAGCCAGCCCTATAGCGTGGTCACTCTTGACACATCCTCTCCCCCCAGAAAAGCACAAACGAAGACATTGATCTGTATGCTAATGTATATGCAGGTGCCAACTTACAAAGAATTGCTATAATTTAAATAAAAATACAATACATCGCACTGTGGTATACACAACTGTGCTCAAATGACTTTTTATTTTATTTTAATTTTTTATTTATCTTAATATTTATATACTGCCCCCTCCCTATAAGCTATGGGCAGTTTACAAGAAATTGAACAGTGAGTAGTAGTGACTAAGGTAACATATTAAATAAAACTGACATGAGAACTAACCTGGGAAGGCCTGTCAGAAGAGATATGCTTTTAATTCCCTCTTAAAGGCGGGAATTTGGGAAATTAGAGGCATCTCTCCCGGCAGACCAATCTGCAGCTTAGGGGCAACCTCTGAAAAAGGCCTCTGGGTGGTTGACAGAAGCAGCCTTCAGAAAATTATCCCCAGAGGACCTTAGGTGGCCAGGTGGGAGGTACGAGCAAAGACGCTCCTGAAGGTAATTTGAACCCAAGCCACAAAAGGCTTTAAAAGTAATTCTCAACACCTTGAATTGAATCCGGAAATGTATTGGGAACCAGCGCAAAGATTTTAATATAAGGGATATGTGGTCTCTCCATGATGTCCCAGAGACTAGCCTGATGGTACAAGGGCAGCCCTGTGTAGAGCACATTGCAGAAACTGAGCCTAGAGGTCACCAATGCCTCCACTACCGTTTTCAGCTCAATCTCCTTCAGGAAAGGACACAATTGGCGAATCCGCTGAAGCTGATAGCAGGCGCTCTTGACCATGGCTTCTAAACATGATGGCCCTTTTTGTCCAGGTGGCGTTGATGGGCGAGTGCAAGACCAACTCTTCCTTTTTAGGGTCTTTACAACTGGACTTGAACAGAGGACAATTATACACACACACACACTCTGTCATGCATGAGGCCACGACAGAAGCTACTACTCGCGAGGAGGACCTGATCGTGACAGCTGAAGTTCAAGAGACCTCACCATGGCTCGACATAAACACAAACCCGCCTGTTGCTGAGAGCTCCTCTGGTCTACAACCCACTGAACAGACGCCTGGCCCTTTAAGTCAGCCAGACCGCGAGGAGGAGGGGGCTGCCAGAAAAGAGAAAGAACAAGATGCCTCCTCCTCTTCTGAAGCGGAGCTGACAGGACTGGAAGCTGAAGGGATCGTGGGATATGTGGATTTTAAAACCACAAAAAACAGGAGGATTCTGAAAGCCTATGAGGTGAAGACAAAAAGAGAACAAGAAAGGAGGGAGGAACGAATGATGGGGGAAGATATGACGTAAGGGGAGAGGCTATCGCCATTCAGAGGCGAACATCTGTTCATCAAAGACTATCATTAAGAAGCTCGTCAGTAGAACTGTAAATCTTGTAGATAACTAGCAATAAATAGATTTAGTTTTATTGCTCTTGCAAGTGTGGTTAATTATGACCAGAGTGGCCGGGCCTCCAGCCCCTTGACACACACACACACACACACACTATCAAATAGAGGACTATCCTCTATAAAGTAGGACATGGCCGCTTGATGGCCTGCCTCAGAGAAAAGTGAGGGGGTGCAGCACTGGTAAGAGATCTGGAGTGTCATTAAAGAGGAGCAAAGTATCAGTTACTTCAGATGCGGCCTTATGCCCACTTAGATGCACAGAAGCCCGATTAGATGCAGCAGGATTTACATGCATTGGTTTGCCCTTTTAGACAATGCCACTTTTACCAGTACGGGGAGCACCACTTTCATGTTTGCACTCTTGCTGGACAGTCCAGGGCCTGCCCCCTTCTCCCCTGTTTTTCTACCTGCACAGCAGCTGCCTGGAGGTGGTGGAGGCTGTGAATGCAGCACCCAGAGCCGCACTGGCCACTGCTTAAAGTGAACTGCTTGGCAATTTCATTATGTGACGTGATGCAAAAGTGCTATAAACAAATTGACAAACAAACAAGCAAAAATACATCAGAATGATGGATGGGGAAGCCTAGTCCAGACAAGGAGAGGAACTCTGCTCTGGCCCCTCCTTTTCTTACAATGAACCAAGGCACCTCCTCTTCCAAAACTGCAGCTCTCCCCTTTCCCCCACTCTGCCCACCCAGCTCTGCTCGCTGCGCCCAGAAGAAGGCCTGTGCAAACGTGGCAGTTTTATTTATCTTATTTATTTAAAACTTGCATACCTTGTCTACCACTTTGACATTACTGTTCTTGTAATGTGCTCAGCTGTTGATTAGACCGGCTCCTCTGTGGCCAGCAAGCTCTCTCCAGCAAGGCAGTCCACCTCGGGGGACATTTGTTTCTTGAGAAATCAAAAAATCTGACCAGGAGCAGCAAAGGAATTCATCTAAGGAGGTAAGATAGATGCCGGGGTGCTCAAAGGATGTTTTCTGGGTTGACTGCACTTCATAAGGTATGAGGCCAAATGCGGTTGCTTATATGCTTCTCAATACCATTGGCAAGGGGGAATGAGGAGAGCATGCGGTGGCTTTCATGTCCTGCCAATGGCTTCACACAGGAATCTGCTTGGCCACAGCAGCAACAGGATGCAGAGCCAGGCAGAGTAGCTTTTCCCATCCTGGTGCCGGCTGGCCTTCAGGATGCAGGGAAATGTTTGGTCCACATTTTAAGATAAAATGATCTAATTCATATCTCCCAAGCAAAAGGCAAAGATGCAATTATCTTTCAGCTTTTCAGTTCTTCAGATTTTGTAATGCAGTCCTCAGATCAAAACCTTTGTGCAAAATTAGGGAAAATTAAAAATGAGAGAAAAGCAGGGTCAAAATGAATATGAAGAGAGAGAGAGAGAGAGAGAGAGAGAGAGAGAATGTAAATTGCTTGCAAAATGTGCATTTTAGGGAAAATGTATTATGAAGATAGATAGATAGATAGATAGATATAATGTAAATTGCTTGCAAAATGTGCATTTTAGGGAAAATGTATTTGAAATGAATATAGTTGTATGTGATTTTTTAAAAAATCTAACTTATGGTAACAGCACGAAACATACTTGTGCTTGAAAAACACATTCTCGGGAAGCAAAACAATCAGATTCATCTGTTAACACTGGGCTACAACTCCCATCATCCACTCCCATCATTTAACCAAGCTTCCAGAAACTTTCACTCCAGATTAGCAGAAAATAATGTCATTTTTATTAATAATATTTTATTGTTCCTTAAGCCAAGTAAATGTTTTGTCTAACTTTCAAAATGACAGTAGAGAGCGGCACAGCCTGACCATAAGCATCAGTATGTTCCACTGATTTCAGCAGGATTTACTTTCAAATTTCAACTCTGCTAATTTTAGATCTTGCCATTCCCAATATGTTCTTCCAAGTCTCCTCTTTATCCAAATTCACCCTGCTGAGGTAACCTTGAAAAAGAACTCCCCATATAAACCCTTGCGCCATTTCCCACTACTGATGTTGAAAGAGAAAGATTGCACTGTGTTTGTTTAGTCTCCCTCCCTCCTTCCCTCCCTCCTTTCAATATTTAGGCCTGCCATTAAGTGCTCTGTTGAACTCTGAATATTCCCGGCACAATCAGGAAGCCAATTTGGACTGTTTATTTTCAGAAGAAGCATCACAATGACTCGGGAACTTAGGTTGTGCAAGAATTCTTGGACTCCTCTTTTCAGTGACTCATGGAGAAGCTTTGAGCGCAAGGTTCTGCTGGCATGTTCCCCAGGGACTGTCCAGTAAATGCCAGCTGATTTTTCATATAGGTATAGCCACTGACTCATGCCCTAATTGGGTAAGTCTTGGCTCTGTTTATCCTTCTGGGTACTGCTGTAAAACAAAGTCAGAAAAGGTAAGGGTGGGGTTCCACTTCTGTGAAGGACAGCAGCAAACTCTCCTTTGATTTCACTGAGGCAGACAAAACCAGTTTTCAGAGGTGCTTTGAGCTGTGCTGGGCCATTACAGACTGTACTTGGGGGCTCGCAAGAAAGGTTCGTTCCTGGGGGGCTGCCTTTCTCCCACAGAGACTCCTGGCATGTCGGGGACTCCCTAACAACCTCCCTTCTCCCTCACTCACTTTTCTGTATGGAGTAGCCCTGGTGCAAGTTCTCCTGCCACCTGAAGCAGGCAAGCCCACGTGCAGCCACCAGGCACCTCTGTCCTTGCTGCCATTCTGTCACCCGCTTGTGCCGGCATCCCTCATCCTCTCACATCTTTCCCCACTTACCACATCATAAACACCCAGCCTTTTCACCTTCACTGCCACCGCCTCTCCTGCTCCCACACTGACCCCCCAGATAGCCGGGGTGGGGCCTGAAAGCCACCACGCGTGGCTCCGTTTCAGTCAGAGCAAAACTGAAGGCGGGCGCCTGCTCCAGGGAGCCCTGCCAGCCACCTTTTCCTGTGTGCCGGCCACAGCAGGAGAGGGTAACTGGTGGAGCCCTGGGAAGCACCTGCAAGCATCACTGGGCAGGCGGGTGTCCGGGAGAGCACCTGAGACAGGCAAACGCACCCTCTGCAGGCTGCAGCGGGTCCCCTGGAAGGGGCAGGGGAAGCGACACAAGCTGCCGCATCTCACATTCTTCTGCCCGAGTTGCAGGCTTCACTCTGCCTCATGGGAGGGCCGGCCCTGATATGGAGGAAATGTTCTTGCAGGGAGGCATGTTTGATCAGGTGAGCCCCCACCTGCAATCTCACGTGGCACAAGGCATTCATTTGTTAATCACTCGTCTTTAAATGGAAATGCTCACTTGGGGCCAACCAGATGTCATACGGGAGGCAAAGGAAGACTCTCCTGATGTGTTTCCCTTTAACCAACGGAAGCTAAGGGGGAGGGCTGCCAATGTGAGCAAAGGAACATGCTGTGGGAGAACACGAGAGGATGCTTAGCCGTTTCACGGCCCATCGGGAGAACAGGAGAGGATGCTTAGCCGTTTCACTGCCCATCGGGAGAACA
>JAIXND010000674.1:58167067-58218438 GCA_023646645.1 Varanus salvator macromaculatus | reverse complement strand
GCCCATCGGGAGAACAGGAGAGGGTGCTTAGCCGTTTCACTGCCCATGGGGAGAACAGGAGAGGGTGCTTAGCCATTCCTTCACATCTGGAATCAGTCTCCCCCAAATCGAACTAAAACATCAACAATCCACCATCTGCCTGTTTACCGAGGAGTAACTGTGGAGGCTAAAGTTGGGAGAAGGCAAGGGGCTGTTCCACTGTTTCCCCTTCTCCTCTTTGTCCATGCAGAATTGACTTCTCCTTCCCTGTCGGGGCAAATCTGCATAGTTTCTCCTGTGCGAGGCCTGTGTGAATGTGCTCGGAGATGGCAGACCGTGCCTCAGCGCTACGTCTCCTGCCTTAATCTAAAATTGAGCTCAGAAGCTGGACTATTGAAACACAGGGCATGCTTGGATGGAGTTGGCAACAACAGGAAAGGACTGATAGGTGAAGCGATAGGTGCAAACGTACCAAGGAAAGGGACAGCACAAGCTACGCTTCTACCTCACTGCTGCTGAAGTCAGCCCAGGAGCAACAGTGAACTGCTGAGGGGCAGTGCATCTTACCGGTCACGGTCCAGGCTAAATCTCAGCACCACAACCACAAACCATAATTGCAGAGCGAATGAGGAAGGCACCCCACGGGATTTCATACGAGCAGCCTCTGAGCACGCTGGCAGGGCCATAGTTCAGTGATGAGGCCCGTGGCTCAGCCACAAGGTGCACGCCTTACAAGTAGATGACGTGGCTTCACGGCAGTTAAAGGATCTCAGGGAGCAGGACTAGGAAAACCTTTCTCTGAGACAGGTCAACATAGCCAGGCCTGGACAAATGGAACAACGGTCCGACCCAATGTAAAACACCATGTACTCTACCAGTGTATAGTATTCCAGATATTTAATTTATTTATTTATTTATTTATTTATTTAGGGAACTTCTATGCTGCCCCATTCGCCGAAGCCTCGGGGCGACTTGCAACCAAATAAATAATATAACCAATATAAAACAATATAATATAATATAAATTTAAGTCACCCTGGCCAAAGCATAAAGTAAATAAATAACATTAACAGTTAAAATAACATTTGAATAGAAAGGTCTTCGCCTGGTGCCGAAAAGCAAATAACGACGGCGCCAAGCGGACCTCTCTGGGGAGCGCATTCCATAAATTGGGCGCCACCGCAGAGAAGGCCCTGCTCAGAGTACTTACCCTCCTAATATCCTTCACGGAGGGTTCCCGGAGAAGGGCCTCTCCCGCTGCTCTCAAGGGGCAGGTGGGCGGGCATATATGGGCGCGAGCGCTCCTTCAGGTAACCAGGACCCAAGCTGGATAGCAACTCTCATCAGCCCTCACCAGCATAGCCAGTAGTGGAGGATGATGGGAGCTGTAGTTCAAAACCTCTGGAGGGCCACATGTTCAACATCCAAGACCCCTCTGCTCTTTTTAGGCCTAACCAGATTTACAGTGATTTTTATACAGGCTTTCATTGTCTCTGTGATGCTTTAGATTCCCCATTCAGCACTTATACAATGATCATAGAATCATAAATAGTAGGGTTGGAAGGGGCCAAGAAGACCATCAAATCCAACCCCTGCTGGATGCCAGTTACACCATCCCGCTCAGATGACGGCACAGTTTCTTCTTCAATGTCTCTAGCGTGGGAGAGCCCACAACCTCTCTTGGCAACTGGTTCCACTGTCGTATTGCTCCAACAGTTAAGAAGTACTTCCTTATGTCAAGCCTGCACCTGGTGTATTGTATTTTAAGTTTGTTGTTCCATGTCCTACAATCCGGGATAACTGATAATAGGTCTTTCCTTCTTTGTGCCAGCCTTTGAGGTACCTGCAGAGTGCTATCACCTTACCTCCCGGTCTTCTTTTCTCAAGGCTGAACAAGCCCAGTTCTTTCAGCTTCCCATCGTAAGACTTATTTTCTCCTTCCTCACCCGGCACAAAAGGTTTGTTTTTTCAGAATTTGTTTTATACATTGCCACTGCCACACCTTTCGCTCCCCTCCCGTCTCTTAACAGCTCAACCCCAGTGTGGCGTTGAGCTAGTGGCATCTGTACCATGGAGTTTATGGCTACAGTGCCTTGGTGGGGGGGGGGGGGGAAATGCTGAGAGTGGTAAGACTTTTTCTGTCTCAACATGTGTAGTATTGCACCTTTAAGAGCCTGTGGAACGATCTCCTTCATGAGGCACTTCAGCCCTCAGCACTGACCCGCTGCAAGTGTTTCTTCGCACGGTACCTGTTTGCATGGCATCCCTCCAGCCATCAGCTATATGTGCACCAAGCTCATGATACTGCTGTGAGGGGAGTGTGTGTGTTTAAAAATTCTTGGGTAAACCACTTCAGGATGTATTTCAAATGGGAAGCAGTATGTGAATACTGCAAATAAATATATAAAGACACCTGATACTGTCCTGAACATTTGCTAGCTGTGCTCCTTGCCAGGAAGGTATGTCCCAGCCACTTGGTAATGTCCAATGGTGGTTCATCCTGATGAACTTGAGTGGCGTAGTGGTGGTGGGGAGCCTTGCTGTTCTCCTCCAGGATTTTGTAGGCTTTTCTCACACACAGAGGCAAGGCAGGAATTATGGGAGCTGTAGTCCAACTAATACCTGCCAGCACATTTCATTAAAAAGTGGCAACCAATGAGGCCCCCAAGGGGTGATGACAAAACATTCCATCAACCAAAGCATCATTTTAAGAAATGAGCAATATTTAGACCAGCATTTCCCAGCCTGGTTCCTCCAAGATGTGTAGGACTGACATTCCCTTGGTTATGTGGGCTGAAAATCATGCCTCAATAATTCACACTAGCCAGGAATTATGGGAGCTGTAGTCCAGTCAATCTGGAGCAAAGGCTGGGGTTGGGAGGCTGCCTTCGGCTATTCAGAAAGGAAAAGAACTAATTTTGTTTGTTTGTTTATTTAAGATTTTTGTATACTGTCCAACTACTACTGTCTTGGCACGGACAATTTCTGTCTAATCTGACAGAAGAGTAACAAAAAAGATTAACATGGACATAATTCTTCTAAAACCTTTGGTTAGCATAGCTCTATCATAAACGCAGGAAGATGTCTATTGAATGCTGACTGAGCCCTGGTCTGAAGAAGCAGTTTCAGAGTAAGAGAAAGTTACTCTTTACCCTCTCTGACCTCGTTTTATCTATGGCGATGCAAAGGTTACCAATATCAAAGCATCTGCGTAAGTCGCTTAAGCCGCAGTATGTTGATAGGCAGCAATCATTATTGCAGCCAATAAAACTGTCACTGTGAAGAGAAGTCACTTGTACAGTGCCTTGTGCTGCTTTGGCTAATAGCTGGGCTAGTGATGGCCCCTTGCTTACTGGTTATTCGGCTTTACGCAGAAACCTTCCCATGCTCCTCCATGTTATTAATAGTCCTAGTGATGACACTTGCATCGCTTTTTCCCATAAAAACAATAATGGATTCTGGCAAGAAAGAGCTGGATCCTGTTAGATTAGTTGTGCTGGTAAAAGTGGAGTGCTCCATGGCAGGTGATCTGCGGTTGAGGGAGTGTGTGTGTGTGTGTGTGTGTGAGAGAGAGAGAGAGAGAGAGAGAGAGAGAGAGAGAGCTGATCCTGAAAACTGAGGCAGAGGGACTTTTCACAAGTTGAGATTGTTCTTGTGGAAAGTCACTTTGTTGTAGAAGCCAGATCCTGGGTCCAGCCCAAACCCAGATTTAGGTGACCTTCCAGAAGTTTTGGACTGCCTTTTGGCTGGGGCTTACCAGACCTGTAGTTCAAAACATCTGGAAGGCACCAGAATGTTTACTGTTCTGCACTTGTGATCATCAGCATGAATGAGAAAGTCATGCAAGGCTATTGGCTGCAGTTGTATTGTCCATACATTGAATTAAGTTTTGGCAATACCATAAATTGTATGCATTTACAGTTCGCCATGAAGCAAAGCTAAGTTGATATTGATTAGTGCACAGCTCATCTGCAAGATTTATACTGGACATTTCTGGAAACTGTTATTAGATAAGAACACAATATGGGCATATTTTCAAGTTCATTGCTTTTACAAGATATTTGAGTGCCTGGAAGTCATGTGGGCATTCCAGCTGCAGTCACTGGTTGTTGGTTGGTTGTACCTCCGACCGGTCCAGGCCCTGCATTTCCAGGCCTTACGAACTAGGAGAATGGACAAAGGCCTAACATCACACACATGGTAAAATGAATCTATTTTGTACTTTCTGTCTCTGTGAGCATGGCCGTCCTGCAATATGCCACGGTGGTGTAGTGGTTGGAGTGTTGGACTGGGATTGAACTGGGACTGGAGTGTAAAACTTGCAGGTTCTCGTCCACACTCAGCCCTCAAGCTCCCTGTCTTTGGGCCAGTCGCTGCCTCTCAGCCTAACCCACATCACAGGGCTGCTGTGGAGGTGAAATGGAGAGGAGGGGGATCATGTATGCCCCTCACAAGAGGAATGGGTGTGGAGCATGGTGTGGCTTCCCGGTGGTCGGAATGCAGAGTTGTGCATTTGTCTGAGCAGTGCTTCCCAATGATAAACCAAGGGCATGTCAAGCAGCTAAGACCACACATTGATCTTGCATAAAAGACACAACAGGTGTGTTTATGCAACTCTACCGTATTTTTAATTGCAGTCCGTTCTGGGAATCACTGTGCGGGATGCTCTGTCCTGGTCCCTCTCCTGTATCGCTCAGCAACAGGGCACCAGGGAAGTGGATGAAATCATCATCATCATCATCATCATCTCTTAATCACCTTCCACTGAGGAACAGCATGTGCTTCATGAACATGAATGAGTTAAGCCTCTTGAATCCCTGTGACGAAAGGGACACCATGCGAGCCCCTCTCCATCTGCTGGGCCTGCCTGCAGGAGGGAGGGCCTGTGCCAGCCGCCTTGCCCAGTCCTGGCCAGCGTGACACGGTTTTGGCCTGCCTGCGCTGCAGAGCATTGTGGGTGTCCCATTTAACCTTGGCCACAGGGCATTCGTGTTGCTGAGCTCGTGATCATAATCATATCACGAATGGCCCAGATTGAAGGATGCCTGCTGACAGAGCAGGGAAAAGAAATCTCCAGCCGTGTTTCTCAAGCTCCCTCTGCAATTTGGCTAAATAGGCTTCATTAAATGGGGCCGAGGGCTGCATGGACCGCTTTGCTGTTCAAAGCTGCTGGGCTGGCCCCAATTGGAGGCAATGTCCTACTTGAATTTCGTAGAGGCAGATTGGGCTTTGCGCCTCCTCTGTCCCTTCTGTCTTTTAGATACCTTAAAGAATGTTTCTGATTCAGGCGATTCAGTCGCTGGTTGCTGGAATCCCTCTAGAATCCATGCTCCCTGTCATATACCCAGGACTGTTCAAGTTTCATATTCGAACTCTCTGAATATGTCAGTGGTGAGGTGTTAAGACAAGTCGTGAGCTCCACCTTCACCCGTACACCACTTTTTTTCCTGCGGGGAAGTATGGGGGGCTCCCTGAGTGTCGCCCCCAAAAGAGGGGTGTAAAAGAGATGGCTGGTGTAATTCTATGCACACCTTTCTTGCCCTGGACAGTCCACTGGCTTCCAGTCCATTGCTTGCCCCCCCTCTGGCTCATATGACCCATACGTTATTCCTTGTATTTGGACTGGCGACCCTGCAAACAACCAGAGCAAACCAAAAACCACTGGCAAAAAGAGATATTGGCTGGTGTAGGAAAGCCAGGACTTGCAGGGTTGGAGCACCAGGACATTTTATTGATCGGGAATAACGATATCTTCCACTCCCTTCTTCAGCTTCTGTGTTTCCTCTGCTTCCCTGCTTAGCTGCCATCTTTATAGTAGGTTTTGGGGGGAGAATTAATATTCACAGCAGCAAGATATTGACAAATATCCCTCTTGCAATGCAAAGTGTTTCTAATATTACTTTCAAATGTAATGTTGCATTTACACCCCACTTGTTTCCCTCTTGCAAGGAACCTGAAATGGCTGGGTGGGGTGGCTTGGGTCTGAATGGGCGGTTAAGACCCATTAGCTACGAAACACCCTGCTCCTGCTGGGGAACTCCTAAAACTAGTTTGTTGGTGTGGTTCAAGGCAGCCACAAGAATATTTGGACTCTCTTTGGAGCATGGTGTTGGGACTGTCATGATGAGTGCCTGCCGGTAGGTCAAAATCAGTCCCTGCCAAGAAAACAATTTTGAGCCCATCCAAATAAAATAGGTGTGCAGCTCATGTAGACTACATGCAACTTGCCAAGATCTTGGCTGAGAAATACCTGTGTGCACAACACCTCTAACTGAGGGGTCATGGGAGGGAATACCAGCCCCTTCCCTATGGAAGTACCATTACTCATTGTTTTCACTCTCTTCTGCATGATCCTAGCTTTCTACTCTCCTTTATTGCCGTCTTCCTTTGCCCAGAGCCCAGTTTTCCTCAGCATCCTAACTGCCAATCACACTCCTTTGTCCTCTCCATCATCATCCCCACAATCTCCAATTATTCGATCTGCAGCCCGCCAGTTCTTGCCTCTCCCACCTATATTTTGTCTCCGTCCTTCTCTCTTCCCCCTGCTGCACCTCTCCTCTGGCACAGCTGAAGATTAGCATCCTGGAGATTATTTGCATCATTCCTAAACATTTAAATTAATCCTTGATAGATTTGTTTTGCTGAGCCCTTAACTATGATCTGCTTTACTCTGTATTTACACATAATCCAAGCCACAAACCTTCCCTCCTGGGCTGTGGATTCAGCCTGTTCTGCTTAGTCAGTCCTGCTCTGGGTGAGAGAGAGCCTGGGCAGCTACTGGTTTGTCCTTGCACCACATGGAGGATCCTTCTGCAATACACAGATGGCCCGTCTCCCAGCAGAAACCTGCAATGGTGTCAAGAGAAGCTGCCCTGCGCTCTTGGTCCATCTAGCCCTTATGGGGCACCCTGACTTGTAGAAGCTCCCCAAATGTCAGGCAGAAGCCTTTGCCGTCTTTTCAGAGGGGGGCTGAGGGTTCAAGCCTGAGAGCCTGCAAAGGGAAAGCATCCTTTGCCCCCAAGCTATGTCCCCTCCCAAAGTCCACTAACTCTTCTCCTGACTCGTACACTTTTCTGACTTTGTCATCATTTCTTATTTAAAGAGAGGTTTTTGAGATGATTATATTGAAAGAATCTGGTCATATATGCTGCTGCAACCTTTTTTCATGCAAGAAACCCAAGGCAGCTTGCTTGCATAATCTTCCACCATTCCATTTTATCCTTTACAACAACAACCCTGTGAGGTAGGTTAGGTCGAGAGTAGATAACGGACCCAAAGTCACCCAGTGAGCTCCGTGGCTGAGTTTTCATGGCAGATCTCCTAGGTCCCAGTCCAACATGGATGGCATATAACTCTTAAGCTCCCATTTCTCATGGCTTCTCCCTCCCTCGACGTTACTGACAGATGTTAACCTCTGTAACATACCTGTTAAACAATTCTGGTAAAATGCCTGTTTCCATGACATTTTAAAAAATGAGGGAAAGGAAAAAGCAGGAAGAATGCATTTATTTATTTGAGTTGTACCAGACCTTTCCCCCAAGAAAATGGTGTTGAAATAAAATTGGTTAAAACAAAAATAAAACCAGTTGTTTAAAAGGAGAGTTCAAAACACAGTTATAAAAGAATGAAAACAACAGCCAGCCCAACAGACCAGCTAACATGGTAAGGACTTTTTTGAATTTAATTCAAAAGGAAAGAAAATTAAATACAAAAAAACAAAACATGGTATGGATGGGGCAGAGGCGTGAATGATGCATGAGGAAGGAATTTGCCTTCTGCTCTTCAAGAGAGTGGAAATCCATTTCCACAACAGGACTTTCTCTGTTTCTCCTCCCCTGCCAGCTCCCTGTATCCCTCCAAAATCCTCTGGAGCAGATTTTAAAGGCAGGCTGCAGTGGGGAGTGAGAATCGTCCCCCTGTAACCCCCCCCCCCCCCGTTCTACTGATGAAGGGCTCTGAAAACATTCTCTCAGATATTTTGGAATGCATCTTCCCATAAAGTGTCAGGCTTAAATAGAACATAAGCTGGCAGAGGGAGACACCGGAGATTCAAATCCAGCCTGCTCCAATGAAAACAAGTCTGGAAAATGAGGCAGGATTATGTAAGCGACTGTAACGGGATTACGCCAAGTGGGAAGGAATTCGAAGCATTCCCAGTGACACCCTGCCTGAAGTGAGGCTCTGCTTCCCCAGCGCTCCGCTGGGAAACGATATCTATCGCCGTCTGCGCACTGCCCGCCAGAGCTGTCCAAACATGAGGAATGGGGCCACTGGTCGACGACCGACTGGCTTTCCAGGCATGCAGACAGGACGCTTGCTGAGCGCCTGCGGCCGGCCCAGTGCAATGACCTCATCCATGATAACAAGAAGCAGAGCAGAGGAGAAGGTGCCTCTCGTCTCCGGTACCACCTCGCTCTGTAAAATGACAGTCAGCAGCAGGCTCGGAAAAGGACCACACACGAGCAGAGTCCCATAACCAGGCAGGTGTCAGGTGAACGGGCTCGGTCACAGAGCACTTGCTTTGCTGGAAAAGGCCCCCAGTTTAATCCTGGCACCTTCGAGTGGGGCTAGGGAAAAACTCTTGCCCAGAACAAGCAACAGGCCTGCTTCCAGCCCAGGGAGGAAGCATTAAGCTGGGTGGCGCCACGGTCCGGCCCAGTATACAGTTGTCTCCTCTGTTCCTATGAATGGCAGTTTAGGGACCAGGGAGAAAGTCCTTCTGTTTGTCTTTCATACCTTCAAACCAACACAAGAACCAAAACTCAGTTACCTTCCAAAATTCCCACTACTCTGAATTTTACAGTGCCATATTCTAATTTTTAAAATAAGTGTATGTTAAGGAAAGGTGGACACAAGATGCATACGGAATTCCGTACGTGGAGTAGTGCAAACTGTTTTTATTGTAGCATTTTTGGTGTTCTTTATTAATTGTTGTTAACTGCCCAGAGAGCTACAGCTATAGTGGGGTACAGACATGAAATTAATTATTATGAAAGCAAATAGTAGTACAGTATTGGTGAAAGCATCATCAAAAGGCATTATATTAGGAAAATAGCTTGCAAAAATGTGTAAATGAGGCAAAATTGCACAAAACTGCTTGTATTAAGAGAAAGGTAAACAAAAAAGCATATGCATTCTCATATAAACTTTTCATTTTTAAAAAACTCTCAATGTTTAGGATGAACCAAACTTAAGAAAGGTTCAATTAGAAACTAAAAGAAACCAGGACTAAGAGACTGACAGAAAGCCATTTGTCTGTCCATAGTAGGCTTGGGATGCACCCTGTCAGAATCCCCCCTTCCAAGCATTCGGGCGCTTCCTTTTGTGCTGGGTCTGCTCTTCCAAAGCAAGCCGAGTGGAAAGGAAGCCTGCAGATGCTTACGGAGCACCAATTGCACAACGAGTAACCGTCTTTCGTGCCAGAGGCTGCCCAAAAAGGTGGCAGCAGCTTGGACAGAAAAGGGATGCTGCGTGTGCAGCAGTTGTGAGAACAGCTTTCCTGGCAAGGCCCTCACAACCCAGTGCCCTACGATCAAGCCTGCTTTGGCACCAGGTGCAGCTGCCGTTTGAGGGCCTCCTCTTCACGCACAAGACTGGCACTGCTTGCACGCTCCATGGTGCTCGATCCCTTGCTAGGACCCAGAAAATTCCAGGCATGCCTGCCAGGAGCTTGGACTCTGGGCTGCCACAAAGCCAGCCATGGTTTGGGGAGCCGAGCCCAGGAGCTCTGATGGATTCCCACCCCGGACAGATTCCTGACACGTCTCTAGTCCATACAATAACAAATGAAGCACTCAGCCTTTGGTAGAGTCAGGCAGCTGCCTCAGGCAGCTATTTTGCGTGTTACAAAAAGGTAGCAAATTAAGTTAGTGCTGTATTCTTACTGCCAGTGTGGTAGTTTTACTTCTAGGAGTGGGGAGAGGCACTTGAGGTATGTTTGACCTCAGGTGCCAAATACCTTGACTGACCTTCAGTACTGCTGTACACCTTGATTTGGGTGAGTCACGGTTCCATTTGATGCTCTGTGTAAGACAACACAATGTCTTGGGCCAGGCAAAAAACACCTTTGTGTACTGGGAAGGTTTATTGTCCAAGATTCTGTAAAACAGTAGCTTGCCTAAGCTGAAGTGACGACAAGTGAAGTATAAACCATATAGATAAGGCTATACAAAATGCGTTAATTACAGAGGGCTGGTGCCATAAAGTAGCTGACGCAGGAAAGCTCTGAACATTAAGTGGTCTCAGTGAGATGGGCCTCTGTAGTAATTAGAAGGCTGGAACTCTTAGGGATAAGAACTGAGATGCATCATAAGGTTATGGGTCCTTTCTGGCACGTGTCAGCAAACATTCCTCTTTCTAGGCACCTCTTTGTCTTTCTGTTTTCATATGAATCTGATTAATGGGGCTGGCCTGAAATAGTGGCTCGGACGAAGGAATCACTGGCTCTGTAAGGAACACTGCGGATTCTCCCAGGCCACCTGCAGGAGGAAGAAGCGCAAGCTGCGTGGCAGAGAAAGCCAAATTCAGAGAGAAACAAAAGGGTTATTAATTAACAACCTAGCGTTATTTGCTTTTCGGCGCCAGGCGAAGACCTTTTTATTTAGATGATATTTTAATTGTTAATATTATGTTTAATTTAAGATTAATTTAAATTCATTATTTATTTTTTGCTGCATGTTTTTATATTTAACCTGAGATGGGCCAGTTTTTAAATATTGTATTTGTTTTAATATTGTATTTGTTTTTTGTATTGTGAGCCGCCCCGAGGCTGTTGCAAGGGGCGGCATATAAATATTTAAATAAATAAATAAAATAAATAAAAACATAGAGAGCTGCCTTACACGGACTGGCTTTGCATGACATGACATGACATGCGACCGGCGATTGGTTTCAACCCTTGTTGGCCGTGTCGCCTGAACCCAGTCGCGGTGATTCACCATTGTGATGGTCTGTGGTGCAGAACCACAGTGAGAGACAACGTTCTGTCCCGGGGTTGCTCCCTCCCTGTCTGAACTCAGACAACACAGCATACTTTTGGGAAATCCCCAGAACGAGAGAGCACTTTGCAGGAGTGGCCAGCCGGCCATGCCCCACAGGTCACCCCCCTCCCATGTGCCCCTGAGAGGCTTCCTCTT
Organism: Varanus salvator macromaculatus; assembly: GCA_023646645.1. Classification (NCBI taxonomy): domain Eukaryota; kingdom Metazoa; phylum Chordata; class Lepidosauria; order Squamata; family Varanidae; genus Varanus; species Varanus salvator. Next base: position 58,207,324 of record JAIXND010000674.1, on the reverse strand, counting down.
CCAACGTGACCTGGAGGGGGGCATCCCTGCCTGGTTCAGCTCCTCTGCCTCTCAGGCAGGAGCGGTGAATCAGTGGAAAGGCGTTGCCCCTTTTGGCAGTGCTGCCCAGCCGATTGCCTGACAACGGAGTAGGCACCCCTGCCTGCTGCTCTAGGGGTCTTCCCTGCAGCAGGAGGCAAAGGTACCCGGCCAGTTCCTTCACTGGCTCTGCTGCACTTCAGGGCAGGAGCCCTGTTTGCAGTGTAGGGACACCTGGACAGCCTTGGTGAGCTGAACTAGGCTCGTGATCCTGGCTGTCAGAGAGGGGCCTCCTTTCTCCCTGCATTTTCCTCAGGGATACTGCTAGGAGAAATGAGAAGGAAGGGGGCAGGGAGAGGACCATCTGTTGGGCTCATGTGGCTCCTTGGCACTTAATGACAACCCACGGTGGAACGTTCCATGATGGGATGCCCTGACATGTGAACCTGCCAGCTGAGTCAGACCAAGCTTTACCTGCAACGACAGTGGCTCTGTTTTATCTGCAATGACAAGGTGTCAGGCAGGAGTTTTTCCTGCTTTCTGGGAAGACTTCAGGAGTGCACCTGGGACGTTTTGCCTGCCAAGCAGGTGCACAACCACTGAGCCACCACCTCTCCTTCCGGGTTGAGGGGCGAGCGTCTCGGTGACCTCGCCAACACTTTTCTGCCATCTGAGGTCTAGGTCATGTTGCCATGATGACCCAAACAGGAAAATATACCCCGGTGCAGCCACCAAGAGGAGTATAGGGATTGGGATGAACCAACTGGTGAAAGTAAAAGGTCTAATAAGGTGCTTTAATCTATGCGAGTTTCTGGCATTTGATCCTATGCAAAAGAAAAGAGTTATCAAGATGTTGTACAATAATTCCTATTACACCAATATGAACCGGTATCAGAGACTGCCAGCTGAACTTCAGCCTAGGGGCTTTTAAAATGCTCTGGAAATTGAAACAGTAAATAAGAGAGTATATATACAAAGGGTTGTATGCACACATATGAGTTAGGAATGGCAGTTAACTAAGTTGTGACTAATTTAAGTCTCATTCATTTCAGTGGGTCTATTCTGCGTAGGACCAACATTGGCACGATCATTAGAACACATGTGAAATTTGATTTTTGTGAATTCTGATATGAACTGCCCTGATATGGAACAGATTAACACGCAGAACTTAACTAGCTTATGCACTTCCTGAATGCTGCAATGCATTTCTTAGCCTGAAACTGTTCTCCCTGCTCCACCCCTGCTATTCCATGCTTCACAACTGCTTCTGCTTTCCTGATACATTAGAGCAACAGAACTTCCTGAGAAATAATCTAAGCACCAACAGCTTTGCATTACAGACTCGAATCATACAGGCACCAGTGAGGCCATTCCTGAAGAAACCCTCTCTAGACTCAGATAATCTCAGTAAGTTCAGTAATGGGCAAATATCCCCTTCCTGGGCAAGGTTTGGGAGTGGATAGTGGCCATTTGATCCAGACACTCTTGGATGAGACTATCTGGATGCAGTTCAGGCAGGGGTCAGGCTGGCTTTGGGCATGGACATTGCCTTGGTTGCTCAGTGAGATGACCTATGCCCGAAGAGAGATGAAGGAGTACAACCTGTTGGTCCTCCTGGATTGACCATTATATCTTTCCGGGGCATCTGGCCGAGTTGGGAGTAGCGGGTACTGCACTGCAGTGGTTCTCCTTGGGATGGCCAGATCCAGAAGGTCACGTTTGGAGGATACTGCTCAGCCCCCGGGACTCTTCACTATGGGATTCCTCAGGTGTGAGTCTTGTTCCCTGTGCTATTTAATGTCTACATGAAACTGCTGAGTGGGGTCATGCAGCCTTTTGCCACCAGTGTGCTGATGACACACAGCTCCAATTCTCTTCTTCATCATCAGCAGGTGAGGTGGTGGATGTGCTGAACCGGTGCCTGGCTGCAACAATGGACTGGATGAGGACTCACAGGGTGAAGTGTGATCCAGACAAGGCTGAGTGGGTGGTTCTTTTGACCAGACGAAGGGAATCCAGCCGGTTCCAGATGGAGTCACACTCCCCTTGAGGAGCAAGTTCATAGCTTGGGCATGTTCCTTGAGACATGGTTGTCTTAAATTCAGGTGGCCTTGGTGGCAGACAGCGCCTTCTGCCAGCTTTGACTGGTGCCCAGCTTTGCACCTACTTGGACAGGGAGAGTCTGGCTTTGGTAAACTATGCTCTGATAATCTCTAAACTAGATTACTCAATCCATTTTACATAGGACTACCATTAAGACTGTTTAGAAGCCTTAACCTGTGCAAAATGCAGCAGCCAGATTAATAACCAGAACCAAAAGATCTGAATGCCCAAGACCAATTTTGGCCTATTTGCATGGGCTGTCTATATGCTCCTGAGCCCAATTCATGGTGCTGGCTTTAATGGACTAGGCTTCATGGCTTGGGACTACAAAACCTGAGGGAAGGCCTCTCCCAGCTGCAATCTGTGTCAGCATTATGATCTGGGGTCTGCCTCTGACTGAGAGATTCAATTGGTGGCAACAAGATGAAGAGCCTTCTTAGTGGCAGCCCCCCAGTTATGGAACAAGCACCCCACTGAGGCATGCCTGGCACCAACCCTACTATCCCGTGCATGCCTTTCCTACAGAATATTTGACTTAAACCTAAGATGTGTGTGTGTGTCAATAACAGCGTACTGTTTGAAGCAACCTTAGTGTTTTTCCTGTTGAGACAGAATCGGTGTTATCTTAGTATAGGAAGAATAAAAAAGGGTAATTCAATACACTGACTTGCTCAGTGAAAGCAAACAAAGGTGACTGTTTTAAAACACAAACCAGCAAACAGTTGCTATCAAGCATGCTTTTCAATTCCGCATTTCTTCTGATTCCCATTGTCTGGCTTGCAATAACCGCAGCATAGCCCTTCCTGTTTCCTTTGTGATCAAGTGGACGCTTATTACCATTCCTGTTCCACTGCTGACTCTATGTGTAAAGCTCTGTTGTTATTCTGAGTGATTTATGAATTCCTCTTCATTTTGCATTTCAGTTCTGCTTGGCACATGCCTGGATATTTGCAGCAAATGACGATATACAAGTCAGTATGATTTGTCTGGTTATATAACACAAGCAGTGGCCGCACTAAGAATAGGATTCTGAAGAAAGCCTGAAGGCGGAACCGCTGCAGAGAAGGGAGAGATTAAACAAATGAAATGCACAAGAACATGCCATTCTTAGTTAACAGGGGCAGCTTTCATTTGGCCCTCTTGGCATTTCCCTGAGCGTTTGTGTCAATTTCTGGGAAGATGACTATTACGCAGCATCCTTCAGCACTTGAGAACCCACATAGCTGAGGTCCAGATTCTCATTTATTTTGGACAATGTATTCCTTTGCTGACTTATGCAAGAAGTACTTGTAACGCTAAATCGCTTCTGATGATTTAGGCTGTGCAGTCATGTATGTGTGTACTATGGAAAACAATGGTGCATATAGATGAATGGCGTCCAATGCACTGTAGAAAGAAGTTTTCCTGGGTGAACTGTTTCCAGGGGTGGAAGTTCATTTGCACCCACCAGTGCAGGTTACTGCTAAAACTCTTAACTCTCAAGTTGCTGCACTGGCTTTGATGCACACTCACACAGAAAGCTTGATCTTCAAATTTCCCAGCTATCCAAGGGGTCTGGCTCCAAGCCTGTCTTCCTTGGATCTTTCTCCTACAGAAGGATCCTGACATCTCATGCTCTGTTACCCAGATCATCATCAGGAAAACACACAGCTCCAGGGTCAGTCTGTGTGGTTCCTGTTACAGAAGCCCTCTCCCTAGAAACTCACAGGAACCCAGCAAGAGGCTGAGAGCAACCTACAGCAACTTAGGATCCTCCAGTTGTGTTGGACTGCAAGTCCCATCATTTCCAGATAGCATGGCTAGGCTGAGTGGGAATTACAAGAGTTATAGTCCAATATAGCAAAAGGACAACAAGGTGGGAAAGGCTGCCCTACTGCAAGCTTTCCTAGAATGCTTAGGAGATGGTCCAGGAATTTGGCTTCTATGGTGGGAACGACACAGCCTGATTCTAGAGTGTTTTTCTATTTTTCCAGTTCAGAGGGCCCCCAGATAGCACTTGGGGGTTTGCTGGTAGCCTGTACTTTTTGCACTGAGTCAGGCAGACCTGTCTTAGACATCATCAGGCTGAGTATTTTTCCACCAGTTCATGTACCATACCACTGCAAAGGGAAGCGTGCTAATACCAGAATGTGTTTATTGTGTAAAAAGAGGAAACATGCAGCCCTAGATCAATGTGTGTTCCTAGCAAACAGAGGTGTACATACTATTTCCTAGATACATGAAATCCTGTCTTGTGTGGAACAGGTTCTGAATCTGCAGTAATTCTTTAAAATAATTTGAGAGAGCAACAAGAGGAATAAAGGGATAGCAGATACTCAGACCCATTTTAGTAACAGTATTAAAATATGTCTTGTTCACTTTTAGCTTGTTTGCCTAGATGTCTACAGAAATATGAAAAGAAGCTCTGCTCCCACAACAGTCAACCAGATGTTGCTAGTGAATGTCTTGTTGCTGGCAATTGCCATGTCCCCGTTTTTCCATTCTGCCTGACTTTTCCAGTTTTCTGGTTACGTTCTGCTCCATTTTATAATGCAGATTGTTATGAACTCTCCATGTACACATTGACTAAATTATGTATAATAATTTGTAGTTATACAGTATATAAATCTTGTGCTGCAATTAATGTATCTTTCTTTACATGTACATATTTTCATCTTCTTTGAATCCTGGGGTCTTTCGTTAACCACGTATCCATCACACTGCACTAGCTAGCCTGCTTCTCCCCTCCTCCCTCCATTTGGCATCTGCTTTAACCGCTCTTGAATAATTTTCTGCATCTCCTGCTTTCTCTTCCTTTCCACCTGGCCAGCCGGGCTGCCTGCTTTCATATGCTTTTCCCTAAATTATTGTCTGTCTAATGCTGTAAATATACTTCCTCTGCACACGCATCCAAGTCATTATAACTTACTGCTGCAGTTTTGTTGTGATCAGAAAACCACCACTGCAGCAACTTGTGAAAAGAAGCCAGCCTGATCTGTTGATCATTTTGAATAGTCATTTGTTGCTCTGCTGCTCTGATCTAATCTGTTGATCATTTTGAATCATAAAATTGGGAAAGGATGTCAGCTTTGTGGCTTCCTCAAGCCTTCTCCATTGTTACACCAGGAGTGCAACAGAGATGTCTCTTCCCTGGTAATCATATAGGAGTCCAGGGAAGGAAAGAGCCAGATATGAATGAAATGGACATAAAATATAACAGAAAGTGAGCTTATAGCATGGACTTCAGCCATGCCATGAAGTTGGCTCTCATCTTTGCACATGAAATGACAGATATTCACAGTGGCAAATTAAACACTGCTTTGCCCTTCACATGGAAATGTTGACACATATTCCTTTTTAGGTGTTGCATGTATGTTTATTTAACAGTTCTATATGTAATTGATAAAAGGGAACCTCACAAAAACTGCATAGCTGCTAAAGGGATTTTTTTGGGGAGGTGGGGTGGTACACATCCAAATCCTGCTGCAAGCTGGTATAATTGCTGTCCCAAGATGCTCTGTAGGGGATGGGATAGAAAAGCTTTTAATAAATAAATAAACTGTTGCCCCATCCCCACCCTCACCCCCACCCCCACCCTAAGAGTGCATTCCATTTGGGCTAATCATAGTAGAGTCCTTTCCAAATCAGTCCTGCTATTTTAAAAATGCTATGTCTGCTTTCACTCACGATTACATAATGAAGTCAGCCATTTTTATTGTTTGCTATTATTTTTCAGGCTGGATTCTTATAGTTAATGACTGAAGTTTTAAAACACGTATTGATTTTTTTCTGTAATTTGCTGGTTTGCTCCAAGAATTTGTTGTCATCATCATATTTTTCTGTGATAGAGTTATCAGTTAATAATAACTGCTAGAGATGTAGTCATTGGAGATATATCTAGTTCCCCAAAGCGATTGATTCTGAATTCCTTGTGCCACTTTTTCAGTGTGTTCACACTGGTGACATGTATACTAATCTAAAATACTGCAGCCTAAATATTTACAAGGTATCTGTAATATAATTCCATACCAGTTGTAGGTGACTAATAAGGAAAGAGAGAGCCTTTTCAGTGGTGGCATCCCAGTTCTGGAATGCCCGTCCCTCATCTGGCACCTACACACAGTATTTTTCCAAGCTGCTAGTCCTTTATAGTGCTTTCCTATTCAGAAGTAATTTCCATGCAGCACAATGGAGCGTAGTCCCAAGTGAGTGGAACAGGACAGCAGCTTTAGTTTTGTTTTTATATGTATTATTGGGTTTTTATTTTTATTATTTATGTGTGTATTTATTTATAAAATCTTTTATATACAGTTCAATTTGCTGGAGGTGCTCAGAATGGTTTACAACAGAAAAGAGCTTTACACTGGCCTTGATTGTTTAAATTTTGTGAGCTGCCCAGAGACCTCTGACTATTGCACAGTACAGAAATGGAATAAATACATAGATACTCTATGTGAGATTAAAGTAACATATAAGAATTCTTGTTGGAGAGAAAACAATAGATACCCTTTCCCAAAAGAAACCACACAAATATTTACAAAAGCAATACATCAAACAGCTCCGACTGAGTTAGAACTGATGGTTCAGAGATACCAAATTCCATTGCTTATTATCAGTTTGCTGACCCAGCCAGTCTTTGTGTAACTGATATCATACAAAGAGCCCCCTTCAAGCTCCTCTGTCTTTTTTGGATTGTAAATTATCTAGAACAACTGCCACTTAAATTACACATTACAGATTAATTAGCGTTTGGATGGAGCCAATTAAAATGATCTTAACATCAGTTCATCATCATTGCTGCTGTAGGCAAGAAAAGGACAAATTCAACACCTCTGACTTCCTCATCCCTGGCTTGCTTGGAAAGGCAGGGGCCACTCATCCACCTACCTTTGCCCAAAACTTTAGGTGAATCCCAGGACAGAATGGTAATTCCAGTAAATAAACTCCTGACACATCCAGATTTTGCAATGTGTTCTTTTGCCATTGCTTAGTAAAGGTGCCTGGCTGGGACCTGACTCTGCCAAATGGCCTTCTCTGGCAGCCCAAATGCCTGCTAGGACAACCAGGTCTTCACATATCCTTGCCTTTGTACTGGCTTTGCTGAAAGGGAAATGTCACAGGCCCTGCATGGACTGCAAAGAGACTTCTGAGTACATTCCTGTAACATTCTGTCCTGGAGCGTTCTTTGCAGCAGATCTCTCTTAACACCATCTAGTACAAACGCAATCCATTAAATCAGGGCTGGTTAACTCTTTCATCATTCTAATGACGCCTTCAAAACACTATCAGCAGCTCAAATTCCCTCCAAGGATCACAGCCTTCAGCCCATTATGGACAACTGCTTTGATTGTGACAAAAGGATGCTGAAGGGCACATATCATTACAGGCTGTCAAGTGTCTGAGCAGGACAGGCACAAGCGGGGAGGTGTTTAGAATGGAGCTCTAAGTTCAACAGCATCAATGGAAAAAATCCTTGTATCTACAGGGTGACAAAAACAGCAAATAAAATCCACTATTAATAATCAGGTGGAATGCAAGTTGCATTTCTAGTCTCATTGCTGGCTCAAGCTTTCTAATCCTGTTAGATGCAAGACCACAAGTGCGCCATGCCCCATCTCAGTGCCGCAACTTCAGCTGTGGACTTTCTTCTCCACGCATGGGTTCAAGCAAACAAACACTCAGATGCCTGGTTGTGGGGGAGCCTGAGTCCAAATTCTAACTTAGCCTTGAACTTGCTTCTAAGGCCTGGAGCAAATTACTAACGATCAGCTTCCTTTCTCCATCCATAAAACACACAATGAAAGCTTCTTGTAAGGATAAAGAACCTTTCCCAGCCTAAGCCCAGCCTTGTATTTAGCAGCTCTCCTAGTCACCACAGGTAACAAGGAAATCCATGGAGGTGAATATCCCTGCAGACAGAAGAGGGATGCATCGCTTTTACTCCTTCCCTGTAGTTCCTAACATTTGGTAGGGGACATTAAAAAAAACTCAGCTACTAAGAAACTAACAGTCTCTCTTCCCATGCTTCTTGACTTATGCTATCAGCATGGAAACTCAGCTTACTAGACTCTTGGAGAACTAAACATTTCTGTAGTCTTATTTGCAAGACTGCTTGTTAAATTGTAGTGATCAGAAGAGTAATATTTTTAAACAAATATCAGCTATGAAGTCATGGTAACAGATACATTTGCTAGCAGTCTGAAGCAATAATTCTGCAAAATCATTCAGGTTTGAAACAACCAAAGAGAGGTCCGCCTGGCACCAACGCTCTACGCTTTTCGGTGCCAAATAAAGACCTTTTTCTTTAACCTTCATTTTAATAACTAATACTATTGTATTAATATTTCTAATGTGTATACAGTTGCATTTTATTTCTTATTATTGTTATTAATTAGGTAAAGGTAAAGGTTTCCCCTTGACGTTACGTCCAGTCATGCCTGACTCGAGGGGGCGGTGCTCATCTCCGTTTCCTGGCCGAGGGAGCCAGCGTTTGTCCGCAGACAGTCTCTGTGGTCATGTGGCCGGCATGACTAAACACCGAAGTGCACGGAGCGCTGTTACCTGCCCACTGAAGTGGTACCTTTTTATCTACTTGCATTTGCATGCTTTCGAACTGCAAGGTTGGCAGGAGCTGGGATGGAGCACGGGAGCTCACCCCATGTGCAGATTCGAACCGGTGACCTTTCGATCAACCAGCCCAGCAGCACAGCGGTTTAAACCACTGTGCCACCTGCAGTCCCGTTATTAATTAAGAGAGGATATATTGTGGAATGTTTTATGTTATTTATAATATTATATTGCCATGTATTTTGGAATTTTATTCATGTAAGCCATCCTGAGGCTCTCACAAAGGACAGCATGCAAATGTCTTCAATAAGTAAATAAATAATAAACCTGTTGATTAAAAGTTCCTGCAAAAGTCACAGATGCTAAGAGAAGAGCCTTCTTTTGTGTTCTGTAATGGCTGCCAACTGTGGAGCCATAAGGACAGGAGAGCCAGAGAGATGCTATTTATTGATCTATCCATCTGTAAGATCAAACATAAAATTGAAAATGCAAGCTAAAAGTACATGTGAATAATAAAAAAGAACAACATAGCGGTGTTAGTAAGATGACTTATACTAGTAAAAGTATAGTGACTTTTTCAAACTGAAGATCTTTGATCTTTAAATGATTAAAAGTGTGCTGACATAGAACTTTTTTTTTAAATATATACCTAAATACAAACAGTGAAGGAGGCCAGCAAACATACATGTGGGTGCATTCTATACTCTACAGATGCTCAGTTTGGTTACTGTGGCAGTGCCTTCGGGCATTTATGGCACCATCCTATGAATGCTTAGACAGAAGAAAAGTTCTGCAACTTCTAGCATGCCTCAGCCAGACATTTTTTTCTACTATAACATGCATGGTATTGTGCACTTACAGTACTTGTACCTGTTAAAACAACCCTAAAAGCAAGGTCAGCATCATTACCCTCCTGCTGTATGTGTGAAGCTGAGAGATTTGCCCATGAGTACATAGTGAGTTCACGGCAGAGGCCAGATTCAAGCTGCAGTCCTAATCACACTTGGGAGGGGGTGACCAGCACTAACTTTGACTGGGGCTCCTTTCTGCCCAACAGGAGCATGGGCCAGGTGGCATTCTGTTCAGAGTGCTCCAAGCAGCTGAAATCAGGAAGACTGGCTTTGCTCCTGAGCAGAGCCGGCTAGCGCTGGGGGTCAGACTAGATGGCCCAGGAGGCCCCTGCTGACTCACTCTGTTTCTATGTTTCTAGGTTGCAGAGTGGAGGAAGGAATTAACCAAGGTAGCTTGCTGCCCTGTTGCATTGGTGGAAATGTTCCACTGGACTGGGACCCTACTATTCATTTAAGGATGATCACGGTTCCAACTCAGTGGGACTCACTTCTGAGCAAACGTGCATAGGATGATGCGGGCAACCTCTTAGCCAGTACACTATACCAGTTGTACATAGGTGAGCGCAAGCATCTGTGTTGGCACCTAGTCACGAGTCATATGTGAAAATACGGCGGCGATGTAAGACCCTGCTTGCATTCCCACCTTTACCTGGGGAGCAAAGCAGCATGCGCAAAATCAGGCTCCCTGGTTCAGTTCATGAGCAGAGCTAATAGACTGCACTTATGCCAACAAACCCCAGCAAGGATAAAGAGCTCAAATTAGGGAAGCTGAGCAGGTACCATACTACAGAGGTATCAGTCTACATTCCAGGTCTCAGATGAAATCAAATCTGAAATTGCTAAGTAATGACAGATCTGGCGGGTGCAGGGAGCGGGGTGTTGGTGAAAGAACGAACTGTTCAGAAAGTGAACACGAGATAAATGTGAACCAAGGGCGAGTGCTGAGGGTGAGGGACAAGGCCCGAGAGCTGAGCCAGAACATCACACCTGGTGTGCACATTCTGATCTCATCCTCTTATTACAGTCTTCAGCTGGAGCAGTTGGTAAACTGATCATCCGTAAGCATGGGAGGCCAAGGCATCGAAATGACCTGTATAAGCTGGAATTGAATCCCACCTTGCTAATTAAGAAGGGCAGAATTAAAAGAAAGAGAGAGAGGAGTGAGGTCTGAAGAAATCCAATATGACTATAATAATGTGACAATTATCCTAAGTCATGTGGGAGTGTAAGATAATCGCACATCTTCCAATAATGGCTTCAAAGGGCTGAACCTCTTCATGCTAACCTTCCACTAATTGCTGAATACAAACAAAATGAGCACATTGGGGCAATTACATAATTTATAGTTTTCTGAAGAAAGCATTATAAACGGGGACTAAGCGCTTATCCAGCTCATCAGAGAATGAGTGCCCTGACTGATTTCAGCGTTTGCTCTGCAGTCCCAGTGCTCGAAGTTCTAAGTCAACAGTGTGGTATCTTCTCTACACAGCATGAATTGCTGAAATGGCTGAGAGAGGGGGGGAAGACCTTGGTGTGAGCCACTTTAATACAGATCTCTCAGGTTCGACTGGAGCTTGATATCTTCAAAATAAGCTGTGGCAGAAGACGGTGAGATAGGAAACGGCAATTTCATAAGGCCTGCTAAAAGACCGCTTGCTTTCCCAGCCTCCTCTCCATCTCAAAATCCCCCCCCCCTCTTTTGGGTCATGTCTTTCTACATTGTAAACCTACAGAAAGGATCTGTTTTCCTTATTCATTATATGGAAGTTGATTTGGGAGTCTTTTTAGCCAAGCAGCACAATAAAATGCTATAAAGGAATGACATAAAATTGAACTAAAAAAGTTTTTTAAAAAATCACAACATGCAAAATACTATTACAGGTAGCCTTCACAGAGTCGGCTTGCTAGCTAGTCAATTTCTGTGCTAGAATGGCTCAGTGGAGGATCCACCACAATCCTTTACCTTTCTATTCAGAAGGAAGTCCTGCTGGGTTCAGTGGAGCTTATATTATCGTGTAAATGGGGATCAGCATTGCAGAATGTGGTCTCAGTCTTTCAAGCATTCAAATAAAATAGAAAGAAAGGGTACAAAATGATGCAGGCATGGGATGTGTATGCACCGTCATTTCACATCTCACCACTCAATTCACAAGCAATATTTGACGGGCTTCCACACAATTACCTTCTCTGTGCTAACTCCAAACCGATGCTGTGATGGATGTTTTCTGTATCTATAGGTTGCATAACCAAATAGATCAGTTTAGAGTTTCTGAACGCCCTACTCTCAAACTTAGTTTGATCACATACAGCTGCATTCAGTTTCCTGTAGAGGAAGCCTGTCTCATAAATGGGAGTGCATTTGGATTTGTCAAAGTCATAGACAAACAGAGAAGGGTGTCCCTTAAAAACTTCTGCCAATACACCCAAAGGGGCAGTTGGTTCTTTTTCTGATGACTACTGACCTAGAATGAGATTGATTAAATCCCTAAAGGAAGTCATACTGTTGAATTTAGAAGAGCTGAGCGGGGCTGTCATGGAAAGGACAATTTGGAGGGCTTTCACTCAGGGGTCACCCTAAATTGGAAATGACTTGATGGCACATAACAACAACACAACTACAAGCTGACCCAGAGTGCCCTCTATGTCTCCTTGGCCTTCCTAGAGCCCAGACAGCATGTGGTAGACTCCATTTTGAAATGTCCTTAGAACAAAGGACTTTCAGGAGAGAGGAATGTTTACTAGGAATCCTGCCAGCACGGCAAAAGGCTTGTACCCAAGCAATCTTGTTGTTGTACAAAAAATGCCACTTGTCATTTTGACATTTTCTTACTTTTTGAGTTTAAGTGCCAGGTAAATTTAGATTTTACATTGAAAAAAATACAATTCTTTGCTGCTGCTTTTTCAGGCTACGCCTTTACATATCATAAGTGCCAGACTGAGACCCCAAGATAATGTGGGTGCTTTTGTATAGGAAGACTGATTGGTGGCTGGGCAGCTGGATTAAATAGCCAGGTGGTAGTTGTATGCCAAGGTTTTATTTGACCCTTTGAGATCAGATAAATGGGTAGAGTACAGGACACATCGATAAAAAAAGAAGTCTGTGGCCCATACCCATTATAGATGGGGTATCTTGGGGAAAGCTTCATACAGTATGCTTAGAACATGAATTAACACACAACATATGTAATGCCTTGAGGGAAACTGTCTGTACCCAGCACAACAAATGTGTACAGACTGCTTATTTATTGTGCATAATGAAGAAAGAAGTGGGGAAGTGGTACACAAAAGCCCCCAAACTACATACAACTTGCTGAATACTAAAAACCTATAGCACAAAGGAGCATCTTCAACATGAGCTATGCTCATCTCTCACACAACATAATCTATGCAAAAGTCTAAGAGAACAAAAGGATCATAAGATTGTTTTGAACTGTGATGGATTGAGGAGGGACAGACGGAGAGGTGGAGGTGGAAGCTGTGAACACCAAAGTCTCTTGCTGTAAATAATCTGATCCGCAGAGAGATTTATCCGAGGACTTGAGAATTAGCTCCCAATTTGTCTGGCAGTAGGAAATTGGGACAATGCAGAGCTTCATCTGCCAATGGGCAAGGGCTCTATACCAAATATATGCATGCAGCAATCTTAAAGAATGGTCATAAGACTGCAACCAGTTTGGCATCTGTACCTATAATGATAATTCCCTTTAATAGCAAACTCAGTGGCTGAGTGCCAATAAAAGCAAAAACAAAACCACTGACAAACAAGATAGAGGCATCAGTGTGCTTAAGTGAACATAAAGCTAAGTACAGTAGTAGTACAAAATATTTCCAAAAAGCAATACCCAAAGGGGACAATCCTACCTCCAAAAAGCCCCCAAAGGACTAATATGTCAGTCCTCAGAAGCCATGGAATACTGAGAGTCAGCTGAAACAAAACTGGAGTTGGGGACAGTGAATTGGCCTGGTTGGACCCCTGGAAAAGGATAGGGGCGGTTTCCTGAAAAGAGGCACTGGTTGGATGAGCAGGTGAGAGTACACTGCAACGCTTTGTTGCAGGCACACTTATTACAGAATGATGTATACCCTATAATGACATGCCATGTCACATTGCCTAATAACTTATCCGTTACTGATTAATAAACTGCACAAACATCCTGGCCCCAAAGGAGTATGAGCTGACCTTATCCTTTCTTAATGTGTATTAAACCTGTTCCTTTTTTGTCATACATTTTGCTGAGGGGCACAAATGTTCTATGGCTTCCTTTTGACATTGCTTTAAATATTTGAAAACAGCTGATCTTTCTAATCCTCTCCCCCCCTCCCCATTTTTTAAAAAATCTTGTCTTCCCTAGAGTAAACTAGTCTGGTTTCTTCAGCTGTTTCCCAGACAACTTTGTCTTTTTGATCCATTCCCCTCCTTACAGCTTTTCTCAGAATCATTTCCATTTTGTCTTCAACCTTCCTGAACTGTAGTTTCCAGAATGAAATGCGGTATTGCAAATGCATTCTATGTAAGTGCTAAGCAGAGAGATAACCCCCGCCTCCCACCATGCTTCTATTCACACAATCTAAAATGTGCTCTGGCAGCATCTCATTGTTGACTCTTATTGTTCTTCATGAATGCTCGGAAAGGTCTTACAGCAATTGAACACAGAGGAACACTTTATTATATGTGCTGTCAGGAGAAAAATATATTTGCATGGGACTTTTTTCTCCTGCTGACCTTTAAGATGTGTAATATTAGCACAAAATGTTAGTAATTTGGGCCTGAACAGTCCTTTCATTCCAGAAATGTGATTAATTAGGTAGTGCAGCCTAACAAGATTAATCGTCAAAAATCCTGTCCCTTGGCAAACACACTAGCAGTTATCTTTGCAGCTGTTATTTTTCTTTCAAAGATGACATCTCTATTAAGTGGACTTCTTTGGATGGCTTCAGGAAGGATGTCACACCTTCATACATGTCACATTTGGACCAAAGCAGTGATTGCAGGAAGATGACAGCATGGAGTCAGCTAAAATCATAGACCAAGGAGAAAAGAGATACTGTATTTTTTGCTCTATAAAATGCACCCTCAAAATAAGGGGAAATGTCTGTGCATCTTATAGAGCGAATATGTGTGTGCAGTAAGTCTGTCAGATGTGCAGCCCATGGGGAAGTGATGGGGAATGTGCCTGTGATTATGTACCCATTTGATTCAGAATTTTTTTTTCTTGTTTTCCTCCTCTAAAAACTAGGTGCGTCTTATGGTCAGGCACGTCTTCATAGAGTGAAAAATACGGTACTTAACAAGAACTGAAAAAAAAAAAAGAGCATTATGTAGAAGGAATCAAGAAAAAAAAATTAACCCAACAGATTTAAAAGAAATAAAAAATGTCTCTTTTCCCCTGAAGATCTTCAAAATATTGACAGTCAAGGAAGGTATTATGTTGGCTTAAGCACATATGAACTCTTAGCAATAGAAATGTATTGGGAAAAACAATGTTTGTTAAAAAGCTTTTGCCTATTTAAAATGAAAACTTTCCTTAAACAAACACACACTTAAAAGAGTTGGGCTTATGTAAGCTCTGTGAAAGTCAACTGTAATGGAAAATGAATTATCAATGCACTGAATTAAATGACAGGGATACTTTTGTTACATAATAATTAAAGATGTTATGAGTATGTAATCAACCTGGGTGATCACAATCACTTGAGTGAGCTTAAAAAAAAAATCCAGCTTTTAGTCAGTCATCTCAGTTTAGCAGGGAGTTTTTAAAGGGGGTTGGTTGTAACTTTAAAAGATTGGAGGTACAGAAACCCCAGATCCAGGATTGTCCTTTTAACAGAAGGTTCCTTCTTTAATGGAAGGGCAGCAAAGTCCTTTAGCTGGAGGCTTTCCCTCACATTTCCCACATGGTTCTAGGAGTTTCACAAGAGAAGGCAAGAGGAGGAGGAATTAGTGAATACTTTCTCCCCATGCATTCTACTCATGGGAATTCTAGGAAGTGGGAACAAGCTAAGAGGGAGCCTGAAAGCAGCACTGAGGTTGTTCAAGTAATGCAAGTGCCCTCTCAATAATGCAAGTACTGTTGGTATAAGACTCTTTGTTAACCTTTATGTGCCCTAGAACTCTTTAATAAAAGCTAACATGACATAATACCCATATGACCTATTTCTATCAGATGTGTTTTCTTTCCCCTGTGAGGATGGACCATTGGTGCCCTCTGGATGTTTTGGACTACAACACCCATCATTTCCAGGCAGAATAGCTAGTGCTCTGTTTTCCCCATCACTTAAGCTTAATAAGAGTGATAGTGATCTTGAAAAATCCACCTTGCGCCCAGGGAAAATCTTGGTGAGCAAAGCAGGGCAGGTTCAGTGGGTGGCCTGACCCCTTGTTTTAGCTGCCACTGTGCCTTAAAGCTCAACGCTTCTGCAGCTGCAGGAGTCCCCCGTATACAGGAGTCATAATGGGAAACGAGGCGCACAGTCCTGCCCAACAAGAAGGCCGCTTTCGTGGTGACGGATCTAAAGCACTGCAGGCCCCAGCGAGGGCAACTCAGCAAACAGAGCCATTTCCTGTTACTGCTGCGGTTATTGCTATTTGAGGGAAGAGGCCGCGTAGGCCGGAGATCCGTACGCCGAGCTCGTCAGGAACGCCGCCTCGCCGAGACAGCCGCATACTAAGATGAGGCCGACCAGAGCAGGCACTGCGCCGATGACGGAAAGGCACCTGCGCGAAGCTTTGCGTCGCCGGGATGTTCTGCACAGACGCTCAGCCAAAAACACGGGCCGGCGCAAGGCTGGCGGTGGGGGGCTGCCCTTCACGTTGCAACACGGGAGACTTTCGCGCCCCATTTCTGCTTCGTGTCGCTGCCTGACAGCGCATCCCTCCAGCCTCAGCGCCGCGGCCGCAGCCGGAGCCCGCCGCGGCCTTCACCCGCATCATCACGCGGCGCGCGCTTCCTCGCCACCCGCCCCGGCTCCCCTAGCAACAGAGTCTGGCTCCCTTGTTCCCCCAATCAGAAGAGGCTTGCTCCGCCAGAGCCAATGGAGACGCGCCGGGCGGAGCCTATCCGCGGGGGAAGGGCCGCCCCGCTTGGCGCCGCCATTTTGGCCTACGAGAAACAAAAGAGCCGAAGCGGAGGAGTTGGTTGGCAGGTAATCGTATCCCGCTTGGTTCCCCCATTGTTCGTTTGCTCGGGCTGGGTTGATGGAGCCGGGAGGTCTGAACCCGTGTTAGCATCTCCAGAGGAGCCCCAGGATGGGCGCCGGGGTCCCAGCGCGAGTTTCCTTCCTCCCGTGTCGGAGGGCCACCACCATGTTTCACCCCTTCTCTCTGCGTCGCCCAAGTGCCCGTGAGAAGGAACCGAGCCGGCCGGTTCGTTTCGCCGCCTCGTCCAGCCCCTGACACGTGGCTCCGCTTGGGGGAGCAGGTGTCTCTTGCCCGCTTTTTCGGTAGCCGGAGTCACTGAATGCCAGTATCCCCATCGAATTGCAGTAGTTTGCGGGGGGGGGGGGTCCAGATTAGAAGCCTTACACAGGGATTACCATGGGGGAGTAATACACCTGCGCCTTCACTCTCGTTATTTGCATAGGTTTCTATTTTCTCCTTCTTTTAAATAGTCTACATATTTTTCGCATCTCCCTCGTACCTCTCCCCCTTCCGTCGGAATGGCTTTGCGAGTTACATAGCTGAGCACTGTGTCGTCTGTGTGATACGTTTGGCTGTGATGTGGCATGTTATGTGTGTGGGGGGAGGGGAGATAAAGGTAATAATAGTGAGGAGAGAAAACATCTGCCTGCTGTAGCCTGAAGGCTTTTCCTTTTCATCAACCAGAATGAAAAAATTGGTATTTAGACCCAGCTTATTAAAAATGTTAAGGTAATCAAGACTTCTGTACGTATATGCTGTATCTCAAATGTTTTATTGTGGTAGGAAATGCATGAGTCATTGTTATTGAGCAATTTGAATCAGTTCCGGTTGATCTTTCAGATACTTGTCTGTCACTCCCTCTCTCCTCTTTCTTCCTGTCCTATATATGTGCAGCATTCCAACCTTGGCATTCTGCAGATGTGTGCCACTACAGACTACAACTCCCATCATCCCCTGCCAAAAGGTACCTAATTGTGCTGATCTAGAATGATAGAAGTTCTAGGCCACCACATTTGAAAGGTACCAGGTTATAGAGAGCTGAGGATCTATATCACAGATCTTACAACAATTTGAACTGATTCTGGTGTTACCTATTCCATAATGAATTGAGCATCTAATTATTCTTTTCCTAGATAGTTCACTGCATGGCAAAGGAACTTGATTGCTCTGAAATAAAAAAAACCAGCTGCAATCTGAAGTATGTTGATTTTTCTGACTCAGTTTGTTGAATGCTACTTTTAACTGTGTTTTTTTTTCCTCTTTGAGCTTGCTTTTATAGATCACTCTGCCTAACAGTTTAGCTGTGGATAGCATAGTGGAATATAAATAATCAATATGAATACCTTTCTCCCTTGTAGTAACTGTTTCTCCAAAAGAGTCAAGTGCAGTTCTGAAGAACACCCAGAGAAAGAATGTTTGTTAAACTCTATTAAGCAGTTCTAAAACACCTTTCTATGTGCTCTTGATTTGACAGCTTGGTGCACAGACTGTGTTGCTAGTAGGACTAGAATGTGACACTTAGTTATAATGAGTGGAAATGATAAAACACACCAAATAGGTACAATAAAATGATCAATAATAAGAAGGTATGCCCTGGTTACTAAAAGGAGGCAGCAGCCACAGTGAAAGCTCGCTGAAAGCCTTGGTAAACAAAAGTAGTTACTAGAAAGCAGAAGACAAACAGTGAAGTATATTAATGGGAGACTGCAGGAAATTTGTGGTGAGACTGGAATAAAATGCATCAGATGTTCTGTCGCCACTTGAGGTGATGGTAGGTTCCCTTCTATACCACTTCCAGCATAATAGTTTTCAAGGATGCCAGAGTTTATACCAGCCTTCCCCAGTCTGATTCTCTCTGTGTGTGCTGCCTGGATTATGAACCTCATAATTCCTAGCCTGTATGTCCACTGACTGGGTACTGGCTGGGGATGGTGAATATAATAGTCCAGACACATTGGTGAAAACCAGGTTGGGGAAGGCTTAGCTACACCATGATATAGTAACTCTTCAAATGTAACAGAGATACATAGAAGACTGCCAGATCTGAATGAGCAAGATGTCCACATTTTTACCAGATGGTGATATTTAAAATCATCCTTGGTCACCGGTGAAACTTGATGCTTCAGAAATACTCCAAGGCTCTATTTTGTAGGAGGTGTGGAAGACTAATTCACATGAATGACAAAAATGTCTGGTGCCTCAGTTTCTATGCTGCAAGACCTGCCAGTAGGCATTAATTTGTCAGAGTCTTTTTTTTTTTGTACCTTCCTGTTACGGGCTGTATGAGCTTTCTGCAACTTGGTGCTGCCTGCTTATTTTGAACTACAATTCCTAACATTCCTGACCATTAGCTCTATTGACTAGGGCTGATGGGAGTTGAAGTTAAAAAAATCTGGAGCACACTAGGTTGGGAAAAACTGAGCTATAATATAAAAACACAACTCGGATGTAACTTCTGGCTTATGTAAGACTTATTTTTAAAAAGTAATGATGTGTTGGATTTAATCATTTTGCATAGAAACACAGGAAGATGAGTCAGTCTGTTGGTCCATCTTGTAGCAACTAATTACTGTTTCAGACAAGTTTTTCTAGTCTTACCTGGAGATGCCTAGAATTAAACCTGAGATTTTCTGTATACAAAGCATACATTCCGCCACTGAGCTATTGATGCCATTGGCATTTCAGTGAAGCTGGAGTTTTTATACTAGCCTCTCTGAGTTGCCTTGGGAAAACTTTATCTCTTTTCTTTGTGCCTATAGATCTCCAAAAAGTTCAGAATGTTGATTCAGCAGGGGAAGCTTCCCCTTAGATGACCACCTAGTTTAATTAGACTTGCAAGCTGTTTGAGGTGTCTGAAAAAAGAGGATGGCTGGTTGGTGCTTGCAGAATCTTTGTGGTCCTGTGCAAGCCACCTGTCTGCATCACCAGCATCCTCCCTCTTGCATCCAGCTTGGGTGAAATTTGGTGGACTGACAGAACCTCCCCCCTTCTTCAAATGAGGACAAGAAAAGGTTACTGGTTTCCACAGAAAAGGGAATAATTTGGAGTGGACTGTGGGGAAAGGTTAATGAAAGGATTGGTGAAGACAAACTAAAAACAATTCTCTCATCCTCTCTCAGGTGGTATAAAACCTGTTGGAGATGGTGGTGATGGCAAAGATGGCAGTAGTTGTTCTCAAAGTGTCTATGTATTTGCTACCTGTTACAACTAGTTTGCAAAATATTTTGGAAGTAGAATCGCTTGTCTTTGTTCTGGTTTGGATGATGCTGCAAACTGAATTGCAACCAAATGTGACTGCAGCACCCTCTTGTCGTATTTGTTTGGAATGATTCCAGATTTATTTTATCTGAATTTGTGAATGAGGTGGTATGTAGAGAGGCTCGTGTAAGCTGAAGACTATCTTTTCCCTTTATAACTTATCTAATAATGCTAAGAGAAAAGAATTGTGATGTGGAAAGTGATAGACTGGGAGATGCCTTACTTAGTGTGGGGAGGTTGCTGCATTATTATTGGAGCAGGTGGTGGTCACAACATCTCTTTGAAAGTCTATGTCAGATCTAGAGAACCCGAAGAACTGAGGCTGTGCACATTTAGTGCCAATGGTTACTGTGCAGTTATCTTTCTTACCTTGTGTTCTGTGTTCACACATTTATGAGGTAACTACTCATGCATAGTTTCCATGCTTCTTTCCTTTCTTCCCTCCAAATGGCAGCATGTATCCCATCAGCCCCCTCACAACTGGGAACCAATCCAAGCACACACTGCTCCTGTCTGCACCACCTGCCTCTCCTCCTTTGGCCTGCATATTCCCCTGGGTGAGTTCTCAGCTAGCCACCACTTCCCCACCCCTTCTGCTCTGCCGAAAGCCCATCTTATTTGAGTAGCATGGTTGCCCTCATGGTTGCTGTTTCCTTTCTTCCCTCCCTGTGTGTGCTGTTTCATGCCTAGTTGGATCACACATCTTGCTTGCCACCTGCCTACCTACCTCCTGGCCAGATGGTCAAGATGCCTGTCTTGCCACCTGGCACCGGCACATCCCTACCTGGTGCAGCCTACTACATGGACTGTCTCATGTGAAGTTGCACTGTTCCCTCTTGTGCAAGTGTGCTGCAGTTGTATATCTTTACCCAGATGGATGGAACCACTGCTCAACACTGTTGTCTTATTTGGATTATATAATAAGTTTGTTCACTCCCATCCATGGCGGGACTAACTTCTGCCCTACTAGGTAAGCTTAGAAGATGAAAAGGAGGTCTGATGGGGGAGAAAGGGCTGTTGATGAGCAGTGAGATATTAGTATTATTACTGCACTGGATTTATATCCATCTTTTCCTCTTGTGAGTAACTGAAGGTGGCTTGCATAGTTTCATTTTATTCTCACAACAACAGTTCTGTGAGGTAGGTTGGACTGAGAGGGAAGTCATCTAGTGAGTTTCATTGATAAATGGGGAGTAGAACCCACGTCTCCCAGGACCCTTGTTTAGCACCTGTTTAGCCACACCACATCCCACTGGCAGAGGCAGACTGATCTAGGCCTGAGTTTGAAGGATCTGATATCTTGCTTTTTCATAAATCAGCTTTTTTGAATGGAGAGTTCATATTCTGAACTGCCTCAGTTTGAACTTAGCCTCATCACTAATTTGCATTTGTGTAAATTTCATTCATCAGTGATTTCTTGTATTGTACCTAAATATTTAACCAAAGTGTTGTTAGAGTTGCCTCGTGTAAAAATTTCCTCAGTGTTACAATGGTCTATTTTCAGCTGAAAAGATTTGTAACTTAGCATTAGGGAACTGTTGCAATCACTACAATATGGCATGCTCTTTAATAATCTCTAGTCCTGCCAAGCTCTAGTCCAGTGCCTTGTTGGCGGTTTTTTTTTTTTTTTTTTTAACCAACACCAAATACAGGATGTAATCTGGGGAAACACTTTTATTGGTTTTAAAGGAACAGATTAGTAGATTCTTAGTCTCTTTCCATTGAAACCAATTGGATTTAATTTTGGCTAGATTATACCCATAATTGATTATTATGGGTTTAATCCATTATTATACCCATAATTGATTATTGTTGATTATTGCCTTTGTGGATCTGTCTTTCTTGTTCTACTTTTAATGATGATAGTGGATTATATAAAAGTGAACTGTGTTGACTGTAAGAGCAATTCCAAAATCAATATTAGAACAATGACTTAATTAGACCATTCAGAAACTTGGCTGATTTATAAGTCATAGTGTCTTCATGTAGTCAACATCTTCTGCTTACATTGTGGGAAGAAATTGCAGATGTTTGACTTGGGCTCTGCTAGATGCTGTAATAGTTCTTGATTATACTTAAGACTTTCCTTAGGATTTTTGAGATAAAGAAACAGATTCACATTTTTTGAAAATAAAAAATCCAGCTGTTGCAGATCTGTCAAAATCCATAGGCAAAACAGAAGGGTTCCTTGGTTGGCCAAAAAACAGGGAGAAACTAGGAAGTTTGTATATTAACAAAGCTGGACATAATTGTATTTGGTACTATGATTCTATTCTGCCTGCTAGCCAGATTGTTGGTTGTTGGTATACAGTATGAAAAAGCCCATGTCCAGCACTCCGAGTTGTATAAACAATGCCCCTCATTAGATCAGCACTCTGTGCACCTGCTGAACAGATGGCTAACACTGTCAGCTTTGGCTGAACTCATCACCTGTTTGGATGGATTGAATCCAGAATGCCTTTCTTCCTTTTTTACTGCAGTGCACAACACAAGTGATTGGCACTAATGTAGTGCTGGCCATCTGTTCCAGCAGGGAGATCCTTGCATGTAGCAGCATGTGAATAGTCCACTGTTGCATGGATGGATTTGTGGACTTAACAACAGTTTATGGGTATGGATGAGGTTCTGTGGTCCTGAGGAGAGGGAAAAATCCTGCGCACAATAGCCTTTTTATTGCCAAAGTATAATAACCATATTGGACCCTAACTGGTTCTATTCCAGTGTCAGTTCATATCATTATAATCTATTGCAGTCTTCTAGTTGCAATAATATCAGCTTTCATAGATGTGCAGGTTGCAAAAAGAAACAGTTTTAATGGGTATTTTATTTGCTCAGTCCTTAAAGAAGCAGCATATAGCAACTAAACATCTTACCAGAACCTTTATAGGAAAGGTTTTGTCTTGTTTAAATGAGTCTAGAGAAGAATCTATTCCTTATTTTAAGAAGGGACTCTTTGCTTTTACATGAATTCTAGGTTATAATCTAGCTTTGTGTCTTGGTGTTGTGTGTAGTTTGCGGCAGCATGGAAAGCAGATTTTTGAAGCTATCCTTTGCTTGTGTATTGAAATCCTGAAACTGATAGTTGTTTCTAAATAAAGTCCAGTATATTGTATATTTAAAAAGATAAACTATTGAAATTAGAATGCAATGTTTATACTATACCCTTTTGCATTTTTAAAGTGCTATTGGTTTTAAAGAAAGTCAGCAAGGAATTAGAAACAATGGAAAAAATCCTACCAGGTAATGGAAAATTTTAATCTCTTCAAGCAAGCTGCGAATGTGCAATGCTTGATCTGGGACAGTTAGATACACATTATATAGCAGACAAAAAGCAAAAGCACTGGAATGCAGAGCAATTAAGAAATCAGCTTAATCATAGGGGAGCTTTTATTTCATTTTTCTTTGATCTTGTACAGCTAGTTTAATGGCTACAGCACAAGCTGTGCTGTATGCACAACAGTTAAAAGCTTCATCATAGTCTTGACAAATGCAGCAGACCCATCTATCTCTGCAGCACTTAAAATCTCAAAGCCTAAAATATCTTTAGCTGCTGCTTTTTTTTTAACAGTAGTGCTGCCCTTGTGTCCTTTTGAATTCAGCTGCCTATCTTCCTTACCATCTTACTTGAAAACATGTAGTACCATAGGCAGCTGCTGCTGTTCCTATTGTTCCATTGCCAGAGATATGGTTGCCCAGGTTGCTGTGTTAGAGGAAGATCAAATGTTTGTTATGTGCTAGTTTGCAAAGCAAACTAAGTGTTCCCTTGCCCTAGCACTGTGCATCCAGCAATATTTGGTTGCCCCTCTTGGCTGAACAGAAGATCAGAGGTTTAGCAAGTTCACATGGTACATATTGCTAAGTGGAGCATCACAGTTAGGCCAAGGCTGCAGGTGGCAAAGTAGTTTAAACCACTGTGCTGCTGGGCTGGTTGATCGAAAGGTTGCTGGTTCGAATCTGCACAACGGGGTGAGTTCCCGTTGCTCCATCCCAGCTCCTGCCAACCTTGCAGTTCGAAAGCATGCAAATGCAAGTAGATAAAAAGGTACCACTTCGGTGGGCACTTCGGTGTTTAGTCATGCCGGCCACATGACCACGGAGACTGTCTGCGGACAAACGCTGGCTCCCTCAGCCAGGAAACAGAGATGAGCACCGCCCCCTCGAGTCAGGCATGACTGGACTTAATGTCAAGGGGAAACCTTTACCTTACCTTTTACACTTAGCAGATACAGTGTTTAGATTATCTTGACTCTAAAATATGTGTTCTGGTTCTGTGAGAGAACATTAGTAATCTGTAATCAGCTATATCATTTGGTGCTACTGAAATCGTGCTAATGTAGAACTTCACATCTACCTTGTCAGTTACTATTTGCCCAGTGCAGCTTCTTGTTTCTGTACCTGACAAAGTTAGTGCCGAGGCAGCTTCATGTGTGGTGTTCTGCCTCACTTAGCCTTAAAGACTAAGAAATAGAAGCAAAATTAAGAATGTAGATAGTTCACTGCTGCTTTGTACTCGGCACAGGATTTAACTGTCTGCCACTCCTTCAGAAAAAGAGAGCATGGGTGCCACCATCTCATGCTTTGTGGATGACCCTTGCTGCTTGAAGATTACTAACGCTTTAAGGCAGTTTTTCACTGCCTCTGTGGAAACACTGTGGATTATTGCATTGAAACATGGTGCTGGAGGAGAGTTTTGCAAATACCTTTGACCCACTGAAACACAAACAAGTGGGTTCTAGATCAGATCAATCCAGAACTATCCCTGGAAGGGAAAAAATGATGAATTTGAAGCTGTCATATTTTGGGCACATCATGGGAAGGCAAAACTCCCTGGAGAAGACATAGTAAGGGAAACTGAAGGAAGAATGCAAATAGGAGAGGAATGAACTCCATAAAGGAAGTCACAGCCTTGAGTTTAGAAGAGCTGAGCAAGGCTGTGAAGGACAGGACAATGTGGAGGCCATGTAGTGCTGATTTCTGTTAAGGGTCTGGGTGGTTCCCCTACCTTGCCCTGTAACCATTTATGAGAATTGGGAGGAGGTGAGAAGGGGAAGCCTTCTCATTCTGTCCTTTCCCATTTACTTGTTCATACCCCTCTCTCCTTTCTACCTGGTAACAGTGCAATGGGAAAAAAAATTAGAACTGCTTGCACTGGGTTAGTTTCAGCCTTCTCCTTTCAGTGCACCTCATTCAAATATGCGGTGGAAATTTTCAGTGCTTTGTTTTCTGTGGAAGATTTTCTGTTGCACAAGTTTATTAAATGAATGCATATCAATTGCAAATATAGTATTAGGCAAGCTTGGCAATTTCAAATTGTAATGAATGTTTTTCAGGTTGTTATTTCTAGCAAGTATGTGAGATAATACATATTGACATGCATATTAATTCATTTTATCCTTAGACATATAAGTAGCAACATGAAACTGAAAATGCCCAAATAACTTTCATGTAAGAGAGTTGAGCTCTGTTAAAATAGATTAATTGAGGGCAGTATATCATGCACAATCTTTGGGATGCTAACATTAATGAGTGTGTCTACACTACAGTTTCAATACCTTTGTTTTTTATTTAAATATAAACAATGTAAGGGAAGTGCATACTATTATACTTAAATGTTTCCAAGTATTCCAAGAAAAATATCTACACATAATATTAAAATCACATTTGGGGCATAATCCTCTTTTGCCTCTTTTAGGGATGCAGGTGGCGCAGTGGTTTAAACCACTGTGCTGCTGTACTGGTTGATCAAAGGGTCTCCGGTTTGAATCTGCACAATGGGGTGAGTTCCCGTTCCTGCCAGCCTTGCAGTTCGAAAGCATGCAAATGCAAGTAGATAAAAAGGTACCACTTCGGTGGGAAGGTAACAGCGTTCTGTGCACTTCAGTGTTTAGTCATGCTGACCACATGACCATGGAAACTCTTTGCAGACAAACACTGGCTCCCTCGGCTAGGAAAGGGAGATGAGCACTGCCCCCTAGAGTTAGACATGACTGGACTTTAATGTCAAGGGGAAACCTTTACCTTTTACCTATGCATCTTTAGACAAAAAAGTCATACAATTTTCATGTCATGGATAGGACATTTTGGAGGGCTTTCGTTCATTGTTGTTGTTAGTTGCGAAGTCGTGTCTGACCCATCGCGACTCCATGGACAGCATTCCTCCAGCCCTTCCTGTCTTCCACCATCCCCCAGAGTGTACAACTCAGCTCACACCGACTGCTTCAGTAACTCCATCCAGCCACCCCATTCTCCTCTGTCCCCTTCTTCTTTTGCCCTGAATTGATCTCAGCATTAGGCTCTTCTCCAGTGAGTCCTTCCTTCTCATTAGGTGGCCAAAGTATTTGAGTTTCATCTTCAGTATCTGGCCTTCTAAAGACCAGTCAGGGTTGATCTCCTCTAGGACTGACTGGTTTGATCGCCTTGCAGTCCAAGGGACTCGCGGGAGTCTTCTGCAGCACCACAATTCAAAGGCCTCAATCCTTTGGCGCTCAGCCTTCCTTATGGTCCAGCTTTCACAGCCATACATTGCAACCGGGAAAACCACAGCCTTGACTATATGCACTTTTGTTGGCAGGGTGATGTCTCTGCTTTTTAGTATGCTGTCTATATTTGCCATAGCTTTCCTCCCCAGGAGCAAGCGTCTTTTAATTTCTTGGCTGCAGTCCCCATCTGCCCTGATCTTGGAGCCCAGGAAAATAAAATCTCTCACTACCTCCATTTCTTCCCCATCTATTTGCCAGGAAGTGAGAGGACCGGATGCCATGATCTTAGTTAATGTTGAGTTTCAAGCCAACTTTTGCACTCTCCTCTTTCACTCACATCAAGAGGCTCTTTAGTTCCTCTTCACTTTCTGCCATTAGTTTTCATTCATAGGATGGCCATAAGTGGGACATGACTTGATGGCACATAACAGCAACAATTTCTAGCATGCTTTTCAGTTAGCCATCCTGTAAAATTTCCAGTGCAAATGACCTTAGACAAATTAGTCCAGTTTTTGATAGAACATTTTCCAATACACATTGGAAAATTTCCTTCCTATGCAACTGAACTGAATTTGTACAGGAAATTTTTCCAGTTCAAAATTTTCCAGAAAACCTACACCACTGACCTCATCCCTTCTGCTTGCTTGAGATTTAGTTATGATGCCAGAGTGCATTGTTGACTATTCAGTTGTCAGATGTTAATTTCAGACAGATTAGAATTGAGGGCAATTTATTTTAGATGTAACCCTCTGCACGTTGCTCAGAAAAAGTCCTACAATTCTCACCATGCTCTAGCCAGGCAGTTGATGAAGAGAATATATTTTTGAGAGAGCAGTTAGGTATTTTGTATATTATATGATTGAGATGAAAATACTGTGTAACTATTTGACTTGAATGTTAGTAATTTTACATGAAATGGGGCTATTGACAACTAAAATAAATATAATTTTATTTAGAAATGCTTATTAAAATGTGTTGATCTGAATTTTTTTCTTGAATTAAAATGCATTGTGCCTGAGAGATGGAAAAGACTCCACAAGTACTGTTGTGTTATTGTGTGCGTGCATGCTTGCTGTTAGAAAGATTTTATTTATTTATTTATTTATTTACAGATTTATAGGCCGCCCCTTGCCACAAGCCTCGGGGCGGCTTACAACACAATTAAATTAAACATTAAAACTTTAAAACTGGCCCATCTCCAGGTATAATTTAAAACAAATACAATATAATAAAAAATAAATTAACATTTAAAATATAGCTTAAATAAAAAGGTCTTCGCCTGGCGCCGAAAAGCAAATAAAGACGGCGCCAGGCGAGCCTCTCTGGGGAGTGCATTCCATAGATGGGGCGCCACCGCCGAGAAGGCCCTCCTCCGGGTACTCACCCTCCTAATATCACGCACGGAGGGTTCCCGGAGGAGGGCCTCTGCCGCAGATCGTAAGGGGCGGGAGGGCATATATGGTCGCAGGCGCTCCTTTAGGTAACCAGGGCCCATGCCGTTTAGGGCCTTATAGGTAAGAACCAACACCTTGAATTGGGCCCGGACTTCAATGGGGAGCCAGTGGAGCTGACGGAGAACTGGGGTGATGTGAGAACCACGCCCAGTCCCCGTCAGTACCCTGGCAGCTCTGTTTTGCACCAGTTGAAGTATCCGGACCGTCTTCAAGGGAAGCCCCACGTAGAGCGCGTTACAATAATCCACCCGGGAAGTCACCAACGCATGTGTCACCGTCGTCAGGCAATCGAGCTCCAGGAAGGGACGCAGCTGATGTATCAGCCGAAGCTGTTGGAAAGCGCTCCTCGCCACTGCTGACACTTGAGCAGTCAAGGTCAGCTCTGGGTCAAGGAGCACTCCCAAGCTGCGGACCCTGTCTTTCAGAGGAAGTGCAACCCCATTTAAGACTAGGGTCAAGTCCCCTACACTGTAGCCCGACCCACCTACCAACAGGACCTCTGTCTTGTCTGGATTGAGCCTCAGTTTATTGGCCCTCATCCAGCCCATTACCTCGGCCAGGCACCGGTTCAGCACAGCCACCGCCTCACCTGGATCGGTGGAAAACGAGAGGTAGAGCTGGGTATCATCCACGTATTGATGATTCCGCAGCCCACACCTCCTGATGACCTCCCCCAGCGGTTTCATGTAGATGTTAAAAAGCATGGGGGACAAAATGGAACCCTGCGGAACCCCATGGCATAGCTGCCATGGCGCAGAGCCATAGTCCCCCAGCACCACCTTCTGGTATCGGCCATTGAGATAGGAGTGGAACCACTGCAAAGCAGTGCCTCCAACCCCCAATCCCGCCAGCCTCTCCAGAAGGATACCATGGTCGATGGTATCGAAAGCCGCTGAGATGTCAAGGAGGACTAACAGGGACGCACTCCCCCTGTCCCTCTCCCTGCATAGGTCATCGTACAGGGCGACCAAGGCGGATTCAGTGCCAAACCCGGGTCTGAAACCGGACTGAAATGGGTCCAGATAATCAGTTTCCTCCAAGAGTGCCTGGAGTTGTCCCGCCACCACCCGCTCCAGCACCTTACCCAGAAACGGGATGTTGGCCACCGGTCTATAATTGGCGACCACCTCTGGATCCAGGGAAGCCTTCTTTAGGACTGGCCGGACTACCGCCTCCTTTAAGGGAGCCGGCACCCGGCCGTCTCTCAAAGAGGCGTTGACCACCTCCAAGATCCAGGGTTCAATCCCGTCCTTGGCGGTCTTTAATAGCCAAGATGGGCACGGGTCCAGTAAACAGGTGGTTGAGCGTACCGATCCAAGCACCTTGTCCACATCATCGGGCCGCAAAAACTGAAATTCATCCAATACTGGGGGACAAGCAGGCATGGTTGGTCCCTCCCCACAAGAATCAGTACCAAAAGTGGAGTCCAGCTCGTGACGAATCAGAGCAACTTTCTCCCGAAAATGCGTGGCGAATTCGTCACAGCGGGCTTTCGAAGGTGGTACCAGATCTTTAGCAGGGCCCGGTTTTATCAACCCCTGCACCACCCGAAAAATCTCCGCCGGACGGCATTGCGAGGAGGCAATGGACGCGGAGAAGAATCGCTTCTTCGCCGCCCTCACCGCCACAGCATAGGCTCGATAATGTGCTCTAAGTTGTGTTCGATCGGACTCATCACGTGATTTCCTCCACCTGCGCTCTAGCCGTCTCCCTACCCGCTTCATCGCCCGTAATTCCGATGTATACCAGGGAGACAAACGGGCTCTGCCAGGTTGGAGAGGGCGCTTGGGAGCGATCGTGTCGATGGCCCTGGTCATCTCCCCATTCCATGTTTCGACCAAGGCCTCCACAGGAGCGCCAGCCTTGTCAGCCGGAAAATCCCCCAGAGCCCTCAGGAATCCGTCCGGATCCATCCGGCTCCGGGGGCGGACCATCACAATCTGGTCCGCACCCTTACAGAGGGAGAGGCCACTTTCGAGCTCAAACCTCACGAGGAAGTGATCTGACCATGACAAGGGCGTCAAGCATAAGTTCTTCACCCTCAGATCACCCTCTTCCTCCCCCGTTGAGAAAACCAGGTCCAGAGTGTGTCCACATTCATGGGTCGGGCCGATGACATGTTGAGACAGCCCCATGGCCGTCATGGCAGCCATGAAGTCCTGAGCCACCCCAGAAAGGTCAGTCTCGGCATGGAGATTGAAGTCCCCCAGGACCAACATCTTGGGGGTCTTCAACACCAGGTCCGAGACGACTTCCGTCAGCTCAGGCAGGGAGGCTGTTGGGCAGAAGGGTGCTCGGTACACCAACAGGATCCCCAATCTGTCTCGGTCGCCCAACACCAAATGGAGACACTCCAGCCCCGGTCTCGAAGGGACAGGAAGCCCCGTGAGGGAAAAAGCAGCCCGATAAACTAAAGCGACCCCCCCTCCCCTCCCCTCCAGGCGTGGTTGGTGCCGCACTAGGTACCCGGGCGGGCAAAGCTCCGAGAGGGAGACATCTCCCCCCCTCGCCCGCCCAGGTCTCGGTGATACAGGCCAGGTCGGCCCGTTCATCGACTATTAAGTCGCAGATTATATTTGCCTTATTATGGACCGACCTGGCATTAAGTAGCAGCACCGTTAGGCCTGTGGGGCAGCTGACAAGACTCCCTGGTACCCGCCGGTTGGGGGAATAACCAGAAGGAGGGACAGATGTTAACCATCTGTCCCGCCTTCTCCTAGGCGGGAACGTTAGACCCCCATTGCGACCATACCGACCATTGCCCATCACCACCCCAATGGCGGCGCCCCCGCACTCCCCAGGTACCATCTAAGCAACTTACCTGAGATGGGCCGCTAAAATGATTAAAATATAAACTCTAAAAACCCCACCCTGTTACCCATTCAGCTTCACAGCCGAGAAAGTACAACACAGCCAGAGTCCAAAGTTCCCGGCCAGCCCAGCCCCTAAGGCCCCCAACGGCGGCGGCGACCGCCCTTAGGCCGTCGCCCTTCGGCCGCCGGCCCGAGGCCGCCGGCCCCGGGCGGGACCGTGGCCTTAAAGGCCCCGCGGCCTGCGCTTCCGGCCCCGGCAGCCGGCCCCGGCTCGCCCCGGCCCGCCCACCTCGGCGTGCCTGCCACTCACCGCGCGAGGGGGCGGGTGCGGAGCAGGGCCTGGGAGTCGGCGGGAGGCGCGGCGGCCGCCCGGTGGTCCGCGGCGCGGTGGAGCGGCGCGGCGGGGCCTCCCGGTCTCCGGCGGCCTCCGGAGCGACGGCGACGGTGGGTCGGCGCGGGTTCCGGCGCGGCGCGGCCTCCTCCGACGGCTGGGTGGGCGGCTCGTCGGCAGCGGCGGTGTCAGGCCGCTCGGCTGCCCCCCGGGCGGGACCGTGGCCTTAAAGGCCCCGCGGCCTGCGCTGCCGGCCCCGGCTCGCCCCAGCCCGCCCACCTCGGCGTGCCTGCCACTCACCGCGCGAGGGGGCGGGTGCGGAGCAGGGCCTGGGAGCCGGTGGGAGCCGGGAGATAGTCACAATTGCCTAGTAAATTGGTTCTGAGGGATTCTCCCATTCTTTCTGCTGTTGCGCTTTACAGATAGGTGCCTTTTTGTTGCCACATTTGGAATTTTGAGCGGGCTGTCACCAAATGCCTGTCATAGGAGGCCTGCCTATTCATAAAATGGCTATCTTGGTGGACCTGGCTGGTCACAGAACACTCATTTCCCAGAAGGCAAACTAGGGAGATAAAGGACAAGTTACTTGTCCAAGAACCTAAGTATAAGTGAGAGTTGGGACACTGATATTCTATACTCAAAAGTCTTTTAAACTCAAGTACAGATGATGTTGGGACAGCCTTTTGCTTTGCAACATGTTAGTCTCTTCATTTTTGTCATCGTCATCCCATAGGACACAAAATAAAAATCAGTTGAGGGAACCCTGGCAAGGCTCAAGCATGAGAGTGCCTGAGAATCCCACATTGTTTCCCCAGCATTAAGTTAATGCAAAAAAAAGAAAGAAAGAAAGAAAGAAAAGATCACTGGGGGCATTGGAAAGGAAAGGGAGAGAGTTGAAATAAAAGCTGAAGAACAAGATGTGAAGGAAAAGTATCATGGAACTGTTAATGTTTCATGTATAGAAGGAGCAAGTAAATGAAAACAGAGCAGGAAGTCGTTGGATGTGATACATGAAGAAGGAAATGCATCAGAGGTTATAGAAGCAATAAGTGTCCCAGGGATCCTGATCCACCCCCAGCATTTCAGTTTCTTGGTGCTCATCAGTGGGAGTTTGGCTTGGCTCTGTCATTCTTGGGCTTAGGGCAACTTTGGACATAACAGCTTCATTTTGTGGTTAGAGTTGTGGCACAGGGGCACTGCATGGGAAGTCCCCCCAACAGCAAATGTTCAGTTTTTAAAATGGGTGGTCTCTCCACTAGTAATTCCATAGAAATGAAGTCTTCCCTTGCTGAGAAGCATTGTCATGCTTATTTCACACATTCTTTTTATGCTACTGTGGAAATAAGGAAGAACAGCAACAGCAATATGTACTGTGTTGTGTGTAAATGCTGAAATCAGATCTTACTGCTGATGACACTAAAATCAATGGCATTTGGAAGCGTCTTTCCTTGTGATAACTCCTCTCCCCCAATCATGTTTTCAGTGATGGCCAGCCATAGATACTATGACTTTTATTTCAAATTAAACATGCATTTTATGCCTAATATTGTGAAATTGCTTATGGAATAATTAACTTACATTGATATTATCTTTATGAACCACTGTAGTGTAGTGGTAAGAGTGTTGGACTGGAACTGGGGAGATCTGGGTTCTACCTTCCACTCAGTCATGAAGCTCTCAGGTGACTTTGGGCCAGTCACAAGCTCTCAGCCTAACACACCTCACAGGGTTGCTGTGAGGATAAAATGGACAAGATAACTTCGTAATCTGCTTTGTCTCCTTGTAAGAGAAAGGCTGAGTATAAAAACGTTTGATGTAACTTGAACGTTTGCTGCCTCCAAAACAAATTTTGGGGGAATATGTAATACCCAGTTCTCTAGTCACTCCCTATTTGACTTTTATACCATTAAGTTATTGAGTTCTTGCTTTTACTTGTTTAGCTTGTTCTGTTTTCATTTTCTGTGAAGAGCAAGCTTGCTTCCACCCCCAACACTGCTGCTGAGTTCTTCCTCCTATTAGCCTCCTACAAAAAATTCCATTCATGTTTACTGCTATCTAGTGTCAATATACTGATTTCATTTGCAGAGATAACTTTGCAGAGAAAGTTGGCTTTCTATCCAATTTTCAGAGCCAACTTTGGCAACTGTCAGATAGTGAGATTTTAGTCTTTGAATTTTTGGAAAAGCAAAACTTTGCTGAAACAACTTAGACCTAGATCATGTGGACACCCTATAATCCAATATTGTCTGTTGTTCCTCGTAAGAAAGACTTGGTGACACTGCTGTTGTTTGCTGTTGCAGATGTCTAGAAGTGTGTTTTCAGGATTGAGGCCATTGTGACTTACTCCATTATTCACTTAAATTGCTGTGCTATTTTGAACAAAAGGCTAATGAAAAGTACTATTGCTTCTTCCTTGCTTCCTCCAAGCCAAATGTGGGGTAGTGATTCTAACAATTATAAGGCTAGATTCTTGATTCATATGAGATAGGGGATGGTTTCATACACAAACATCATTATCAACTTCTCAGGGAAAAAATCAACAAAGCAAGGGTGAACCTAGAATGTATTAGGTAAGTGGCAATGGGTGGGGTGGGCAAAATAAGAAAACAATGGGTATTTTTCACTTACTACAGTACTTGTCCCACGTGTCTCAGGAGATTTCCAGTCCTCAAAAGCCAGCCTCTCCCTTGGTGGGAGTTGGGCTTCCTCCAGTCCAAGCAAGATTTTCTTTTGTGGGGAGGGTGTATGGAGGAGTTGTGTAGGATGGAGTCGTGGGAAATCACCAGGTTCTAATGGAAAAAAGCAAAAGGGGACAAGGAAGGAAGAGTCCCTTTGAGAAGGTTGCATTGGCTTGCCATGCTACTTGGCAGGCAGGGGTTTTACAAAGGTTAGCCTTTTAAAAAATCTGCAAATCTTGACTGTTTTTTAAATTGGCTTAGGTGTTTTACTTTAAAACAGTGGATGGTTTTAGCTGTATTTATATATCAAGCTCCAATGTTTGTTCTAAATTTTGCCATTCTTGAAAGTTATTAAAGTGCAAAAGCTTGAAACATCACAGTTGCCAATATTTTGAATATTGTCAAGATGTTTTGACGTTTACTTTTGAAACTTGCAGTCCAGGTAGAAATTAGGTAGGAGAAATGAAAAGTAGGGAATGTGAAATACGTGAAATTATGCAGAAAAACATTTGTTGTATTTTAGTATTTGGCACTTCCTGTCCCTAACACGTAAATCATTTTTCAACATCTTCTCAATATTTAAGAAGGATGTTCTGTTCCAAAGGTCAACTAATAATTAAAATGGTTTACTTTTTGTATGCTGAAGGTTTAGCAAGAATTAACACTTGTTCCCATTAGAGTTACATAAATAGTCTTAAGAGGAAAAAAGATAGAAAAACTTGCTGGGGTGGAACTGGAAAGAATAATGATACTGTTGTTGCCCTGAGCTACAGCATGAAGAGGGCAAGTGTTTTAAGAAGCTGTACATGAAAAAAAATTCCCACTATCTAGGGAAATCTGTTAACTTAGATTGACTTGGGGTGCTTCCAGACAGGCTTCTTTAGATGTCAGCTGCGCAGACACCTGCGAGCCACACGGGGACCACGATTACTGATGCTAATCCCTCTTAGTCCAAACAGCAGACTACAGAATAGCAGGATCAGTATAAATGGCGCAGTCCGAGAGTGCAACTGTAGTACGAAAAAATAAATAAAAGACATGTTGGTCTCTATCCCCTGTGGTTTCAAGCGATGAGAGCTTAGTAAAACGGTTAAACACAAAAGATAAGAAGTCTCTGATTAAGATCTCTGCTTAGCCATATACATGCTGTATGTTTACCCTCCTGCTCCCTCGACCCTGTTATTTTGGAGTAGTAATGCAACCTGTGTTAAAGCGGTGTGAAATTTGTTCATAGGCTTCAGTAAATTTGCTTGCCATGGTGAGGGTGTGCTGCCCTCTCTGCAGTAAGTGACTGGTTTTCCAAACATTTTAACCTTTGAAGGAGGACAAGGTTTGTCCTGCCAGTTGTGCAGCAATTTGCCAAGTTCCAAAGTTGGAAGCAAAACGGGGGTTGGTTGGCAACTGCATGGCCACTTCTTCCAAAGAACCTTTGCTATATAAGCCAGACCAAACCAGTAATACACACAACCTGTAACCAGTTCACAGTTTGTCAGTAAGATGGCATTCCTATAAAGTTATGTAAACAGAATGAGTAAGAGAGACTACACTAAAATTTGAGTGGAAAGTTGGAAGATGCAGTTTCCTGTCCCCTAAGTTTATATGCTAGACACTTTCTCACTAAATTTTAACAGTAGGCATTCCATGATATTTTAAAATAGTTCTAACGTTGCAGTAGACGTCTTGCCTTTTGTTTCCTCTTGTGAGGAACCCAAGGCAACTTGCATAGCTCCATTTGATTCTCATAATAACAACCTTATGACTAGTCCAAAGTCACTCAGTGAGTTTCATAACCAAGTAGGTTCCAGAACCCAGATCTCCATGGGCCCTAGTCCACCATTCTAACCATCACACTACGCTGGCTCTAAAATGTTACGAGCCTCTGATTTTGCAGGAGGTAGTTTTGCCTTTCTTAAACTTACTTTACACTCTGTAATCGTGTGTGTGTGCGTGCGTGCGCGCGCGTGCTGACAGCTTGAAGCATATGGCAAGGGCATCCTAGCATACTAGAGATGTACTGGAAGGTGAAAGGCTATGTTCTTTGGCAGTTGGACTAGTAGTATCTACCCTTGAGCTGTAATTCTGTACTCATTTACCTGTAAATAAACTCTGTTGAACTTATTGGGAGTTCTCAGTAAACATTTATTTCATTATTAGATTTATATCCTGCCCCATTAGCCACAGTGGCTCTCTCAGTGGGATACATAGGATTGTTCTGTTAACCTAAAATAATCTAGCATCCATGCTATATGTTTTAGCTGTGGCTGCAGTTCAATGTCTTCTTAATTTGGGAATAAGTTGCAAGTACAACTGTGACATTTGTTCCAAATAAACACACATGTAAGCCTTGAGAAAAAAAGATGGTGATATGTCTCTGATAATTATAGTCAATGTAAATACACACGGGAGAGGTCTTCATAGCAAACATGGGAGGACCATCTGTTTCACTGTCATTTTGGACACTGTGGAGCATTGTTTGTGACATTGTTTGGATGTAATATTCCTGTTATAAATGACTATAATGCTATTTTAAAATCTATTCCATGAAGTACTCTTGTTTGGAAATGAAGTGATACATGAGTGTTTATGTAGCTTGTGTCTTAATTTTCAAATATTTATGTATAAAACTTCCTATAGTGCAATCCTTAAGCATGTTTACTCAGCAGAAAGTCTCAGCACAACTGGATTTGGTCAATAGTATTTTCCTGCAGTCAAGAGCTCAAAGCAGTATAGAAGACTCTGGACCCCCTGGAGACACACCCTCCACTAATGAAGGGGCAAGTCCAAGAGCCAGGTGCCAGGAAGCCTAGCTCCACACTGCCTTATCTGGCTGCGTGTGGGGAAGAAATGTGTGTGAGGGCAGGTACTTCATGGTGTGGAGAACATGGACCACTGGGTGGGGGTGGGGGACACCCAGCACTTGAGTTTGGCCTTGAAGCTAGTATGCAGTCCATACAGCCATGTTTGTACTGTTTTTACATACTGCAGTGAACAGTTGGCATTAACTGATGCTTCCAAATTCATCCATGAATAGTCTTAAGATAAATAATTGTGCAGTATTTTAAGTGTGCCTTTACCAATACATATATCTGTTGAATAATATTAAAACACTACACTTGCCCATGGTTAAGTGACAGAGCCTTATGCTTATGTTTTCAGCTGGAGGTGTTTCTTGTTGGATCATGTTCTGGAGAATACCCAAGGGGCTGCAGTTTTGTAAATGCACAGCAATTCCCCTATGGTCTGCTTTGAACATGCACGAAAGAAAACAGGTTGGGAAGTGTGTGGCAAATTAATGAGCTCGCAGGGGATGATTGGGGAGTGGCCTGCTTTTCTGCGTTTGGAAGCCCATTTTGTGGCAGAGATAGCCTTTTCTGTAAGGAATTGTGGAGGGGATTTTGGCTGCTCTTTTTTCTTGCGTGTGTGATGGTGATGGAGCAAAATGGTCATGGTATGACTTATATTCAAATCAAATTTAAAGCCGCATCTTATATTACTTGGAAATAAATCCCACTTAATATCTGTATATTACTTACTCCAAGAAAATGTGCACAGGATTGTGCTTGCAATATAATTGGTGGAGTAATTTGTTGTAATTGGAAAAATTGTAAGGGTGCCATCTTCTGGATAAAAATATGCTACAGAAATGGACAGGATGCAGTACTGTGTAGAAGTCAAGGCGTGTTTCATCCCAGTGATCCTCTAAGAGAATTGGCATTAAATGTGTTTATTATTTACCTTCTGAATGCGTATTTCTCTTGAATCGGGCATTTAAAAGTTTTTGAAAATGTTTTGGTAAACCTAAATGGCATTGCATTTTTACCAGGTACTGTTTACAATAATACTGCCATTATGTTCTAGAAAACTAGCTCACACTCTCTGTTGTATAGTATTCAAAACCACTACTCCCATGGTTCTATAAATTTATCCATTTTGATAGAAAAGACATTTAATCTTGCTATTTAGATTTAAAGGGCTGCAGTATTGTTCTCACTTACTTGGAAGTAAATATAATTGAACTCTGGGATTGACTTCTGAATTAATATGCTTTGAACAGCTTTACAATGTGATCCTGTACCTGAGTATATCTAAAAATAGGTCTCTGACCTAGAACACTTTGTGGTTTCCCAGAATTAGGTGCATTATTGTTCATGTAATACTCTTTAAGAGTGAAGCAAGTGTCATGTTATTTTTAAATATAAAAAATAGCTCAAATTGCTATTATAGCTAATAGCTGTAGCTCAAATTGTTTTGGAACCTTTGCACTTGTTAATAAGATTTATGAACAGAATCATCTCTTGAATGATACAGTGGGCCACTGAGTTAATATGGGCACAGTCCTTTGCACACCTAGACAGAAAAAAGTCCCACAAAAGTCTATGCTAGCTGGGAAGTGCTGGGAGTTGTAAGACTTTTTACTGCCTGAATGGGCACTGGTTTATGCCCTAAATGTAGTATGCTATTTCTGGATATAGTTTGTCTTCATAAGAAGAGATCTCTGTAGATATAACAGTTGCTAAATAAAATATTTAAGATGTTTTTTTGGTAAGATTTAAATTAATTATTTAATAAAACAAGCGCTGAAGACACTATCTCTGTGCAAATAGGCATGGCAGATTTTGAGAAATTTTAAAAATTAAGGAAATAATGAATCTGTGTCCCTTAGTTGTTTGGGGGTACATAGCTATGCGTGCCTGGTATTTTTTTCCTGCTCATTCTTCTTTTTAGATGCTGCCGTCAGGCAGAGTTCTAAAACTGCTCTTTAAATTCTTATATGAAAAGCAGGTTGAATTGGAAGTGTGTCCTAAAGAGTGTTTAAAAAGGAAAATGCTTCCTCAGTAGCTCTCTGTAAAGGATGAAGAATATAACTTACAGCCATTTGCTTAATTCTGGAAAAATTAAAGCATACTTTATTGGTTCTGTGCAAGGGTGTTTTAGCTTGAGGCCCGTGTTTTTTATTTTAAATAAACAGTGTGTGCCTGTATGCCAGCCTCTATGCCAAAGGAAATGGAAACATCTCCTTAACAGTTAAATATTACATATGCTGACTTTTAAAAGGCTAGCTCGCCATCTGTAAGATCATACAGAAAAAAGAGTGACGCTGCGTCATTCAGGCATAGTTGTGCCCTCTGGACCATTGAGCCATAAGAAAATGCTGCGACTGGACTGCTCGCAGCTCTGAGCGGCGGCGGCGCGGAGGAGGAGCAGGGCGCGTGCCTCTCGCCTCCCGCTTTCTGCACTGACACTCTCCCCGCTCCTTCATGACGGACACACCTAGGAGGTTTGGGCCGGCTCCCATTGGCTAAGGCTGCGGTGGGCGGGGTATGCGGACTTTTGCATGACCTCACTCCTGTTTGTCTCGGTGCGCCGCGTCCGTTGGCTCTTTTCAGTTTCAGCTTCGGCAAGGAGAGTTTCACTTCTGTTTCCCGTAGCGGAGGTTACGAAAGAATGCGCTAGCTAGCCTGCCTCTGTCTTTCAGACCAAGCCGCTAAACAAAAAGGGCTTCTTTCCTCTTTTCATAGACTTTCTCAACTGGGATAAACACCAAGAGGGACAAATCTCAGCGTGAGGTGCCTTCTCAATTGCCACATTGGTGTATCTAATGTGCCACAAGGATGAGCCCGGCATTTGGAGCTATGGAAGTGGAGCACTATTCCAAAGGGGTCCTGCTAGAGCCTTTTGTGCACCAGGTCGGGGGTCACTCCTCTGTCCTCCGGTTTAATGACAAGACCATCTGTAAGCCCCTTATCCAGAGAGAACACCAGTTCTATGAGACTCTTCCTGCAGAAATGCGTAAATTCACTCCTCAGTATGAAGGTATGTTAACAACCTTAGAAGGGGGCTGGGCGTTTTATTCCCTTTGTAAACCCAAATGTGCTCTTTTGTCTCTAAAATCTCCTGTGTTGAAGAGATTTTAGGGGGTTTCTTTTCATGTATTTTGATGTTGTCTGAGCCAGGCTGTGGAGATGCAGGGTGGAGATGCTTGCCAATGGGTCTTTGGGCTGACTAACAGCATTAGAGTAGATCAACTCTGCTGATGATAGCCTATAGAGCGCCCATAGGCACAGGTAGGTAAGTATATTGATACAGCTTGTAAATGTTTTCAGTAATGATGTGCTGCTGCTTTCTGATTTACTTGTCATGTGTTTTTATTTTTATTATTATATAAACTGGATCAGTTTGCTTGTCTTGTGGAAGTTTAGTGTGGATTATTGGATTGTTCTAAATCTCCTACATTTTGGAGGATAGCAATGAAAGCTAAAAACTACTGTTAAACATATTCAGCTTGTTTTTGCCCTTAAGGAGATGGAAAAAAAAACCCCCTGTGGCCATTAGGTAGGCAAAAGGTGAAATACCGTCGAGGAGGCTGTCTCGGATGGTATGTGGAAGTGGATATTCCAGTTTTTCTAAGCATTGCATTAAGCAATCAAAACATTTTGCTTTCATGGAGTACCCAAACAATTTAAAGATAGTCTGTATTTTAACATTAAATTTTATATTGTATTATATTTCTTCACTGAACTAAGCAACCATGATTTCTCCCGAGAGAGAGAGAGAGAGAGAGAGAGAGAGAGAGAGAGAGAGAGAGAG
>JAIXND010000674.1:58075441-58167057 GCA_023646645.1 Varanus salvator macromaculatus | reverse complement strand
GAGAGAGAGAGAGAGAGAGAGAGAGAGAGAGAGAGAGAGAGAGAGAGAGAGAGAGAGAGAGAGAGAGAGAGAATATGTGTGTGTGTGTACACTGGAGGAAAACTAGGAAAGATACTGTTACTTGTATTGCTGTAATGGTGTGCATACTTTCCAAAACATTTAAAAAGTCTTATTACAAGCTGTTAGAAATGATAGATGAGAATGTGACTTATGAATGTTTAACAAAATGTAATAAATTGTACTAGCATATGTGGTTTTTCTCTTTTGGGGGGTGTTTGGGAGGGATTAAGGGGGGGCTTATTTGGTCCATCTTTGTTGTTTTTTCCAGGATAAAGCCAATGGCCATTTTCTAGCTGGCTTCCCCCCTTTCCTGTAGTTCTTTCTGTGTGGGCAGCAGGAGTGTCAGTCAAAGCTTCCGTACTCCCCACCCTTGCTACTGTAGGTCCCAGAGTCGTCTGCCCTGCCAGAAGTGCCAGTCTCGCCAAGAACCCTAGTGATGGCCGGCAAGAATGTGCAGATTGATTGATTTGAGGATAAAGAGAGAGGACTGAGAACACCCCCCTATTCATTCAGCCAGTTGTTACAACTTCTGCCGTAACAGTCCTATATGGCATCGGGGTGCAGCCCTGACAGAACTTTCCTCTAAGACTCTCAAAATAGAACACAGTGCTCTAGAGACTTTGAGATGAGCAGGCAAAAATGCTTTGAGGTTCACCATGTTTGATGTATCTCAGTCAAATTTGTTTTGTACTATATTTTGTTATTTATTTGACAAGATTGCTACATAAGTGAAATCAATAAACAATATTCCCCAAAGGAACAAAAAAAAAAAAAAGAATTGTAAAATTAAACGTGGTGATTCTAAGTGGAAGCCTTTGAATTAGTTGTCTGTTGTAATGTGTGCTGTTGTTCTTGTTTTGCCCTACTCTTGCAAGCCTTTCCTTTTCCCTGGAATATATTAACCCTTCTGAAAGCCTGTGTTTGAAAAAATGCTTTTAGCTTTGCTGCTAAGCAAAACTTAAAGCTCTTGGTGTTTCTGTGCAGGGCATATTCCACTGCAAGATGTAAATAAACAATGTTTTACATCTCTCTTAGGGACAGATAAGTCAGCTTATTTAAAAGAATAATAATAAAAATTTTCAATAATTGAAAACGTCTCCTGTTATTATTTGATTACTCTGTGATTCTGCTCACAAGAAAGAGAAGAATCTCCTGTATCGTTAATGTGTTGTCTTCATGATAAATTGTCTTCTCTGTGAGGTGTCACCTTGTCTAGATGTTTTGATATTTGTTAGGTGGACAGATGAGTTTTGGCCTGTGGCAAGATAAAAAACTAAGGACTGGGGTAAGAGAAAAACCAAAGTTGCTATATTCTTAGTATAAAATTATGTTGTGTTGTAAGAAGTATTTCCTTCTAATTTCTCTAGTCTTAACTGGCTGTCTCATTTCTTCTCTCAAGGTGTGGTATCTGTAAGCTTTGAAGAGGATGAAGATGGAAACCTCTGTCTAATAGCTTATCCATTAAATGGGGACCATGATAACTTAGAAAGCCTAGATAATTCTGACTGTGAACCCAAAAATAAATTGCTACGATGGACTAATAAAAAGACTGTATTGCTAGAAAATGAAAAGCTAACTAAGGAATGGGTCCGGCAGCACAGGAAAGAAGAAAAAATGAAAAGGTAAATAAACAGTAAACAAAACAAAAACTGAGGGTGATTCTGTTAGCGTTGTACTCGTGTACGCAGGTGTCACTGATCATGCAGTACAGTCCAAAGCATCTTGGAACTAAATTGCATTGGGTTGCATTTAGCCCAGAGAGGCTTCCAGAGCAGGTTCAGAAGGTGCTTTGAGGCTGTGTAGGGGAGCAGAGAAAGGGAATTCGTGTTGCAGGTACAAAAACCCATTGGTGTAGTGTTTGCTTGACACCCTTGTATTTAATAGGTCTTACTTTTACCAAGTTGCACATAGCATCACATCCTTAGGCTTTCCTATTTTCAGTAGCAGATTGGGTTAACAAGACCTAACTAGAACATTTTATAATTTGAATCTTGAAAATTTCAAATGCTGGCAACTGGTAAAACAGTTCTTTGCAGAACAATATCAGTTCTGTGCCCAACTAAACCTTGTAAAATTTTGCTGTAATGGCAGTTACCAGTAATTCTGAAAATTACCCTTGCTTTTTATTTTATAGTAGCATATCAGATAATTAATTGCCACAGGATCACGGCCATGTTAGCCTGTTTCTCCAGAACAACAAACAAAACAAAATTTTGGCACGTTAAAGATCAATAACACATTTATACTAGTATAAGCTTTTGTAGACTGGAGTCCCATTCCTGAGATGCAAGTACTCTTGGATGAAGGCTTGTCTGAGACAACACTGGGCAAATTGCTCCGATGATGTAAAGAAAGTGGCTACTACCTGTCAGCTGCAAAAGCTTTATGAAGTGGGCCATATGGATGCTGCATGTGGGGAAAGAAGGCTGGCAGAGTACAATTCTGGTTAGAATTGTTTTTGAAAGGAAAGGATATGTCTGTTTCACTAAAAATACTGTTTTTTTATTTTTCAGTCATAAGTTAGAAGAAGAATTTGAATTGCTGAAGAAATCTGAAGTGTTGTACTACAGTGTTGAGAAAAAGGGGAATGTCAGTTCGCAGTTTAAACATCATAATCCTTGGAGTATAAAATGCCATCAGCAGCAGCTACAGCGAATGAAGGAAAATGCAAAACATCGGAATCAATATAGTATCCTTTGTACAATATGCCTTGAATGCTGCTGAGCAAGAACTTATCTAAGGAATATTACGTTAACCACGGCACGTAATTCAAGCTTTGAACTTTGGAAGCTATGCTGGGGTTCTTGTCAATGGCCTGTGGATAGTCTCTGTAAAGGATTATTTTCTGCTACTGGAAACTGACTTAAGCTGTTCCTGTGCTGGCATAAATGCATGTCAGTTGCCTTCTCTGAAATTGATGCACAGCCCCTGCAGCTGATAGGGGCTTTTGGTGCCAGCTATAGGCAAGAAGCCATCACATGGCCACCCGAGACAATAATCCACCGCTAAACCGACAGCGGTGGAAATGTCTGTACAGTGTTGCTGCAAGTACATACATCCTTAAACCAAGCATTTACCTGAGGGCAAATCTAAGTTACATAAGCAAATCCTCATGCCTTAATTAGTGGATGATCCCAGTGGAGTGAGGTTCTGCTGTTTCTGAACAACATGTTTAGCTTAGGAAAAAAGGTGAATTAGGGGAGAACTGAGGGAGGTGTACACAATTAGGATAGGCATGGAGAGAGTGGATAGGGAGACATTTTTCTCATTTTCTATAATACAAGTACCCAGATGGGTCATCCCATGTAGCTGATTGGTGGGAAATGCAGGAGAAATAAAGGGATACTTTTTGAAACAACACACAGTTAAACTATAGAATTTACTTCCGCAAGATAGAGTGATGGCCGCCAATTTTGCTGGCTTTGAAAAGGGAATTGGACAAATTCCTGGAAGAGGAGGCTGTTGATAGCTACTAGTCCCAATGGCTCTGTGTTATCTCTGATGCCAGAGGCGGCATACCTGTGTATACCAGTAGCTGGCAGACATGGGTGAGAGGATGCTCATGTACTCCTGTCCGGCTTGTGGGTTTCCCATGGCCACCTGGTTGGGCACAGTGTATACAGAATTCTGGACTGGATGGGCCATTGGTCTGAAGCAGCATGATGCTTACAAGCTTTGTCAGAGTCTGACTCTAACCATTAGCACAGGCGTAGGCAGCCC
This sequence comes from Varanus salvator macromaculatus, assembly GCA_023646645.1. Lineage (NCBI taxonomy): Eukaryota > Metazoa > Chordata > Lepidosauria > Squamata > Varanidae > Varanus > Varanus salvator. The sequence goes on along the minus strand of JAIXND010000674.1, from coordinate 58,163,277 downwards.
GGTGCCCTCAAGATATCTTACACTACAACTTCCATAATCCTTGGCCATTGACGATGCTTACTGAGGTTGATAGGAGTTGTATTTCAAAACATCGAAGGGTGTCAGATTGCCTGCCCCAGAACTAGCGTTATGCTCTTTGAGTGACATCAGAAGGCTGCTTCTCTTACTCTAACATCATTAAGTGTGTTTATTGTTTTAGATTTTATCAGCCCAAGGAATTATGTGGCTTTAATTGTATAGAGAAAAAGACACTTAAATGATAGAGGTGCTGCTTTTTTAACATCTTCCCCTCTTTTTGTGTTCCCAGTAAATTATCTGATAGATTGACATATGAATTTGATTGATTTGTTCCCCTCTCTACCAAAAATGGAACTTGAGGTTATTTCATGATTGATGTAAGCTTTTTGCGTAAATTAAGAACAAATGTCTCAAATACAAATGCCAGCCCTCCTCCCAAATCCTCCAAGTATTTGCCCTGTGGCTACTCTGACATTCTGTACTTGCCAGGGCAAAATAAATGAAAGTCTGCGTATCTGCAAGCAGGGCTGGTGCTGTCCTGAGGCAAATTGAGGCACCCACCTCAGGCAGCAGAGTTGGAGAAGTGGTAAACGTTGCTTCTCCCAGTCCTACCGGAGCATAAAGAGCCGACCAGCCACTCTCCTGCCATGGTATTTGCTGCAGTGAGAGCTGCTGGTGGGTCTCCCTGGAGCAGCTGCCCACTCTGAAAGTTCCCCTTTCACTTTTCCCCTTAACCCTGCTGCTGAGGGGCTCCAACCAACCAACCTCTTGAGAGCCCCACAGCTGGAAAGAGGCATGAGGCAGAGGCAGTGTGGGTTCTCACTTCAGGTGGTAAGACACCTTGGGCTGCAGTTGCCTGCAAGCATGATTATTTTATTAAAAAGCAGGAGATGCTTCTTCATACAGCACATAGTCAGTAGTGGAATTTGCTGCCACAAGATGTAATGCTGTAAAACCAGCTTGGACTGCTTGCTAGGGGGATTAGACAGATTCATGGGAGACTACGCTGGGGAGCATGGGTGGGATAGTGTTGTTGCATTCATGTCATGCTTGTGGGCTTTCTGAAGCATCTGATTGGCCACCATGGGAACAGAATGCCAGGCTCAATAGGCCCTTAGTCTGATTCAGCCGAGCTGTTTTTAATGGACTGCATTGCTGCATTTTGTCCATTGTAGCCTGCTTGCTGTATACTTCTGGAGCTGAATTTCAGGAGCTGGAGATTCCTGAGCTGAATCTCAGTAAGAAACACTAACTGATTTTTAAAGATAGGTATTAAGCTTTTGGGATTCTTAAAAGTTGTACAATGAAAACACATTTTTTTGCACAGGCCTGCTAGTGAAATTATTCATCTAATCAAGATTATTCAGTATCTGATTGAGTTAGGTAAGGAGTAGTAGCTAAACAGTTTATCCAAGATCATATATATCATGATTACATGAGAATCAAGAGACAGAATCAAAATTTATCTGCTCCAGGTTCTACACTCTGAAACATATTGACAGGACAATTTGTTTTATTTAGGGATTATATTGTAGGCAGCTCAAGTGCAGCCCAACAGTAAGAGGAATTTTTTCAGTGTGTTATTAAGTTTCAAACATTCTAAATAATCCAGAACAGAAGGAAGACTGGCAATTTTAATTACTGGTTGGAGCATTTCTTTTGGCTTCAAGGACAAGAGGAATTCATAGTTCGTATGGCTTTTCCTTAACTACGTAGAATTCATCTTACTGGAAAACCTGACCTCACGATATGAGGTGCCTTGCGTGTTAGATCTCAAGATGGGAACCCGACAGCATGGAGATGATGCTTCCGAAGAAAAGAAAGCTAATCAGATCCGGAAGTGTCAGCAGAGTACTTCGGCAGTTATAGGAGTCCGTGTGTGTGGTATGCAGGTGAGTTTAGGGGAAAATGGATAGGAGCAAAATGAGGTATTTGGAATGCATAGTTTTGACTTAAAGGAGGCAATGTGTGAAACCAATTTCTACTGTAATTTTTTTTTTGCAGTAGCAGAAACTTTAGCTTCTTCCTGAGACAGGTATTGAATTACTTTGAATCAGAGAAAGTGAACCACCTGGTTAGAATTGTCATGGAACAGAAGAATTAAATGCAGGCAGGGGTGTACATTTTAATTTTTTCTAAAAATAGCAAAAATGCAAGCCTCTAGAGGTTCTTTTAATACAAAGGAAGGAATTCAGTGGTGTTAATTTTGAAACAATTCTGTAGTCACCCTACTTCCCACATTTTGAGCTGAGAAATTTCCATTTTATTCATCCTCTTGCTGAAGAAAGCTTCAGAACATGGCAGTGTCATTGTAATCAGGCAGAAGGGCCACATTGGAGCAATTGCTGTTCCTTATCAAGAAAGGGGAAAATTTGATCAGCAAATCCTCTGTAGGAAATGGAGGCGGTTGTTTCCACATGCACGTGCATGGAATGCATTATGCACACAGCAGAGTGTCCTGTTGTAGCATCCTTTATTGGCAGAGTTTGGCAGATTCTATCCAGGCTAGCTTTGGATGCAAAGAACCTGTTTGTCATGAAGCATATCAGACAGAGAGTGTGTGCTTTCTGATTCAGCTTTGGATGACAGAAGTCTCCAGCCGGATCATAGATGTGCACATAGATGTGCTTAGAATAGATTTCTTGAAAGGAAGGGGGCAAAGTAGTCATGACTAACTTACCTCTCATTGGTTTCAATGGTTCTGCTCTGAAACTAGCATTGTTGTAAAGGGACATGCCAACTTATTTTAACTGCAGTAAGAAATGGGGCTTTGTAAACTTGACATTAGCGAGAGAGTGATGGTGGCAGATCCTTAGGCCTTTTTCCCATTTCAGTCCCTCTCCAGAGCATACTCAGATATAAACTCTTCAAAGAATCTTGTCTTTGTAGTGTGGACACTTTTCCCAAACAGAGTCCCTTTCACAGATAAAATGACTCCACAGAGGTAATAATGTTTTGTACTGCCTTTCGGGTTCAAGGCTCCTGAAGGTGACTTACATTAAAGCAATATAATTACATTGCGGCTGCTTCTACCCTTGGCATTTTCTGAGATAGCCTTCCCACAACAAAATCCCATCCTCATGAGGGCCTTGTGGTGGATCGCATTGACATTCATCCCATCCTTTTCCTCTTGTGCTGCCAGTTGTGCGGTCCAGTGTCCGGCTGGATGCCCTTTCTTCCCCTCCACACCCATCCACAACGGCCGCTTTTTTCGTTGTTCAGGGGCAGGGGGGGATCCGGGTCCTGTGGCTCTGCTTCAGGTGCGCCGTTCATCAATGGCATCTAGCTGTTCTGCTGCCCACATACACAGTTGTGGCTTGCTGTGGGATGCAGCAAATGGGACTGCTTTGACTCAGGCCCCTTGTATCTCGGCGGGCACTTTGCAGGCTCTTGCAAATGATGTGCGGATGGGAGAGCTTTCAAGAGAATTTTAGAAGGCGGTCACAATGTAGCACATCTCCACTTGTTTAATTGTTGCTAGATGAGGTCATGTATCTCACTTTGCCTTACTGTGTAAATATTCAATAAGAAGCATATCTGTCTGACTGGTTTATAGAAGCAACTGCCCAACAATGGCTTTTTGTTAATTTATTATATTTCTATATCGCCCTAAGCCAGTTCACAAAAGATCTATGTAAAATATTAAAGGGAGTAGTATTGCTTGCCACAGTCAGTATGCCATTCATAGCCTGCCTGCCTTCCTTGATTGATTGATTGATTGATTGATTGATTGTTTTTGTATGCTGCCCCAAACCCTAGGGGCTCTCTGAGCAGCTCACAAAAATGTGTGACCAACTATTTATCCAAGTGTTTCTGAAGTCCTCGTGGGGAGCATATTTCTGTTAGCCGCTTTCTAACAAACAGATGTGGAGAACCTTTATTTTTCTCTGCTGGAGATAAGCTAGTACAATCATTTCAGTTTGGTCTTCATTATCCTTCTAGCAGATACCTACATGATTGGAAGATAGCTTCCGTATTCTGGCTACTTGTGTCAAATGCTAGCTTTCTTCTGTCAACCATCCTTTGTGTGATGTAGACCCACACAGTAATTTTCCTTAAAAATACATGTTTTTTCTTCATGGGCATCCCACTGGGCATGACAAGCAGCAAGTCCAATTGGCAGTGGTTTTGCATCAGAATTAATGAGCACAGGCATGATACCTTTGTTAATGGGCTGAGTACCATTATGCATGTCATAACTTGACTTTGGAAATGGCAGCCAAAGAAATGTCTAATCCTACTTATATTCTTCAGTCTTATTTTCTAAATAGAAAAAAATAAACCTGAAGAGTTTGTTTTGCAACTAAAAAACAACACGTATTGAGGAATAGGGGACTGCTACAATATACCACCTCTACTTTTAGCTACCTCAGAGGATTTTTGCAAAAAATGATTCTGAATTATTTCAAGAAGAAGAATCCTGATTCTTCTGGACCAGTAAATTTCTTAGCTGAAGTCCCATACATACTTAATTGGGGAATAAATGCCTTTATACTCAGCAGGACTTACTTTTGAAGGGACATGTAGGAAACTGCACTGGTAAGAGGTTTAATTCAGAGTTACTTCTGAATTCAGTGCCAATAAATCCTCTCTTGCCTTGTATTTTCTACAGGTTTATCAGCCAGGTACTGGCCAGTTAATGTTTATGAATAAGTACCATGGAAGGAAGCTTTCTGTCCAAGGATTTAAAGAAGCACTTTATCAGTTCTTTCATAATGGCAAATACCTGCGACGAGAACTCTTTGAACCTGTTCTAAAGAAACTGACTGAATTAAAATCGGTCTTGGAGAAACAGGAATCATACCGCTTTTACTCCAGCTCTTTGCTCATTATTTATGATGGAAAGGAGTTACAAGATGTAGCTGTGGACTCTGACCCAGAAGACCTCGAAGGTCTTTCAGAGGAGTCATCGGATGAATCAGCAGGCGCATATGCTTACAAGCCCACTGCTAGCTCTGTTGATGTTCGAATGATAGACTTTGCCCACACAACATGCAGGTATTATGGAGAAGATAGTGTGGTGCATGAGGGCCAAGATACGGGTTATGTTTTTGGACTTCAAAACTTAATAGTTATTATAAAAGAAATAAGGGACGAAAGCAGCGAATAAACGTTTAGAATGCAAAACAGTAGAAAGTGCTATAGTGACTCTTTGTATTCCAGACATATTGACCACTTTCTGGTGGTAGCAACCTGTACAGAATCTGTGGGGATGGCCCCATCAGAGTCAGAGCTGTGCAAAAGAGGGCATTTCCTTTTAGTGGTGCTAGAGGTAGCACTGACACATCTGGGTATCTTTCTTATTTATTTTAACTCTCTCGTAAACATTCCACATTTGATTATTCAAATACCTCTGTTATTCCTGTGTGTATATGTACCAATAAAATTCTTTTTGTTCATTGTAAATGATAATGTTGTCTTTCTCAGCTTGGTTATTTATTAAATAAAGCACAGAGTATCACTTAGGTTAGATGGGCTTCCCCTTCAGGCCTCCTTTACAAAATAAATTACTTATTTGCAGAAAGTGACTCAAGTGTATTCCTGATACTATGTTTGGCCCCAGTCATTTGGCAGGAAGAAGCGGGAACTCCCCAACCCAGTGTTTACTAGGAGCAGGAACATGGGCGTTGGAGGAACACCTCTGATCAGTAGATCACTGAACTGATCTACTAATCAGGTGTGGAATCCTTCACACTGTTTTTAAGATGCCAAATATTGCCGAGGGGCCCTTCCAGATTGTACCAAATCATTGCCAACTACTGTTTCCAATTTACCAGATAGGGCCAGTGTGTCTGTATCCTCCCCATTTGCTGTGCTGTTGTGGAGCAGAATGTTTGGTACTTTTCTCCTTGGCTGAGGTTCCCTCTACCTGATTTTTCTTGGCACTGGAGCCACTTACGTGTCAAAATTTTAGCTTGGGAACTGAACATGCCTTTTTTTTCCAGTAGCCTGCTGAGAATTTCCACTTTTCTCAGTGGGATTTCTTGCCCTTCATCAGCTCTGGGGAATGCAATTTGGATTCAGTGCTTATTTTATGCAGTTTTGAATCCTGAACCAAGTCAGTATGACAGATACGTCTTAACACCATGGCCACGCACAGTTTGCAATGACCAAAAATAGAACATATTTTTAAAAATTCATTCTTTTAAGGTTAGTTTGAACCCATGTATTAAAAACACTGGGGAATAAACCCTAGAGAAAAAGTAATACTAATACATTGTATAAGCACAGCAAATAGTCATTGTGCACAGTACTTACCTACATGACAAATAGTATAAATAAAGAACACCTCTCTCCAATAACTAAAGGCAGGAAACAGAAAAGGGCCCTATTTGTGAAAGTAGCAACCCTACTGTTGCTGATTGTGGTTTGATAGCTTTCCAACAGACCCTGTAGTTCTTTTCACTGTTTATTGGACTGCTTGCTTACTAAAGCCGTAATCCTATATACATGGGCATAAATCCTGTTAATGAAATTGGGCCCACTTCTGATAGACATGTATTGGATTTCATTGTCAATGTGCGACGTACAGACATATCTATATATCACAAATCTGAAAGATTTAACAGTAGTTCCAAATTATATTTAAAATTACATGTATATTACCATTTTAACAATAAGATTTGCAGTTTATACATTCAGTCATGGCATTTTGTCATATTTACCATAGGTACATTTTGCCCAATCTACTCCTTTTTAATGTGCTAATTTTCTATGTGCAGGGTTTTTTTTCCAATCAAATTGGGGTGTTCCAGCACTGGAGGTAGGCACCTTGGCTGTGGCAAGTGAGTGTAGCCTGTGATGTTTCCCTAAGTTAATTTTTGTTATCTTTTCTTATAATAAAGCAAATACAAAAGCCAAAACACTTGAGTAGTGATACTAAGATGGTAGCGAAATTATATCCTTCCTGAAGTATTCCCATAAATAGCAGATTTGCCCACACATGTCAATTTTCATCAAATTTTGTCCCTTTGCTGCCGGTCACCCAGTTGAGTCAAAATCTGGATTTCTTGGGATGACTCTAGACTTTGAGAATGAGAACTAAACTTTCTGCCAATAGTGTTGGTGCCCTTCCTGAAAATATTTTGTGCTTCTGCCCAGATGACGTTAACTGGAAGACTGCTCAGTATTCAGTGTTGGAGAAATGTACACAATTTTATGAAGCACTTGACCATGCTGGCTTGGGTTGATGGGAGTTACGGTTTAACACATTGGAAGGCACTAAGTTGGAAAGGGCTGTGGATACTTTTAGGAAGACACAGACTGTCCGCACTGAAAATCTTCAGTTTACTGGTTGCCCAACTCCCTGCTCTTTTATTCTCAACCTCATTATCGTGCAGCTGAGCACTCAAGAACACAGCACAGCACCACAGCACCTCTGTGTGCTCAGGTGTTCAGCCATTCTTGCACATGCCAACATGCACAGATGTGTGCATATACGTGCTGCAGAGGTGCAGGCCACAAACTGCAGCTGCTGTTTCCACCTTCAGCATTGCACTGACCTCTTCCTTTTAGATGCCCAGCCGACTTCCTCTTGCCTTCCCTTTGGCTGCTTCTCTAGATGAGAAGGTGTGTGCCTGAAAGCCTACAGGTGGTAATGGCTCAGAGGGTGCAGGCTGCCCTGTGCCTGAACAGAGAGACTGGGGCCTCTAGGTGGGTGTCTTTGTAGCCCCAACAGCAAAACGGGGGCTTCCCACCTTTCCCCGTTTTTGTTGCAGCTAGTTTGGATAGCTTGGCTTCCTTTCTTAACCACAGCAATGCAATATACAAATGATATACAAATGGAAAGAGCTACAATTGTTGGTTTTCCATAGCAGAGGGGAAGAAAGATGAACTGCTTGGTAGTCCCAGTGGCCAACTGTATATGTGAGTCTTTTATTGGGGACACAGATCGCAACCCTGCATGATTATTTATTTATTTTACTTATTAAAAGCTTTTGTATGCTGTCCTATTATACAAGATCTCAGGACAGCTTACAATATTTAAAAAACAAAACTACAATTTCAATACATAATAGAACAGAACAATAAATCACAAAACAAACAGAGCCACCATTACCACCATTTGTGGATTTTTACCATTCTCTACCCAACAGATGGGCAGAGGATGGGGTGGCTGGAGGGAGTCACTGGGGCAGTGGGTGGGGGCTTGGGTGGACTCTGGGGGATGGTGGAGGACAGGAAGGCCTGGAGGAATGTTGTCCATGGGGTCGCGAGGGGTCGGGTGTGACTTTGCGACTAACAACAACAAAAGTGGCTCCATATAAAGCAAGGAGTATATTAGACCATCATATGGTCAGAATTCAGGGAACTTATTTACCTGAGGAATGTTGTCCATGGGGTCACGAGGGGTCGGGCGTGACTTTGCGACTAAACAAAGCAACAGATGATCAAGTGGCTCTATGTCATCATGGTTTCCATGCTCCCCACTTAGTCTTCCTGCTACTGAGAAACATTCCGTCAGCCCCCATGCCTCAAATTCAATTCCAAGGTGCTTGGTTCCTTGCCTATGTCACCTGCCTCTTCCTCATCGGCCTGCATGTCTGCTGCTAAGCAGCGAAGGATAATAGAGGCTGGATGGCTGGAGATGCTCTCAGTGTTGCCACTCTTTCCAGGGGACTCTGGTAGTTGAATGCCAGGACCATGGAAACCACCCACCTTGGTTTGGCCAACACAACAAGCCATGGTGGTCCAGAAAGACCCTAGAAGAAGCTGTAGTTTCATAGTGTAGTCCCCAAAGATCCAACTTACCCCATGGTCCAAATACCATGACTGACTTTGAGCAATACAGCAGGTCAAGACTGGTCAAAAAACCCACAGTGGCTTGTCATGATGCTACAGAGCGGTATATAAATATACGTGATAGTGGTAGAATGCTCCCCCTCAGCTGTGCACTTTTTAAAGAGGGAACTTCTTCAGCATTATGCTCCTTTTCAAACTGCCTTGTTGAGTTGTCCCTGAAATACCCACTTTGCTCATCCATAGAGCCCCTATCCTTTTTTATATATCCTGCTTCTCAGGGGTACAGGAATGAGTGAGCCCCTGGCTCACATTCTATTGTGTAACTATTTTGTTTTTGTAAGCTGTCCAGAGACTTTTAGTATTGGGACGGCATAGAAGAACTTTAAATAAATAAATAATGTATACATAAATAAATAAACAAACCCACAGTCTAAATGTTCCAGGACATTGTCAAAATCTGCCCTGTCCCAAACTTTCAACATTATTATTTTTACTATCATTTCTATACTGCCTCATAGCCAAAGTTCTCTGGACTGTTTACAACAATCCATAAAACATGATGATATCATACAGTAAAAATATAGAAACAGAGAAACATTAACAAGTATAAAACAGGCAAAACAGTCATTCAAAGTTGAAGGGCCACCACAGAGACCCACCCCCCTTTGTTGCCACCCTCTGAGGCGCCATTAGGCTTGACACTCATGGGGAGGCCCCAGGGTTGATCGTAGTGTCCAAATGGATTGCAGTTGGGAGAGGTGCTCCAACAGGTGTTGTCCCAAACCATGTAAGGCATTATAGGTTAAAACCAGCATCTTCAATTGGGCCTGGAAGCACATAGGCAGCCAATGCAAGTGGGCCAGGACTGGCCTTTTGTGTTCAGACCTGTGGGTCTCAGTTATTACTCCGGCTGCCACATTCTACATAAGCTGCAACTTCTGAATCATCTTCAAGGGCAGCCCCATCCAGAGAGCACCCACAGTGATCTGATTTAGAGGTTACCAGAGGGTAGATTACCAAAGCCAGTTTATCCCTGTCTACACAGGACATAACTGGCTATCAACCTAAGCCAGGAGTTGGCAACCTTTAACACTCAAAGAGCCATTTGGACCTGTTTCCCACAGAAAAGAAAACACCGGAAGCCTCAAAACCCTTTTGACATCTAAAATGAAGATAACACTGCATATATCGTTTTCCACCTTTATGCTATGTATAAAAAAACTATAGTGTGTTGCATTTATGAAATCAATGAACTGCTACAGAGAAAACCATTTTTTATTTCTGCATGCAACAAAAACATTTTGAACTCCGAAAACAAGACACTGGGTTGAAGGTTACTTTCAAATAAAATACTCAATGTCTATTTGAGTCCTCCTTGTATTTATGAAATAAAGCTGAACTTAAACTATCCACCTGCAGCAAGCCAAAAATGCGGTCTGCTTCCGTGTGCCCTCATCCTTTTATCACGTGTACTGGAGGGTGCAGTCAGCTGTCAACCTGAATAAAAAAAGGACTAACTGATACTTTCATACAGTAACTAGAGTTTCTGCAATACAACAAATATAAACAATAGTCTGGTGAAATATTGAACAAACATCCCTCTCCTAATGTAATAATGTTGCTGGAATTTTTATAAGAATCTTCTTAAAACAAGGAAGTAGATCTATATCTTCATTATGATTTAGCTGCAGCTCTTGTTCAGTCACTAAAAACTTTTATTTTTAATCTTACATTATAAACTAGCAGGACTCCTTTCATATATTTTGAATAGAACAGCTTCCTGCAGAGTCAAAGTCAGTGCTAAAGGGCTGCATGCATTAAAGAGCAAACCCCATAAGTTCGTCAGCAGTAAAAGCAAATGAATCTACCCACATACCATGAAACACTTGGTTTTCTTCAGAAACTTTTCTTTTCTTCAATGTATCCATGGTTGGCCTACTGGGGGGGAAAAGCTCAGTAAATCGGCGTGGGTCGCATATCGGCGGCTGTGACGCGTATTTTGAGCGACGGAGCTGCAGCAGAGGGCTTCAAGGGTCAAGTGCAGCTCCGAAGCCATGGGTTGCTGACTCCGACCTAAGTTAAGAGAAGGCACTCCAAGCTGCTGAGGCCATCTGAGCCCCTAACACTTGATCTGTTGCTGTCTCTGGCAAAGACAGATCACAGAAACCCCAAGCTACAAATGTGCTCATTCAGGGAGCAGTTACAATTTTTTTTCTATAAACTTTTCTAAAAACGAGCTTGGGGTAACAAAAGGCCCCCCAGGTTTGCATAAGAATAGTTTTGTGGGGTGCTTTTCTACAGTACTCAGCAGATTGTGCAACCATCTAGAAAGTAAAACACATCATAAAACACTGGAATTATAAATACATGATGTCTTTTAAAATAAAATCTTAGAAGAAACAGGTAATAATTAACAGTTCACATGAAATCAGAACAGGTCTCAAAACCCCGACAAAGCAGGCAGGTCCATCCTTTGCAAAGAAAAGAGCGCAAGCATTTTCCCTGACTACAAAGCCAAAATGTTTCCCCTACCTATGAGCGCCACAGTGTCGAAGCAACATAAGCAAAGGCCCTGCTCCAGTGAGGCGGATATGAACAGTCCTCTCAGGGAGGGGGAGATCTGAAGCAGAGGTTTCATGGCTAGTCTCCATGGATGAGAGGAAATATGGGAGGGGGGAGGCTCTTTTGGGGGTGCCCAGGCCACTGAGGACTTTGAAAGTTAAAACCAGCACCTGATCCTGGAAATGAATCAGCAACCAGCAGAAATGAGCAAGAATAGCAGTAATGTGATTTCTGTCATCAGTTCCTGTAGACAGATGGGCTGCAGAATTTGGTAACAGCTGCAGCTTCCAAAACATCTTCAAAGGCACTCAGTGAGCTGCCAATTTGCAATAATCCACATGGAAGATTACCAAAGCATGGAGGACGGCAGTAAGAGCTGCATCCAAGAAAAAAAGATGTCGCAGGTATTCATCAGGGAGAACAGAAAAAAAATATATAATAGCAATAATAGCCAGTGCAATCTCCTGAGCATCAAGCAGCGGAGCAAAGGGCACTCCCAGACTATGAAGTTGAGCGTGGTCCATCCAGTAAGCAGGGTGGGGAAGCTCCAGCCTGGAGGCCAGATGTGGCCCTCCAGGCTTCCGCGGATGCCTATTATTGCTCCCTCAGTGGCTAACTCCCTTTCCCCAGCCACTGATCATTTGGTGACTTCTTGGTTTGTGTTCTGTTAAATGGTTGAAATGCCTCTCCTGTAGTTTATTTCCTGGCAGAAAGAACTTTAAGCTCAGAGGTGCAGGTACTGGATTTCATAAAGATATTTTGGCTCCACCCATTTTGCATTTGGCCCCACCCACCTCTCAAGAGCCTCGTTGAAACTGAATTTGGTGCTCCAGCTGAACGAAGTTCTCCACCCATCCTAGTTCCTGTGATTCTCTAACCGTCACCCCTTCTGCCTTGTTGGAATTCAGCTCCATCTATTGTCCTTTATCTTGCCCTTGGGAGAGTCTCCACACACTGGACCTGAACAGCTACCAGTGACTTCTGCATGTGATAAAATGAATCACAGTGTGAGAATACCAATGGTGGCTCACACTGAACCATAGATTTGATGGTCCAAGACATTAACCCAATCTGAGACCAGAGCCAGGTGAATTGAAAGCACAGTATCTTCTGCATATGAAATAGGCTTACAGTTGCCAAACCTATGAATGAATTTTCTCATCATGGATTTCCAAGGTGAATGGAGACTTTCTGCTCTTCTGAGCTTTTACTCCAGAGGGCATGACTAGATCTATTGGGCTTCCGTAACATGATGCTTCATATTGGCTGAGCATTAGGAGATGCGCCTTAATAGTAAGAACTGTTTGATCTTGGCATCCACTGTCATTCTGGAAGGATGGTCCTTGCCGGAGGTCCTCAAGCAGGGGCGGAAAGCTGTCTGCTGGGGATGCTCTAGATTTTTTGGTATCAAATCGCAGATTGGACCAGATGAACCACGAGGCATCCAACCAGCATGAGATGCCATGGCAGGACCATGAATTTTAGTGAAATAATCTTGCTTTGTTGTGAGTTGAATGAATTAGTTCATGATGTACAAAAACTCAATTTGGGCAATACCTCTATTAGGAGCAACAAAAATTCCATAGAAAGTAGTTCAGGACTCTTCATCAAGCTAGGTGGTGGAAAAAGCAGTACCCTTCAACTTAAGAAGAGTTCTGGAGACCTTAGAAGCTTCCATAAGCCCAATCTATGGAATGCTCTCCCCAGAGAGGTCCGCCTGGTGCTGTCGTTATTTGTTTTTCAGCGCCAGGCAAAGACCTTTTTATTCAAGCGTCATTTTAATTGTTAATGTTATTTATTTATTTTATCTTTTGGCCAGGGCGACTTAAATTATTTTTAAATTATACTGTTTTATATTTATGACTGTGAGCCACCCCGAGGCTTCGGAGAATGGGGCAGCATAGAAGTTTTCTAAATAAATAAATAAAATATGTTGGTGGAATTTTAGTTGGTCTGAATAAGGACTTTTCTTGTGGGCCAAGTCATCTTTGTGACTTTGAAAAAAAATCCAATTATATTTTCCAGTGTACAGGGGAAGGAGAATTCTGATCTGTTCCCTCTGAGGAGAATTTATTAGTACAATCATGAACAAAGTCAAACCTTTAGATTAGGTGGAGCATAGCCAGGTCATTCCAGTAACAAAACAACCTCTGCGACACACCTTAGAAGCATCAGGAAATATTTTTTTTAAAAAAAATTAAATGGGATGCCTTTGTTCTTTCCTTGTTCATTGCAATAAACATGTTTTCCACCTAGATCTGTATTAGCTGCTGGAACCATGCAAATATATACTTCATGGATCATTTCACATACCTGTCTTGTATCATTTGATCTCAGTCTCATTGCTCAGATTGGTCTACCTCCAAGTGAGTCTTGAAGCAGAATGTGTGCAGCTGCTTTTATCAAAAAGGATTGTGTTGTAAGTGATATAGAGAAGTAGTACCCAAAGAGTTTGACTTGTGATGGCTCTGACTTTCACACATGGCTTTCACACATGTGGAGCTCCCAGGTAAAAGAGGGCCGAAGAGAGAGAAGCTGGGTAGCGCCTTCTAAAGTTCCACTGCATTTTAAAAACATGCAGTTGTACATTTATGATGGACCAAGGGCTAACTGTGGTGTATTCATCAGTGTCTGAACGTGATTTTTTGGAAAAGGTGAACAAAAAAACTTTAAAAATAGAATCTATTATGCTTTAGGATGGCTGTGAGCCCTGCTTTACAGAGAACAGTCCTATTTGGTCCAGGTTGGGCTTGGATCTAAGGTGGGCAAGAAGGGGCCAGGAAGTTCTGCCATGATAGTTAGTATCAGGACTGCAAACTGTGCAGACAACCAGTTCACCTGCCAACCATCTTCTCCATTGCTGTAAGATCTACCGGGATTTATTTATTTATTTATTTATTTATGGATTTATATCCTGCCTTTTTCCTACAAAGGGCTCAAGGCAGCTTACATCATTCTCCTCCTCCATCTTATCCCCACAACAACAACCCTGTGAGGTAGACAGTCTGTGAGAGGCTGAGAGGCTGTGGCTGAGAGTCTGTGGCTCACAGGCTGAGAATCTGTGGCTGGCCCAGAGTCACCCAGTTGGCTCCATGGCTGAGCGAGGACTAGAACTCAGATCAGAGTCCCAGTCCCATGCTCTTAACCACTGCACCACACTGGCTCTCATAACTCAACTGGGTTGCAGTTTGGTTGTTTGGTTTGCTTGCTTGCTTGCTTGCTTATTTTACTGTCCAGTAGCCAAAGCTCTCTGAGCAGTTTACAACATAAAGTCATCACTTCTAACTTTGCACCTCTATTTATAAATTAGCACTTGCCAATGTTATGCAAGTCTGTGTCATCTTTAGTCCTCGGTTTTGGTGATGGGTCAGTGACTATCCTTGTTGTACATGTTGATTCTGCAGCCATTTGTGTCTTTTCTCATGACTGTCACAGAATGCTTTTTACTCTGGAAGGGTAAAGTCGCCACAGCCTATAAGCACAACTAATGGCCATTAATAGATGCATCCTAATTTCCTCTCTAAGTTCTAAATGACAGCTGGGTTCTTCTCTGTGGTCTCTGTGTATCACACATATGGGCTCCTTGGAGCACGGAACACCACTTGAAGAATGACAATCACAGGTAAGCAACCTGACTTTACTGGTGCTCCTTTAGAAGGTTTAACCCATCGCTCCTTTCAGACCTATCAAGCATAGCTAGTGATGAGGAATCCTGGGTGCTGGGGGCCAAAACATCTGGAAGACTGCACATTGTCCATCCTGGTCTGGATTAGAAAAGCCAACCAAGGCAGTGGGCACTGCTGTCCCATGTGAGCTTAACCCTGTACACTAATTGTGCATTGTTGAATAATCAATAATGGCAGGATGCTGGAGAAACTGGCGAAGGTCCAGACTCGCCAAGCTGAATCTATTCTCCTTTGCAATCCATAGAACAGTGGATTTATTGAGTCTTTCCAGCTCAATGAGAGAGAGCCAGTGAGGTATAGTGGCTAAGGGGGCTGGACTAAGATTCAGGAGCGTTTGGGTGATGGTCCTTACTTGGCTCTGAAGCCCACTGGGAGACCTTCGGCCAGTTACAAGCTCTCAGCCTAGCCTACCACACAGGGCTGTTGTTATGAGCCTAAAATGGAGATGAGCAGAACCGTGTGAGCTGCCAGGGGTTCCTTGGCAAAGAAAGAAGGGTGAGATATAAATGCAATGCTGCTGTTGTTGTTGCTGTTACTAATTTCAGCGGCAAGTGCAAGTGCAGCCAAGTGCAACTAATCAAATCTGCATCCAGTCCAAAGAAATCTAGCCTGGAAAGGCCCTCAAGGAGGAGGAAGGTAAAAGGCAGGCCAGTTCAGTCACTTAAGAGCCAAAGCAGCATTTGTGGAAAACAGAGTGATCGATTTAGGCATCCTTTGGTCCTACATTTAAGGTATATGCAACACACTGAGAAGAACTGGGGTGGCATTTTCTCACAGTGTGATGAACTCTCTGACTGCTAATTTGCTTGAATGTATTAGTTAGCCAGCTGTTCCTCTTTGCAAACATTACAGCCATCCATGACTACTAGCCATGAAGGCTCTTACACTGGCTCCAGTACCAAAGGCAGATCCTGCTGTATTCCAGTTGCTGGGAAAGATGCAGGAAGGGGCGGTTGCCCTCGTGTCTTGTTGCTGTGCTTCTCGTGGGCGCTTGGCTGGCCATGGTGGGAACAGACGGCTCGCCTAGATGGACCTTCGATCTGATCCAGCACAGCTCTTCTTCTCTCCTAATGCCAGAATGATGATCCCACTGGAGGCAACAGACTAACTCAGCCTCACTAGTGTGCCATTTTGAACTCTCCTTTATTTTAGAGCTTATTTCTTGCTTTCTTTCTCAGTGAATAACTAGGCTCGTCATATCACCAAGTCCTTAGCACAAATGCTGAGATTCAGCACTCGGTTTGCCACTTGTCATAACAGGGGATGAAAGTGGGGAAGCCGCCTGGCACTGCAAGTAAAGAGGTGCCAGTGTGGCTTGGTGGGGAGACGGGAAGAAAGTCACACTCCCCATGAAAGGTGTCAACCAGCCACTGCTTCTGCTGACTTAACTGACAGGTGAAAGCCAGAAAGAACAAGTTTCAGGAGCTTCCCGGCAAGAAAATAAACTGGGGGAGGGAGCAGGAAATAACCACCATCCAAGCTGAATGACATTATAGAGTGGCTACTGTACGAGTAAACTTTGTTTTCCTTCTTTGCTTCCCGTCCTGAAGTCCTTTCTTGCCATTCCTCTGCCCGCAGAATGCCAGTTACATAACTGCTTCTTCTGGCTTTGCCAGCGTTAAGCACCATTAGTCTGTGGGTGGAAGTACAGAGTGTGATTGTTTAAGCAAAGTCTGTCTTTTATTGCACAAGTATCCAGGTGGTACAGATTGTTAGCAGTAGTTATTGGAAAGGCTTGGCAGGAGAGATGGAGGCTGGCATGGCTCGCGGAAGGCAGCTTCCCACCATCTCCAGGGGTAGCTGCTCTGGTTTCTGACTGGGAGCAGAGTGCCTGGGATGGCTGCCCCGCTGTTCTGGAAATCACTCTGTCATTTTAAGATCACTGTGCCTTCGAGAGCCTCCAACATGCTTTGTGTCACAAGAATGTCGGGGGTGGGGTGAGGGCTCTAAAAAAATCATTACAGACTTGCTGTGCAGCATCGAAATGAATGTTTGATTCAGGGTGGCTAAGGACAGCCTTTGCTTGCAAACCAAGCTCCAATGTGCTTGCCTCGAAGTCTCGTGCTCAGAACCCAGGACAGCAGCCCAGGTGGCTGCACCAAACCTGCAGGTGCTCTCATCACGCTTTGTGCCAGTGATGCACCGCATGCTTCGAGAGCATCAGAGGAACAAGGTTTCAGCAAATTGCGCAGCCGTGGCAGTGGCAGCCGGATGCCTGTGCCAGGACAGAAAGCAGAGGAGGAAAGGGCTTGCTGGAGGGAGGGACACAAGAAAGCTGCACTGTCCTGTTCTGATACTCAGGCCCTCGTGGTGACAGCTCTCCCAGCCCACTCGCATTGCCATCCTCCTGATGCCATCGTGAAATGCAGGCTCCAATTACTGCTTTGTTTGATAATTCAGGAGACACTTGAGCCTGTGGTGAGTGAGTATCATCTGTCAGCATGTGAAGGACAAAGAGCACTGGATGGGAAATTCCGCTTCAGGGAGCAGCTCACATCTACGCATGGCTGCAAACGTGCAACAAACCGAAGGGAGGGTGGGAAACAGGAGAACAAAGGACGTCCTCGGGTTATAACCAGCTTAGAAGATGATCCAGCATGGCCGTTTCCTTAGAAGGCAGATCGGGAAAAAGAGGGAGAATGCCAGGCACTCCCTGCCCTACTAGAAGGCCTGTGCTTCTCCCGTTCATGACAGCCAGGCACGATTTCTCCAAGAGGCCAGTGCTAACTGTGCAGAAGGGGGTAATAAAACTGCTGGGTAAGGTGCAGATCAGCTGCAGAAGGTGAAGCTGGGAGGGAAGCTTATCTCTGTGCCTGCAGAGGTGAAGTCAGGCAACTGCCTCAGCAACATGCCAAGCTGCACGTTGATAAGGGCTGTCTGGGAGATGGAATGTTTGCAGGGGGACTTTGAAATCCCCGCGGAGGAGGAGGAGGAGGAGGAGAGTGCCTGGAACTGCCCGGCTGGGAGGCCAGCTCCATCACCCTTCAACTTGCTGCTGTTCCATGGATCCGTTTGAGTAAAGGCCAGCTCCCGATCAACCACAAATAAAAGGGACAATTGGGATACTTAAAAAAAGAACAATGAAGAAAAATGCTTTCTGTTTTCTCTGCAGTTTGAAAGGAAGATTTCCCACCACACTGGGCTTGCTAGAAATATTCGGCCTAGTTTGAAGAAGTCCGGCACCCAATCTCCTGCTCTGTGAGAGTGCATCAGTTCACTGAAACACGGCTTTTCCAGTGGATGGATCTTGACTCACAACTTGGTCACACCACAACCCCATTCTGTTTGCTCTGTACTCCCCCCTCCCCCCTGCCTGCCAAGACGGAGAAGAGGAAGCAAAGAGAGAGGTTTAAAATAGAGGAGGAAGTTCGCACACACATAGCCCCATGCTGGAGGTTGCAGTTAAATGTGAGTCCTACATCTGAAAAGGGTGGGGCATAAGGACCGTACCAAATCAGTTTGACAGTCATCTGGTCCAGCACTTTGTTCACACAGTGGAATAATTATGTCCCCAGGCTCACTTTCCCCAGCAACTGGTACAAAGTGGCATATTGCCTCTGCTACTGGAGATAGCAAATAGTCATCGTGACAAGTTGCCAATCATCAAATGGCACTGAGAGAGCTTCTGTTGAAAGTACAAGTTGTGCTGATGTGGCTCATTTCAAAGGACCTGGCATCAGAGCCGTCTTAAGAGGCAAAGCCCTTTTGTTGATAACACTAGGACAATAAACTGGGGTCATTAGAAATGAAGGCATCATTCCAAAATCAAAAAATGCTGCCTAGCTTTTCGATCACCTTCCGGGATTTGATGATGCCAGAACTTTTCACTCTTGGTACTTTCTGCGTCAAAACAGTCATGAACCCCTTTGCTATCAACATGTTTGGCATGAACACCAGTAGTTCTAGCTGCTGTACTGATGTGGACATTGATCGTTTCTTTCATGGAAGGGAGTTATTTTGTTGATTCCCTACTTGGACAACTGCCCCCTTGGTTGCTCCTATTCCAATAGAGTTACTAGTGGTTGTAATCCCTGCTCAGCACTGCACTTTCTTCTCCAGTGGGTTCGATAAAAGGTCCAGAATTCCACCCCAGCCTGTCCAGCAACTTTTCAGATAATGACCCAAGATGCTCCTTCTCCGACATGGTACCCTGTGGATGTATTGACACACATCTTCCATCCTCCCCAGGGAATGGAATATAATAGTCCAATGCATTTCCTGGTCACCAGGCTGGGAAGGGTAATGCTGGTTGGAGGTTATGAACATTGTAGTCCAACACATCTGGAGGACACAAGGTTGGGGCAGGTAATACAATGCAGCACCATAACCTTTGAATAATAAAGACACCACCACTTTGGATTAAGACATTATCCTTTTGCTAGGAGGGACAGATTCAGTAGGCTCTTCAGTCTTCCAGAGTACTCCCTCTGAGAGCAAAGAGCAACCACAAGAGCATGGAGTTTCCCCTGGAGATGTTGAGAAGAGTCCTGCAGCCTGATAACCTGCCAATAGCTATGCGAGGTGAACTCGGGAGAAATCAGGGAATGGGCCCAAAAGCACATCTCCCTTTTCTGCAGAGAAATCACAGTTTATGGATACAGGTGTGCAGCCTGGTCCTTGGCCATGACAAACACTTCGCAGCATTTTTATCATCTACACTTCCTTTGGGTCGCTCTAACTTTTGTTTGCCTTACAGGGATCATTATCATGTGGAAGCAATGCTGGACAGAATATGGGAGGCTCCCCCATAATACTTATAGTTTGGTTAGATGAACTTTGGGAGGGGGGTTACATCTTTTATCCCTTTCCCACCCACCGCCATTGTTTCCTCCAAGATACTCAGGACAGCATGTATGGGAGTCCTGCCGTTTTTTCATCACAGCCATCCTGGGTTGCATTTGAGGCAGGGCAAAAGTGGCTAGTAATGCGGTAGCCTTCATAGTGGCATGAAAAGGCCACCCAAGTACCTCTGGTCTAGCACATTTCATCCATCACACCGCACTGGTTCACTGTGGAGAACAACCTTGCTTAGGGCTTAGGACGGCTATGCAGAAGCTTAAAGCTCTGTGGCCAGTGACTGAGAACAGAATCCCAGTTAATCAGAGGGGCTGAATAAGGTCCAGAAAGAAGAGAGATTTGAGGTTCATTCAGAACGAGGGCTCTATCCAGGCAGGAACACAGCCGTCAGCAGCTTCCGATAGCTTTCTTTGGGAACCTGCACACTCTAGCAATAAAGTATGGCAGAATCTCCATCAGCAGTCAGGAAATGGATTAAGAAAGGCAGGCAGGTTGCTTGGCCAACTGCTCCTTAAAACGATTAGGGTTTGGGCTTAGGACCAAGTAAGGGTGGGCACAGAGTACTCATGCTTCTGTAAGAAATAGAAAAGCGGGTATTGCAGAGGTATCAGCTGCTGATCCTGTTGATCGCTTTGAGCAACAGTATCCTTGCAGAGGCTGTTATTAACAAGCCCAGCCACCCTCAACCTAGGTCCCTCCAAATGTTTGAAGACTACAGCTCCTGGCGTTCTTGACCAACAGCCTTGCTGCCCAGAGCTCCTGGGAGTTGAGGTCCAAAGCAATGGGAAGGTCCCCGTTTGAGGAAAGCTGCACTAGTCTAAATTCAAGCTGGCTGAGCCCTGCCTTCCTTGACAAGGACTGTGCTTACCACATTGTTTTGCTATATTGGACATGCTCTTTGCTTGGTTTTTTTCTTGTCCCAATGCAGTACATGGTGAGTACCTGGTTAAGCTTCTGCCCTTAGATTTATTTATGTGGTTCTATCTTCAGTTGCTTTTTCCCTTGAATTAGAAAAAAAGAGCAAAAAAATAAATAAAAAATCCTTCCTTCAGGAGTCTGGTAGAGTAGAGCTTTTCCCACTTGGCCATATTGAAAATCTGCATTTGCGGTAAGACAGTGCCAAGAGCTAACCACAAGGCAATGTTAACATTTGCTGATAAGACTGCCTTAGCATCCTGTAGTCATTGTAGTAAGATACGGCTGAATACTGGCTCAAATCTACAAGACTTGGCCTTGCTTCTGAAGCTCTTGGCACCACTTTACACTGCAATGTGTTATTCAGCAGATATACCATGCAGGAGTTTCAGGTCCAAATGCAGTCTCTTTTTCTAGCCTGGGTTATGTCCTGGCTTTCCTCCTCCCAGGGAACAGAATGGCAAACCAGCCGCAAGCAAAGTTTTTGCTTTCCTCCAAGAGATTATGGGCACAGGTACAGTCTGCATGGAAACTCACATGCAGTTTGTTCTCGCAGGATACAGGAAGATGAAGAACAACCTGACGCAGGTCTCTCTCTCCCTGTACTTGTAACAGGAACTTCATGTGGAAACAAGTCTTCGTGGAGGATCTTAGAGCAGAGCAGGCAGCGCAGAATCACTAAAATCTCTGGGAGAACTTCATGGATTCTAGTCCTCATGTCAGATAAAGAGGGTCTGACTCGGTCCAGCTTACACACCATATTTTGACTGATCTGATGGTGCCGTGGGCAGTCTTCCTCTTCCTCACTGGCATTCATTGCGAAATGAAGTGCTTTGCTAGAGACCGGGCCCCTGAGGCTGCCACCCTCCCCCCCATATCATTGCAAAATATTCATTTCCTTCATGCAGCCAGTGAGGGCACCGGAGCAGCGAGGGGGCGGTCTCCTGTTACATGAGTTCCCTCCTTGGCCATGCGAATCTCCCCAAAGGCAGCTTCCGATCGCTTCTGCAGGCCGCCACTCAGAGGCTTCTGGCTGAGGGAAGCTGATGCTATGGGCTGCCAAGAAGTCCTCTCCCGCGTATGGCACTCCTATGCATGCAAGCCCTCCAAAATGCCCACTCCTTCACAGCCCTGCTCAGCTCGTGCAAACCCCAGGCTGTGGCTTCCTCTACGGTAGCGATCCGTCTCACATTTGGCCTTCCTCCTCCTCCTCCTCTTCTGCCCAATTAGCATAATTATCTTCTCCGGTGAATCTTGTCTTCCCATGATGTGCCCCAAGCGTGACAGCTTCAGTTACATCACTTGTGCTTCTAGGAGAAGCGCTGGCTTGATTTGATCCAGGACCCGCTTGTCTGCCTTTCCGCTGGTCCAGGGTGTTCACAAAGCTCTCCTGCAGCACCATGTTTGAATGCATCCATTGTCTTGCTCTCGGCTTTCTTCGCTGTCCAGCTCTCACACCCATTCGTAGTGATCGGGGATGCAATAGCGCGGATGATCTTGGCCTTGGTCTGCAGCGCTTGTTTTTGGCTGCGACTTCTAAGAGCAGCTCCTGCCAAAGCATTTTGCTTTGCCTTCAGCCACCGGCTGGGTGGCTGTTTGGGGACCCTCCTGCACCACAGGGCCCTGGGTCTCGTTTCCATGGTCCGACGCTAATGGCGCCACTGCCAGCCCATCAGGAAGATTGTGTTACTGAGGCTGGCTTTCTTCTGTATGTCCTGTGCTACTCATGTGGACTAGCTGTGATCAGCTACTGGTATTAGTCCTGTGCAGATTGCTGGGGCACGGCGAGCAAATGGCTCTGTTCCCCAAAAGCATTTGTTGTGACAAAGATGCTACTTGTTCAACTGCAAGGTGAGAAGATTTGGTCCCACACATCACACCAGACCCTTGTAAACATTCCACCCATATGCGTATAGCTAGAGCAAAATATGGGTGAGGGCCTACTCATTTAAGTACTCTGCATTATGGCCAATAAGACAGCCTGTGTAAGGGCTCCCAGGGTAAGTGAGGGTCACACAGAGGGCTTCGTGGCTGAGTGGACGCCTCTCCCAGGCAATACCCAAGGCTCCTTCCACCTCATGCCACGCAGGGCCAAGGGACCCAGGCTTTGCCTCAGGGCTGCCATTCACATGTTCCAATGACATGTCAAATGAAATTAGGCAATACAAAATGGTCTATTAATGCAGGGGGTGGCCAACTGCTGCCCTCCAGATGATAGGACTACAGCAACCGTGCACACCAGCCAGTGTGGCTTGTGATCAGGAATCATGGGAGTTGTAATCCAAAAGATCTGAGGCACCATTTTGCTTACTTCTGTCTTCATATCCAGGTAGAAAGGAAAATGAGGACAGATTCACTTTCAGTGGAATTCCATGGCTAATCTAGCTCAGCCCTGTGCCCCAGCACTGTGATGGCCTTGAGCAGGGATTTGTGCATACGTGGAGCTGCTCTGGGTCATCCCAGTCTTCTAGCAGGATGTACCATGAGAGAGGAAAGGGGAAACAAAGCCACTCCAACAGCCGTGCCGAAAGATTTCCCTGGCCTTCCTTCCCCATTCCTCCTTCCCTGTGCGTCGGGTCTTCTGAGATAGTTAGCCTGTGGCAGCAGCTCTCTCACTTTACTGATCGCGTGTAAGCTCCTTTTGGAACTTATTTGGCTGAAAAGTGGGATCAAAATACTTCAGAGAAATGAATATATTTGCGGAGACTGGGTCCACCTGCTTTCCTCCCTGACATGTCATGAATGTGGGACGTTCTCCCTTGGTCTTCCTGGAATTTGGTCCAGACCAAGATTAGGCAGGGACTAGTTACTAGGCCCTGGTGTATTTCACCCTTTGCCCTGACGAGAACTAATTATTAAATCACTCCGTGTGAGAAAGCAGGGTGAGGGGTGCAGGAAGAATGTTAATAACTGCCAGCAGCTACGCTGAGAGCTAACATGAGCTCCTGCTTGGCAACTGCTACGAGTGCTAAGCTCCTGAGAATGGCTGGCCCTGGCGAGGAGCCCCTCTCTCTCACCCCCTACTGGTATTTAACCTTCCGCACCAGCGGGACGAGTGGAAAGTTCCTCTTGGCTCACAACCCACTGGAAACTCACAGAGCTGGGGTGCAGTGGCGCCTCACTTGACCTTGCTAAAACCAGTCTGCAGGGGTCCAGCTCCAACAGGGTCAGAGTCGTGTTAGCCAGCACTGGCTTCCCAGGAGAAATGGCTGGATTTAACAGCAGACGGGAAGAGATGGTTTTTGTAGCAGCCACGCAACTGTGGCAGCCGAAGAGGCGAGTTTACTTAAATGAGACTTGGGATGGAGATTAAAGGGCTCAGCCAAACTCCCGGGGCCATTTGCACCTATTTGAAATCCAACAACAGTCAATCCTGTTGCTTCCACAATGACATCGCCACTTTGCCCCTTGCTTGCTGTTCCTTGATTCCTGTAGCTGGGGGCACACAGAGCATCTTGCATGGAGCAGGCTGACCACATGATGCAACCGCTTGCTTCTTTGGGGACTGCCATGTAGCTGGTGCTGAAGGAACCGCACTGTATTAGACGGAAGTCCTGCCTTTTGCCCCTGGCCAGGCACCCAGGCTGTGTTGGTCATTCTCCTCCACTCCACTTTATCCTCACAGCAACTCCGGGAACTTCAAGGACGTGTCCTCCTTTTCCCCAGCCCAGCACTCGAACCACCATGACCCACGGGCTCTGCAGGCAAACCAAGTTTAAAGGTTCAGTGCTTGTTTACAAAGCCCTAAGCAATTCAGAGTTGGGATGGTTGAGAGACGGCTGGATGCCCTGCTTGGCCGCTGTAGTCATCAGAAGAAACCCTCCTTGTGGTGCATAAGATTTTGGAGGTTCATCATGGCCCACAACAGGGCCTGCAGTGTTATAGCACTCCCTCTCTGGAACGCCTACAAATTAGGCAGGTGTTAACCCTTCCAACCCTTTGATACCTTGAAGTCTGCATGGTTCTTTCTATGTCACATGCAGCTCTGAAGAGGAAAGCCCATCTTTGGGGCAGATGCTGGGGTAGCCTTCTGGGGGTGGGGGGAAGAGTGAGGGACCATCGCTCTATGAAGAACCATACTGGTGCCTTAGCAAGTCATGGTAAAAGACACAGCTGGCTGAAACTGACCAGCTCTCTCTTCGTCACGGGAGGGAAGCACCAAGGCAGACCTTGACTCCTCACTCCTCCTGCACTCAGCTGCCTTCCTGCATACTTCTGATTGCATTGGATGGAGTTCTTAGCAATTTATTTAACGGAAGTGATTCATAAATACAAAAAATCAATGCAAAAATAAATGTAGCATGGGCCTGCTTCCTGTTAGCTATCATGGCTATTCTGTCTCTCAGTGGCTGGGCAGGTTGCTCATCTAGTCTTATGAGAGGCAACAGCGGTTGAATTCCCCATATAGAGAAAGAAAATGTCTTCCTTCCTTTCATTCCCTCCTCTTTCTTTTCCTTGTCTCCTTTCCACCTTTTCCCAACCGCCTCCCGTTGCACCTTCCACTCCATCCAGCAACCCCTGTGATGGCGTCCTCTTCCCAAGGCTTCACTTTCCTGACCACTGTCACCTAGTACCTATGACCCCATTTATCCTATGACGGACATGCCACTACCACTCTGCCAATGATTAGCAGGTTATTCTGATCAGTTCCCATAATGTCAATAAGAAAGAACAGCTATCACATACATTCCCTCTCTTTGAGGAACTCTTTTTGGCCCAAGAGGACAAGAATAGTTATACTTTGTTCCTGGCCTACCTACCTATACCTTGTAAGTGCCACACAAAATTAATACTGGGCAAACTGATACCATTTCCAGAGCTACTCAGTGATAATTGCAAACAAGAACATACAGTTGGATTATGGAAACCTTCCCCAATCAGCTAGCTGCTAGATGCATTAGTATCTAGTCTCACACTAGAGACAGTCAGAAAGAAACTGGCCAGCATCTGAGTGGGATGGTGTAACGTGGTGTCCTGCCACAGCAGGGGGCTGGATCCCATGGCCTTCATGGCCCCTTTCGACTCAGCCATTCTATGATTCTATTATTCATTGGACTACAGTTCCCATAATTCCCAGGCAGCATTAGTCAGGCGTTCAGCACCTGTGGGTATGGAAACTTGTATAAGTAAAGGTACATGTGCAGAGAGCTTCATACACAGGGATGAGGAACACTGATTAGTCAAGGTTCCTGTTCAAGAACCTACATCTCTTCAGTCTGATAATGAATGTGTGAAAACAGGACATGTGGCTGGTGTGCCCCGTGGCACCCAGAGTCCAAAGAATAGCTGAGCATCTTCTTCAGCGTATTCACACATTCAGTACCCACATCTGATTAGGGTTTAGGTAGCCCAAGGGATGTGCTTGTTCCTTTCCAGCACTGCCCCAGCAAACACACTCCTATTCAATGGTCACTGTTTACATCTGAGGGAACACTTAATGTGAAGGTAACTTAATGTGGGGTGTCACTTGGAGGTGGGTAGAGACCTGTTCTCCCCTGCAGAGAAGGGCAGGACATGTTCCAACAGAGCCAAGCGCAGGGAACCAAGGTTCCATTTAGATGCCAGGAAGCACTTCCTGACAGTCAGGACCCTGAGGGTGTGGAATGGGCTTACACAGGAGGTGGTTGGAGGCCCATCAGTGAGGGTGTTCAAGGCATGCACATGGTAGGCATGTCATGAGCGGAGCCGGCTAGAGCCAGGGGTCAGACTAGATGGCCCAGGAGACCCATTCTGACTCACTCTGTTTCTATGGTCTATATGCAATGGCTTGAGGCATAGGAAGCCTCAGCCTTGAATTGACAAGAGCTGAGCAGGGCTGTCACAGATGACACCTTTTGGTGACCCTCATTTAAAGGGTCGCCATAAGTCAGAGATGAGTTGATAGCACTCAACAGCAGCAGTGGCATCATGTGTGTTGGTTTCGGAAAACATTACCAAAGAGAATTATCAGAGAGCTGCTGCTGTGAGCAGAGGCAGTGCTTCCTCAGAAAGGCCCCTTTAGGGCAGGCTTTAGCCAGAAAGCGTTAGGCTGCTTCTTTCTACAGGCTTTACTTGGGCTGTGGGAGAAGCAGGACCCTGCAAGGCAACGGAGGAGCCACACTGGTGGCCGAGGGCAGATGCCGAATGGTCAGTGGAGGAAAGCGATCTAGTTGCCAAGGTGACGAATGATCAACCGTTTACCCTGGAAGGCCTCGGTGTCCCTCAGAACCACAACAGCAGATGACCCCAATAGGGACTCTGCCGGAGACATCGCAAGGAAGGCCAGAAAGAGATTCCCCGCACCCCCGCACCTTTCTTGGTGTTGCGTATGAGGCTTTGAGAATTAGTCATACTTTAATTTGATCAGTGCAGGCCCAGCTGTAGAAAGGACGTTTGGTAAAGAACATCCATTCCCCAGGGGCGAGCATTCGGGCAGCACTAACACGAACAGGAAGCATTTGGGCAGCACTAACACGAACAGGAAGTGGGGAGAGGGTGAGACCCAAGAGCTCGCCAGGGGCTGCACTGCCAGGAAGCCCAGTCGCTTTAGTTCAGCGTTGTGGTTATTGCCAGCATGGTCCTTTGCGGCTCGGAGACCCAGGAAGAGGCCGTTGCACCCATTACCGCAAAGCTCGGCAATGGAAACATTTGATTCTGCTTTGGCCTGGAGATCAGCAGCACAATCAAGTGACTCCTGCCATGGTTTTGTCAGCTCCAAAGCTTCCTGATTTGGGCAGCTTAATCTGCATTTTGAGGAAATGATCATTTATGGTGATACTTTATGCAGGTCAGACCATCGAATCCGGGACTGCCTGTGCTCCCTGCACAGAGAGTGTGGCCACTTGGGCAGCACTCTAAAAGTGTCCCAAAGACAACCCAGAGTTGCATGAAATGTGTGTGCGTTCATTGAGAAGTATTGAATCAAATAGAAATAATGACTGATTTAAACAGAAGTACAACATATCTCATCTAAATGTGGGAGAAGACTGACTGGATGAGCCAAGTTGGGTGGGTCCCAGCCCATTTAAGGGCCAAAGATGGCACTTTGAATGGAGGCCTGAAGCCAAGGAAAAGTCAGTACATTTGGCTCAATTTGGGCCTCATATGGCCCATCCTGTGACCCAGTCACAAATCTGTATGTCATGCTCTGAAACAATCACACAGTCTCCAGACTGTCTTCAAGGCCTGCCTCTCTTAGAGTGCATGGCAGCGACCCTGCCTGGGAGTGGCAAAGGCAGGAACGACTGGGGCTAGAGTTCTTCAGGATAGGCTTAGCTTACAGCCCCACCTCCAAGTCCTCAGTTTCATGCTTTCACCCTCCAATACACCATGGATGCAAATATGGGCCTGCTTTTAAGGCCCCCAGGCACATTCCCAGGATCGGGTCCTGTAGTGTTAGCCTTTCCTCGCCACATGTTCATTTGGT
Source organism: Varanus salvator macromaculatus (assembly GCA_023646645.1). Classification (NCBI taxonomy): domain Eukaryota; kingdom Metazoa; phylum Chordata; class Lepidosauria; order Squamata; family Varanidae; genus Varanus; species Varanus salvator. Next base: position 58,135,152 of record JAIXND010000674.1, on the reverse strand, counting down.
CTGTCCTCCACTGATGTCCCCACCAGAGACCCTGCATTCACTCTGCAAGGGACTTTTACATTGCTGAATCCCACTCTTGCCAACAATTCTGCCATATATGTCTTCATTCTTTGGAATGCTCTCCTAGAAGTAAAGTATGAAGCAGGTCCCTAACGGTAATATATAATATAAATAAGCCATTTGATTTGGCCACTGGAATTTGGACTTTACAACTTTGCTAAAGTGAACCAAATGTTGAGATCTAAAAGAAAACATGCAATGCATGTGTGTAGACAGAGACAGGAAGGAGTGGAGAGAGAGAGCATCTGAAAGCAAAACTGTGAAATCTAGATTATCCAGGGTAGGGTGTTTTGTTTTGTTTTGTTTTTAAGATGGAATAGCCTGAGGAAATTGTGGCTGATCTTCCCTTCACAGAATGTTCTCTTATTATATGAGAAAATCACTCATTCATATGCTGTCTAATCCATCAAAACTGAGTTGGAAGCAACCCTAAACAATTCCTAAAAGACAATACAAAAGTGCTTTGGGTTAAATCTGCAAATATTCAGCTAGAAACAAGTTGCATGTTGGATTAGGCAGGTATATGACAGTACTGTAAAACTGATCAGATTAACTGCTGGCTGCTATGAACTGAAAGGAACTCTGATGAATCGGAGTAATAAAAATGTAGCCCAGCAGATTGTGGATCACAGAGAGGCAAATCCAGGTGAGCCGAAAGAGAGAATATGTGATGGTCAGAATGGGAGCAGCAACATTATAAGGGTCTCTTACACAGAGAAGCAGCGCTCTTAGGTGAGGACTCCTGGAACGCCACTCCTATGTGTGAACACTTTTTGGCACCACACTTTTTGAGAAGGGGATAGGGAATCAGCTAGAATGGAAACTATGGACGAATTCAAGCACAATTACGAGTAAGTACAATGAACACTTTTGTTATCTTTTCCTGACTGCAACATCTGGATTGCCAAGGGAAGCAAAAGGATGGAAAACCTGTGGCCCTCCAGAGGTTTGTAGTCTGCAGTCCCCATCGCCTTGCCCATTTGCCAGGCTGGTTGGGGTGATTTATTTATTTATTTGTTTTATTTTTCGATTTATATCCTGCTTGTTTCCTACAAAGGACTCAAGGCAGCTGACATCTCCTCCTCCATCTTATCCCCACAACAACAACCCTGTGAGGTAGGTTGGGCTGAGAGTCTGTGACTGGCCCAGTCACACAGTTGGCTCCATGGCCGAGCGGGGACTAGAACCCAGATCATCTTGAGTCCCAGTCCCAGGCTCTTAACCACTACAGCACACTGGCTCTGCCAGTGGTGATGGCAGCTGGACTCCTGCAACTTCTGGGGAACCACAGGTAGCCCATCCCGGATGCTGAAGATGAGGCACTATAGTTGGAAGAAAGAGCGCTACGTATCATGACAAGGCATACTGATCATTCAGGGCACAACAACTCCCACCCGCCCATGCCAGCACAAAGCCCACCCAACGCTTTTGGTTTCTAAATTTTCAGCAGTCACAGCCCTCAGATTTTCCTACTGTTGAAAGGACTAGAAACCCACTTTTAAAATCCTTACGCAGATGTTGCGTCTGATGCCGCAATGCAGAAAATGCAAGGAGTCGCAGTCCCCTTTATTTGCATGGAATGCTGCCCAAGAACTGCCATAAAAACAGGGACCGATTGCCAAGTCCCCTTGGACAACCATAGATGGACTGAAGGAGAATGGTGGGGAGCAACCCATGGTGAGTGTGGCCATCTATTGGGCACAGCATGGATCGTTTCACAAGCAGCCCATACTGTGTAGCTTATGCGCAGGGTGGGCTGTCCACCCATTGACAAAGTGAGGCCACCCATTGAGCCCCAGCAGAACTGCCATCTCCCTAGCCAGCCGCACAGAGGTCTCAGGCCACAAAATCAGGTCAGGGCTCTTAGCACTCCAGTCAGCGCCTCCTGGTTTTGCCAGCCTGCCTAAGGCTTCCGTTTGCTGTACCTGCTGAGACATCAACCTCCTAAGTTTCTGCTAAAAGAGAGCTCCAGCCAGCAAAGTTCACGCTGAGCTGTCTGTGATCTGGACCGTAGCTGCCTTTGTACAGGCGAGCTGCTGCCTCTGTCTAGTTTGCTGTGCTTGATGCACTTACCTTAGCCAGACTCTGTAGACTCAGCCTTACTTAGCTCAACTCCTTGTCCTGACTGTTTGATAATGATTGGATCTCCTTGTCCAGATCTGATCCTGACAGTGCACATTAGAAACAAAGAACGGAGCAGTCCTTAAACCACTGTATTCTCATCATGTTCTGATGGTTTCTTTACATGTGACCTTATCTTTAAATAGAATCCTAAAAATAACTCTCAATCTATTTTACTAGATACCCCATCAGAACTTGATTTACAGAGACTGACCTTCATTTAAAATTGTATTGCATCAGTTTACCATTTTAAAAAAAAACTATTCATAAAATCTACTTAAAATGGAGAAGAGGAAGGGGACTATGAAAAACACTTGAGGTTCTTCACAAGAGGAAGAAAGGATGTAAGTGTAGTGTAAAATAATCATGATAATAATGCATTCATAATTGTGGAGAAAGAATGGCCGGTCAAGGAATATTGAGCAGTGAAGTGAAACTTCCATTGGGTTATGGAAAGAACTTCGCACACAGCTTTGGAGGAGTCAAGGAATCTAAGGACTGGGAAGTGGAGGGGGGAAAGAGTACAAGGCCAAGGAGAGGCGTGCAGCACACAGAATGGCTGAAGGAAGAGGGGGCAGAGAAGGTATAGGCTGATAAACCAGCAGGTAGGTAGAAGCAGCAGTGAAAGGAATACGAGGAAGACATGTTGAGGAAAGGGCACACCGAAATGGTGCCAGTATGTGGGGTGGAAAAGTGTTAGCCAGAATGACCTCTCAAGAGTCTTTCTCAAGCCTGGGAAAAGCCTGTTGCGAAAGCAGATTACTAGGATGGTTGGTTAAGCTGGACACCTTACGGTCTGTGAGAGGGAGGCCTCTGCCCTCCTCTGGAATACACTAATTGAATCTGGAGTAAGACCCAAGAAAGCAGGTGAGCTAGCAAGTTGCCTGTACTGGAACTGGGTCCAAAAAGGAGGCAGGAAATCCTGTGACATTTGATGTGGAGCAGGAATTTGTTGGTGCTGCGAACACTTATGTTTTGTTCAGCCTGTATATCTGTGTCAATAAACCTGATCTTTTAGAAATGCTATAAATTTCCAGTGGCTTCCATTTCAGGAAACTGGACCCTAAGTAAGCGCTGGAACCCCTGAAAGTTCTCACTGCTCTGAAGTGGGGTGCATGCATGAAAGAATTCATTCCAAGACTGTGCCTTTTGGACTGCAGTAACTTTTATTCCCGAACATATATTACATAGATCCCCACCTTTTCTTCTTGCGCTTTTTAACTCCTCCTAAGCTATCCTGTCACAAAGTGCTGAAACAGTAATTAAGCCAACACTGCACTCATGTTCACAAATCCTTAAAAGAAGCTTCCTGGAGCAACCTTGGTGCCAGTTCAGAAAGGGGTTGGAAATAATTACATCCCATAATGCACTGCAACATCATTTTACCTTCAAAGGATTGTCCTCTTGAAGCTAATAGGCCAATCTTTAGACATCCCCTGACTTAGTACATGCAACTGAACCAGCAAATCTGCACATTCTAAGATGCTCTGGTAACACACAATTGAGTAACCTTTAAAGTAAGACCCCTGATTCTCCTCAAGCAGTCAGTGGGTGTGAACTTGCAGTTAAACTTCACTTGAAATTCTTAAGATGGTTACATTTCCCTACATTAGTGGTGGTTGATTTGCCCCTGGATTGTTCAAAGCTTTTGCCACCTACAAAGTTGTCCCCTAACTATGGGGAAATATGCTGTGACTCATCTTGTAATACAAAGGACAGCAGGTGTCAGTCAAAAGGCAAGCCACCCTGCATGTATTCAGAATAACAGCATTGCCCAAGAACATGTATGAAGGAAAACCAGCGTTGTGACCCTGCTCCAAGTCTGCACGTGTCAAGCTCACAATGCTAGGCTGTCTCCTTTGATAGATTTGATAGGTATTTAATAGCATTTCCCATAAAAGTAGCTTCTCCAGCTCAGGAGCAAAATTTGATTCTGCAGAGGTGCAGTCTGTCTTCAACAGAGCAGGCATACAAAAGCCAACCACTGCAAGTTCATGCTTCAAAGTTAAGCTGCTGCTTCTATTTAAATTCTCATATGCTCAGAACACCACACTGAACTGCTTTAGCAAATTTCTTTTCAGTTTGCCTACTGCAAACTTTAGGAGGTGGCTATGCCTTATCCAGAAACAAAACCTGCTCTTCTTCTAGGATGTGTCTTGTTTGGGGAAGGGATCTGTTAAATTTCTAAATGTTTCTCTGCCATGCTTTGTGCTACAATTCCTAGGAGACAATACGATGAAGCAAAAGTGCACAGCTGAATTGTACATCCACTAGCACACTGGCTGGAGAAAAACCTCTTCGAATATAGACTGTGCCCCCATAACCCTCATGTACATAATTACTGACCTAGTTGAAGATAGAGACGAGAGTACCTTGCCCAGAACTGATTAAGAAATTCTGCATTGGCCTACATCATCTAGTGCGATTGTGGTCAATCTTTTGGCATCGCAGGCCACATCTGGCCTTTCAAGCGCAGCATACGTGAGTATGTAGACATGGCCACTGCCTCTTGCCTTGAAATTATTTTTTCTCATCCAGGAAACAGGTGTCACAGTCTGAGGGAGAGGCAAGCCCCAGTAGAGGCCTGTGCCATAATCAGGTCTGTGGGTGCTCCCAGGAGCGCCACAGACCTGCTTCTGGTGGCAGCCCTTGTAGCACCTATACCATAAAAGGGTGGCCATGTGTCCTCTGTTCATGGGACAGTCTTCTCTTGGAAGGGTTGTCCAGTCCAGGCCCAATTTAAGATAAAGAACACCAGAAAGAGGAGATTGGCCTTGCAGTTGTCCATCAGTAGCATCTAGACAGCAGACTGAGCAAATATCATGAGAAGCATTCTATTTCTATTTAAATTATATTTCTTCTACATCTTTTATTTATTTTATCTGTATTTATTACATTTATATTTCACCTTCTTCCATCATGGAAGTGATGGTGGCTACCTATTATTCTTGAGTGGTCTCCTTGCAAGCATTGACCGGACCCCAACTTGCTTATCTTTAACAAGGTAGTTGCTTCACATGCCTTCAGACCATATTATTAGAAATGATCAGTAGAGTTAATTAGAAGGCATAAGAATTATTGCGTGTTCCTTGGCTGAAAAGGTAGGGTATAAACACAACACATAAATAAATGAAGCATAACTTTGCATCTGTGCATATCAGTGAGTGCCAGCAAGTCGCATGCAGAGTGGCGTCCCCTTCTTCCTCTTCCTCGGTGTTTGGTAAGTGGCCACACCCTGCATGGATCTGCCAGTCTTGGGCAAGAGGCGAAATCGTGTTGCCCTTGCCTCACTGTTAAACATTCAGAGCGTTTCAAAAAGTGGCAAGCAGAGGGGCTGGAAGCAAATTTACAGGAGGATGAAAGAAGCTGTCCAGCTGCTTTGGGTAAAAGAGCAGACAAGCAAAAGGCACATGGTGCCTGCGTGCTCCAGTTGCTGGGGAACTTGGGCTGGGGGGTGCTGTTGCTCTCACATGCTGCTTGTGCAGTCTGGTGTGCAGCTGTGTGAAGAGAATGTGGGACTAGATGGACCAGTGTTCTGCTCCAGCATGGCTGTAATTACATTTTTAAATGCTAAGGAAGCCACTTGCTTTTAATTTTACAAAGCAGGACAGATTTTAGGCTGGTGGTCTCCAAAACCAGTCTGGAAGAATGTTGTTGTCAAGTATGTTCTCTTGTTTTCAAAAGGGCTTAATTAAATCAGGGTGGGTTCAGGGCTACTACTGACCAGGGCCTTCTCACACGGAGTTTCTCCAGGTAGCATCTGATTTTATTGATTTATTTATCTATTTATGCTTTTCTATACTCACAGTAGCCACATAGCTCTCTGGATGGCTTACACAATGATTAATAGAGACATATGATGTGACATCAGCATTTCCCTACCCATGGAAGCAGCAACCAATGAGAGAGAGAGAGAGAGAGAGAGAGAGAGAGAGAGAGAGAATCAGTAAACCCTGGCTGTTTTGTCTGCAATACAGTGTAAAGCTTTGTTTACACTTTGCTTTGCTTGAGAACTACCCAGGGATTCCAGTTCACAGAAATGCAGTCTTCTGACCCCTGTGATCTTTTAATGATGTATTATGCTTGCAACACTTTAATTGTTCCTCCAAAGTTATTAGGATTACAGATTGCTCTATAATATGGTCCAAGAGTTAAAAGTGCTGTGCCAGGCAACCTGTATTTGCATGTGATTTCCTGCAGAAGAACGAGCAGCCACGCTTGGGCTGCAAGCTTCAGGGTGACAAGGAGATGCAGGATTTTTAGCAGAGGTTGCTGGCAACTGAAAGAAAAGGGGGGGGGGGGGCATCCTTGCTGCCTTTACGATGGCTGGGATCACAGAATTTTTAAGGAATCCAGTCTTTCACTTGCTTTGTAGATGCAAAACATCAGATCCTTCATGCATCCGTGTAGAGGTGGGTCAGTGCATATCTGTGGAATATACTCACAAGACACTGGAATTGGGCTCAGACCTTTTAGCATGCCTGTGCCACTGAAAAGGCTCTTCTGTTACTACAGCTGTACTAGCAACTTTCCTCAGCCTTTCCTGTTCTGTTGATTACAGCTCCCATCATCCCCAGATGCCTTCCTGGAAATGACGTGAGTTGTGAGCAACACGAAGGACGGTACCAGGTTGAGGAAGGCTGCACTACCGGGTGTGGATTCTCAAAGCTTTTTAGCAACAACGCAGGAAAAAATAGCTTCCTCCATGCAAAATCCAGCCAGGATTTTTCATCCTTTTTATAGGTCATACCCCAGGAACACCAGCCATGCCTGGCTATTGTCTCTTCTCCACGGTGTTGCTCGGGAGGCTGCATTGCATCACTTGTGCAGTGCTTCCCGTTAATTTTTTTACAGCTAGTGAAGGTGGGTTGCCAAGGTTACCAACAGGAGTTCCCCACATTCATTTCCATTTTCTCTGGTCCCTGGAGTGTGAGAGCAGCAGAAACCCACTTAGTCCTTCCGAGAAATCTGTGGGAGCTTCTAAGTGGCCGGGCCGTGTCCCGGGAAGATCAGGTGACCTGCAGGTGCCTGGTTTGCCCTCTGATGTTCAGCCTATGGAAACTGCTGGATTCAGCAGGAACTTGTGGACCACATTGTTTCCAAATTAAAGGCGTTCTCCCTGGACACCAGGCACAAGTGAAACATTAACCTGTTTGTCTGCTGCAAGGCACTTCTACCTTGGCAAGAAGAAAACATGTTTGTTCGAAAGTTCAGGCAGCAACTTGAAGGGAAGCAAAGAGCAGCTTCATACAGCAACCACAGGTCTGGGTAGGACGGAAGAAGACAAAATCTCCCTTGTTCAGTATATATGTTGATTCTAGGCCCCGCTCCAGTTTTGTGGTAGCCACGCTGCTCTAGATGCTCTCCCCCATTGTGGCCACTTGTACTCACTTGTACCCACTGCTACTTGAGTCCCTTGGCAATGCATTACCACAGTAGCCAGCATCTCCTGGGGGTGCAGGCGAATGGGTGGACTTTCTGGGGAGTTGTTGGGCTAGGATGGGATGGAAGTGGAGCAGCCCCTCAATGCTGAGGAGGTGAGTAGCTCCCAGCCCATTACAGCGCTTCCACTGCCACCATTGCTGGGTAAGCACATCTGCTGGCAGCTGGCTGTCATTCTGCCAGGGTGAGCATCTCCCATGCTAGGAGTTGACCCAAGTGGCAGCAGCTGTGGCAATGGCAGGTGGATTGGTGGCAAGTCTTGGTGGGATGCAGGAGGGGGGCACATGGTCCCTGCCAGATGCCCTGGCATGCCAGGGACTTGTCGTGCGCACACACTTGGATGAGATTCCTAGGCATGCACAAGAGATAGAGGGCTTTGATGGGAGTGGTAGCTCAGACTCGGAGGAGGAGAGTGGATAGCTGAACCAGCTGTGGTTCAGAGTTCTCACTCTGATATTGGAGTTGTTGAGACTAGCAAGGCCCTGGTTGCCCAAGCTCTCCTGGTCAGCCAGCCCAAGTCAGCTCTGGATTGAAGCGCTTCAAGGACAACCCCTGAGCCCCTCCGCCCCCCATTGTGGGAAAGAAACCAGCAGAGAACAGGCTGGGGAGGGGTTATTTGGAGGAGAACTTGACACCCCTGCAGACGTGGACGCAAGGGCCTGTCAACACTCTTGCCGGCTGGACTAGTTAGGGGCCCAATGGGAAGAGTATTGGCATGCCTGCTTCCATAGCACACCCCCTCCAGAGACTGGCCCTGAAAGGGTCATAAACAAAGCTTTGGGTGAATTGGGGCCCAACAAGGGGTCAGCTTTTCACCTGGAGTGTGTGTTCTGAGGTTTGTGAATATGTTGTTTCTGTATGAAATAAAGACTCTTTCAATAATTGCTGAAGTACCTGTCTCATTTGGGAGGGGACACCTAGCTCACGACAGGACTGATGCTAGGCCAAGTTCATTCTTTTTGATTTTTATAAGAGATAGGCAGTACAATCTTAAGCATGGTCTCTGAGAAGTAAGTACAGTGAGTTCAGTGGGACTTCCTAGTGCTTGTCTTTAGCCTTGCAAGCTGAATTTTTAAACCAAATCTGCATGGAACTGCCCGCTGCAGAAGTGCTCTACATTTCTACAGTGCACAGCCTACAACTCCCTGGGCAAATGCCTCCTTGGGCAAATGCCAACACAGTTCAACTGGTCTAAAAGTTAGCCCTGTCTGTCTGTCTGTCTGTCTCCCTGTCGCATGTATATAGCACCCCACTGGCTCATGCCCTCAGGATGGTTTACAATAAGCAAAACCCTCAAGACAATAATCCTATTTGTCCTTGGTATAGTTATATTCTAAGACAGGCTAACCTTCACTCCCATAGGTAAAAGTACGATCATCTGCAAGTTCAGACAGACAAAAAGGGCTACAATTCCCAGCATGTCCTAGCCAGTCTGTCTAAACTTGCATGCAATTGTGCCCTTATCCTGTGGGACGTATTCTGAGTAATCACGCCTAGTGCCGTGCTGTGTGCTGCACGGCACGTCGCCAAAAGGTGCTTAGATAAGCCCGCGGTCTGAATAAACATAGCAAACTGCGAGGGTGGACCATGGAGTCCTTTAACGGCCTTTGATGCCGAGTGCAAGTTCTTCAAGCTCCTAAAATATATGTCACAGCATACCTGCCTCAACTGGGGAGCCGTTTTGACAAAGAGACGTTGTGGGGCGGGGAGAGAACACTGTTGCGTTTGCACCTGGCTGGCCAAGGTTGCCGTGAGGGTCCAGGTTGGCAGAAGCAGTTCCCTGGATGATGTTGCTTTGGAGCTGCTCCAGCAGGCCGCCTGGGTGGAGATATGCTTTCTTCCCAGTGATGCAGCCAGGATACTTGTAATAAGCTGATATTTCAGGAACACCACAAGTCTCCTGTACAGGCATCCCCAGCTTAGAATTGTCTGAATTACAAACAACCCATACTTATGAATGGACTGCCATGTATTCAAATTACTGCAGAAGATCATCATTACCAGAGAGAGAGAGGAAGCAAAAGGGGAGAGAGGGAGGTCTCCAAAGCAAGCCTTCCTACTGCATGCATCTAGAGGGGAAAATCTCTCCAGCATTTCCTTGCTGGAAAGAGGAGGCACTGCTGAATTGGGCGGGGGAGGGGGAGCCTACAGATATTTGCAGATTTTCCACTTTCACAGGGGTCCTGTGCTCCTTACCCCCGGAGGGCCAACTATACATGATCCAACTTACATACAAATTTGACTTAAAGACTATTTTCTGTTTTCTCAAGAATAGAACTTTTTTGTAACCTAAGTACCGCTTCTACTCTTCCACTCCCTTCAAAAGGAAACAAGTGTGGTAATGTTGCCTTTGGAGGAAACAAGGAGTCTGAAACAATGCTTGGGATGTGCGTACAACCACAACAGTTTAAAAATAGCCACAATGTTTACATGCTGCTTTCTTTGGGTTTTGTGTTTGTGGGTATCGGAACAAGAGCGATAGCAGAATGAACCATGGTTCAGTGAGTTTCTCATGTTTCAATTAGGCTGGTCTAAAATGAAAGTGCCAGGAGTTAGAGAGCCGTGACTGGAGCCTGGAGGCGGATGAAGATGGCAGAGCAGAGTCATCATTTCCTGTGGTTTGCCCACTCATTTCTTACTTCCCACTGTTGTCTCCTGTCAAAGACATGTTGCGAGTTGTTGAAGTGCTATCGCACCTTCTGGGGGTGGGATTCAGAGGGCCCGTGTGCATGGTGATCTGTGCATGCACAAAGGTTTTTCAGCTCCTTCCCCTTCAGAATCAGGGGCTCTTTGGAACACCTTCCAGTTTAGCAAAAGGGGCTGCCATCAAAAAGCGGGGACCCTCCCAGCCATCTCCTGTATGGGGGTGTGGGTCTTGGACTCCAGCTAGAGACAATTCAGGGATAAGAGTGATAATGCAGTAAGATTGCCTCTGTCACCTCACACCCTTTGCCTCTCCAGAGCTAAACACCCTATTATCTGTCTTTGACCTTAATCACACAGAGAGGCAGCTGTTTTATGGCAGACAAACAAAAGTAATTCTAGAAGGAACACCATCTTCAGCTACCACAGTCAAGCATCTCTCCAAGGCGGCCACTTTTTCGTGAATGCTCATCGCCAAACAAGAACAAAAGGGGGGCATTTATTTGCCCAACATTTGCAGCTGCTGATTCCTTTGAAGAGATGCAAATTTAGAAATAAGTGTTCTAATTTAAATGGAAGTACCATAAAGGATGACTGGGAGACCAGGGTGCTGTGCTCTGCTTGCTTTCCAGGTGTTGTTTCTGAGCAATACTTGGGCTCTGCTCTTCCAGAGGGTTCTTTGCCATTAAACTGGATTTGGACGTGACACCGTTCAACTAGAGGACCCCTTCAATACAGAGGATTGTCCTCTGTAAAAGAGGACACATGGCCACCCTTGCTCATTTGTCATACTTTCCCGGTTTCTGGGTGCCATGCCTGGCTGCAGAGTAACAGGATACTAGCTAACAAGCCTCTGTACTTCATTTAAGTGAGGTGACCGGATTTAACTGGGGATGGGAATGTCTTGCAGCTGGCCAGCATGGGTGGAAGGTGCTGAAAGCTAGTAGACATTATCCCAGGAACATGATGCTCATAGAGGCTTGTGAAGCTCTGGAGACGGAGGTGGAGCTATGAAGAGCAATTAATTATATTTAATGTGCTTTTCTTCTGAATGTTGGCCAGCTGGTGGTGAGCCAAGGCAGGGAGAACATGACCCAGGGACCAGGGGTTAGTCAGGCATGGCAAGAGAAATTTCACAGGAATCTGCAGAGGGTGACCAGCCAAGCAAAGCGGATCTTTTCATCTCATTGGCCGTACCAGAGCCACGAGGGAGGGCAAAGGAGCAACTAAGTCTGTGGCGCCACTCCCTGGCATGGCTGGTCACCTCAGGGCAGGCCCAAGACAGATGATCACCCGAGGCAGATGGCAAGCCTGTGCTTGGGCTCCATTCTGAGCATGAGCGCCAACCTGCAGTTTGCCCTTACCGCAGCCTGGGCACTGGGGCTGTTTTCTCCACGGAGCCTGAAGGCACCAGGCTTGCTTTGGCTTCGTCACCAGCAGCTCAGTGCCCCTTTCCTGCTTGCAGCAACGGATGCTGGCAGCGGCTGGCCCACCCTGCCTGACAGCAGGGCCAGCTCTCACCAGCTCACTGCAGTTTGGCTTCATAGCGCTCACAGCATGCACTTGCACGTTCATAACGCACTTGCAAGCACAGCAAGTTTTCTGCTTCTGTAAGAGTCTGCATGCAGCAACGTACTTCCAAGTAAGACGGTTTCTAGAGGGTAGATGGCTGTCAGATAACCTCTTGGTCTTTAAAAAATAAATATACCCTGGAGTATAAGAGTGTGTGTGCGTGTGTGTGTGCATGCATGCACACCCTTCTCCCATACTGAAATAATATGATGGTGACAAAAATGCCCCACAGCAAATTTGGGCCATGGCTAAGAGATCTACATACCCTTCAGCTGGCCGCGTGGCAATCAGCTTCACCCGGGCAAACGCACCACCTTTGCCGGGAGGCAGAATGCTCCAAAGGGCAGGGCAGAGGCCCAGTAAGGACAGGGCGCTCTCTCCGGGCAGCAGTGATGGTGCCCCAGTTCCCAGGCTTGGCTCAAGATCTCTCTCTGCTCACAGGTGGCAGGCTTTTGAGGAGTGGTAGCACTGAGGCTGGGCCCTGGGGCAGAGTCTGGACCCCCGTGCTCAGGAGGCCCCCAAATGACCCTCCAGGGAGCGGCAGTGAGGGTGACAGTGGCAAATGGGCCTGGCAGCCAAGGCATGGTGGGCTCCCACGGGGAAGGCTGCTGCTTGCCACGGCATCTTCTAATTTTCAAGCCTTTAGAGTTAGGGAGCAGCCAACTGGGCATGCACACAATTATAGATGTTCGTGTTCTTTATTAGTTTATCTCAAAGCTTATCTTATTCCTTTGCTTATTTCCACATAGATGATTTTAGAATCAAGCAGTTGTAGGACTGACCAGACTTCCTGTTCTTCCTATTCTCATGCTAGAGTTTTGATTTCAGTGAGATTAAAATGCAAATTTGCACCAGCTCTGAGTTGTTATTATTGTTAATTAGGTTTTGTTTTGCTCGAATGTATCAGGAATGTAAAACCAGTTATAAAGCATGCAATGGCAGGTAGAGGAGAAGAGAAACATTAGTGACGTGCTTTGCAGCAGAAGCCATACCCATGCCAGTCTAAAGCCTGCCTCCATCCTGCTGCCCCGCTACGATAAGATCATGAAAGGTACGATCCTTGGTCTGTGTAGACTGAAAAAGTCCTACAGCTTGCAGTATTCCCCAGTCAGCATGTCTGGGTGGAGAATGCTGAGCGCCATAGGGCTCTTTTCTGTTGAAACAGGCATTGAATTGCATCTGGCTGTGGGCGTCAACCTTCTTCAGAATGGTGGCCAACACAGGGGCAACCCTCAAGCCAATCCTGGGAGGCAGGTTGTTTTGCAGGATGGTGACTTGGGTGACTTGGACTTTCAGGACTAAGCACCCCAGCTCTCTATGGCCTGAAACTACCTGCTTCCCCACTGTAAGCAGCCTGCCTGTTGGTATGAATCTAGCTTCAGTTTCCTGTACAGAAACCAGTCCCACAAAAGCCACTTCCCCAACCTGTTTTGGGAGATGAGAAACCATCAGAGCAAACCATCTCACAGTCTGGGTATGTTTCTCCTATGTTTACACCAGAAACCAGAGTTCCATCTGCCCTGGATGGAAATTTACTTTATGTATTTATTTCATTTCTGTACTGCCCAATGGCCAAAGCTCTCTGGGTGGTTTATAACAATCTGGAAGCAAGAATGAAGAGCTGTCCATAGAAATCAATGGAGGAATTCAAAATTATAACACAGTCATGACTGGGCAGCAGTGTGTCTCCCCAGAAGCAAAAGAAAGTGGGCAAAGACAGAAGTGGGTATGCTTTTTGAAGTGTTTACTTGATTTAAAACTTTTTCAGCTATAACCTCTAGATCAACATATGCATATTTTATGCAAATCTGTCTCCAATTTTGTCCTTTTTTATGATGCATAAGCAGCCACCCTCAGCTCAGACTTGGCCTTTTGGGGGTCGTGTCTGCATGTTTACTTATTTAAACCCAAACCCACCTGTGTCAGGCTATGATTAAAGTATAAGAGGTGGCTTAACCCCAGCATGGGCCCCAGGTTTTAAAGGTCCTTGGGGCCAGGGAATCGGCTGCCTCACTGCCACTGCTATGGCTTCTCCCCTTTCTGGCAGGCAGAGAGCAAGTCAACAGCAGTATTTGCTGCTCTTCTTCCTCATCGGCTGTGTGAGCTGGAGGGAGATGAGGAAGCAGGATGTGTTGGTGAAGAAAAGGATCTATGCCGGGGGCGGGGGGTGCCCCACAATGGCTAATCTTGGCCTTGGTATCTGTCCTACTTCTCCTTTGGTGCTTGTGTGACAATAAATTGCTTTTTACAAGCTCTGTAGTCACCCAAATTCCCTGTGTCTTGTTCTTCCTCCTGGGGCTTACTGAAAAGCTTGTTTGGGTTCGTGGTTTTGAACCGGGAAAGAACAGACTGCTGCGACACTATGATGTGGACGCCTGCTTGCAGAACCCACCCACATCTTGGAGAGAGCTGCGTCCTTTGCGAATGGTGCTACTATGTAAACATGGTGCTCAACGCAGCACGCAGTATGTTTGTCCCCCAGGAAGGGCCGCAGTTCAGCAGAAGAACGCCTGAGCTGCAGGCAGAAGTCCTGGGTTGACCCGTTGCATCTCTGGCTGGAACTAAGAAGGAACCCTGCCCCAGATGCTGGAGCACTGCTGCCCCTGAGGAAGGGCCAGTGTTCCCCTACCTGAGACCCCCACATAAGTTTTGGACTACAACTCCCACCATTCCACAGCCAGCATGTTGGTGTGATGAGAGTTGTCCTCCAAAACAACTGAGGGGCACTGGGTTGAGGGAGGCTGATTTAGACACTAGGGAGTCCGGTGGTGCAAGAGTCTTACCGCAGCAAAATCAGCCCCCTCCATTCATATGAGAAACACTTCTCTCTAAATGCCCCTCATCCTCTCAGATTCAGCCAGGCTCAGGCTGCCTTAAAAAGTGGAGGAAACTCTGAAATGTAACATCTCTGAAATGTAGTTGTGAATCTCTGTGTAACGTCTAAGCTGAGTCTTAAGCGCTCTTTCCATGCGGAGAATTAAGTCACCTTCAAGGTGAGGACTTAGCTAGCACTTGAGTGGAAAGGAAGGAAGATCAACAGCAAATCTAGAGTGATTGCAGGCTGATGCCACGAGCTTTCTCTTGGCCTTATTCAAACACTTGGTTGAAATTGAATGGTCTTATCCCTGAAGAACAAGCAATTGTATTTTCTCCCTTTTAAGCAGGGCTTGGGATCGGCTCTTGGAGTCAGCTGCATTTGCACTTAATGATAAACCAGAATTCAGGAGACTCCTAGCTAGTATACACTTCCTAATTGCACCTTATAGCTCCTCCTTGAATGGCTCAAGTTATCAGAAAATAACTGATAACTTGGAGCCAAAAGCTGAACACTACATCTGAACCCAAACTCCTGGCTGGTTACTCCTAAACAAGCCAGATAACGCGTATCAGAAACTACAACCCATAAACCCAGGCTGGCTTCAGATTCTGACCAACTAGTGGAGTGGCAAAGCAGAAGATCCAGTTTGCATGTAATATCAGTATTACACTAATACTATGTGATATTTTGCTTCTCAATTGGTTTATGGTTAACTTAGCCAACCCCACTACTGAGGGAGGCTAAGCAAGAATAATCAGGCAGAACACTTTTCATGAACAATAAACCAGGATTTTCTGGAATTTTGGCTTATCTTGTGGCAGCATGACTATTATAGGAACCATGCCCTTTATTTCCCCCTCCTCTTCACCACCCTTCCATGATTTTGCAGATCACTCCTAAAACAAGGCCACGATGCAAGCGAGGGCCTTATATTGGCTGGGACCATGTGAGGCTGTTTGCACCTTCAATCGGCCCAGATCTATTTAGGTTCTGCTGCCCCAAAGTTTATTTGCTTTTCCACTTGTTGCAAGCCCACAATCAGCTTTGCATTCTGTCAGGCTGCAAGCCTCTAGCCAGTTCAAGAGCATTAGAGCATTTTAATTAATAAAAAAGGATCAAGATTTTTTTCCCCGCAAAAAGGACTTAATTAGACTCCTCTGGTGGCATGCTGGTGACATGAAAGCACATTGCGTGCTGTAGATTATGTAGTGGCAACTGGAAAAAGTAAGCATGGAAAATTCCTTTTAACTCTGCTGCTTTCTTTCCTGCATAGGCCAGGGCCGTGTTGTGAGTCCACTGACAACTATAATGCAGGTTTGGCACTGAAACATGCAATACATGAGGTGATATATTTTCTGCTGCTCAAGAGCATCTGTGTTTTTTGAATTATCAACCTCTGCCCCTACCTGTTCAGTCTGCCATTCGGCTGCCATCTTTTGATAGGCCACAGTTCTTACAGTTCTTGATCTTCAAACCAAATTTGGACAGGGCAGGCCCTCAAACAGAGGACACATTCAAACACAGAATAGTCCTCTATGAAAGAGGACAGCTGGCCACCCTACACAGGGTAACACACAGAAACTCTTGCCAATTGATTCAAAGCACGCAGATTTCTACTAGTCGATCCAGATCTACCTTCTGTCCACCCCTCTTCAAGTCACCAAGGCTGACCACTGGGGAATCATGGCGCCTATGCAGTCAGACTGAAGGGGCAGGACACTTGAGTCCAAGCTGTAGTGCTCACTGGTATTTGTGGAGGCTTCTGTTTTGGTTGGGGAGATGTGCATGCTTACAGCTGAAGGCCGCTGGAGGACTGATGGGGAAAACGGCCTGTCAGAGCCAACACACTTGCGTAACACAGACAATGGAGAGAGAGATGCATGCAGCCTAGCTAACCGCCACTGCACACTCCATGAGCAGGGACAGTGGAGGCCAGCAACCCTCTCGCAGTCCTTGGCTGCAGAGAGATTTCCTGGCGCTTCTTCAGTCTGGACAGAACAAAGGCAGCACTGAGCTCAGTTCCGGAAACACTCGTCAGTTGCACGCTAAGGGTACAATGCCACGTACCTTTAGATGGGAAAAAGTGGCACAACTTTTTCCCTAGCCTCACCATAGTGTGGAAGGCCAAGAGACCTGTGCAAATTGTTCAGACTGCCATCCAGGTGCTGTTGAGGGGGAGCTTGAAGGCCCAGCTGTTCTTTCTAATGGGTTTTTATCTTTTTTCTGGGCTCGGGTGGGACAGCCTTTCAGACAGAGGAAGCCTCCAAAACAGAGGACAGTCCTCTGACAGTTCTTTAAATAGTGGACTGTGCTCAGTAAAAGAAGACACATGACCAGGAGTGATTGCTAAATAACAAGTCAGCTGCCCTTAAACAGGACCACGGTCTTCCCAGAGGAAAGGTCTGCCTTGGGGATGGGCTGCAGCGGGTTGCGACGAGATGGCACAGCCGTCATTTGCTTCAAGGTCCTTCCCTCGCTTGGCTGCCTGGGTGAGTGAGGAGCCCTCAACCTGGTCTGTGGCCTGCAAGCCAGCTGCTGCCTTCCTTGCACCTGCTTCACTGTGTGCCAGCAGTGCTGTTTTCTCTCTCACCCTCACCTGAGCATGTAAATAGGTCAGCTCCAGTAAATCTGGAACAGGAAGGGAGGCCTCTGGAAGTCACCCTGCAGTTGTCCTGCCGGAGCTGGCCACACATAAGACACATTCCTGAAGGGTTATGGTGCCTTTCGCCAGGCATTTAGCTGCGCTTTGATCACCAATTGCAGGCCAGTGGGCCACGGACTCCCTCGGGGAAAGCAGGTGGCAGCTACAAAAATCAGTCTGACCCTCAGGGTGTGTGCTTCGGCTAGCCAGTGTTCACATGCTTTGTTCTTTTGCACAACATTAGTCGCTTTCACAGTGTATATTTAATATGTTGCAACTTGTACCTTACCTTAGGTTTATTTATGCAAAAGCAGTGCCTAAAAATAGCTGCCTGCCATAACACTTGTCACCCTGGCGCAAGCAAAACGATCTGGACAAAACGTTCACACGTTTGCCCTCCCCGTTTCCTGTCCGTCAGGAGTTATCATCAGCTCAGGCCAGAACAGGAGCTCTGGCTGCTGTCTGTGTTGTCACCAGCGCCACCACCGAGTTTTCCTTTGGGCAGCCCTGTGTCCTGCTTTACAGAATCGTCTGTCTGAGGGGCTAGCAGGCCCTGGTCCATATTAAAGATAAGAAACCAAGACAAAAGAGAGCAATGACTTTAAAGTTGTCCATCACCAATTAGCATCTGAACTGCAGACTGGGCAGACACACAGCTCATCTTGTCCCCATCTTCCCCATGATGGTGAGATCTAGCATATTGCTACATAAATTAATTACTTCTAAAATTACATCTTCCAATGTACATTAGCACTTGAAAATGAAAAATGGTGCCCCCTCTTGACTTCTTTTGGTTAAGCTTGTCCTTTTTTTGGTGATCAGTAATTCCTCCATGGCCACACATCAGCTTTCCCCAACATGATGTCCTCCAGATGTGTTAGACAACAAACCCCATCATTTCCCAACCAGCATGATGGGTGTTGTAGTCCACAACATCTGAAGTGCACTGCGTTATAAACATTGGCACTGCTTGAAGCATTAACATCAGCCCCTTGATTCTGTTGAATTCTGTTCTCCTCCCAGAGACATACCTGTTACTTCATCCTCCACTTTCGTCCTTAGTAATTAAATGGACAGAAATTAAGAAAAAACAAGACATTTATTTAGATTTCATTTATTCAGTGGCATACAGGTTATATGTGTGAAGACCCAGTTCAAGCACTGCTCATTTAGCATTGGAACAGGCATGCAAAATGCCTCTGCCTAAGCTGTTTAGATGCATTTGCTATATTTGAACCCAGGGTTTTCTCTCAAATGAGATCCTTCCCAAATGTTAAAGGGCATGCAAAATGTTACCAACATAACAATATTTAAAAAAAATAAATAAATTCTTAAAACAACAGCAGTCTCAAAAAGAAATAGCCACAACAGAAATAGCCAGCATGTCATGAGCGGAGCCGGCTGGAATCAGGGGTCAGACTAGATGGCCCTCTGACTTGCTCAATTTTTATAAGAGACCAAACTCTTATATTGCTCCAACAGGCAGCACACATCAGGTTAAATTAAGAGCTCCCAAAAGTCCTTGGGTGGGTTTCTTTCCCTGCCCTCTTGCGACCTGTCAGTATCAAAGGTACGGACTCTGGCCTGCTGCCATCAGCTCTGCCCCTTAGGGAAGGGTGTGCTGTTTGCAATCTTTTAACCAGGATTGTTGAATAATAGGCAGAGCAGACGGTTTTGTGTTGGGTCTGGGTGGAGCGGATGTTTCATGTCCGGACATGAACTGCTTCTTGCCACTGAAGGATGGCTACACACCAAGCAAGGGATGTTGTGTGCTTTTTTGTCCAGATGCACAATTGATCCACCCAGGGTCACTGTGGCAAAGACCTCTGCTCTGCAGAAAGGGCTGGATCTTAAGAAAAGATGGGAAAAGATAAGGAGTGCTTGAAAAGACTTAGAGCCAAACCTTGTGCGTCTTTGAATAGAAAAAAAGGCCTACAGCTCCCAGCTTGGGAATGCTAGGAATTGTGGGCCTTTTTCCTGTCTAAACATGATTATTATTAGTAGTATTGGTTTACACAATTAATCTAATTAATTATGCTTAGATTTCCACTCAGGGAAAAGCAACATTGTGCTTCAGGCAATGTGCACTAGCTCACCTTTTTGGCATCCTCTAAGGGTGGCAAAACAATAACAAAATAGACATTTGCTAACCCTCAGCAGGGACTGCTTTAAAGCAAAGTGAGAATTTTCAGTTACTAGCAGCTTCTTTTCCCATGAATTCTTCTGGTCTATACCGTGATTCTCAGAGACAGTAATTGAAAGTGTGCATGTGTGAGAGATACATGGTGTGTGTGTGTGTGTGTGTGTGTGCGCGCGCCAGAGAGAGAGAGAGAGAGAGAGAGAGAGAGAGAGAGAGAGAAGAGGGGATGACTCAGCCAGGGAGAGGGGAGAAAAGGAGTTTCCTTCTGTAAACTAGGTTTCCACTAACACTGAAAAATGTGATTTCAAAAGAGCTCTTCAGTGTGTGGTATCTCAATCCCCATTTCTGCTTTGTACTAGTCTCTTGGCCAGGCTGCTTTGGACTGGCCAGGCCATTTTGTGGTGGTGCTTAGGACAAATTCACAAATGGTCAAATGTGCCCATGACCCAGAAAGGTTGTGCCCTGCCTTATCTTGTATCCCTCATATGCTTTCACTCAGATACTCACACACTAAATATTGCCATTTTTGTAGCATGTATATTGCACATAAATCACTGGAGTGCATAAAATGCTCTTCTATACATCTGTTTACTATCCAGCTAGAAAATGGAAATACATGCACAAATGAAGGAATGCTTGGGATGGCTCTATTGTCCTTCTACTCAGAGGACTAAATCCCCTTGAACTCAATGGAGCTTACTTCTGAGTAAACATTTACTCCAAAGTAAACAATGGAGCGTATGTATTTCTGAGTAAGTTTTTGGGCTGAGAGGATAGAGGGAGCAGGACCACGGAGAAGGGGGGAATGTGGGATCAGTGAGGGCCCCAGGAAGCAGGTGAGGGCAGGGCTGCAGGGCAGGGGAGGCCTCACAGGCCTGGTGCACGTGAAGAGGCGCGAGCGGCAGGGTGAGCGGCCGGCCGTGAGGCCTAGTTGAGGTCTTGTGCCACCACTGGCGCAGCACGGAGAGGCAACACAACAAGGGCAGCGTGACAAGGACATTGTCCCTTGTCTGCGTCCCTTAGCTGTGGCCTGGGCTTCCCAGGGACTCTCTTCACCGGGTCATTTTTTGGTTTTGTTTTGCTTGCTTGCTTGCTTGTTTTTAATAATTGCTTGTAATTAGTACTCTGTCTGGGAGAACTAGGTGAGTAACGTCAAGGAAGAGTAGTGTAGGACAGACAAGGCGGGGGAAGAAGGTAGGGCCTGCAAGGGATGCCTTATGTCAGGCCAGGAGATGGCCTTGGAGGTGTAATGATCACTCTTTCCTTTCTGTCAGAAGAGAAAAATATTCCAGGCTTGCAGAGAGTTCTTTTTGAAACTGTATTGCAATGAAGGGAACAGAAAAGAATGGTTTCCTTCCCATTTTTCTCTTCCCCTTAGCACATGTTCACACCTCCCTTTTGAGCCCTGCTCCCTGCTGCTTGTTCCCGCCTCCTTTCCCCTAAATGGCTAAGAGGATACTGAGCGGTTACACTCTTTCCGCCCGCCTACTCCACGCTGCCCCAACGCCAGCCCTTCTTCCCAATCCAGCCCTGCCCCCGGTGGGCTACAATAGGCTCATTTTGTTCTGCCCGGCTTGTCAATAGAGAATCAGGAAGTATTTGGCCCTCCTGCCTACGTGCCTGTTTCCCCACACCTTGTGGTGTCTGATTTTGGCCCCTCCCCTCCTTTGGGCTAAGTAATATTCTTTGTTACCTTTTTAAATCTCTTTTACTCCCTTGTTTCAAATCATCCTTTCGCACCTATCAGAGGGAATCACAGGTGTTGCTGTCTGCTGGGACGCCTGTGACATGTTCGCCCTTCTCGCTCAGGAGAGGCAGGGATGCACTTGCCCTCTGTGCAAGCTGGTGACCCTCCTAGAGGAGGAGGTGAGGAGCCTGAGGGCCGAGAGACCCCTCCAGGCCCACCAGGAGCAGCCCCCTCTGGAGAGAAGGTTGAGGGAGGGACCAAGCTGGAAGCAGCCGGGGAGACATGGAGACATCTCACCCACAGGAGGAAGAGGCCAGCAAGGCCCCCGCCATCTCCTAGCGCCAACCTGGAGCTGGGATATGGGTTTTCTCTGGTTGGGGAAGCTGGGGCTAATGAGGGCTTTGGGGACTGACCTGTCCAGGACGCCCAGCCTGGGGCTAGATGTGGCCAGGAGGCCACTGCAGGAGAGGCAAGGGCCAAGCATGGCCATCTGCTGCCAGCAAGAAGACACTGTGCCCATCATCGGGCACTCCCTTTTGCGGGGCATTGAGGTGGTAGTGGGCTACCCTCAGCTTGAGGTGAGGGAGGTCTGTTGCCTGCCAGGCACACACATCCGGCATGTGACAGACAGTGTAGAGCATCTTCTTCCCCTGGGGGGTCACCAGCCACTTCTGGTGATCCATGTGGGGACAAACAGCACAGCCAGGCAGGGGATTGGGTGGGATTACTAAGGACTTCATAGCTCTGAACAAGAAACTCAGGGACCTAAAGGCCCAAGTGGCCTCTTCCTCTATCTTGCCTGTCCGGGGAGCAAAGCGTAGTATTGCAAGCAGCAGGAAGAAACTGGCAGGTGTGGCTAAATGGAGGGCACTGTTTCTTGCCTGTACCGTACTGGGTTTCTTCCATGGGGTTGTTGTCTCCAGTGCCACGTAAGGCTAGCAGTGTCATTTCAGGGTCAGATGGACAAATGTCCGTAATGGTGGACACTGGGGGTGTTTCCAAATGGATGGCACTAGTCAGTCTTTTCTTATTGACAGGTTTTCTGGGGTACGAGGAGAGCTAAAAAAAAGCAATGAGGAAATATGGGAGAAGCACTACAGGAAGACAAGAATGTCTGGAACTTTGAATCCCATGAATGAAGCATGGTGATAGCACCATAAACATCTCATCCGGAAGCACTCCGAAGTTCCTGTGATTCTCTTATGACAAAGCTGATGGTGAAACCAGATTACTGTAGACTCTGTAGAGCTGCTTAGTGTGTTGGCTCAGACACTACCCCATCTTTTAGGCAGGTTATTTGTCCTCAGTCGTGCTTCCCAGAGCAGCCATTCTGTGGTGGTGCTCAGGGCAGTTTAACACATCGCCAAAGGTCGCCTGCCTCTGCTGTAGGGATATCAGAGAAGGGCACCATGGGGAACAGTCCACATGTCCATCTCTCAGTGGACAGTTCACGGTTCACCTCTCGACACTCGTTTCAGCTGGTCGTGTGAGACGCCCAATCTAAGATGGCAATGCTCTGAAAAGCAGGAGTGTGCTGGCTGCCATGGTGCAGAGATGTGGGAATGTTCTGTCGCTATTGAGTGGCTGCTTGTTTGTTTGTTTGTGTTTCTAATCCATAACATCCTGGAGGCAAACCTAGGGCAGGGGGAATCTTGGCAGGCTCTTGCCCAGGATTCAGCTGCTTGAAATGTGATCTGTTCAGAGACTTTGCTTGCTCCCTCTCCCTCCCTCCTTTCCACTCCAGTTCGCTCACTCTCACTCTTGCCTTCGTTCCGGCCTGATGCCACTCTCTTTGCAATGAAGAGCTGCACATGAACCTGCACTGTCTCTTTTAGCAGGGCCCCAAGAAAAAGTAGATACATGTTAATTCCTTCAGCTCAAGTGGGGTAGACAGCCTGGTGCCCTCCAGGGGTTTTGTATTACAACCCCCATCAGCCTCAGCCAGCACTCAGGTTGGCAGCCTTATGCCAGTGTATTTAAGAGATTGTGGGTGGACACCAATAACAGGGAAAGGGATATCAGAAAGGCATTTGGTTGTCCAGGCAATGGCCATAATGCTGGGGGATTGCTCCTGCTTTGCATGCAGGAGGTCTCAGGTCAATCTCTTGGCATTGCCAAGGAGGGCTGGGAAAAGCACTGCCTGAAGGCCTGGAGAGTTGCTGCCTGCCAGTGTTGATAACATGGGGCTGCATGGACAGATGGTTTGATTTAGAATACATCTGCTTTTGACATGGCTTCCTATTTTACAAGAGAATCCCACCTGTAATATGTTGCTAAGGCCCCATCGGTGAGGGTGTTCAGAGATAGGCTGCACATGCACATGGTGGGCATGTCGTGAGCGGAGCCGGTTGGAGCCAGGGGTCAGACTAGATGGCCCAGGAAGCCCCTTCTGACTTGCTCTGTTTCTATGTTTCTATGTTGTTGTTGTTGCTATATACCACTTCCCATATACACAATGTCGCAACATGGTTTACTGTCAAAAATGAAAAAAAAAATCATCCCAAAGAATCATCTGTTAAAATGTTTAAATGGTCAAGGCTCTTCAACATTTGTACTGAAAAGTGTCTTGTCTCCCACGATACTGGGATTTTAAAACAAAAATCCACTGCTGTACTTAATTTCAGCAGGAGGTTTGTGGTTACATCATGGCCTACTTAGTGGCCATAAGTTTGAAAATGTGACTCCAAGGCAAGCTTGAGCTTTCTTTTCCTGTGAGTGGAATGGAGCCATTAGAATTGCAAACAGGAAATAAATCTCCACTTTCCTTTTGTGTGTGGATGTTCCCTGAATGTTTTGAATGGTTTTCCTGGCAAGCCGTTCTTCTTGGCTGTCTTTGACACAGTCCTTCTGCCTCAGACACCCATTGAGATCTTCCCTACACAGGCTTCTTATGCTGATTTGACAAACAAAAAGAAATACTCATCTTGTTCAGTCAGTTAAGGAGAGAATGTAAATGAGTCTTGGCAGGTTTTTTTTTTTTTAATAAAGCATATAACTATCAAAATGCAACAAAAAGCAAAACTTTTAAAAAATTACAAATTTGGCTAGACCTCTTTTCAGCATGCATTTATTTTTATTTATTTCAGAGATTTTCTAAACTGCTTTTTATTAACAATAATAGCAACCCAGTTGATCAAATGCCGATAAAATACAATAATCCTGACCATTAAAATGACAAAACAATGAAAAGTTGTTAAGATAACCAGGGGTAGGTGACAACATGAAGAAGCAGGGAGATCTATGGACAATACATGTATTTTTAAGTTGCTGGTGGAGTCCACCGGCTCTCAATGGGGAGTTCGTGCCACATGGTGGAGCCACAACTGGGAAGGCCCTCCTCTGCACCATGCCCTGTAATTCTCAGCAGGCTGGGATTTGATAAGCAAGGTCCGCTCAGAAAATAGGGACCAGGCTGCAGTCCTCATAAGTGGCCTGAGAAGAGAAAATCTAAAAAACAAAAATGACCTGAAGGCAGCAATGGCAAAATCATGAAGAGATGTTTGAGACAGGTGACCTAATCTTCCCTTCTCATGAAATAGACTTTAGCAGGAGGATTAAACGGTCCCCTTTGATAAGCTTCTACAGTATGTCCAACCAACCAAAACAGTCTGACAATTAAGAGAGATCAGTAGTAACTGTTTTTTTATTTTATTTTATTCATTGTATTGATATTCTTCCTTTTCCTCCAAGAAGCCAGGAGTGGTGTTCATGATCGTACCCGGCAGCGTCAACAATCCTGAAATCAAGTTATTTCCCCATATAGCCATGCAGCAAGGACATAAAAGCTGCTGCCATCACAAAAGATTTATTGAGTTCTGTTGTACTTGCCTGGATGCCTACAATGTCTCTGTGCTCAGTTAGATAAAGACGGGAGGAGAAGAGTAACTCACAGCCCACGGGGTCATAAAAAACTAAGGCGGTATTGTGGAGCTTTACGAGGGAGAAAGCGTGCAAGAATGCCTGTCCCTCCGCCTGCTACTGTGATGGGGACAAGACATCCCACCACCCAACTGGAGGAGCACATGTTTCAGAAGCAGCTGTTCTGCTGATAACCCATCTCCCTCAGGAAGGCCCTGGTTTTAGAGGGCCACTTATGAGTCACCAAAAAGGAGGACAAAAGAGGCCATTGATTTGCATAGCATTTGCACAGGCCATGATAGATGCCGCTTTAGAAAGAAGGGTTATAATTGAAAGGGAAATGCAGCACATCTCACTATACTGCGGAAGACGGAGACCAGGCTGAGCACCATAGAATGCCTGCCTTTTCAGTCCGCTTCCAGGTAGTAACTCGCGGTGGGCAACCGTTCTCCGGGTCCATTGTGGAGCTGGACTGGATAAACAGAGGATATTTTCAAATAGAGGAGTCTTCTCTAGCCGTACTGTAAATGGGGAAATGTAAAATAAGATACCTGGCCACCTGGAGTTTTTCTGCTCTGCTGCATTTTTTTAAGCTTCCTCCTCCGCCCTGCTTTTGCAGACCTCCCCGTACAGCCCCACACAACAGCCTCTTCGGCTCCCATCTCATTGCTTTCCACGAGGCTCCCACAAACTTCCACAGCCTCGTCAGTAATTATGTGGCTGTTCCTCTGATTTGGCTTGACAGCAAGGCAAAGGGCCTGCTGCCTGTCATCTTGGCCCCGTGGTCACCCAGTGACAGCCTCACCAGTGGTCTGTATGGACAGCAGACCGAGTGGTTGGGGAAGCAGGTGGGGAGGCTGGTGGTGACGGGAAACAGAATCCTGCACGCAGCAGACACTGCGGTGCGGTTGCTGGTGGGGAGGCTCTTAAGAATGACACGGAAAGGGCAGTTGCAGGAAATGAAACAGGGCTCAGAGCTAATCATCATAGCTGGCTGAAGCCACCTTCCCCAAACGGAACAGTCACGAGCCTTATGTAATGGTATTTCTGTAAGCTGCCTCTGTTGGGCTTTGCCATAGGCAGTGCATGAAATGCAAGGATAGCCTCTGAGAAGGCTGAATGCGCTTGACAGAGACATGGTCTATCAAGAGAGCCCGGTGTCCGGGCAGGTGACAGGACCAGACTTTGGTTATGCAAGCACAAGGATCACCGTGGGGCAGGGGCCTGTCGGTTTGAGTCACCTGCTGCCTTGGGTTCCTTACTCTGCTGTAGCCTCTTGGTATTTCCTAGCCCTGAACCCTCTAGTGAAATGGGCCAGCTCAGTTCCCTGCTAAGTTGGGAGACCACTGACTTAAAGGACTGGAGCCCTCACACATCTCTGCCCTGCAGCCGCTCCAAATGCGTGTGCTGAGCCTTTGGGGGCAATGTTTTCCAAATGGCCAGTGATGGCAGGGGAGGAAGCATGCGAAGTTTGGAGGCAATCGGTGATCGTTATACATCAAGACGCGTGAGCAGTGTGCCGCAAGCACTCATTTCAGGGGCAATGTACACTGGCAAAGCGCCAGAAATGCTGACGAGACTTGGCAGTACATTGAATCAGCATCTCCACAAAGGTCCTGTGTGCATCGGTCAGCATCAGTTGAGTTTCCTGGGACTGCGGACCCTGCCAGAGAACCAAGAGCCACTGAAAGTCTGTGCCCCCTGCCTCCCAGGAAGAAAACCATGACAAAGCTGAGACCAACTTCTCCCTGTCTGCCAGCTAGGAAAGGAAGAGCTGCAGAGAGCTTGTTTCTGCTTTTTCCTATCAGAAGGAGCACTTTGTTTTTCCCAAGACCCGCTGCCTGAGTTTTGTCTTTTTCCTCCTCCCTCCCAAGCCCTTGTCCTTTTTGTGCCATGACAGAAGGAGGAGTCTGTCATTATGAATCTTTGTAAGTCATCTTCAGAGTGGGGCGGGGGGTGGGGGGGAAATACTGCGAAGAAGCATTTGTTCTTTTCTGTGCTGTTTGCTTCTCATCTGGAAATTTTGGTTGCCTGTGTAACAGCATCCATTCTTCATCATCCTTTCCTAATAAAGCAATTTTGAAAATTGGTGGAGAGTTGCAAGTATGACAAATTGACACTGAGAACCGAATGTTGTGCAACTAGGCATGGTTCTCCAAGCAGTGAGACGTGTCAAGGCTTCAGCGCTTGCCAGACTTTGGTTTCCTGGGGAGGGGGGGGGGGGTCAGGAGGACTACAGGTATTCGGTAATATTGGTGTTTATGTACAAATATACAGGTACAGCACAGGTGGGCAGGGTAGGCTCCTGGTCTATTCGCAAAGAAGAAGAGACTCTTAAAGGAGTGCTTAGCCAAGGCACCTTCCATGGCCCCCTTCCATTAGGTTTGGGCAATGAGATAACCCACAGTAAAAGGGGTTGTTGTGTGGGTTGTTGTCAGACCACAGGCTTTTATATAAACATGGATTATCATGTTGTCTGAAGCCAACTGCACTAACAAACAATGGTTAGCTATTCATAAACAACGCAGGAAGAGAATCTATGGTTTGCTGTTGAGTTGTGAACTGATTTTTCATGTTTATCCAACCATAGTTTGATATGACAGTGGGCTTCAGGTGACACAATCACCCACATTTCAACAACAACCCATGGTTCAACAACAACCTACATTCAACCTTGGAGTGCTGGTTACTGTGTTGTCTGAACCCAGGCAATGGGTTAACCTTTCCATTGCCACCAGTTCTTGCTCATCTTCTGCCTCTTCAGTGTTACCACTTGCTTGCTTGGCAGCGAGCCAGTGAGCAAGCAGGCAGGGACATCAAGTGCTCCTTACCACCCCCACCCCCACCATAAATAAGTCTGGACAAAGAGAAGGAACTGGGGTCTTGTCCAGGGCCTTAGCTGTGTGTGGACCTTTGGCAGGTACCTAACCATGCCTATCCTTGACACCAGTCTCAAGTCAGTTCTAAGAGCATAGCCCCTCCAACAGGTAGCCACATCCGCTGCTCCGCATCTGATCTGCAGAAGAACAGTCAGCATTGGCAAGATCAGGGTGGTGTCAGGCATGGAAAAGATCTGGGGTTCAGGCCCGTGGGACAAGAAAACTGCCCAAGACAGCATATGCTAATCTACATATGGGCTTAAAACTGTGCTAGCGTGTCTCTTTGAAGAATCCTGTTCCCTAATGACACCCCTACTTGTGAAAAGGGATTACTGACAGGGGAGAGGAAGGCGTTTGCTTTCAGGCAAAAAACCCTCAGGGAGAACAATTTGGAGGGCGGGGCAGCAGAAGATGCGCATGCACAAATAGCAGCTAGTCCAGCAGGGTGAGATGCATCCGGACCCTGGTCTTTTATTTCAGCAGGTGCCCATGGACTGCAGGGTGGCAGGGCAGATGGTCTGCCAGAGATTTGGGTCTCCTATTGAACGTTTTGGGAGCCAGTCTTACGGTCTACCTGCTAAGGGTGCCTCTGGGCAAGTTGTTGCCGGAGTTCCCTTGCCTTCTTCCCAGTGACCCTGAAATCTTGTCCTGTAGTTTTCTTTTAGCCAGCACATGGCTTGCTCCCATCCCACTGGCTAGTGAGGGGTGGGAAGAGGAGGGATAAGGCCCGAGTATCCTAAACGATCGATCCTCTTTTGCTGGGTCGCTGGACCATAAGGAAGGCCGAGCGCAAAAGGATTGAGGCCTTTGAGTTGTGGTGCTGGAGGAGACTCCTGCGAGTCCCTTGGACCGCAAGGCGATCAAACCGGTCAGTCCTAGAGGAGATCAACCCTGACTGCTCTTTAGAAGGCCAGATAGCGAAGATGAAACTCAAATACTTTGGCCACCTAATGAGAAGGAAGGACTCCCTGGAGAAGAGCCTAATGCTGGGAACAATAGATGGCAAAAGAAGAAGGGGACGGCAGAGGATGAGGTGGCTAGATGGAGTCACTGAGGCAGTTGGTGTGAGCTTAAGTGGACTCCGGGAGATGGTGGAGGACAGGAGGGCCTGGAGGAATGTTGTCCATGGGGTCACGATGGGTCAGACATGACTTCGTGACTAACAACAACAAAAACAAAGCTCTGCTCCCAGAATGCAGATCCATCACACGAGGAATGTGATTGTCTTGAAGACGCAAGGCTGCAAAGGGAAATTGAGTGATGGTGTGGTGCTGAGCTGTGCTCTAAAAACCCGGCGTGACTAGCCTGGCTGCTACAACCCGCTCCCTGGGGGCTGGCATCACTATCCTCAGACTGGGACTGGACCCCGAAGGAAGGATTCAAGGGGAAGGTAGACATGGACTTGGGGTCATGGCTGAGACTACCTACCTCACCTACACATGGCCGAAACAAGGCCAGGGGTTTGATACATGCACAAGTGCTTCCTTGGGGCCATTTGCACAGACCTAATTTGGTTTTCCTTGAGATTTAAAACCTCGTGTTTCCACTGCAGAGCCCTCTGTGTATAAAGTGGTCCGGCAGGCAACTGGGGGGACAGGGAAAGTGCTGAGGCGTGTTTTGGAAACTGGGATCTGCGGAAGAGAAGCGGGAGAGAGTTTCCTGCTAAAGCAGGCAGCCCAACAGGGGAGGGGAGAAACAAAGCACGGTGCTCCGCCAGCTCGTGTCCTCCCTGAAGGTGGCACGTGAGGCCTGAGCTAGTCCAGCTGATGTTGGCAGCTGCCTGCCCGCTCGCTTGTTCGTAGCCCCGATTCTCTCTTGCAGATGCAGAGGAATCTGCCCACAGCAGCAACGGCTCAGCAGAATCTCACAGGCCGGTTTTTGTTTTTTTTTGTTTTTTTGAGGGGGAGGGTTGTGACAAAAAATGCACCAGCCTTTCCTAACCTGCTCACTGCCCTCCCATGATGTGAATGGGACCAACTCCCATCACACCATTGTCCTGCTTGCTGGTGATGACGGTGCTTGTAATCCAACATATCTGGGAGTCACCAGACTGGGGAAAGGCTGCAATTCGTGACTGATGTAGCCTGAACTGCCTACATGGTACAGGAGGGGTGGTGGCAGAGAGAGAACAACCATGTAAGATTATTTGACAAGTCCCCTTCCTTCCTTGGGGGCCAGTCTGCCCCCGGCCCATCCCTGTCACCCCACACAGCGCCAGTGTTTGATAAGTAACTTCTGCATTGTCTTCCCCAGTCAACTGCAGGGCAGTTCATCTTGCGTTCTCTCACTGGCGGATCCCTCCAACACCTTCCCTCCTGGCTGGCACAAAGAAGAGGGCCCCCTCCCACCTCCTTTGCACCCTCTGCAGTTTTACTTCTCTAGAATACAACTTCTCTGAATTCTCCCTCGCCTTCCCAGCTCCATACCTAAACAGGGGCATGCAGGTCAATGGTGGCTTTTGGGGTATGTATCTGTATAGTGCTTGAGAACTTGAACTTTAAACTAGGCAATATCAAACCTCTTAAAATGGAAAGAAAGGGAACTTTGAGCTTCTTCCAATGTGACTAAGAAAAAACAATCGCAAGCTCTTATCCAGATAGAAACATCCAGAAGGCAGTAAAGCCAATATAACTCAAGTTGGTGACTCAGGCAAACCCACCACTGCATGATTTGGGCCTGTTGACCAGGGTCTGTCCTGACAATACCCTTTAGTAGACTATCACATTGGGAAGTACATATTTTGTTTTCTGCAGCTGCCTGAGGTAATTTGTTTAAAGCCAGTGTTGCTACCTCAGTAATAAGCCTGTCTTGTTGTGTCTGTGAGTGAACGGATGAGCCGGCCCCTCACTCCCCGTTACTCTGACGTGTTTGAGGCTTCTGTCATAGCCTCTGGCTTTGTGGTGGCCATTAAATCTTTGACATCTCTCAGGAAGCATGACCATCAGGGCGAACCTCTAAGCTGGGAGCTCACATCAAATTGTGCAGTCACAACTGGCTGCGAGGCTCCTGGGCTTCCTTAATGGGAATGTGGTAACTAATGTGAGCTGCGGTTTCTCATGTGAAGTCTCCAGGTTATGAAACACAAGCCATTGCCTTTCACTGGATAAGTCATCCTAGGTAGGAAAAGATCCAGGTTGCTCTGTCAAAACAACCAGCAGCCGAGAAAATACGTGTGCCCGAGGATGCAATGCATAGGATACAAAAGGAGATGCATGCTCAGATCCTATAAGCATTTCACATTTGCCTTGACTCACAAGATCAATGCAACTTTTCCAAATGAAGGTATTCAGGAGTGCTGTTTTAGGCATCCTTGCAAATTGGTATAAAGATAAAAATAAAATATTCACCGGCTCCCTATTAGTAGCCCTAATTCATCTCGTGAAAATACTCTATCCTACCACTCTTGCTACTGCCTGTAATATAACACCAAAATAAAAACTCCTATGCATCTTCATTGGCATACTCAAAATTATTTATCCTTACTTTGCTTTGAACAAAACCAGTTTCTCTGTTTCTAAACCTGGATTTCCAACACAGTTTACAAAGTGTGTGGATGTTGAAAAATGATTGAAACATCATTATCCATTTCTCATATGTCACCTGCCATGTCTGGCTGGAAATATAAATCCGTCAGTCAGAAATTATGGTTCCTGGCTCCTAATTGAGACGATCAGAGGAAGCTGTCCAATTTGGTCCAGGGACTCTGGGATACAAGCAGCCAAACTCCCAGGGAGTGAGTGACCAGGGTTAGCAAACAGGAGTTTGACAGCAGTGTTTGGCAGGAGAGGTCCCTATTTTGTTCTTTCTCTCCCCCCCCCCCCCACTTTTCCCTCCTTTGTTTTCTTCCTTGCAACACACTCCCATTTACTGGCAGGCCTGTACCATTAACCTTCAGGGAAGACAGGAGAAAGCCTTGGTTGTCACAACAGGTCCAGTGAGACAGAATCAGAAAGGTAGCCAAAAGAATGGACCGAGAAGACTCCACAGTGGTAGCGACTTGCAGTGTCTGTGCTGTGTTTGTTTTCTGGCTGAGGGCAGCATGGCCTACATTTTGCATGTTTGAATAAGGCCCTAAATATCGTGGCACCTAAACAGAACTGAGCACTGAATTGTTTCTTCAGGGAACTTGGAGGCAGCAGCTTGCTGGCCTCCTCGCCGTGACCGTGAGCCATTGTCAGCTTGCTGCAGCTTTTCATCCTTTGCCTTTTTTTGCTCCAGAGACCACAAGGTCCAGCTTGACAACTGGCTTTTGCTATCCCTATTTTGACAGCCACGGAAAAGCTATCCTTTATGGCTATCCCATATGCCCAAAGGGTGCTGTCGTATACTGGGGGCTTTGCAATTAGAAGTGGCTTTTATGGCCACATAAGGCTGTGCTTTATGAGTTTTGCCACAGAGGTGTGAGCCTCCAGAAAATGCTTGAACCCTGGCATAAGCAGATGGATATTCTGATACATCAGATTTCAGTTCATGTAGTAGTTTGAAGTTGACCCTGCATAGCTCTTTGCCCTTCTTCATGAAACAAAAACATCCAGATATTCAAAATCCATACAGGTTGTAGGATTTAGCTTTTCTTAGTCCAGAATGTGGTCTGCTTTGATGCAGTGTGTGTTTGTTCATAGTGCAAAGTACCCAAAACCCATCTTTGGAGCAGGCTGCATCTTACCCTTGAACATCAGTAACAGGAGAAGCAACAATTTGTAGGAACAAATTAGGCAAACAGGGAGCATTCCTTGTCATCCTGTTGCACATGCAGCAGATGTTGGTTCAATTCCCCAGCTGTGTTTCCTGAAGTGGGAGCAGACGTCCTCTGCAAGGGCCGGCTGCTTGGCTTTTTGCTGCACAGTGTTTTCAACTCTGCTCTGTGGTGTTAGGAGGGAGGTCAGCACAGTCCGAGGAACATCTCACTTGAAGGAATGGTGGGAGATGCCTCTCTTTGGCACGCTGAGCCTAAGATAAACGCCCTGATGTCATTCTATGAAAATCCTTGGCCTAAGCTTGGCTGTGTCTCTTGTTTGTCTGTCATCATCTGGAGCTCATTAAACCATTCTGGCTTGGCAGACTGGGATGCCGTTGTGTCATGCACGGCTGTTACTAGCACAACTGCCTGCAGCCACTCCTCCTCCCTGCAGTTACAAGTGGGGAGCCAGGAGAAGGAGGGGCTCTGCTGCTTTATTTTCCCGGGCTGTCCTGTCCTTGCTCCAAAACATCTTCATCCACTTACGCAACGTTCTTAAGAATGGCTTGGGTCACTTCAACCTTGTTTCAGCAGAGATGTCAAGAGAAACCTCTGGGTTGTGGAGGTTCACGCCTTTGCCCATCCTCGCTTGTTAAGCCCAGTGGAGTGGAGTGAAGAGGCCTGAGGCCTGAAACAGCCAACATCTCCTTTCAGCAGGGAGGGTCCCTTCTATTTTTTTTTTTTAAGGCGATCACCCGCCTATTCCTGAAGCAACTATCTCCAAGTAGAAATAATTTAGCCAAGCTTAGGGTATGTTTTCTTCTCCATTAATTTTTCCATGCCATGTTATAGTGCACCTACATCCACCTTCAACCCCTTTCCATTCCTCTTTGGCTTGGTTGTGTCTCTGAGACACTTTTAGTGTCCCTAGAAAACACTTTGGAGGCTTCAACTATCGAGGAAAGATTCTGCTTGCCTCTTGTTAGACTCTGAGTGGAAGGATCTTCTCCAATCTCTTCTGTGGCAATGGCGCTGGTCACTATTTTGTTCAGAGCCCAAACAAAACCATTAAAGCCAGTGAGACAAGGTGGTGAGAGTGCAGGGCTGGGGACACAGCAGATCCAGGTTCTGGTTCCCACTCAGTTGTGAAGCTCAGTGGGTGACTTTGGGCCAGTTGCTCACTCTCAGCCCCACCGACCTCACAGGGTTGTTCTGAGGATAAAATGGAACTATCTAAGCTGACTTGGGTTCCTCACAAGAGGACAAATTGTGGGTGATCAATCCAATATAGTAACAACAACAACAACAACAGAGTTGATTTTTTCCCTTAAAGGTGACAACCTGGGGTTCAGATACCGTAGTGAATTAAATATATCGTGTAGAGAAGATCACACAGAGGCTGTAAACCAGCAAACACCTTTAATAAACCAGGCCTATGTAGCATAATTATTCTGGACATGCAGAACAGAAACTGAAAGCAGGGTGCCTAATACTCACAGCTGCTATGGCAAGCCAGAAGGGCCAATTCTCTGCAGCAGTGGTTTTCAGCCTTTCCACAGCTGGGCACCGGCAAAAACAGGAAAGCCACCTTGGGGATTGCTGAGGCAGAAGCAAAAAGAATGATACACTATTTTGTGTATTAGTTTCCATACACAATACAAAGAAAATGAAAATCCTTCAAAACAACCAGAAACCGAGCAACAAAAAATGCCAACAAACGAACAAAATACTGAAATTGGCATGGTGCAGCTTGTAGCCGGCTCCCACGGAGGCGTCTCTCCCCTCCCTGCCCTCCCCCGTCAGTCCCACCACACCCCCCATGAACATGATGCCAACCAAGGAAGAGGTGGTGGAGCACAGCCAGCCCCATGCCGGTCCACGGCCCCTCCACGGCCCAACAGGAAGTCTCCCACGGACCAGCACTGGTCCGCAGACCAATGGTTGAAAAACACTACGCTACAGGGACTGCCTGGTCCAGCTGCCACCCGTGTTCTGCAGTGAAACGGATGTTCAGTGCTGGGGTGGACATGTGCCCTATTTTAGAGGGACCGTACTCCATCTGCAGACCTGTCCGGCCCACGTCTGGTTTAAAGACAGAGAATCACTGGCAGGAAGACCTGGACTATGAGTTGCCCATCAACAGTCAGCAGCTGAACCCTAGACTAAGCAAGTGGAGTCACCTGCACTTCACCACCTTCCCACCAATGCTTTTCTATTTGAATCAGAGAAATTCTTTCTAAATGTGTATTTCTTCATCTCAGTTGTCCTGTGATAATTGTGTGCAATTCTGTGTCTTCTTTTGTCCTCTTTAAAACAACAACAACATACATAGGATTGCATCCTAGGAGGTCTGTAATGACTTTTGACTAAATGCAATAAAGTTCTAACCATGCCCATGAATGCTTTGAGATTACGAGTGACCATCCTGGTGAGGTTTGGAGCTTTTCTGGTCTTGTGGTTTATTTTGGAGAAGAATTAAACCCTAAAAACTTTGGGGCTGCGACATAGGCATTAAGGCCAGAGTTTACTGTTACTATTGTATTTTGTGATCATTTTTTGAATGTGTTTAATTGTTGATTGCACTGTTTTATTTCATGGAAGCTTCTTATGAAGAGCAGGCAGGATTAGAAATAATTTAAATAAATGAATGAATGCAGAAAAATGGACCTGAGATCCAAATACTCAGCTGAGCAGTGTGGAAATGGTTTCCTTCACTTACCTGTCATCAGCACACTTCAGTCCAGCAAAGAGGCAGAGAAAAAATGAGAGGGGATAAACAAGTTAAAAGTCTGCTTGACACAAATATGTAGTTGGCTGGTGAGGGATTTGTTTTGGGAGTATATTTAATGCATAGGATGGCAAAACTGGGAGCAAAACCAGGAGATTCCAGATCAGGCGCTCTAAAAATAATTTTCATCTATTATTTGCAGGATAAAAATACAGCCTCTGTGCCCCATGTTTACACTGCCTTGTTGCAGCGCCCTCCAATTATCTCTCCAGATTTTTATGCTGCTGTATAATTTACGCTCGTGCAGCAATATGTTTTGATGTGGGCAGTCAGGTCTTGCGAACCCTTCGGCCAGAACCTTACAATTACCCCCTTGGGCCCCTTGGCATATCATTATGGAGTGCTCAGAATAGGCTAGAACAGCTTGCCTGATCCATCCATGTGCTTCATTTCGCTTTATTTTGGAACAGGTCCCCCCAACATGTCTGCTGAGCAACCATCCCTCTGCCCTTGAAAGACCTGGTGGGCAGAGAGGAATCCCTTGGAAGACTTGTGGTGGTGATGGTCCTTCTGCTTAGAAGGTTTATGCATTGGAACACTAGGGTATAATTCTCACTGTATTTTTATTCTCTTTGGCAGTCTTACACATTTCTTGTGTCTGAAGCAAATGCTGATGTAATATCTCCCTTGAAAAGCAGAGTGAAAGGTAAGAATGGTTGTTCTGTGCCATCAAGTTATCTCCAACTCATGGCGTCCCTTTGAACGGAGGCCCTTCAAATTGTCCCGTCCATGACAGCCCTGCTCGCCTCTTGTAAATTCCAGGCTGTGGCTTCCTTCATGGAGTCCGTGCACCTCATATTTGGTCTTCCTTTTCTCCTTCGGCCTTTGGCTCTGCCTGGGACGATGGTCTTCTCCAGGGAGTGTTGCCTTCTCATGATGTGACCAAAGAATGACAGCTTCTCCTACGGCATGCTTGCTCCTAGGGAAAGTTCTGGCTTGATTCGCTCCCGGACCCACTTGTTCATCTTTCCGTTGGCCCAGAGCAAAGCTCTCCTCCAGCACTAAGCCTTGATTGCACCACTCTTCCTGCCTGGGTGAGAATAGAAGTAAGAAAATAAGGTCTCCTTGGCAGCCTGTCGGCCATCACTTCAGGCAACCAGGGGCCTCTTTGGCTAGAAGGCAGGAGGCTTCCTCCCCCTTGCAAGCAGAGCCCTGCTGCCATCAGAGACAGCAAGAGGAGTCTGAAGAGAGGGGCAAAGGTCAGGGCAAGGCCAGGTGGGGAGAAGACGGGGGGTTTTCTCCGGCTCAGATTTTAAACTTAGCTGGAGAACATCATGCTGGGATTGTGCATCTCTGAGGGCCCCCAAATGATCATCCAGAGACTTGTGGGTGATGTGGGTAGCAGGACAGCCAAAGCAAATGCCCCTCTATCTCTGCGGTCATAAAGGTGCCATGATTTAGGTGGGTCTTCAGTGCAAGCCTGCACATGCTCAGATTATTTTTTTAAGTGTTGGCAAATAGTTTTGTCGCTACTGCTCAAACTTATCTGGACTTTTAAGAGTGACACCTGTGGCCCTAAGACAGTGCCTGCGCATAGCAGCCCCTGGTACCTGCTGGGCTTCTTGCCCCTCCTCATGAGACAGGGAATGTCCTGGGGGTCCTGAGGAGGGAGGGAGGTAAGAGGGGATGTTCATGCTTTGCTTGTCTGTGTGATGTGCTCTTGGCTTGGGCGTGCAAGCAGTGGCTTGCTTGTGTGTTTGTGTGTCTCTGAGCATCAGCCCTTTGCTTTCTGTGATGTGGATAGCTTGTTGTGCCATGTGGGGCACATCATAGGATTTGGCCTTTGAGGCTCACAGCACACTCCTGCCTTGTACTCAGTTTCTTGGCTTCTTATCTCTGAGCATCATCAGTTTGCCTTCTATGAAAAGGGTGTTGAAACAGAAAACTGGGTTCGAAGGAGTGCGTTTGTAGTTCGGAGCTCCGGACTCACCCATGCATTGTACTTCGGTTCTTAGACAGGCTACTTTCCCTTCAGCCTCATCAGCTTCTGAGAAATGAACATTCTGGTATCAGCCGTGTCCACCACGCAACAATTTGCTGAGTGGGCAAGCCCCCTCCATCTATAATAGCCATTTTGGAAGAGTGCCCATAGTGAAGTCAAAATGCCAGTGAGGCCAGCTGGTTCCAGAAGCTCTGGGACCCCTGAGCTAAGCACTCAACACTTTGGATTAGATGGATCAATCTGTCCATTTCTCTTCCTGCACCTCAAAATGTTCCTGTCCTATTGAGGAAGAAATCTGCAAATGTCAGTTGTTCTCCAAAACCTGATCCAAAGGGAATTTGCACCCGACCCTGTCCTGATCTAATCTTGCTGTTGAAAACAGATCAGGGAAGCCTAAATGCAAAGAGGCCCCTCCAGCCAGCATGCAGTGGCTGCTTTACATGATGTTCCACCATCAAGGGACCAGCTGGCTCATTTCGGCACTGACCATGCGGCATTTGTTTCAAATGCATCACAGGGCAGGAGAACAACATGCAGCCGGGATCGGGGAAAGCAGAGGGATGGGTCGATGGAGGGCTGACAAGAAAGGGAAGTCCCTGAATGAGCTCATTCTTCTTGGGAAGGACAACCCAAGACTAGGCGAACCAGGGTGCAATCCTGGGCGGTCGCACTGGCTGAGGAACGCTGGGAATTCTCTCTTTTTCTGCCGATGCAAGCATAGGATTGCACCCTCAGTGGCTTGCTTAGAAACCTTTTGGGCACACATTGGCTGACACTGGGTCCCTTTGCACTCTTCCTCCCATCATCCTGTCCTTAGGAGAACCGGCTCCTTCTGCAGTGCCTTTGCTTTGTTCCCTGGACCCGGCATGACCTTTTGTCTTTTTTCACTTCTTGGAATTCCAGCTGTTGACAGCAGCTGAATGTTCTCTCTTTGCAGTCTCGAGGGAGGGCCCCTGGATCCCTGCCAGGAGACTATAGATTCTTTGCACAACAGGTTATGTAACAGAGCCTTTTGGAAAAAGAGCAAGGGAGAAGAAAAGGCAGCAACAAGGCTTTGCTGTATCTGCAAAAACAGCCCTGGCGAGCCACCCAGATGCAAGCAGATCCTCTGGCTTGGGCTTTTGTTTATTTCTCACTTGGAAGCCGGGGCAGAGAGGGAGAGCGAGAGAAACGTGCTGGTGTTTTCAATCTGGGCTCTTCCTTGGCGGCTCTGCTTCCCTCACTCCTTCTTGGCAGCCTGCTGACCCTGTGTTTACATGCCCTGCTGATGGAGACTGGTGTCCTCAACTGGAGGGCGGCGGAGAGGATTTATCCTTGCTGTGTGGGGATTGTCTTTCCCGCTTGCTGCTGGCTGGCCAGCCGGAGACATTCGCTTTTGTGTTTGCCCCGGGTGACTGGATCTGGAATTCCCTCTGAATCCCAAGAGGGGAAAGAAGCTGAACTGCGATGAGCCTACGAAATGGGATGGGTGTTGGACTGGAATGGGGCAAAAGGGGATAGAGGGGGAACAGGGAGTGAGGGAGGGGGGCAAAGAAACGAAAGAAAAGTCATCTTTCGGCACTGTCTTTATGTTGGGTTGGATCCCAAACCCTTGTTCTGCTGGCTGAAGGATTTTGCTGCTTTTCAGTTGGACTTCTGCAGCCTCTCCCCACACCTGCAGCCCCTCCGTGCCTTTGATGTCTGCTGAGGTGGGGGTGGGGGTCTCCCAACCCACTAGAGCAGATTTGGAGGGCACTTACGAGGAGCGTGCAGAGCGGAGGGGAGGACTTAGAAGTCCTGATCTGGAAGAGGCTGCAGCCTCCCCTGGGCCGAATGAGCTCCTCAGCCTGCCTGTGCTACCGACTGAGCGAGAGCGGCATGGGGAAAGGCCGTGGCACAGTGGCAGAGGGCCTGCACGAGGCCTTGGCTGCAGTCCGTGGCATCTCCCAGCCAATGGATCTAGTAGTAGGTGATGGGGAAGCTCCTGCTCTACCAAGGCTGTACCCAGCCGGAGCAGAGGGGTCGGCAGAATAGTGCTCCCCAAATGCTTTGTATGACAAATCCCATCAGCCCCAGACATCATGGCCAATCGTCACAAATTAGGAAGTTGCTGTCTGAAAGCCTTGTGCCTGCTTGTGGGCCATGGCCCTCCCCAGTGGGCAGGCTTTTGGAATGCTGAGCCACACAGAGGCCTTTTGCAGGAGCATCCAACAGACAATTGGCTTTCCCTGCCTTATTCTCTTATTCTTTTCTGCCCTCCTCCTCCGACTTCCAGCAGGCAGCAGCTTGTATCCCAGACATGTGTGTGGCCAAATCAGTGCCCTACGGTCACCGCTAAACCAGTCTTTTTTCTCCATTGGCTCTGCTACTTCACTGCTACTTCAGTTTTTTCCCCGTTGGTCCCCTTTGTGGCCAGCACATATTTATCCTTTCTCAAGTATCCCTCCCGTCTGCCATTTCCCCCTCACTATTTTATGGTTTCCCAAGAAGCTGCTGAAGCAGCTGACAAACTTTATTCACAGTTCTGTGTCTTGTGGTTTGTGATTTGCTTAGGCACAGGCTACAGCCAGGCATAATTTCTTCCCTTCAATTCTCTGACATTCCCTCCACATCTCCCTTGGAAGCATCACCCGTGCTCAGACAGTACCAATCCCAGAAATTTTCTTCCCACTGTCCTGCTTATGTCTCCTGCAGCCCACCCTTTCTTCTCCACAGGAGAAGAATCTAGAATCATAGATCATAGGATCATACAATAGTAAAGTTGGAAAGGGCCAGTAACACCATCAGGTCCAACTCCCTGCTCAGGGAAGACAGCAAGTTGGACCTGAGCACACCAGAGCTTCCCTAAACTGCTTCAGGACAAGCATCCTTCCTTGCACTGCACAGCTGCGCACCTAAACCCCCAAACCAGCAGCTGCTTGGCGACCTGGGAAAAGAGGTTCTCCTGCCTGATGCTGCGGAGGATCCTGTGCTTCTGGGTTCATCTGGAGATTGTGCAAGGTGCTTGTTTCTGCCATGGTGGCTTAGCGTGTCATATGAACCCGGCCCAGCTCAGTGTTGGGTTCACACAATATGATAAGTTCATACGCCGCTTGTCATGTTGTCTGAACCCAGCCAGGATGCTTACCAAATGATGCCGCTGGGTTCAGATGACCCAGCAAGCCACCCCTGCTTTATAAGCCATTGTGGCTTGCTGTGTTTTGTGAACCCAACCACTTACTGACTGCCAGATGTAAAGAAAAGTGAAGATATGACAAGCTGGAAAACTGGGGTGGGGGAGCAGGATTCTGCTGTTATTTCTGACGCTGAAGGCAGCAAGTGTCTTGGATTTCAAGAACCTCGTATTTTTCATGTCACCGGCCTTTCCCAGCAATGAGTACTGACACAGAACGTCATTTCACAACGTGCTGAGTGTTATGGTCCTCTTTATTGGCTTATTCACAGGCTGAGCCAGTGCATCTCACCAAGCACATGTGTGCTTCTTGCTTGCTCGGAAGGACCTTTTCCCTGCATGACTTCCTGCCCATGCGGCGTGATGTCATGGTGCCACATTGTGCAAACATTTATTGTGTGTCAGCTCAAGCACTGAGGACAAGAGTAAATGGAGCAATCACCCTGCCAGGCTCCTGAGCAGAAAACAGTAGGCAATGAGTGGTTTCCTCTTGCTCAAGAAGAGAGAGGCCCCTGCTATCAAAGCAACCTTTCTTGCTAGCACCAGCCTCCCTTTCTGCAGCAGGTCTTAAAACAGCCATGCTTGAAAACCCTTGCAGGATGAAGCTAGCGACCATGACAATGAACAGTCAACTCTGCCTTCTTTGCAGGGAAAGAAAGGAATACTGATCCAAGGTGGCTATTTTCTTCTGCTATGTAACGTTGAAACATGCTCAGGGCCAACACTTGCCATTGTGTTCTCTAAATCTGGATAGACCCCTGCACTCTTCTCAGTATATGGACGGTGGTCTCATGCTGCTCGGATTCATTTCAGTGGAGCTGGTGCAGGACAGCTCCCAGGCACATGGACTGGATTGTTTCTGACACTTGGCGTGCCCCAGATTTTGGGCCTGGGGTCACTGCCCTCTTCACCTTGCCTTGTGGTATGGCAACCTGTGAACACAACCCAGCAGTGACTCTCATTGTAGTCCACTGAGCTTAAACATTGTTTCTTTGTTTCCTTTCAGAGTAGGAAATGCATTTTGCAGTTTCAGGTTTGTGTTCCTTTCCAGCCTTAGGGTCATTAACCCTGTCAGAGCTCCAGGTACATTGGCTCAGTGCCATGCGGGGATGGAGCAAACGAAAGTTAAAAACAAATCCAAAATGGGCTTGGAGAATGATTGATTGGCTTGCAAGCACTTTCGCAATTACATAAAGGTATAGAGAACAGGGAAGTCCATGTTTATGATCCTTTGGGCTACATGGGAAATTTCAGAGACGCTGGCTGCTACCCTGGCATTGGATGCCTCAGACTGGCCTATGCCAAGGGCCATTTCTCACCATTACACAGAGGCTTTGTCACCACGTGTGCATTCAAAACGGAGCTCCCACCAAGTGAAGCTACCTGATGAGCGGGCCTTTTCGATACCTGTGTGCTTGTCTGCAGCAGCTTGGCCCCTGATTCAGCCTTCATGCAAGTGCTGTTAATGCAGCAAGTGTATTAAACCGGGCGCTGTGCTATTCCTTCTAGCTCAGTATCATCTCCTTTGACTGCCAGAGGCTCATCAGAGGCCCCAGCGCCTTTCTCATCACGCACGGCCCAAACCTTCAAAGTGACCATTCCTGGGACTGAACTGGGGCCCGTGTGCATATAATGCAGGTGCTCTTCCAGTAAGCTCTGGTCCCTCCTGAGCATGGGATCCCTCTCTGGGAGTGGCAAGTGCAAGAGACCAAGTGGTGAGAAGGGAAGGGGTTAAGTATCCTTCACCTTAGCCCTTCCCTTCCAGTTGTGTCCTTCTCCCCACTTCCCAGTGAAACTAGATGTTACAAAGCAAACACAGGGCTTGCAACCTCATGCTTGCCTCCTAATGCTAATGTGGGACCAGAGGGCATTGGCAGGACAACTCTCTTTGCAGACTCTTGTTTGCTATGGAGACGCTGTTTGCAATGGATAATATGTGTTGTTTACACAGCACTTTGATCCAGAAAGCACTTTCCACTTATCTTATTCACATATTCCCATGCAGTGGTGGCTTTTGAAAGCACCAGAGAAAGGGGACCGCAGATAGCAGCCCTTCCATCCATTCCCAGGGCAGGCTGTGGCATGGGCTGGGGCCAGCGAAGAGCTGAGAAACCCTGGCTGTGTCTCTGGTGCTCGGGGGCGGTGGGCTGCCCTCGCCTTGCGGCACTCCCCGCACTGCTGACTTCATGGAAACATGGCTCAGTTGCCTGAAGTGTAAACAACAGATGAGCACATTCCAGGGAACAAAAGGAGTTGCCCACGCACACCTGGCACCAACAGGCACCTGTGTGCAGAGCAGATCTGAAAAGCTGAGGTGAAAAGGCACAGCGACTGGATGCAGCAGACCGCAGGACCGTGTGGGGCTTGACAGGGAGAGAGGCCTAGAAACCCTGACCATGGGGCCTCCTCACCACTCCAGCATCCGGAGAACTGGCAGCATCACTTGACTAGGGATCGGGGATGGCCTTGCCCCGAGCACTCAGATGTCCAATTCAGTATAAAGCAGCTCAGGAGGAGAGAGAGAGAGAGCGAGCCTTGGATGCTGGGCAGGGCCCTTGCAATTGGGCCTTGGCTCTGGCTCAGTGGCAGAACAGTGCCTCTGCGTGACAAAGGGCTCGGGTTCAATGCCCAGCATCTCCAGGCAGAGCTGGGACAAGGCCTGCCTGGAAGCCTGAAGACCTGCTAGCTGTCAGTGTCGACCATATTGGGCCAGGCCGGCCAGTTGTCAGTCTCAGGACAAGGCAGCTTCCTGTGTTCCTGACAAAATTCCGGCCAGGAGACTGGTCAAGCAGGTGGTTGAGATGTCCTGCTATAGGCATGGAATGAATGAGGCCAGGAAAGACTTTGAAGAAACGTTGCTACAAAGAAATAAGGAGAGGCACCAAAAAGGGCAGAGAAAAGAACTCTTGGGTCTGCAAAACTTACCTGAACACTAAGTGCAGCAGTGTTTGTGCATCTGTGTGTGTGTGTGTGTGTGTGTGTGTGCGCGTGCGCGCGCGTGCTCAGAGAGGTGACTGTCAGAAAAGGTGCAGAATAGGGCAACTAGAAGTATCAAAGGCCTGGAGAACTATGGAGAGACTATGAGCCTGTGACTCTTTGGCTTAGAAGAAGGGTAGGTAAAAGGAGACATGATAGCAGTGGACAGAGGTGTGGAGGTCGTTGCTATGGAAAGCATGTTCCCCCCTCATAGAATGCAGTAGTGGTCATCCCATGAAGCAGAAGGGCGGGAGAATGAGCACAGTAAAGAGGCAGTGCTTGTCCAGACAGCACAAGGTACCCGATGGAATTCACTTCCCCAAAATGCAGTGAAGGCCAGCAACTTGAAGAGCCTCACCATGGGATTGGATAGATGCAGAGAGGGCAATGCACTCAGTGGCTGCTAGTCCGGATGGCTCTGCGCTGCCTCCAGCATCAGAGGAGGTGTGTCTACGTACACCTCTTGCTGGGAAGCATGACTGGCGTTGTGCTGCTTGTGGGATCCCGTGGGCAGCTGGTTGGCCACCATG
Organism: Varanus salvator macromaculatus; assembly: GCA_023646645.1. Taxonomy (NCBI): domain Eukaryota; kingdom Metazoa; phylum Chordata; class Lepidosauria; order Squamata; family Varanidae; genus Varanus; species Varanus salvator. Next base: position 58,091,226 of record JAIXND010000674.1, on the reverse strand, counting down.
TGAACAGAATGCTGGACTAGATGGGCCCTTCGTCTGGTCCAGCAGGGCTCCGCTTCTGCTCTGATGTGTTCTGAATACAGTCAGCTGTACTGTACAATAATATCTCACCTGAGCTGTCAAGAAAATTCTCTTTGTGGAGTCACTTTGCCAGAAGAACAGAGCTTGTTTCAGCAGACAGTGTCTGCGTACCCTTCTGCGCTCTGCTCTTTGGACTTCTCCCGACATTAATGCACCAAGGCTTTAGCAAGCTTCATTGCTTGAGAGCCTTTGGCTTTTCCTCATCTGGGAGGAGTTTCTTGCTCTCAATTTATTGACCTTTGGCATTTCTCCTAACCCCTGAAATCTAAGTGCTGCCTCAGTAGCTGACCTTGTGCTGAGGCAAGGCCTCTGTGCCTTTGCCTTTGTGTCAGGAATACAGCCCTTGGTGTTTGATTACCTCTGCTGAGAGACAGCCAGGTAGCCTGGCTCTCTTGCCATTGCGTCACAAGGCCACTGTAGCCCATGGGAAACCATCTCCAGCCTCAGCAGGCTGCCTTCGGTTCTGATTCAGAAGGACCTGGGACCTTTTGCAGGGGGGTGCAGGTTAAAGTGAAGAATGCCTGGAGCTGCTGGCTCATGGAAGTTTTGGAGGCAGCGTTAATGGTTCTATAATTACAGAGTGCCTCAGGATATCAGTTGCTAGCTGAAAGGAGGAGGATGCTGCTAGCATGCTCATGTAGCTTCCATATAGCCTGAAGTGCCTGATCCTGCTTAATCTTGGAAGCTAAGCAGGGTCAGGCCTGGTTGGTGTCTGGATGGGTGACTTAAATGTTGTGAACCACCCATCGAGCTTCAGGTACAGGTGTTATAGAAGTGTAAAGAGAAGGAGAAGTGTGAGCTTTCCACAGGCATCTGGTTGAAAATGTACAGGGGCAATGCTAAGGCTGGATTCCAGTCTGGGGCCCTGCCCTCTGGAGGGATTTCAAAATGCAGTTGCCACACATGGCTCTTTAAAAAACAACCCTTTCGGAAGCAATTCCGCACATACAGATTGATTGGCTCTCTCTCTCTCTGTCTTTCCTATCCCTAGCTACTCGGTGCTTGTGGTCTCCTGCATTTTCATGCCCTGCCCTGCTCCACCTGGGCTGCCCTCTGGTGCAATGGCCCCACTGCCAGGGGTGAAGCAAGATTCGGCAGGCAGCCTGAGGAAGCGCCTCACAGCAGAGTGTTGAGCCTCAAGTGTGTATTTTAATTATATTGTGTAAACCATTTTGAGAGCATTATCCTTACTCAAGCAGTATGGGAAAGCTTTAAATAAGTAAGTAAGTGTGAACAGGGTGGGAAACAGGATTGCTGCTTTAGAGAAAAATGTGTTCAACTTTGGAAACCTCAGACCATGCCCTGAACTTGGTGCATGTATGTTTGCTAGGCTGATGGAGCCTGGATCTGCCACTAAAACTCCTCTCGTCCCTGGATTAGCTGAGTATTAACTCAGCTAAGTGCCCTTTACATGTTTCTTTTTAAATGGCCATTTAAATGCTTTCATTGAGTGGAACCACTAAAACTGCCTTTGCAAAGAAATCTTCAGAGAGTTTTCTTCTGCTCCTGTCAGGAGAACAGGGACCCTGCTCTTCACCATGTTTAATTCCTCCCAGAAGACAACGTGCAGCTAATGTGGCCAGATCTTCAGGCTGCTATATCATTGCCCTAATAGCTTCTTTGAGAAATGCTGGAGAAAAAAAATACATTTTTAATGATTGAGATGTAATCTTGTACATCTTAATCATTGTACAAGATTAAGGTGAGGTTTTTAAAATGTTGGTTGTTTTACTAAGACTCTGCATGTGTGAGATTGTATGTAACTATGTACACACGCATTATGGTGCTATTTATTCATTGTTCTCTTTGCAGTTGTTTTTCTTGTACTGTGCGGTGCCCTGAGAACTTAGGTTATTGTGTGGTTTAAAATTGAAACAAACAGTGGTCTGGCAGGGACCAGCCTTCTGTTTTTTCTCAGTGTCTCCTTAGACATCTTTATTCAGGAAGACCTCCTTGACAGACCAACCCTGGTTGTTAAAAATTGATATTCTGTTTTATTAAAAACTTTTCATATGGTGTTTTTATGTGTTTATCTTTTATTTCTCACTGCTCTGGAATCTGTTAAGAGGCAGAGTGGTATAGAATGTTGCAGATAAATAACATAAATATGTATCTGCTAACAAGATGCTAGGAGTATCCTAACAAAAACTGATGGCTGAAGTCTCAGTGAGAGAATTTGGAGGATTGTAACTCAGTCTTAAACCATGGCTTAAGATCCTGGCTTGTTCTGAACCCATTAACTATAATTTCCTGGATGGATGAAATGGAAAGCAATAGTTAATGGAAGACTTCCCAGTTTGCTTATTTGCTGTTACAAGAGGAAGTGTGAAGGGATTTTGTGTGCTGCCAAAATGTTCATTAAGCTGAAATAGGATCATCCAAACGTGGACAACAAAAACAGATGTGTGGGCAGTAGTAGTTCTACAACCAGTTTTGTAAAGCTTGACTGACAGCATGACAAAAAATTTGCATGTCTCCTTAGGGAACATGCATGTGTTGGTTTGCTCTTTCTTCTCTGCTTGTAAACTTCCCAGAAGCACTTGGCCAGCAAGTGTTGGAAACAAAAGTGTTGTTAACCAAACAACATCTTAGTCTAATCCAGCAGGACTCTTCTGACATTCTTAATAACATGATTCCCCTCTTACTGCAGACGGATATCTGATTAAGGGCCCAATCCAATGGGGATGCTCTGAACCTCCCAAAATCGGGAGAATTATGGGCATCCCATGCAGAGCAAATGGGCAGAGGCAAAAGTCAGTGTGGCTGATCAACTGTGGCACCTCAGGAGAAGAGGGAATGAGGTTGGGGTGACTCCAGGATGTGTTATATCTTGGTGGCACCACACTCCTTCCTTCCCTGTCCCTGGAATGGACACTCTGCCCCTACACTCAAGTTGGGTATATGGCTCTAGAGAAGCAGCTGACGTGGTTCTTTCCAGGTTGGTTATATGTGTGTATCTGCAAATCTGAGCACATTTCTGTTAAAGCAAATTGCTGAGCTTGGGGCAAGGAATCCAAGCAATACTGTGGCACTGTCTAGTGGCCATGAGATAGCTCTGTAAATTGACTAAGTGACTGTCCTTTGAGAACCTGCACTCAAAGCACACCGTGGTGAGCTGGATGGACAAGTGGCATGATGCCGTCTAGGGCAGCCTGAGGCCTAGCTACCTTCATTCTTCCCGCTATTCCATATTTCCTGCTACACCTCCTATCTCCACCTCATTAAACTTAGCTCCCTCCTAGTCCTCTTGCCAGTGAGTGTATTCTCACAGTTCGTAAGATGGGAAATGGAAGGCTGACCCTCAACCCTCCAACTTACACAGTACTAATTGTGGTTGCAAGAAAGCACAAAGGTTTGGAGCATTCCACAGGGCAAAGGGATCCTCCATGAGAGGAATGTGGAAGATCCCTCTGCCTGATTTTCAAGGATCCCTCCGTTTGACACACGCTGCAGCTCACCCCATGCAGCAGGGTCCTATGATGCTCTGTGCAGCATTTTCAGGGAGCTGGAGGGCCTGCCATGGGAAAGGTGGGTCGGGGGGGGCAAGGAAGTTCATTTCTGCCTCTGAGGCTTAAATCTGGATCCAGCCCAGTGGTGACAGCACAGAGATCCTATTTGATAGCCATGGTTTCTTAAGTGGGTCTCCCTAGGAAGAGGCAATTGCTAGAACAATTGCACTGATACCTTGGGCATGTCAAATAATTCTGTAGACCTGAGTGGGACCAGCTGAGCCACCTTCCTCTTTTTTGCCTGCTATTTGCCAATCCTAAACTCATTGGCTGTGTGAATGTCCGTCTAGGATATTGCACATGGTAGCACTAAACCTCTGTGGATGCATAATTATCCTAAAACTGGTTCCCAAAGGGGATACATTTTTATTTATTTGTTTTGAAAACTGATACCTCAACTTTTCAATCAAACACTTCCTCAAAACAGTTTGCAAGAGGTTATAATCATCCTCTTACATATCCAAACACTACTGAGGGTTGCTGAATGATTGTCAAGTACCGTGTGCCTGCTTTCTATTTGCATTTATGATTGCTGCTTGTTCTGCATCAATTGGAAAGTTGCACAAATTGAACCATGATCAAAATTTGTTCCAGAGTTTAAAGCAAGGCTGATTCAGTCTACTGAGGAAATTTGTGCAAATTGTACTGGGAATTGGGAATGAGACCAATGTGGGGATGTTTTAAAAATCTGCAAATGTTTTCAGTAGACAGAAGTGCTCTTTTTGCAAAGGGGGGTGGGAGAGAGCTGACAGCTGCGGTTCCTCTGGCGAATGGATAGAGGCAGGCTGCCCTTGCTTTTGCCAACATGTCCTCATGCTGGGACTGAATGTCTGCAGGATACATCTCTGCCATGGACCTACCCCAAGCATTTTTCTTTTAAAGAGGGGAAAATGGCAGCAATGACCAGTGCTCCAGAGGCCCAGCAAAGTGCATTTCCCGCTCTGAGAACTTTTCTACACAAAGCTGTTAACTTGCTATGTCTTTTTTGGGCTTCATGGAGATCTGAGAACTACATGAGTGTTTTCCTGTGTTGCTTTTATCTTACATAACTTCTAGGAGGCGCTGTGGTTTAGCAGAGTAGCAGAAATACATAAATTGAAATAACATTTTCTTTTGGCTTCTGGAAGAAAATTGCATTTTCCATACTCTAAAAACACCCCAAAAATGCTCTTAAAAAGAGGTGTGAAAAGTACAGAACCTGTAAACAACCATAGGTAGGGCATGGCAAGCACAGGATAGATGCCTTGTGTAGAAACGCTTTATTTATTTATCGATTTATATCCTGCCTTTTTCCAACAAAGGCCTCAAGGCAGCTCACATCATTCTCCTCCTCCGTCTTATCCCCACAACAACCACCCTGTGAGGTAGGTTGGGCTGAGAGTCTGTGACTGGCCCAAAGCCACCCAGCTGGCTCCATGGCTGAGCGGGGACTCGAACTCGGATCGCCTGAGTCCCAGTCCCAGGCTCTTAACCACGGCACCACACTGGCTCTCCTCAGCTGGCAATGAACAGGTGCAAGGTGCTTCATTTCTTCCTGGGGGAAGGACCTTGGCAGGCCTTGAACATAGCTAGGGAGGAACATGACCAGTGTCCTGCCTGGCTGGGAAGTTGTAGGCCAGTGATGGCGAACCTTTTAGAGACCAAGTGCCCAAACTGCAACCCAAAACCCACATATTTATCGCCAAGTGCCAACACTACAATAAAACCTGAAAACTGAGGTTTTAGTTTAGAAAAAAACACCTCACAGCCAGTCCAAGCAAATACACACACACACACACACTCACACACATATACATCCTTGGCAGTGCACTGACCGGCCATGTGAAAGCTCGGACGAGTCGTGGCTAGTGATGTCATTGCCTGGCACCACTACTCCTTTCCGAGCATGTGCATGGCCCCTATGTGCGCTGTTATCTGATGCTCGGCTGCTGGGGCGATGCTGGGGTGCCTTGGCTCGCGTGCCGACAGAGAGGGCTCTGCGTGCCCACTGCGGCACGTGTGCCATAGGTTCGCCACCACTGTTATAGGCTGTCTCCAGGAGGCATCCACAATACTGTTGCAACCCCTCTCTCCAGAGCAAAACATGGGAGATAGTGTTATTATGGGGTTACGGCATTTTCTCATTGGGGAATCTTGTAAACCTCTAGGCTCTGCAGCCCATGAGTCAAGTGCTGGGAAATGAGCATGTCTTTTGAATAGTGGAGCAAAGATCAGCTATGTGGCTGTCCTAGAAGAGCCCCATTTCTGGAAAGGCCGAGGGTGATATTCTAGGAAACAAAGTACATCATTCAAAGTTGGATGTATTCACCGTTCTGGCAAATATTATTGGATCTCAGAAGGAAATGAATAGTATGTTCTAAGAAAGCATCACATTATTCCTCTGAATTGCATGGATTCATTGTAACTGTTTACATGCTTTTTTGGCTGTCCTTTGTATAACGAATCCTTCTATTGTTATTTTGCAGTTTTATTTTTTGTGATCTTGTGCTTCAGTTTCTCCCCTGGACTGGGCCTTCCCCCACCCCCAGAATTCACTGGGGCTTCAGCCCTCCACCCACCAGTATTGCCACCACCGAATGTGCTGCTGCTGTGGGAATGGCAGCAACAAAGAAACCAGTGATTTTGGAAGGAACACAAGATCCCACGGAGTGCTCACCCTTTCCCCGCAAGCAAAATCTGGTGTCTGCAAATGTAATTCTGCTTGCTTGCTTGCCAGCCAAACTGTGCAGCAGAAGCAGTGCTAGTTTCAGGCTCCTGCAAGTCCTTGGGCAGGACACTCTTAGCGGGTGCCCTGCTTCATTGAGCTGACCTTGTCCTTGCCATTGTCACTGGCTCCAGTTGCCCCTCGTCCTCCTTCCCTGCGCTGCTTGAGAGCCGGCGAGCCAGGAGGCAGCAGCACCTGCTGCCCCTCCTTCTCAGCAGCACCGACCGTGGGACAGTGCAAGAGGCAGGTGCAGCCCCGCAGTGGTGAACCGGAGAGCAACCCTGCTTGCAGCTGCTCTCACAGTGGGGGCCTGCAGTGGGGGCAAATTTGCTGGTGGATTTAGAGGCAGAGAGCTGCAGAAATGACTGGGGGACATGCTGCCCATAGGTGACTTATTGCCCACCTGTTATACACACTTACCTAAGAGTAAGCTCACTAATTTTGCTTACGCCTGAGTACACAGGCATATAAGACTCTACTATCAATTGTCTTGAGCTGACTGGGATCCAGTTTTCCTATTTTCATTTTTAATTTCAGTAACTTAGCTATTAGAGGGAAGCAGTGGCGCAGCGGGTTACTGACACTGGAACTGTCGGCCAGAAATGGTCGGCACTCCAGTGGTTCGAGCCCAGCCTCCGCCAGATGGAGTGAGTCCCCATCATTTGCCCCTAGCTCCTAGCCAACCTTGCAGTTAGAAAGCATGTAATGCGAGTAGGTAAATAGGTACCACCTCGGTGGGAAGGTAACAGCGCTCCATGACATCATGCCGGCCACGTGACCGTGGGATCATCTTCGGACAGCGCTGCCTCATGGCTTTAGAAACGGAGATGAGCACCACCCCCTATTAGCCTCTGGCTAAGCAGAGTAAAATCTGCAGGGACTCCTCTACCTTTTAACTTAGCTATTGCACATTTGTCTCCCATCTGAGCTCATCGGAGCCAAATACCAGCCTCTGATACCTGGCCATCATCATGGCATAATGAATGAGACCCATTTCACCCAAAATCATGCATTTAGGAAGTTGATAAGTCGACAAGTGCAGGTAACTGCTGCCTCTTCCAGATGTTGACAGAGCCGAAGCTTGGGGCCCCTTCTTTCAGATTCGGGTGCCACGGGATCTCCTGTATGGCACAGCTAGTCCTTGGCTTGTACGCGCTTTGCTTTCCAAGGGAATGCTTGTTGGGGTGTTTGAGTGTCCACCTGCCATTGCCAGGGCGTTGGCGATGACTACAGCACGCTCCAGGGACAGTGTGCTCTTGGTGGATCCACCAGAATGCACATCACAGAGAATTCAGAGTCCGGGGAGGTCTCTCAGTTTATGCCGGATGGGAAAGCTCATGCCTCATGTTCTGCAACATGTGCAGGGAAGGTCTCTCATGGGTCACCGCAGACTTTCAAGAGCAATAGAAAGGACCCCTACAGCTCCTGGGCGTTTTCAGAGCTTCCGCAGGCAAGCGTTAACAATGTGAAGATTCAGGAAGCGGGCTGTGCCACTGGCTGCAGGTCCAAAAGTGAGCCTGCTCTGCACCGGGTGCTGGTCACAGCCAGGTGGCGCTTCAGGGACGTGTAACAGTTCTGGTCTAGGCAAGGCAGGCTGCAGCTCTCCGGCTCCGGCTTGGTGGGAAAGGCAGTTCCCTCTCCTGTTCATCCCCACAAATGTGGGAAATCTGAACCAGAACGATGCCGTTTACTTATTTGTTTATTTACAGGACTGATATTCTGCTGTGCATTTGCACAGATGCCAGAGTGATCAAAAATTAAAAAGACAAAAGGAATTAAAGACAATATTAAAAACAAGATCAATGCAAACAGTAGCTGGTCAACCAAAAGTGTGGCCTCCTGAAATAAGATGAGGCACCGGAAGCAACGTGACATTGGCACCTGCTGGACTTTCAGAGGCAGGGAGTTGTGCAGAAATGGGCATGGTCCTGCTTTTCATGCGCAGAATCAGAGATCTGCCTGGGTGTACTTTCGCATGCGTATGCATCAGAGCTCCACATGATTGGGAGCACTTCACAACCAGCTTTCTGTACACAGGTGGCTCTTCACTCCTATCTATGTGCAAATGCCAGTGGGCAGGACAGGTGAGGCACATGCTGTGGGAAATGGGGACACCCTGTGCATGGCAGTGAACATCTCAGAAGGTCTGAAAGCTGGGCGTGAGGTCAGAGATGGAGTCCTCTCTACGTGAGCCAGAGGACTTGTGGCTTGGAGAAGAGGAGCAGGAATGGAGGCCATCACCAATGCTGACCAGCTGTCACAGGGCCATCTTAATGCATGGGCCTGATGGGCACTTGCCCGTGGGCTCCATACTAATCTGCGTATGTTAGTTAGTTAGTTAGTTAGTTAGTTATTTAGAGAACTTCTATGCCGCCCCATTCTCCAAAGCCTTGGGGCGGCTCACAAAACTTCCAAAATTAACAGTAGTTGTAGTTGTCGTAGGGGCCCATAATACTGTTAAGATGGCCCTGAGCTGTCATGGTTAGGCAAAAATCTCTCAACCAAAGATGACATTTTGGGAAAATCTGAACATATATTTAACACATTAGCCTTGTTTTTTACATATTATACCCTGGACTGACAGTGTATCCTCTTCCTTCCTTAAAGATTAATTAACATATGCTTTAAGATGTTGTTGTTGTTGTTGTTAGTCACAAAGTTGTGTCCGACCCATCGCGACCCCATGGACAACATTCCTCCAGGCCTTCCTGTCCTCCACCATCTCCCGAAGTCCACTTAAGCTCATGCTGACTGCTTCAGTGACTCCATCTAGCCACCTCATCCTCTGCCGTCCCCTTCTTCTTTTGCCATCTATTGTTCCCAGCATTAGGCTCTTCTCCAGAGAGTCCTTCCTTCTCATTAGGTGGCCAGAGTATTTGAGTTTCATCTTCAGTATCTGGCCTTCTAAAGAGCAGTCAGGGTTGATCTCCTCTAGGACTGACCGGTTTGATCACCTTGTGGTCCAAGGCACTCGCAGGAGTCTCTGCCAGCACCACAATTTAAGATATAGACACATGCATACAGAGAGAGGGAGAATATAGTGACAGACCAAGCAACTAAGAGTGCAATGTATACATGTTTAGGTCCCTACAGTTCTGCATTGGTCATTTGCACAGGCAGCAGAGGGGGGAGTCCACGAGCCACAGTCCCTTTTTCAAATGGCATTCAATGCTCTAGGTAGGTTCCAGATTTAGCCATCCTTAGAGTAGAACCATTGGGATCAGTAGAGCGTACGCTAGTCATGATTTTCAATGGCAAAAGAAGGAAAGGATTAATTTCTCCCATCTCTAGTCTGAAGGGGGGAAAAGAAGAGATGTTTGAAATGCACCCACATATATAACATCATGTGTGGTTGGCTGCAGGACCTCGTAGAAAAGGTTGCTCTCCCCATACACATTTTGGCACACCCACCTGGCACCTGTGCCTGCTGTGTGCCACAATCTTCCTTGACCCGCTGCCTGGGCAGCTGCAGCTGCTGCCACTTTCACCTCATTTGCATCCTGAATAGCAGGCAGCGGGCCTTGCTGGCTCAGCTGGCCTTCTTGCAGCAGCAGCTGTGCCTGCCGGCAGCTCTGCATGCACGGGCTGGGGGGCCACAATGCCAGGGAGGAGGGGGGGCACTTGAGGAAGGGGCACTGCAGTTCTACCAAATTGAGAGCCAGCCCTTAGTCATGTTTATTTTGTTAGATTGTTTCCCCTGCTTTATCCTTACAAACTCAAAGGGTCTTGCATCAGTCGCCCCCTGCTCTCAATCTTCTCCCCACAACAACGACCCTGTGAGGTGGGTTGAGCTGAGAGTCTGTGCTTGGCTCCAAGTCACCCAGTTGGCTCCATGGCCGAGCGGGGACTGAGTCCCAGTCCTGCGCTTTTAACAACTACACCAAACTGGCTCTAGACACAGCAGCCCTTGACTCCGTCCTGGCACTTTGATGCAGCAGTTCCCGTGTGCACAGCCTTGCTTTTATATCTGACAGGCTGAGCCAGGGGCAAGAGACGCAAACAGTTTGTTGAGTGCTCCAAAAAGCTCACAGCATATAATCTGTTGCATGGGCCTTTCATCCTTGATATTCAGAGAGTATCTGCAGGAGGGCAAAAGCAGTTTTGCAGCTTGGTTTCAACAGCAATGTGACTGGAATTAGCTGGGCAGCCCAACTTCCCTTCTGTGGGCATGCGAGCCGTACAGTGTTGCATAGGAGCGCTGGGGCATGGCTGCAAAGATCCAGGCTCAGCTCCCTACTCCGTACTCCCTACTCCCTGTAAAGCTATGTGCATGACCTCAAACCTGCCACCAACTTACGTCACGGGCCTATTTTGTGAAGATAAAATGGATGTGTTGCCACTGTGTCTGAGCTCCTTGGGTTGGATACAAACATCATAAATAAATAAGCCCGACACAAGTAGCTATCAAATTGCTGCTGACTTTTGCCTCAGCAAAATGTCAAGGTGAGTGTAGAGGTTCCGGCTCATGCAAAACATCTGAGGAATTTCGAAAGATATAAAAAGTGTCATTAAGACTGGTGAACTCTCTCAGCCTGGGTTTCACACATCCCTGTGCTGGTTGTTAGCTCAGGGCAGCCTTTCCCAAGTAGGTCCTCATCATTTCCAGCTGGCAACAGCCATTGGCCAGGCTGGCTGGGGATGATAGGTGCTGTCATCTATCTCAAGGCAACCAGATTAGGGAAGGCTGTTCCAACCAGAGAACTCTCCACACCATTTTTCCTTGACCTGGGTACATTCAGACATTTTGGATGACAACTTCCATTATCCCTGATCATTGGCCATGCTAACTAGAGCTGGTGGGTGTTGTAATCCAACAGTTCTGGAGGAAGCTGGGTTGGGGAACCATTACATTTTGCTCTGGGAAAACTGGAGAGCTGCCTGCTCAAATAATCAATGATGTGAAGAATTCCTCAGGGTGCAGTGCAGATTCTCAGCAGCAAAGGTCCCTTTCAGAGGAACTCTGAATATAATCATGTAACTCTCCTGTTTTCTTGGGAAACTGCTGTTCAACAGACAGTCTCTGCTGTTTGTCAGATCTCATCAATCCAGTTTGGTCTGAGGCCAGGAATACTTGGCCTAATTCTGAGATTAGATGGATGAGAATGATCCAGCACGTCTTCTGTTTTGCATTGGTCACCCCTGTAATCTGATAGTTTTCATTTATTTAGGTCTCCATTCCTTTCTTTTTACTGTAAGGAGCCCAAGACAGCTTACATAATGCTCCTCCTTTCCACGTCTGCCTCACAACAACTGCATCCCATGAGTCAGGGTAGGCTAAGAGTAAGTGATAGTCCAGGGGTCGGCAACCCGCAGCTCCGGAGCCTTCTTCTTCATCCGGAAGACTTTAAACTGAGCCAGTGGGGGGTGGGTTCAGGCCCCCCAGTAACGTGTCTGCACTGGACAAGTGTGCAGGGAGGATCGGGGCTCTGGGAGCAGGGCTTTAGAGATACTGCAGGGACTGACAGGACTTCTACAGAGAGGGGCCAGGTACCAGGGAGGATGGGAAGGAGGAGGATGCTGGGCACTCCAAGGAAAGGAAGCAGTGGGAAGGAGTTGAGGTGCATGTACACCAATGCTAGGAGCATGGGTAATAAGCAGGAAGAGCTTGAAGCTCTCCTGGGAATAGGAGGATATGATCTGGTAGGAATCACAGAAACTTGGTGGGATGAAAGGCAAGTCTGGAATGTGAACATAGAAGGGTATCACCTTTTTAGAAAGGACAGGAAGGGAAAGAGAGGTGGGGGTGTGGCTTTATATGTCAGGGAAGGGATAGGATGCAGTGAGATAGAGTGCAGCACAGATGGGGATTCGGTAGAGGCAGTCTGGGTGAAACTTAGGGGTTTTGACAGAGAAAGAGACCTGACAGTGGGGGTATGTTATCGCCCTCCAGGTCAACTTGAGACCCTGGATGATGTCCTGACAGGCCAGATTCTAAGGATATCTCGTGGGAGAGACACAGTAATTATGGGGGATTTCAATCTCCCGGATATTACTTGGGAGACTCACTCGGCGGTGACAGCCAGGTCACGTCACTTCCTAGAAGCTCTAGAGGGTGGGTTTTTCACACAGAGGGTCCGAGAGGCGACGAGGGGGGGAAACATCCTGGACTTGGTCTTGACCAATAGGGAGGAGCTGATAGATGAAGTACAGATTAGGGGAGCTCTGGATGCGAGTGATCACTCCATCCTTTGCTTTGAGATCAGAGGACTGGGGCCGTGCAGCAGGGCGGGCACTAGAAGCTGGGACTTCAAGAGGGCCAACTTTGGCCAACTGAAGGCCAGGCTGGGGAAAGTCTCCTGGGATAGGTTACTGGAAGGTAAGCGAGTAGAGGAGGGGTGGATGGCACTCAAAAGGGAGGTTTTGGAGGCGCAAGCCCTGACGATACCTCTAGTCAGTAAGGTGGGGAGGCGGAGGAGAGTGCCGCCATGGATGCGAAAGGAGGTGGTTAGGGGGATTAGACGAAAGAGGAGCCTCCATAGGAAATGGGTACGGGGGGAAATAGACAAAAGGGTATACTGGGAGGAGGAGGCCCGTTGCAGAAGGATTCTTCGCAAGGCTAAGGCTGATTATGAGCTGAGACTTGCCAAGAACATCAAGAGCAACAAAAAGGGCTTCTTCCAGCATGTAAATAGGAAAAGGAAGGGGAGACAAGTGGTGGGACCACTAAATAAGGAGGAAGGAGATCCAGTGACTGACATGAGGGAACAGGCACAGATGCTAAATGAATATTTTGCCTCTGTGTTCTCCCCAAAGCAGGACGGGGGATATCCGTATAGGACATTGGATGAGGCTGGGGACTTAGGGGCAGAGATTAGAGTCACTCCCCTTGAAGTCGAGGGGCTCCTCAGGGCATTGGACATTACAAAGGCGCCAGGCCCCGACGGGTTACACCCGAGAGTACTTAGAGAGTTGGCAGGGGTTCTCTCACGCCCGCTGGCCTCCATTTTTGAGGCCTCGTGGAGAACAGGTGAAGTTCCAGAGGACTGGAGGGTGGCATCGGTGGTCCCAATTTTCAAAAAGGGTAGTAGGAAGGACATGGGGAATTATAGACCGATTAGCCTTACATCCATTGTAGGAAAAACAATGGAAAGGCTCATAATAGAGAGAGATCTAGTGATGCTAGATAGGGAAGGGAGGCTGACAGCCACACAACATGGCTTCCGCAGAAACAGGTCCTGCCAGACAAACCTTATGGAATTCTATGACAAGGTTTCAAGATGGCTAGATGGAGGGGATGCAGTGGATGTGGTATACCTGGATTTCAGCAAGGCCTTTGACAAAGTGCCCCATGATATCCTGGTGGAGAAACTGAGGAGTTTTGGGATACACCAAAGCACTGTCCGGTGGATTAGGGCATGGCTGACTGACCGAAAGCAGAAGGTAACCATTAGCGGGGAATCGTCGGGATGGCAGCCAGTGACAAGCGGGGTCCCCCAGGGCTCTGTCCTGGGGCCGATCCTGTTTAATCTTTTCATTAACGACATGGAAGAAGGGGTGAACAGTCTGCTGATCAAATTCGCAGACGACACTAAAACTGGAGCAGTGGCCACAACTGAGGAGCAGATACACCAGATCCAAAAGGATCTGGACAGACTATGGAAGTGGGCAGGAGACAACAGGATGGCGTTCAATGTGGAGAAGTGCAAGGTCTTGCACTTGGGGCATAGGAATAGCTGTCATAAGTACAGGTTAGGTGACAAGTGGCTGGAGAGCAGCACTTGTGAAAGGGACCTCGGGGTACTGGTTGACCGCAGGCTAAACATGAGTCAGCAGTGTGATGCGGTGGTCAAGAGGGCGAATGCCACCCTTGGTTGCATAGCCAGAAGTGTGGCTTCTAGATCAAGAGAGGTATTACTACCACTCTACATGACTCTGGTGCGCCCGCAACTGGAGTATTGTGTTCAGTTTTGGGCCCCTCATTACAGAAAGGATATAGCCAGGTTGGAGTCAGTGCAGCGTAGGGCCACAAGGATGGTGGCTGGTTTGCAGGGGATGGGGTATGAGGCGAGACTGAGGGAACTGGGTCTCTTCAGCCTGGAGAAGAGGAGACTCAGAGGGGATATGTTGGCAACATACAGGTATGTGAGGGGGTGTCACATGGAGATGGGGAGAGGCCTGTTCTCCCCTGCAGAGGAAGGCAGGACGCGCTCCAATGGAGCAAAGCTCAGGGAGCCAAGGTTCAATTTGGATGCCAGGAAGCACTTCCTGACAGTTAGGACCCCGAGGGCGTGGAATGGGCTTCCACGGGAGGTCGTTGAGGCCCCATCGGTGAGGGTGTTCAAAGATAGGCTGGACATGCACATGGTGGGCATGTCATGAGCGGAGCCGGCTGGTGCCGGAGGTCAGACTAGATGGCCCAGGAGGCCCCTTCTGACTCGCTCTGTTTCTATGTTTCTATTGGGAAGTGATGGGGAATGTGCCTGTGATTATGTGCCCACTTGATTCAGAATATTTTTTTTCTTGTTTTCCTCTAAAAACTAGGTGCGTCTTATGGTCAGGCACGTCTTATAGAGTGAAAAATATGGTAAATCGCTACATTCCTCTGCTAAACAAGCTTCCTGCAGGCTCTCATGTTACACGAAAGGCTGCTGAAAGGATTCTCTTTGTCTCAATGTAATCTCCTTCATCTGAATGTTAGAAGCTGTGCTTGGGACCTGTCACAATTCACAGCACTTGACTGTTTATCTGCTAATCAGTCACTAAACACACCTATATCTCTGGCACAGCCTCCAATCTGCTGACCTGCACAGATTTACTGAGCCCTCCCCCCCACCCCCTGGGAGGCCAACCATGGATAAATCGAAGAAAAGTTTCTGAAGAAAACCAAACATTTAATGGTACGTGGGTAGATTCATTTGCTTTTACTGCTGACGAACTTATGGGGTTTGCTGTTCAATGCATGCAGCCCTTTAAGCACTGACTTTGACTCTGCAGGAAGCTGTTCTCCTATTCAAAATATATGAAAGGAGTCCTACTAGTTTATACTGTAAGATTAAAAATAACAGTTTTTAGTGACTGAACAAGAGCTGCAGCTAAATCATAATGAAGATATACATAGCATTAAGGTAAAAAAGATATAAGCAGTGTTATCTTCATTTTAGATGGCAAAAAGGTTTTGTGGCTCCTGGTGTTTTCTTTTGTGTGGGAAACAGGTCCAAATGGCTCTTTGAGTGTTAAAGGTTGCCGACCCCTGTGATAGTCCAACGTCACTTGGTGGTGAGCTTGTGGGGACTAAAACCCAGATCTCCTGAATCTCCATCCAGTACTCTAATCCTTATGCCACTCCGACTCTCAGTTTAACCCACCTTATGTACCAGGAAGCTTCATCTAAAGGTTGTGAGTACAAATCCAATCACTTCCTAAAGGCTTTGGGAAGTGCAGTTTTATTCCTGGTCCTTCTTTTTGGGAAACCTAGCTTTCACCATACAACAAAGAGGGAATAGCAGCGAGAGAGAGAGAGAGAGAGAGAGAGAGAGAGAGAGAGAGAGAGAGAG
>JAIXND010000674.1:58048229-58065461 GCA_023646645.1 Varanus salvator macromaculatus | reverse complement strand
GGTGTCATATCGTTTTGCCTTTTGGTTTTCATGTCCATGGGGTTTTCATGGCAAAGATACTGGAGTGGGTTGCCATGAAAAGGTAATTAGGCTGCAGCTCCACTGAATATAGTGAAACCTACTTCCACGTAAACACACATAGGATTGCACTGTAAATCTCTATAGTAGCCTACTCCAACCTGGTGCTTTCCAGATGTTTTGAACTACAGCTCCTATCACCCCTGACCAACAGCTGTGGGGCTGAGGATGACGGGAAATGCAGTGCAAGCTATCAGGAAGGCATCAGGTTGTGCAAGATTATTCTATAATATTGTCACAAGTTATATGTTCAGTGAAACCAAGCTAGAATCTTTGGGCTTAAATGCAGAAGTCCAGGTTTGTAATTTGCAGTTCTGATCCTACTTGAATATCCAGACATTTGTATCAGACCAAAAGCCTATCTAGCCCAGCATTTAGTTCTTACAACAACCAGTGGGATACCTGTGGAAAACCCACAAGCACAGACAGCGAACATGACTTCCTGCTCATGTTCCTAGCAACTGGTGTGAGAGGCATTCACCCACCAATACTGGTACTGAACTGAGCCATCAGGGGTAGCAGCCATTGATAGTCTGACCCTCTGTGAAATGGGAGAGGGTAGCCAGCCGCAGGGATCCATGTCCCAGAAAGCCTGCTTTGGATTACTGCAATGTGTTGTGCATGAGGCTGCCTTCAAAAATAATCTGAAAACTTTGGTGGGTACATAATACCGCTGCAAGCTTGCTAACTAGTGTGGGTGTTAGAAACATATTACATCAGTGCTGTGTCACCTCCATTGACTCTCAGATTGTATCTGCTCCCAGTACAATCCTACATGTGTCTACTGAGAAGCCAGTCCTATTGAATTCAGTTGGGCCAGCTTCCAAGGGATGAATGGGTATAAAATTGCACCCTAAATGACTGCTCTCCTTCATGGATCACTGCCTTGTCGTGGCGAAGGGGCTTGCGTAGCTCAATGAAGCTATGAGCTATGCTGTGCAGGGCAACCCAAGACGGACAGGTCATAGCAGAGAGCTCTGACAAAACGTGATCCACTGGAGAAGGAAATGGCAACCCACTCCAGTATCTTTGCCATGAAAACCCCATGGACGGTACCAAAAGGCAAAACGATATGACACCGGAAGATGAGCCCCTCAAGTCGGAAGGTGTCCAATATGCTACTGGGGAAGAGCGGAGGGCTAGTACTAGTAGCGCCAGAAAGAATGAAGCGACTGGGTCAAAGCTGAAAGGACACTCAGTTGCAGATGTATCTGGTGGTGAAAGGAAAGTCCGATGCTGCAAAGATCTATGCTCCATAGGAACCTGGAATGTAAGATCCATGAATCAAGGCAAGCTGGATATGGTCAAACAAGAGATGACAACATCGACATCTTAGAAATCAGTGAACTAAAATGGACAGGAATGGGTGAATTTAATTCAGATGACCATCAGGTATACTACTGCGGGCAAGAATCCCTCAGAAGAAATGGAGTAGCCTTCATAGTCAATAAAAGAGTAGGAAAAGCAGTACTGGGATACAATCTCCAAAATGACAGAATGATCTCAGTTCAAATCCAAGGCAAACCATTGAACATCACAATAGTCCAAGTCTATGCCCCAACCACTGGTGCTGAAGAGGCTGAAGTTGACCAGTTCTATGAAGACCTACAACACCTTCTAGAATTAACTCCAAAAAATGATGTCCTTATCATCATAGGGGATTGGAATGCTAAGGTAGGAAGCCAAAAGATAACTGGAATAACAGGCAAGTTTGGCCTTGGAGTACAAAATGAATCAGGGCACAGGCTGGTAGAATTTTGTTAAGAGAATACGATGGTCATTGCAAACACTCTTTTCCAACAACCCAAGAGATGACTCTACACATGGACATCACCAGACGGTCAACACAGAAATCAGATTGACTATGTGCTCTGCAGCCAAAGATGGAGAAGTTCTATACAGTCAGTAAAAACTAGACCAGGAGCTGACTGTGGCTCAGATCATGAGCTTCTGGTGGCAAAATTTAGGCTTAAGTTGAAGAAAGTAGGGAAAAGCACTAGGCCACTCAGGTATGACCTAAATCATATCCCTGATGAATATATAGTAGAGGTGACAAATAGATTTAAGGAATTAGATCTGATAGACAGAGTGCCTGAAGAACTATGGATGGAGGTTCGCAACATTGTACAAGAAGCAGCAACTAAAACCATCCCAAAGAAAAAGAAATGCAAGAAAGCAAAATGGCTGTCTGAGGGAGCTTTACAAATAGCTGAGGAAAGAAGGGAAGTGAAAGGCAAGGGAGAAAGAGAAAGATACAAACAATTGAATGCAGAATTCCAGAGAATAGCTAGAAGAGATAAGAATGCCTTCTTAAATGAACAGTGCAAAGAAATAGAAGAAAACAATAGAATAGGGAGGACCAGAGATCTCTTCAAGAAAATTGGAGATACGAAGGGAACATTTCATGCAAAGATGGGCATGATAAAGGACCAAAATGGCAGGGACCTAACAGAGGCAGAAGAGATTAAGAAGAGGTGGCAAGATTACACAGAAGAACTATACCAGAAAGAGCTTAACGTCCCTGATAACCACGATGGGGTGGTCACTGACCTCGAGCCAGACATCCTGGAATGTGAAGTCAAATGGGCCTTAGGAAGTCTGAGCAACAACAAAGCTAGTGGAGGTGACAGCATTCCAGTTGAGCTATTCAAAATCCTAAAAGACAATGCAGTAAAAGTGCTACACTCAATATGCCAGCAAATTTGGAAAACTCAACAGTGGCCACAGGATTGGAAAAGGTCAGTTTACATTCCGATCCCAAAGAAGGGCAATGCCAAAAAATGTTCAAGCTACCGCACCATTGCACTCATTTCACATGCTAGCAAAGTTATGCTCAAAATCCTACGAGCTAGGCTCCAGCAGTGTATGGACTGAGAACGACCAGAAATACAGGCAGGATTTCGAAGAGGGAGAGGAACTAGAGATCAAGAAAGATCAAGACTAGAGAAAGCTAGGGAGTTCCAGAAAAACATCTACTTCTGCTTCATTGACTATGCTAAAGCCTTTGATTGTGTGGATCACAACAAATTGTGGCAAGTTCTTAAAGAGATGGGAGTACCAGACCATCTTATTTGTCTCTTGAGAAACCTATATGCGGGTCAAGAAGCAACAGTGAGAACTGGACACGGAACCACTGATTGGTTCAAAATTGAGAAAGGAGTTCGGCAAGGCTATATACTGTCGCTCTGCCTATTTAACTTATATGCAGAGCACATCATGAGAAAGGCGGGGCTAGATGAATCACCAGTTGGAATCAAGATTGCTGGGAGAAATATCAACAACCTCAGATATGCAGATGATACTGCTCTCATGGCAGAAAGTGAAGAGGAACTAAAGAGCCTCTTGATGCGGGTAAAGGAGGAGAGCGCAAAAGTTGGTCTGAAACTCAACATTAAGAAAACTAAGATTATGGCATCCAGTTCTCTCATTTCCTGGCAAATAGATGGGGAAGAAATGGAGGTAGTGACAGATTTTATTTTCCTGGGCTCCAAGATCACCGCAGATGGGGACTGCAGCCAGGAAATTAAAAGACGCTTGCTCCTGGGCAGGAAAGCTTTTTAGACAGCATACTAAAAAGCAGAGACATCACCCTGCCAACAAAAGTGCGTATAGTCAAGGCTGTGGTTTTCCCAGTTGCAATGTATGGCTGTGAAAGCTGGACCATAAGGAAGGCTGAGCGCCAAAGGATTGAGGCCTTTGAATTGTGGTGCTGGAGGAGACTCCTGTGAGTCCCTTGGACCACAAGGCGATCAAACCGGTCAGTCCTAGAGAAGATCAACCCTGACTGTTCTTAAGAAGGCCAGATCCTGAAGATGAAACTCAAATACTTTGGCCACCTAATAAGAAGGAAGGACTCCCTGGAGAAGAGCCTAATGCTGGGAACAACAGATGGCAAAAGAAGAAGGGGACGGCAGAGGATGAGGTGGCTGGATGGAGTCACTGAGGCAGTTGGTGTGAGCTTGGGTGGACTCCGGGAGATGGTGGAGGACAGGAGGGCCTGGAGGAATGTTGTCCATGGGGTTGCGATGGGTCGGACACGACTTCAGGGCTAACAACAACAACAACAAAATGTCTGCTGCAACTGTATTTATTATTACTTGCCCGCTCTGCTAATGGATGCTCTTTGATGTTTTGGAGGATGCTTTAATGCAAGTATTCAACATTATTTAAATGTTTAAAAACATATAAAACATAGCTTACTTTTCACCTTTTTTCATCAATATGGTTGTCTTCTGCATGCTCTGGACAGTTTACAATTGTCCCTGTATAACATCTGTAAAAGCAGCCAAAAATCAAAGTTAAAAAAATGAAATCTTGATGGGGAGGATATAATGTACTAACTGCTAAACATCCGATTCAAACTTGTTTGAGCAAGAAGAGGGGAGGCAGGGGAATCATTCTTGGGTTACTGCAGCTTTTCCTCACCAGGTTCCCTCCAGACGCTTGGAGCGTCAACTCCCATCAGCCCCAGCGAGCATGGGCAGTAGTCAGGGGCGTTGGGTGTTGTAGTCCAAAGCATGGAGCGGTCACCAGGTGGGAGAGGGCCGCCTTCCTACGCGGCCGATCGAGGTAGGGAAGGGCTCCGCAGAGGAGGCGCAGAGACACCCCGCGGAGGACGCGCGCAAGCGCAGCGGCCTGGCAGCAGGTGGCGCGCCAGGACCGCAGACCGCGGGGGGGCGTGCCTGCGCGCTGACGTCGGCCGGGACGGTGACGCAGCCCGGGGCAGGGGCGGGGCGCCCGGAGTGGTGTTTACATCGGGAGCCGGCGGCGGCGGCAGTCGCCTCGCGGGGGCCCAGTCCAAGCAGTTCCCCTTTCCCCGGCCCGCCGCCTGCGTCCCGCTCGTTCCCCACCGGTGCAATGTATCGGGCCCTGTACGGCTTCCGCTCGTCCGAGCCCAGCTCGCTGGCCTTCGCCGCTGGCGAAACCTTCCTGCTGCTGGAGCGGAGCAACCAGCACTGGTGGCTGGTGACCCGGGCGGGCTCCGGGGAGACGGGCTACGTGCCGGCCTCTTACCTGCAGCGCCTACAGGTCAGGCCGGGGGGCGAAAGGCGGGCGAGGGGTGACGCGGAGGCGCCGGCAGCCGCAGCCGTGGCTGCCTCCAGGGGCCGGGAGCCGGGGCTCCCGCCCCTGCCGCTGCCGGGCTGGGGTGGCCTTGCCGGGCATGTGCCTCGCCAAGGGCGCGCACGCGTCTGAGGCCGCGGCACAGCCCCGCGGTCGCGGCCGTGCTGCAGCGTGGCCAAAGGAGGTCACCGAGGGCCAGGCTGAGCCCGCCGCACGCGTCGGAGGCACCATTTATGCCTTCATTAGCCCGCGCAGGAAGCCGTCCTGTGCGCGTAGGAGCGCGAGGCTGGCCCGCAGGTTGCCGCGCACGGTGTGCTGAGCGCACATGTGGTGGGCTGGGAGAGGCAGCCGGCCACGGCCTCCTAGGGCCGTGCCTGTGTGGCTGCGGCCCGTGAGCTGCCCGTGGAAAGCGCTTCTGGCGAGCGCTTGCCCAGAAGCGCTTTCCACACTGCGGGTGGGGGTGATCTGCGGTGGCCCTGGACTTGCTGGTTTGGGGCCAGACTTGGTGGTACTTCGAACATACCTACTGAAATTAAAGGGACTTCATTTCATGGAGGCTGTAAGGTAAACTCTGGATCCAACCCAGTATGATTGGAGGTGCCGCACAAATCTTGTGACCGCTGTTTGCTTCTTCTCAAGTGTTGATGGTTCATGAAACTCATTAATTTGTCCATGAATTGCTACAATCTTTGTTTGATGTACATCAAATGGCACAGGCCAGCATTGGAGTGGTGACATACTTGACTCACAGAGACAACCTGACAAAGGGTAATTTTCATTTTTAGTGTGGGATTCAGACATTCTTATAACTCCCTGTCAGTGTCTTTCTTCTGTGGTTCTTTTGTGGAGGTTTGTCTCTACCTTGTCCCTCAGGGACACCCACTGCTCTTGGGATGCACTTTGTCCAAAAATACTGAGAGCTGTGAGCTGAGTAAATATTTGAAAATGAAATGACTGCTTTGCAACAAATACTGCACACACTTATATTAGTAACTGCACTAGCGTGCAAAGAAGAGAGGGTTCAAAAAGAGAGAGAGAGAGAGAGAGTGTGAACTCTATCAATTCCAAGCATCACTGTAAGACAAACCAACAGAATGTCCTTAATGGATGGTGATAGTCTCATAAGAACAATAAATAGATAGAATAGAATAGAATAGAATAGAATAGAATAGACTAAATGGGATATTATTCTATGAAGGAATGACCTAAGATGCTTAGTCCATGCCTGTTTCCTTTCCCTTCTTTGTGCAGAAGGTATTAATTTCCATATCAGAAAGCAAACTCTAACATGAGCAAGACCAAATGGCAAGTGGCACCGGGTATTCAGGATACATTGAGCTCTTGAGAAAAAGCTAACAGTGCCTTCCACAGCTTTAAAATCTGTTACTCTGGTAAGCATTGTCTACACCAGTTACCCATGTGCAGGACATATAGCTTATTGGAGCTGAAGTGGATTGACATGGATGGAATGTGTTAAGAGGCAAAAGGGATTGCCATGTGATGATTATTCCCAGAGAAGTGCACGCATTGGATGCTAGCCATCTCAAAGGGTGTGAAGCTTGATTGTTGCCTGTATGACTTGACTGTGTTGCTATATGCGCTCACATGTATGTGTGTGCAAAATATAAGTGCATGCACAAATAAGGCAGCAGCTTGAAACGTGCCTGTGATCAGGCTCTCTGTGTCTATGGAGAATGCAGGAAATTAGTGGATGTAGAGGAGGGTAGCCCTGGTTGCTGCAAGCTTTCATCTATAACATGGAATATAATAAAAAGAGGCTAATAACAGGCCTGTCCAACTACTGATGAGGAGGCCAGACGGCTAAGCTTGAACAAATGTTGTAACAATAGTGGCAGTAATTATAGCCAAGTCAGACACGTTAGCAATTATGGAAAGTGAAAGAACAGATTGCTTCAGCCCAAATAGGAATCAGAGTGATGAGTGATAACACCCTCTGCTCTAGTGTGGGGGTGTATTTGGTGGCAAATTCCTAGGGAAAGCATAAACATTGAAATGAGAATTTGCTTTAGAAGAGACATAGTTTGGGCCAAAGTGTTTTGTTCTCATGCTGGAGAGTTGCAATTGTGCCTGAAATAACTGCATTAAGAAATCATGCTGCTGCCTTAATAGTTATAATTTATACCATGCAGGGCCAAACCAGATATGATATTTGTCACATAGTTTCCTCTTACGTAGCTGATTTTTTCCATCTGCAAATAGCCAGTGTGGGGAGAGGGAGCAAGATCAGGACTATATGGGAGTCCCAGTTGGAGTGGTCTGAGAGAGATCGCTCCCCGCTCCCCCCCACTGCTCTCTTCTCATTGCAAATAGGCAAGGAGGTATGGGAGGCAATTATCAGAACAACAGTCCCCGTATTCAGCCCCTATTTGTGGAAGAAAAGTCCAGTGTGGTATTGCAGTTGAAGCATTGAACTGGGATCTGGGAGACACAAGCTCTATGGCCATGCAGCTCAGAGGGTGACTTTGGGCCAGTCATAACGCAGGGCGGTTATGAGGATAAAAGAGAGAATTATGTAAGCTGCTTTGGGTTCTTGGCAAAGGGAAAAAGATGAGGTATCGCTATAATAATGAAAGGAAGAAATAAATCAGCTACATAAGAGCCAGCTATGAAACAAATGCTACTTCTACATTGCCTCTGGAATATGGAAGGAGCTGCAATTTGTATTAATAAGCCTAGGTCATTCTTTCAATACATTAACCTTTACTTTTATAATAAAATAGCCTCTATTTTTACAATAAAATGTCCAAAAATGGGCAATTTGTTTAGAAAAGTGAAGAGCAAATGAGATTGTCCCAATTAAATAGATTGTGCCAATTAAATTATAAACTAGATAAATCAGTATAAGTTTCCGGAGCGGGGGGGGGGAATCTTTGTGTACACGTTCTATTAATATGTTTTAATATGTATAATAGTTAATACCTATCTTGTGCTTATTTTCCAAGACAAGATAAATGGGCAGAGGTTGATAAAAGCAGTACAAAAAGAGGATCTTGTGTTGAATTTAGAAGAAATTCCTATCTCTGAAAAGTCTGATGCCTGTGTCCCTAAACCACTTTTAGGGGGACTTCTGTTGGATGTCTTTAACATTTCTGGACAAGCTGGACCAGGATTCTGTTTGGAGTAAAACGATTCAATGATCAGAGCCCCAGTGGGACACTATGGGCACATTGTCACAACCCATTGCGGCAATTTGCCAGTGGATTGCTCGGTTCTGTGAAGTACCCACAATAAGTCTGACTTATGTTAGGGCTTACGTATTTTGGGTCCTTTACTCCTTCCTTCCTCCTGGTTTCTTCAGGTGACAGTGCCACAGGTCTCTGCAAGGACAATTACTCTCCCCTCTTCCTCACAAGTTGTTTTTGGCATAAGCATCCCTATATTTGTGCATTTGTCTTTGAGATTGTGCAGGCTAGCTTTCCACCAGCTTCCCCTGGTTTGGGCAGCCGCAAGCTGCTCCTTCAAAAGCACCTTAGAAGGGCTTCCTGTCCCATAGTGTAAATGCGCTCATTTGAAGACGTGTTAATGGGAGGATTTCAAGTCTCAGCTGGGACAGTGTGTGGGTGGTACCTGCTGCTAAGGGCCAGGAGGTGCCCACCCTGGACAGTGCCTAGCTGAGGCCTGAAGGTCCTTCTCCTCCGTGCACCCAGGCCATATCCCAAAGGGTTGAGCAAGATGAGTTGTCAGGAGAAACTCAAGCTGCAAAGGACCTTGTTCTGTGAAGGGTGCAATTAAGGGGATATTTCCCCCTTCTCAGCAAGATTCTTCACCCTTTTCATTCTCCCCTTTGGTGCCTCTGGGCAGGCTGCTTTTGTACTTTTTCTCCGACTCTCCCCTCCTTTTAAAGAGAAACCAAGTTGCACACCTCCTGTCAAAACTTGGGGTCTCTTACAGATGGGTGTTGGGTTAAAAGTGGATGGATTTGTATTGGGATATCCCTCCAAGTATGTCCCTGTCAAAAACCAAGCTCTCTAAAAACCCTTTTTGAAGGCTTCCAGTGTTTGACAGTCACTCCCAAGTGACCTCAGCTAGTTTGGGAAGAACAGCAAGGAGTTCAGACAATATGACAGTCCATCATGGTAAAAAGTGAACCTACACCATGGGGTTCTCAATTGTGTGTTGTTTGGAAAATTAGACTACCCACCCTGAGTCACCTGTACAGGGTTCACACGACTTGACAGCCAATTGACTGTTACCACTGATTGGTTCTCATGTCATGTAAACCCAGGCAGCATCAGCAAAATATGCAGCCACTTTGCTGGTCACCACAGATGAGCGAGTGGAATCTGAAAGGACAGTGTTCCATCTCTCCTCTCACTTCCCTTCATCCCAGTTTTCTTGAGAACCAGAGTTATGACATAACACGTCTGCCAATGGGCCATGTTGGTAGTACTTTCCCCACAATGTCTGCTTTGGAGGGTTTCTCTCAGGCCATTCTTGTTATCAGCTCTTGTGCGGCCAGCCACTCCTAGCAGTATGCTGTCTCTCCATGACTATTCCTAGCAGATGGCATTCTGCTGCTCACCTCCAGCTTTGGACTTCTGCTTCACACTGCATTCTTAGTACTTGCCCATCCTCATTTCAATACTGTTTGCCATAGCAGAGAGTTTTTGTGTACCATGAAAGAAGCTCTCTCCAGCTCTCATCTGTGTGCATATCTCTGGGTACAATTTCAGTTAACCCCTACATCACCCTGGTCATGCAACCAAGCTGAGGTTTTAGTCGTAAGGCCAGGGTCAAGATTCCACCCCCCCCACACACACACACACAAACACGCACACACAATGCTTCTTTTAAATAGCTGCTTCTAGATACAACCTTGCTCTTACATGCATAGGTGATGGCTGTTGCGTAGCTTTGCATGTGCTGTACTGACTGCATCCAGTCAGACCTTGGAAAGTGGTAACACTTTGGGTGGGTTGTCATGTCACAACAACCCCCCTCCCCAAGAATAAGCTATGCAGGGTGGGTTGTTCCTAGGACTCTGTGGCAGGATTGACTTGATTACCAACTCAGATCCAAAGTCCTTTTGTGCCCACAGTGGCTTCCCCCCTTTTTTTCCTATTTTATTTTCCCAGAGGTTACATTCACAATCTCTGCTTGACAGCTAGTCACAACTGGATTAAGCTACCCAGGTGAGGCAACCCCTAGTTTGTGACACACACCCTTTGTAGTGCAAGAAATTTGCACAAATGTTTTTGACCTTTTAAAATTAATATTTTAATTGGGCTTGCACATTTGCACACATGGGCAAGTCTGAAACGGTATGCCCTACCTGAGCAGTGTCCTGTCAAAATGCAGCAGGTGCCCACCGTGGGCATTGACCCAGAGAGGCTGCAAAGAGTTTCATTTTTCACTTTGCTTTCTTTGGAAAGCTGTCAAAAGATGACTTGTCACAGAAAATAAACCTGAGAAAGGGATGGCCAGCAGATCACCAAAGCCCTCCCTGACCTGATTTTTGTCCAGTTCCTTGTGCTTGTCCCCCTTTTCCTGAGATTGTAGGTACTTGGAAAATGCAATCCACTCCTTTAACAGAACCACACAGCTTTGAAAGCTAACAAACCTCCAATTCCTTTTGAAAGATTTTTTTTTTTTTGGACAGGCTGTCCTTTTCAGGTGGGGAGGAGGGACATACATGGACCTCAGTGTATATGTCTGTCCAAAAACCATGCATCACCCTATCAAAAGAACCTCTTACAGCATTACTTATTTTATGATGAGGTAGATGAGTGTTTTATTCATTTAGATTTTTTGCAGGTAAGGGTTGCATTCTATTAGGCAGACTGAGAACTCTGTAAGGAGGGGACTAAGGTGGAACTAATTCAGACCTGCATGGTCTTAAACTTTTTTTTAACCCTGTGTGTGCTTATTTGGGTGTGAGAATCTTTGAATTTGCTGGAACCCACTTCAGAATAAACATGGAAAGCTGCATAGGTTTTAAATGTTATCACATTTAATGCCCAACATTTAACATGAATGCACACAACCAGACTACTAGCCTGGAGTTAAATTTTAAATAAAGCTTCTAGAAATTGCACTGTTGACACCTTCCTTGTTGTGGTGCATCTGCCTGGGGACTTGGGTTTGGACCAGGGGCAGGGAAGAGATGCTTCTGGTGAAATCCTACCTGATGGAGCTATTAGGACCTTTGCCAGCTCTGTTATCCTGCATAGACACAGAGAGAACTGGGTAGTCTTGTCTTGGGAAGGAAAAATGAGGAAAAATTATGCGGCCAGCTTCTCTTGGGAGCAGCCCATACCAGATTGACAAACAAAGATTGCCTCATAGTGATAGATTTTGTTGAAATGTTGCAGTCATCTCATGTGATACAGTGTTTCTTCACCTACATTTTTTTCTTCTCTAATGGGCTGGGGCTGTATTAATGAAAAAGTCACATTTCCTGTAAAATATGCATCCTCTCTTTTTCCCACGGAGCAAGAATTATGTCACTCCAACCCTACAACAGTGAGTAGGGGCTCATTTTGACATTCCAGGAAAGGTTATTGCACTGCATTTTGAAAGGATTTGGGAACCAGAGTTGAAGATTCATAACTGGTTGGCTCTGCTTCTGACGACCAGTTCTTTGTATCGGCCTGATCTTTGATGAGCACTTTCCATAAGGGGTTATTGTATTATTTATTAAGCTCCAGAAAGCTATATTTTCTGGTTCACTCTGTATGTATGGTTTAGTTCTTTAGCAACTCACTGTTAATTGGCTTGCTCTCTAATCAGTTAATTTAGGCCGGATGGTTTTCCTTACCAGCCTGAAGACATTTCTCCCAAGAGTCCATTCTAGAAGGTACTTACAGTGGAATTTAGTTGGCCTAATCATAATATCCTATATTGCAGGATAATTAGCCACTGACTTCAAGGATATGCTAAAATAGCCATTCATTGATTTTAAATCAAAACAAGATGACTTCATTGAAATTTCTTCCAGCGCAGCTGGGCCTCATAATCCTGACACATCAATTGCTAGAAGGCAGGTCCATTGTATCTCAATTTGACACTTAACTTGATTCACTCTTTCTCTAAATCCTTGCCTCTTTTATATTTTGTGTGTGTGCATGCACACACACAGATGCTCTGATCATATGTTAAAGATAGCAGTTTAAAGTAAAAATTTCTTGATAGAAAAAATGTCTCAAGATTCTTTTCTTTTCTCTTTTTTCGTTAAAAAGAAGGTTCAGCTGAGATTTTCTGAGTGGACGTCTCTGCCAGATCTTTCAAAATCATGGTTGGAGGTGGTCTGTGTCCATAATGGATACATTACCATCTCTTAAAATCAGGAACAAATGGTGGTACTTCAGAAATCACAGAAACTACAAGGTTTGCATAACTGTACTATGCACCTGCTCCAAACTAATCTGTGTGCCTTGGCTGTCCAAAGTGAAGTGGGCTCTCAATTAAGGAGAGGGTCTTTCTGGTTACTGTGCCCCTCATGGAACATGGTCCCTGAGGGGCTTTCCTAGCTCCAGCATGTCTATCTTTTGGGCATCTGGGGAACTATATGGAGGGACAATGGAGCGAAGTAGAGGCTGACTGACATCAGGAAACATCTAGTTGTCTGCTGATTCCTGCCAGCAGCAGTGCCCTTTTCTTTGCTTTTCTTCAGCTTGGTGTGCCGTGCTGTGTTTGTGTGGTTGTTTCTTGCAGCTGAGGACTGTGCTGTGTTTGGAGTGAGCCAGAGCCTCACCTGTAGTAGTTCTGCTGTAGGTGGTTGGGCAGGCCCTGAAGGGGTAACACCAAAGGGGTTTGCTACTTTGCATTGTGTGAACACACCTATGATGGCTGGGCATAGGAAAGTTCTCAGGTTTTTGTGCAAGAACAAGCTTGGGTGGGAGGAAGTGTGCTATGTAAGATATCCCCGCCGAGGGAGGAGAAAGTTCAGGATATAGATTAGAACATCTTCCAGCTGGCTGGGAGTGGGATAGAATCACCCACGTTGATCCTTTGTACTGAAGTGCCCAGTCTATCATCACTGGCCCTTATTATTGTATCCTAGCCAGCTGGTTAATATGCATTGGTCAGCTGAATTATTTCTGTTTGCCCTTGAACACTTCCCTTGGCTTTCATTCCTTTTTTCCTTCTCTTTCTTCCTGATGAAGAATGGGCTAAAAGCTATTCCTCTGTGTCAGGAAGGGACAAAGTGATGTAGAGGTTGCGGGTGCCTCTGTAACAGTTCTTGTGGGTGACAGATGGATCGGGAAGACGTTGTCAGCAGAGTGGCAAAGTGGCTCACTGTGTGAGCTCACCGAAGTGTTCCCAGAGGTGGTGTTGGGAGGCTGGTCCTGAGAGACGTCAGCCTCCGTGCTCAGGCTGCCTTCGTCTAGCTCAGTGAACCCCATGCTGCAACCCTTGGAGGCCTGCTGTGATGAGTTTGCAAGAAGATAAAATTGCTCACCTCTGAAATGGGAATTGGAGGCGTTTTCCTACAGTGGTTCAACTTGTTCTCGCAGGATCAGTTCCATAGAAAAGCATGGGGTGACTACACCATGGCAGCTAAACTGTGGGGTGGCACAGGGTAGCATCCTGTTCCCAGTGTTACTTAATGTCTGTATGAAGTCACAGGGAATGGTCATCTGGGGCAAGGTATTGCCAGTTTGCTGATGACACCTGACTCTATTTCTCTGTGAGAACTGAATAGTAAGATGCCCCACACATTTTGAACCAGTGCCTGGATGCAGTTACGGCTTGAATGAAGACCAATAAGCTGAGGCCGAATCCCACTGATTCAGGGACTCTGTGGCTTGGCAGTTCCCAGGCCCAGAAATTGGCCTGTTTGCTCAATCCAGATGGGGCTGCACTCCCTGTAAAAGAGCACCTGTGTAGCTCATGGGTACTCCTCGATCTTTGTCACTGAAGGCCCAGGTGACCACATTGCAGCCTTTCAGAGGGCCCCCTCTACCAGCTTTGGTTGGTATGCCAACTAAACCCATTCCTGGATAGAGATAATGGAACACAGGGATCCAGGCACTGGTAACATCAAGATTAGACAATGCAGCATGCACTGTGTCAGGCTGCCCTTGGGCCTGGCTCAGAAGCTGCAGGCTTTCCAGAAAGCCATGGCCAGGGTGCTCACCGAGACACCCAGTTATGCTCACATAAGACTTGTGCTAAAAGAATGGCACCGGCTGCCTAGGAGCTACAGAGCCGTGTTCACAATTACCTTAATGCCATACAAAGCTCTAAACAACTTAGGATACTGAGCAGACTGGCTTCCCTTATGTATACCCTAAGATCTTCAGTGGAGGCCTTGCTGGTCATTCTAAAATTTTTGGAATGCTGCAGCGCAGTTCCTCAAAGGCCTTCTTGGTGAAAGCGCCATCCTGTGGAATAAATTCCCTTGTGCAGTTCAGGAAGCAGACAATGTAGCATCCTTCAAATGCCTTCTGAAAATGCACCTGTTTACCTAGGCTTTTCCTAGCTTGTCATTAAATTAACCGTGCTACTCCATTTCGCTGCTCCTGCTTCTTCATCATCATCATCTGGTTTCTAAAAGTTTATTTTAATTGTGACTCTTAACATTTGTATGGGGACCTCTTAGGGATTTTTCTTAATGTTGAGTGGTATAGAAGTTGTACAAATATATAATCTAGACAAAAACTTTTTATTTGCTCTCTTTTTAAAATGCTGCTCTTTGTGTAGGCTTCATATTTTATTTTTGTGTTTGCTTTTATATGCTGGTATTTTTATTGTGGTCTTATCTTTTATTGGTAGTTTCACATGTATATGTTTGCACTGTGTTTTAATCTTGCAAAGTGCCCCATAACTGATTTTGAGGAAGGATAGCATTAAAATGTTTTAAATGTGGAAACAGAAAGAAAAATACTGACAGAATAAAAATTGGAATTGTTCTTTGCTGCCTGCTTGGGTGTATAGTAAGTAATTTGAAGGAAGAATATACTGATACCTGGGCCTAAATGGGTCCTCTTAAGGTGCAATCTTATGTCTCTTTAGGCAGAAATAAGTCCTACAATTTTCATCTTTCCCCAACCAGCCATGCTGGCTAACTTTGGGGTTTCAAAAGGGATTGGATGGTTTCAGGAAACAGAAGTCTGCCCAAAAAGGGCCCAGGGATGATTACAGTCATAACATTTGGAAATGAGTCCAGTCTTTCTTACAAAGCCCGTGAGTGTTTGACCAAGGAAGTGGCTTAAGGGTTCAAGAGTGGTGTCTTCTTACATCTGTTCATTTTAATAAGGATATTGATGCTACTTAATGACAAGATGCTACGAGGCGATTTTTATTGCCAGGGCTCACTGCAAGAATGTTGCATCTAATGGCAAGTGACAACCCCTCCTTTTGAGAGGAAGGGGGGGTGTTTCCAGTGAGAGAGAAAAAAAATAACTTGGCAGCTACCTTTATTAATAATGCAGTCAGGTTCCAGGTAAGCTCCACATGCTGTAAGAGCTGCAGCCAAAAGACAAAAGCCTTCTCCATGATAAAACTTCCCAGTGGGAGTGATGAACTGAGATCACAACAGGACAATCAAAATAATGTCATTTAAAGTGGGAGCCCCATCTTAAATGAAGTTGTTACACCTGCCAGTGCCACCTGCACATTTCCTTTACAGCTGATCTCCTACTTCTCAGGTACTACTTCACATCAAGAGAATAAAATGCCCAGAAATTTCTGTTAGGAAATCTTTTTAATGCAAATATGTTTGTATTTGCATTTGAGCTGGCAGCACTTGCATGTCACATTGAGCTGCACCGCTGGTGGGGAATTGAAACTGCATGGCCCGCATTACAGGTGCCCATGGTGGTCTGAGATGCAAGCACCTTCCCAGGTGGTAACATGGATGCCTAGCGTTACTTGTGATCACTGCAATCCTGGGCATTCTGTAGTGTGAGCTCCTAACTCAGTAATATGAGTGCTACATTTTTCTAACGTAACAATACTATATGATTCACAAGGCTAGTTGTGTTCGTCTGTTGCAAGAAGAATTTTGTGGCACCTTAGTGCCTTATGTGATAAGCTTTCCTGAACTGGAAATGGACAGTACTGTGTATTCTGTATTTATGATAAGCAGCATGGTGCCCATAGAAACCTTCTTTGGTCCCTTTTGAAACACCCTGTTTCTCCCAGTATTTATTTCAACAAATTGTGTTTTAGTATGAAATTCAGGAAAGTAAAGTGGGAGCTGCAAGGTGCTGCCATCTTAATTTCTCATGAATGTCTCTAGGCACTTTCCTTGAACTTTGTGACTCACCTCACCTACCCATAGCAGCCATTTTATGCTTAGGTCCTCAGCAGTTTCTCAGATCTCTGAATGTGCCCACAGGTTTACATAGCCCTGTTCTATATCATTTGAAGGACAGGAAAACAATGTGTTAATAATCTCCTTCCTGGACTTAGCAGTGAGAAGCAGCAGCAGAGAGTTGAGCTTCATCTCAGGGTTTGTGTATGCAGTTTGATGGTGCCTGTGATGGGGACGTGCATGAAGTGGCAGGCATCCTGCTTGCCATTAGTTATTTATATACCTGGGGAGAAGTGAAATCAAGATGTGTTTGCCTCATTTGCCACATCAGTGTGAGATGAGCTTTCATGGTATACCACTGTTGTCGTCTTCTGGTCAGCTCTGTCCTCCCATTGCCAGATTGGGAGGTGGGAGAGATGCAGTTGGCCAGGCCACTACTGCCTTTCCCTAACCGAGGAGCTTGAATAATAAAGCTGTGAGTGCCCCCACACAGTTGCCTGAGTCTCCCTAACCCTGGGAACATGGCGATGTGCTGTGGCAATGTGATGAGGAGGCATGTGTGCAGATCTTCAGGCAACTGCTTGCCTAAGCCACTGATGGGAGAACTTTCAGGCCCAGGGGCCAAATCCTGCCCTCCTGGGTTCCATTCTGCTCCTCTGGAGTTTCTCAGCTTCTCTCTCCTTCCTTGCTGTCCCACCAACCAGTTGCTTGGTGTTTCCCAGCTTCTGCACTGCACGTTTCCACTTTCCATTCTAATTCGTAGAAATGCCTCTGCCAAAGCTCAGTCAATGTCAGTTATTATGACTACAATATAATGCAATACAAAAGTTAGCAACAACATCCTTGCATCGGGGGGGGGGGGGGGGGGGGGG
>JAIXND010000674.1:58021489-58048129 GCA_023646645.1 Varanus salvator macromaculatus | reverse complement strand
AATACAAAAGTTAGCAACAACATCCTTGCATCGCCCCCCCCCCCCGTTTTTGTTATTAGCTTCACCCCCCCGCCCCTGAAATGCAGCCTTTCAGAGGGTCTACAAAACTGCATTCAGTCCGTCTGCTGAAAAAGGTTCCCCAACTTGTTCTATGGAACATCCTTGCTTGCCGCAGTAAATGGCAAGCTATGTGGCAGGATTCTCATGTCACAATCCCGCATGGTTTCCATGCTGGATTTCTTTTGCCTGCATGTGCCTGACAGACCATTAAGTGGCTTCTGTGCTAGCATGATCTCCAGCCTTCTCACTCAGTCCTCCCACTAATGGCAAGTATCCCATCAGCCCCCACAGCTGAAATTCAGTCACACATTGGATGGCTGGAGCAGCTCCTGCAGCTTGACTCTTTCCAGGGGACATTGTGTTAGCTGCATACAAGACTGTGAAAACCATGGTGCCAGATTCAGATGACCACAGAAACCATATAGCTGAGTGTTGCTTATCTTGGATTCTAAAAGTCATGCTGAAATACCGCAACAGGGTCCAGTGACACAGTAGACCATCCTGTGTAAGAAACCATGGTGGCTTGTGTGATGCAAACTGCACTGTAACTGTAGTTATTAGTAAGGTGGTGGACTGGTTAAGATACTTTTACAAGAATTCTCTGACTGGGGGTACTCAAGATGGTTTGCTCTGGGGAACCCTCCCTATTCTATGATACTTGTCATACATTGGTTATTTCTGCTACTAATTGATACGATTGTACAGCTTTGTTTTGCTCTTTCCTGTCACTTAACTATTTTTGCAGCCTGTACAGATGAAGTAATGTTATCAGCCTTTTTGGATATTATTTGTCTTAACCACTTTACAATCCCAATTGTTTCATTGCTTCTTGCTGCTGGAAGCCCGTCATGTTTCCTGATACTTGTCACACACTGTGCGGCTTACTTCTCTCAGGGCCAAAGGGTTGAATGTGGGTTGTTGGAGCTATGGCTTATTAACTAAAAATAACCCATGGAGAGAACTCAAGGTTTGTTGTTAGGTTGTGAACTGTGAGTTTCTCACCAAGTTTTGTTATTTTAGTTGAGGTCAGACAATACAATAACCCACATTTCAGCAAATCCACACAACCCATCCTCAGCCCTTGGCTGTGAGTAAGCATGCTGTCTGAACTCAGTCAAGAGCTTACATAATTGTACTTGCATAACTTTACATCTTTTTTTAAAAAAATAGAAGCCACTCCAAGGTGTGTATGCACACAGCTTAAGCATTTTCTGTGTGCAATTTTCACAGTGAAAACTCAGCCCGAAGCTGGTGCTTGTCCTGGAAGGGAAGCGAGCTGTAGTGCTGTACTAACTTCTTGAGGCAGATCACAGCTTCAGAAGTTCAGGAGTAGAAATACTCATCAGAAATGGGGGGAGCAGGTGAAATACTTCCTTTACCTTTGCTGTTGTCAACAATCATGGATGCTTCTCTGTTGTTGGCTGCAATAAAGTGTTTTCCATGAATGTAAAGCCTGGATGTGAACTTACCGTTGGAGCATCACTGGCAGTGTTCAACACCAGCAAGCCCTTAGTGTAATATCTAGAGAGTGTTAGCCAGGTTTTGGGGCCTGGGATTTTAGATCAGTGCTATTGGAGGAGACAGTGATGCTAGCAGGTGCTCCAGCAGAACAGCATGAAGTGTAGATCTGTCTGCAGCATTCACTGAATTGCCTGGAATTATTGAGAGCGCACCAATAAATGCTGCCAGTAGCTTTAATGCAGGGCAGACGTTGTGGGAGCAAAACCAACCTAAGAACGCCTCAGCTTCTGATTGAACGGGATGGTGCCAGTGGCTGGAAGTGTTCTGTGTGTGAGGATGATGCTTAAATGGGGTGTGAACAGCAGAGGAGTGTGGAGACTACAATGGAGGCTTTCATCGGAGGCAGAGAATAATTTATGGTGAAAGACTGAAGTTTTATATGAAGTAATAAAAAAAAATCAATTTAAAAGCTTCCTCGGGAGAAAGGGATTTATTCGTTGTGTCAAGGAAGTGAAGAGTTGCTGAATAGGAAAGAAACCCATGATGTAACAAATGAGGGTGTTACAGTTAGGTTAAACAGTCGGTGCGTTATCTTAATAGAGAAACATGTAATCACTTAATGGGCAGCTGGATTTGTGCCAAGTTTCGGCTTTTAGATTGTGATGGTCTTGGTTGCACCACAGCTGCAGAGGATATCTGTTTGCAGAGATGTCGGCGGGAGCAATATTGGTTCTTTGCGGTTGTCGAGATCGAGAAAAGAAATGGCTTTCTTCTCTGTTTCTGGAGTTCATAGGACTCTTGCCTCTGAGGAGGAGATGAACCAAAGGGCAGTGCAGCAGTCCCCGTCCCTCCTCTGTTCATTTATAGAACTGGCTAGTCAAACACTTTCCTTAGAAACTCTGTGGGCCATTGCACAGTGCAGGCAGCTATGTGGGGCTGTAGATGGGGCCCCACGTGCAAAGAAGGTTGTTTTGAGTAGCTCCTTGCACCTCTCGGCTGGATTTGGACTGCGAGCAGGCAGTTCCAGGAAAACAAGGCTGTGTAAAGATGGTTAATCCATCAAGACCACGCAGAAAGCTCCTCTTGGGAACGACTCATGTAGCTCCATTCATGCCTTTGGGTTGGGGATGGTCGGTCATGTGGGTGGCTCCAAATGGGAAAATCAGGCTTGGGTCATTTGAGTACTGTGGATTTCCTTTGCAGCAGGTCGTTTCAGACTCTTTGTTCATGCCGGACGCTTGGCGCATGACCTACAGTTGGAAGTAAATAGGGCCTTTAGAAGCCTAGTGCTTTGAGTGATCCTAAATAGCCTGGTTTTCAGAGGAATTTGAGAAACAGAAGAAGGCCTTGACATTGAGAAGGACTTAAGGGGAAGGTTGTACTTCAAATATGGGGAAAATAAGGTGCCATCTGTGGGTAAGGAAGGAGCACTGGGGGAGGCTCCTTCAGGGTGGCGCTCTCTCTCTCTCATTTGTGTAAAAGCCACCCATTGGCATTATGCTGTCTGAGTAGGAGATCAAACATGGCTAGAGGTGCCAGATGGATGAGAACTGGGGAGCAGTGGTTGGCAGCAACAGCAGGAGGCTAAGAGAATGGGCAGCAGAAGGTATAGAACAGCCTTGGGGATCATGGTATTTGTAGTTCATCACACCTGGAGAACTGCAAGGTAGGACAACACTGGAACAGCCTATGGTATTATGAAGCACTTATTCTGGCAAATTTTAAGAGCAAGAGACAATTGAGGTAAGGTTGGTTAAGGATGGAGAAGAGTGGGTGAGTGATGTACTTCCCTTGTTCAGAAAATCCCAAGTCTTCCCCACCACCACTTGTGAGTGGTGCTTCTCCTTGTAATAACTCAGCCGTAGTCCTCTCGTCTCCTAGCTTTCCTCCTGCTTTCCCTATATTTTTTAGAAATATATCAAGTTGTTAGGGGATCAGAGAAGAAAAGGAGAAGCTGATGCTAAAACTAAGGGTTGCTTTTATGTAGTTTCCTGCTTGTCAAGGGTTTACGAATCTGCTCATCGGTGGCAACCACATTTTTTAGTCTGAGAGCCATGCATCTAGATTTGGATGTGAACAAAGACTCCTACTTTCTGTTTGGTATTTTTGCTGGCACTCTGAAGTATAAGACTGTGCTGCATCCCAGTGTCTCAGCAGAAGAGGCAGCTTTAGGAAGAATCCCCAATGAGCTCTTGCTTAGGAGAAGCTCCCTCATGGTAGACTGCATCTTGGAGGTTCTCAGGACCTCTCCCAGCTTCCTGAGCCCTGTGCCACAGATGGGGGCTCCCATTTGCTCCCCCAGCTCAGAGCAATGTACGCGTAGGAACTCGCCACTCGCAGTCACACTGGGCCTGAGGGTTGATGCCAGACAAGGCTCTGGCTGTCCCTCTGGTCACACTGAGCACAGCTTTGGGATAGCTAAAGTGTGTGGACCCTTGACTGCAGCGCATGTTCTTGTCCACTGTGCTATGGGATACTTGAGCACTTTGCCTGGACCAGAAGCACAGTGCCAATGCCATCCTTCCCAACTGGGAAACTGGATGCTAGAAACCCTGTGCTGGTCAAGGGTAGTGTAGGGAAGTTTTCCTTGTTTCAGAAGACTTTTGCTTCCCTATATCTTGCCCTATCTATCCAACAGTGCTCAGTTGTTGATAAGGTGGAGGGAGTACATGGGTCTAAAGCAGTACTTATTGTTTGTGTTTTGTTTATTACATTTTGCTGTTTCCTCTTGAACAGCCTGTCTTGCCTTGGTTTGGTGCTGTCACAGTGCTCCC
Source organism: Varanus salvator macromaculatus (assembly GCA_023646645.1). Taxonomy (NCBI): domain Eukaryota; kingdom Metazoa; phylum Chordata; class Lepidosauria; order Squamata; family Varanidae; genus Varanus; species Varanus salvator. The sequence goes on along the minus strand of JAIXND010000674.1, from coordinate 58,043,834 downwards.
CATTTCTTCAATAAGAAAGCAGGATGGGATGTGCCATGCAAATTCTACTTGTCTTTCTCCATATGCTCTTAATGGTGATTAAGAGTTGCATTTGCCCCGACCTTACCCATGGTCGATGCTGTGTAGAGCTCCTCTTGTGACTAGAACGTGTCTTGTTTGCATGCTGTAGTCAAGAAGTCCGCTTAGTATAAAGGTCAGTGCAGATGTGCATCTTTGGTTGCAGGTGTTGCTGTTCTGTGCTGTCAAGTTGTCTCTGGCTTATGGCGACCCCATGAATGCCCAAAACGTCCTGTCCATGTCAGCCCTGCTCAGCTCCTATAAATTCAGAGCTATAGCTCCTTTTATGGTCATATTTGGTTTTCCTTTTCTTCTTCTGCTGTCCCTAACATGCTGGCCTTCTCCAGGGACGTACCAAAAGTATGACAGGCTCACAGTTTTGTTGTGCTTGCTTCTAGGGAAAGCTCTGGCCTGATTTGATCTAAGACCCTCTTGCTCATCTTTCTTGTCAATCCAGGATTGCAAAGCTCTCCTCCAGCACCATGTTAAAAATGCATCAATTTTCTTCCTGTCAGCTTTCTTCATTGCCCAGTTTTGCACCCATACATAGTGAGGTTGCAATTCTGTATCCACTTAATTTGGAAGTAACCCCACTAAACTTAGAAATTATTTCAGAGTAGATCCACATAGGATTTTACTATTAAACAGCAAATAGCATGTAAAAATTGAAGTTAAAAGAACAGGGTGGGCAAAGAGGGGACAGAAGTTCCATGACTTGTTTTCAGCCTCTTCACCATGGCTTTAGTTTGGGAGTGTTAGATTTTTTTCATGGAGGGAAGAGTTTTCAGTCTTGCTTTGGACTGGGCATTTTTTCAAGGTCTGGGAATTTGATTTTTAATTGTCTTGGCTCACAGCTGTGTGAGAGTTAAAATAGGTTGTCTTAAGCCATGTACAATGGAGTTAATACTCCTTCCTAGTGGACGAGAGGATTTTTGTGACAAAGGAGGTACTGCTGCGATGCCCATTCTGCAGGAGCTGTTCCTCCTAGTTTATTAGTTGAATATCAAGTCTTCTTTTTAGAGAAAATGAAGTCATTGCCCATGGATTATAGCTGTGTTTGTAACTTCTGCCTTTCTCTGATCTCTCTGCCTTAATCAAAGCCTTAGAGGATCAAACTCGGGCTCTGACAGTTCTATTATAGTGGCAGCTAAAACCTCAGTTGCCTTTTAGTGCTAAAGAAGGCAGAAATTTTTAAAAATCTTAGTAGCAGTATCTAAGGTCAAGCAGGTAGGCAATGAACTGTCTTTGATCTGGTGATTTTGAGTGAGACCCTTCCCTTTTGGGGAACCTGGAGCTTGTCTCTCTTTCCCCTTCAGTGCTGTGGGTCGTACAACATACACTCATGTGCAGATATTCAGAAGTAAGTTTCACTTATTTTGGTAGGTTTGCGGCCAGGTGAAAGGATCTGTAGCTCAGACAGCAACCTTTATTCATTTCTGCACAACTCTCTGCATCTCAGATTCTGAGACTTACTGCTGAAATGCAGGACTACATTTTGTTCATTGTTTCTTATTACAGAAATGCAGCCGCCACCAAGGGATGAGAGAGCTCCTGTTTTCTCAGCATTCTGCCATGTATAAAGCTAAACAATTGTCTTTGTCATAAAAGCAGATGGTTCTTCTATTGGTATAGAATTTGGCACCAGGACGTTAATTGATGAGGGATATCTGGATACATTTTAAAGAAATTGTATGACAGGTAGCCAAGCTTTAACAGTTTAATCATTTTACATTGTGATGTGAATGCCATTGCTCACAATCAGTTTTTGTAAACTACTTCCATCTCCAAATGTTAAATGTTTGCTTTTGGAAGTATATATAATACCAAGTATTCATGAATGTATGTTTCTTATGTAGCTGGGTTGGTGAAAATCCATTGTGCAGCTTTAAAAGGCTAATAAACACATTTTAATGGGAAGCAAATGAGAGTGCATTACCCACCACCTGTCTTTTGAGCCAGCTGAAGTCCAGGTGAAATCTGCTTCCCAAAGGTAGAACGGCAAAAGCTGCTTTCAGCCTTGCTCTGACCTTGCCAGCTGTTGGCTGTGTTACTACAAGGCCAGGTGTTTTTGGGGGGTGGAGGAGGAGGGCTTGGATCTTCTGCTACAGGATGGAGCAAGCTGCCCCAGAGGTGGCCAACAGCGTGTGTTGGGGGACCAAGCATGAAGTGGGCCACTGTGTGTGTGTGTAAGAGAGCAAGTGAGTGAGAGAAAAATGTTTTTGTTTTTATGTATGAAAGATAGGAAGGAGGGTGGGGTCCTGCACATGTATTTGTTGGAGTTAGCATTGGTCAAGATATCCCTATTTCTATTCCCAACATCTGTAAAATGTGCAAAGGTTTTCCACTTTTTTTTAACTGTATTTTGAAATCAGTTGACTTTAATTGTAGTCTCATGCTTAGCTCACTCCTTGAGTTATGAATGCCGTGCCATAGAGTCCCTTGATTTTCTGTCCATGATAATAGCAGGCCTACATTCCAGGGAGCCTTTCAGCCACCTTTGAATGTTGTAGAGGTAGATATACTTCTGATTGAACATGGGAAGAAGAATGCTTGAAGAGGGCTTTTGTCTCAGCTTTTTCCTCTTCCATTTGGAGCAACGTAGCAGTAATTGATAATATTGCAGAATCATATGCTTGAACCACTTACAAATTCTGAATTCAAAGCAGGAATAACATGGATAGTAAAAATGGCCCGCTTTTTAGAGGGCTGATATTAAATTATTTTGATGCATTACTATGCAGAAAAGGGGAAGCATCCAATGCTGCCTAGGCTCAAGCACTGTTTATGTTGCCCTAGCAAAAGTAGCACTAGCTCAACATCAGTAGCACTAAGTGGCAAGAAGGGTTTCCTGGGAAGTACTACTAACATTATGTTGTTGGTAGCAAATGGCACAGCTTTTGCACAGAAGTCAGTTCTTCCATCTCAGCATAAATAGCTCTAGTGGCCACGCACTGTTGAATCCTTTTCAGAAAAGCTAACCTTTATAGAGCTACAATCAAGTTGCATATTTTCACCTCAAAGTAAAAAAGAAGAGAAGACTTGAAGATTGTTCCAATTTACCGATGCACCCAAAAAATCAGAATTGCAAGTTAAGGCTCTTGCTCTAATTCCTATGCCTTGAAAGTGGAAAACACTCACCATGGCATAGCATCATGAGCACACTTGCATGCCTTCCTCTATCACCACTGTCTGAGCAGAAATGGTCCCTGAGATTTACTGGGTGCCAAAATTTAAAGAGATGGAATGATCAATCAGTCATTGGATCTCCCCATCTACTTTTGTGTTGACCTGACATTTAAAATGTAGTGTTTGTTTATTAAATTTATAGCCCACTTTTCTACTAAAAATAGCATTAAGTGGCTAATGGTAATAAATACAGATAAGATACCAAATTATTAAAGCATACAAGTAGTTTAAGACAAAATTAAAAGCAAATGAATAAAAGACAAAGAAACAGAAGTCAGCAGCTAAAGCCTACTTTGAGAAATGAGTTGGCTTTTAAGGATGAAAACCTGCCTAAATAAAAATGTATTTGCCTTCCTTTCCTAACTGGTAGTTCTGCACAGCTGCCTGCAAACATGTTCCACCCTTGGAAATAATATTAATAACATATTATATATAGCTAAAAGACGATTAGCTGTAGCATCGGCATGCAGTTACTAGAATGATAAAAACGACCAGTTGAACTGGCGGTGGCTCTTCTGAAAGGGACAGTCATGTATCATATTTTGTATTTCTTTCAAAGACATAGCTGACTTGGAAAGTTGAAGCCATTGATGCAAGAAAATCTAATGACCTGCCTTATCAGTAGGAGTAACAACATAAAAAGTAGTAACAAATGTAGAAAAGATGTTGACAGAAATTCTAACAGTTGGGATGGCATAGCTGAGAAAGAAGATATGAACAGAGGAGCTAAAATATTCTAGGCCAGAATAGCTGAGGCTCCCTTTCTACCCGGCTTGTTCATACAAGAATAAATCTGGCATGCAATGAATCGAGAGTAAATACTCTGCCAACAAGCAATCTGTGAAATTCACACCCACAGCATACTGTTGTGGATATATATAGGAATAACGCTGGTGCTGTGGTGAGATTGCAAAGATAAGCGGTCGTTTTTGTGCTTCAGCGTGCCTGCTGCAAGCAAATGAGAGATCCTCTCAGGAGTGCGGAACTTCTGGCCCAGGGGCCAAATCCAGCCCATCTGGTTTCCCAGAAGGTCTCACTACTCCCTCTGGCTACACCTACTTTCCCCCAAATGCCAGCATTTTGGTGGTTGCCTGACTTTGGTGCAGTTTTTCCTCCATTCCACAAGATTGAAATGCACTTCCTAAATTAATGGCAGCAAGAGCTTTAAGCTAAAATATGCTGGTAATATTAGATAGCTTGTCTTTGACTCAGTCCTCTTTTGTCTCTAGCCTTGCCTACTGTTGAAAAGTGGGCCCAATGAACATGGAATTTACTCATTGGGCTAAAAGAGGTTCTGCACCCCTTCTTTAAATGTCCAGTGGTCAGCTGAACATTGAGCTGTACATGGACTTAGAACATCAGCAGACTCCTGCTAGATCTGGCCAAAGACCCAGCTGTTCAGTGTCCTGCTTCCAGGAGTGGCCAGCCAGACGTTGCTTTCCATCCCCAAAATTCCCAGTTTCATCTTTGGGACAGTAGCTAATACGGTGAAAGTACTGAGTTCTCCTCCTTGAGGAGGAGGAAAAATGGTAGTGTAAAGCTTTGATGGAAGACTTAATTTCTAAACTCAGCTGTTATGTGTAAGAAGGTTGGTGGGAGTAACAACAAAAGCTTGTTCAGAAAGCCAAGTCCCAAAAGAAAAAAGCATTGATAAGCAGAATTTGAAATGAGCTCCCCAAAAAAGTTTTGCTTGGCACCGTCTTTATATTCCTTTTGGTTCCAGGCAACAACCTTTTTATTCCACCAGTATTTTTAATTGTTAAATTGGTTTTTAAAGGTGTTTTAACAGAAGGCAGTATGTCTTTTTATGAAATCAGGACTTCTGGTGGGTGCATCTTTGTTTTATTGTTTTCTTTCTGGATTGTGGTGTTCTTATTGTTTTATATTGTTCTTGTATGGTTTTTATTGTTGTAATTCACCCAGGGGGCTGTGTGACTAATAGGGCAGGTTAGAAATCTAATAATAAATAGAAAACTCTTTTGAAAATGTAGATTTCTCTCTTCTTGCTGATTGGAGATCCTTTATAACAGATGTGTTATTGACTAAAACCTCGTGAAACACCTACACAGTTGATAGGACCCTGTTTTTCTAATAGAAATTCATCTTTTCCCTCCTACTTCTGGTCCCATTTCAGCACAAATTCATGGTAAATGGTAACACATACAAACTAAGCAGAATCTGTAATACCCCAGTGATGGATTCTAGTGGAGATTATGTATTCAGCAACTGAGCTGTCAAGTCTCAACCCTAGCAAAAGGAAAATTCCCAAACAGGTTTTGCAAATGACACACAACTAGCCCCAGAACACAACTGTAGAGTCACACAGTCATTCCACAAAACCCTCAGCCCCTAGACTAGAGACACTGAAAAGCTGTATGGTCAGCAGTAACCTAAATTCTGTAGTCACCAGATTGTTAAGGATTCGTTTTGTTCACGATACTAAACATGTAAATAGATGTATTTAATCATGTTTCCAGAGAGGCTTAGATAGCATCCTTTTGTTGTTGTTATAGCAATTGCAGTTGTATAATTCTCTTTTCCACTGGATGGATTTCGAATAAATGGTTACAAATGCAAATCAGCCTTTTTGGAGCTTTATTGATCCCAGCACATTCCTATACCAAATCTGCACCATGTATATCAACAGGTTGTATCTTTGTGAAGCATGTCAGTGCCAATCAAGACCTGTTTGACTGTAGCTTATTCTGTCGCAGTGAGAAAGGGCAGGCTCTTGACCCTGTGTTAAACATCTTTTGATTCTCAAGGACTGATTCTCAAACAAATGTAGTAAATTTTCTTGTATTGTAAGGGGTAAAGGAATTGACTGATTGGTGACAAACAAGATTTCTTCCTAAAACAGTAACAATCAATGCAGCACTTCTAATCTGTTGCATTGCTGCTAAAATAAAATGGAGTGTTTTCTTGTAAATCTGAGAGGAGACTTAAACACCACTGCTAACAAATGTTATTGTTTTGCCCAGCTACTCTTGCCAGCTGCCTAGTTGTTTTTTGCATTTGTTTTATCTTGGATGTAGCTGTTTCATAGATTTTAGGAGAGCACTGCAGGTGGTATGACACATGCATTATTGTCCATGGTGTGCAGGCTCGTTTTTGTCTCAACTGTTGCAGAAACGGGTGTGACTTTCTGAAGCATTATAGAAAATTTTGCCAGAAATGACCCTGAGATGGCTGGACACACATCAGGAGTAATGATTCACACTTGAGATCATCTTCAGCTGTTGGGTGGGGCAGCTACTGTATTGTCTGCAGCCGCAATGGATTCCCGTACCCTCCGTATGACAATTGTCTCCTGGTTCTGTGCAAAGAGTTTCTGTATGGCCTTTGTGTATCTGTGTTTGCTAGTATGTTTGGGTGTACAAACATGTATTTGCATGCATATCTCTTTTTCTATCTTTGGAGCAAAGTAAAATTGCTGAATTGGCTTGAATGCTTGGATTTGTTGGGAGCTTGAGTTCTCCGTCTCTGGGGGTCCATGCTTGCAAATGAATCCAAATTGCCATATGGCTTTTAGCAGCCATTCCTGTGGAAGGCAGCGCTGGGAACTGGTGTTGCCTTGAGTGGTTTCCCCTCAGTTCCAGATAATTTTGATCTCTACTGCTTAAATTTGCATAACAGGAAAACACGAGGACAGTGACGCTCATGTTCTGTCATGGTTGGTGGAACGAGGGCAATCTGCCTTTCTTTTGCCTGGCTAATACTCTTGGCCTCCTTTCTCCTTCCCTGCCTCCTGCCCATTCCATTACAGCTCACATGTTAATACTATTTGCATATTCCATGAGTGCATAATGGATTAGTACTTTGAGGGATTATATATTTTCTTGGAGATTTATTTTAAAAGCTGGATCTAAAAGCAAGCAAATTCTATAGAATCATAGTGTTGGGAAGGACTATTTAGGCCACTAAGTCCTACTTCCTGCTCATTGTAGTAATCTAGTCTACAACATCTCTGACCAGTGGTCTATACTTGAATTTCTCCTGTGATGGAGAGCCCACCATCTCCCTCAGTTTTCCTTGCCGAACCCATTATTTCATGTCAAGGGTTTCTCTATGTGTAAGGAATTTGGTGTGTGCTTATGATTCTTCACTCGTGGTAGTTTGTGGGTTCTTAATTGAATGACACTGTCATCCTTTAGCACTTCTCCCATGGTTTCTAAGCGTTTTTGTAGCTTTTATTAGAATGAGAAAATAAGGTGTTAAATTTCAAATGCAGAACAAATCAGAATGAAAGTCTTATGTATTGTGCACTTCTGTTACTCTGCAGCTGTACTGCAATGCCACCTTGTGGTAGTGTGATGGGACCACAGAAAGATGAAAAAGAATTCATGTAATGAAGCCAAACTTAATCCCATAAAGAATCCAGAAGCAGAAATTGTGATAAAATGGTGAGATGAAAACCTTATGTAGAGAAGCTCTTGCAGTCTTTGATGAAGGAGAACAGGTTGCAGCCCTCTTTTGCATGACAACTTTGTAGGTGCTTGAAATATGCTATTCCTGCTCAGTTTTCTGTTTTCACGGTTGCTGTGGAAAGGACTATGGAAAAGCCTCCTTTGGCCATACATCCTTAATCACATTCTCTATGTGTTCTCAGCTTCTGTTGAGCTGAAATAATAGATGAGGACTGATAGGTTTTAAAAAAGCATTCTGCAAAGGCTGTTAGGCTCTGGGGCAACCTCTAAGTTGGATTTTTAAAAATATTTTTCTTGTCTTGCTTGGCCCATTGTATATTAAGATTATATTATGTTGTGTAAGCCATTCCCTTTCTTGTACGATATAGCCACGCGGTGTATAATACTAAAATTACAATCTGGATATAGGCAGTCCCCAAGTTACGAATGCCTGACTTATGAACAACCCATACATACAAATGAACTGCCAAAAAGCCTGTTAATTTAAAAAATTACTGTGGAAAATCGTCATCATCATAGAGAGAGGAAGTGAAGGGGTAGAGAGGGAGGCCTCTGAGGCATGACTTCCTGCCCCACCCATCTAGAGAAGGGAATCTCTCTGTCATTTACTTGCTGCAAAAAGGAGGCACTGGTAAATTTGGGCAGGGGGAGAGGGTTGAGCTATTCATGATTTTTCCACTTGCATGAGAATCCTGCACCCCTAACCCCCACGAATGAGGAGGGCTGAATATATGTTATCCGACTTACGTACAAATATGACTTAATTTGTATGTAAGGGCTGATTTTCTGTTTTCTCAGGAATGCTACTCATTTGTAACCTGGGGACTGCTTGTGCACATTATAGTTGAAACAGTCATCTATGAAATACAACCAGCAGGACATGAATTAAAATTCATAAGAGTGGGTTTGGCAATTCAGTGAATGCCAAGAGGAATAAAAAAAGCCTTCAGCATCCCCTAAATGTCAGCATTGAATGCCCATTTTACTTCCCAGTGGGGGAACTCCGGAGTGTAGGTGCCACCACAGGAAGTCCCTTTTCCTGAGTATCACCAGGCAGAGAGCCACAGGATGTGGCACAACCAGGAAGGGCCTCTAAAGATGGTTGCAGCAGCTGGCTAGATCTGTATGGGAGAAGGCATTCTGACAAGCATCCTAGTCTCAGGTTGTTTAGGGATTTCTAGGTTAATACCAAAACCGTAAAAGTAGTACAGCAGTAAATTGGCAGCCAGTGCTGTTCTTTCAGCAACTAAGTTATATGCAATAGGGACAAGCCCTTTTGTAATCCATCTTTCTAGCACCTGCAGTCTTTCTCTCATGCTCGATCTGGTCCTGCAATGTGAGCCAAGCCTAGAGGAAGTCCGCAAGTACTCATGGACCCTGGTTGTGCGACTGGCAACCTTCCACAGCAGGAGTAGCTGCAGGATGTGGACAAGGGCAGTGCGAGTGGGCATGCCAGGCACCTTTCCAAGTGACTAGCCTTCTTCCCCTCCCACTGCTGCTGATGGTAGCAGCACAAGTAGAAGGGTGCTGCTCACATGGCATTTGGCCAAGCTTGCTGCTGCAGATTTCCCATCCCCAAAAGGATTCCTTGCACATCCCTACTAAACGTATCTCATGTCAGCTGTGTCAGCGCATTCTGTACTGGTTGCAGGTTCTGGATCGCATGTAAGAGCAGCCTCCCATAGAGCACATTACAGGAGTCAGGGCATCCTTAAGACTGGAAAAGGAACAAGGCATATTTCCTCTGCACTGGGAAGAGGTTATGATATTGAAGCCCTGTATCTCTGGGCTTAGTGACTGTGAAAATTTGTAAGTTACTAAATGAATCAGCTGGGCAATTTTCCAGAGCTGTGTATGGGTTGGCTCTCATCTAGCTTTCCCTTAAAATAAAATCTAAATAGACATACTGTAGTAGAGCATTGGGGAAGTGAAATGTTGACATGGCTCATTTGGTGGTACAGGAATAAGGCCATTGATAGTACAGGAGAAAACCTTTGGGGGGATTTTTTTTAAAGCTAGGGCACATAATTAGCTTGTTCAGAAGGAAAATATAGTTGGAGTTTGCCTTGTCGGGATGCATGGGTAAGCCTGTAAAATATTGGTGCTATTCATCCCACCTTTAGTGCCAAGACCTTACAAGGCAACTTAGCAAGTAAAGAAGTTAACAATTGCAATGTAACAGTGCAAAACCAGTGCATAGAAGGATATCAGATTAAAATGTAGTAAGATGACAATTAAATCAGTGAAAAGACTGACAGATTAAAAAGTTTTCCAGGATCAATTTGAAGGGAAGGGCTGCATATGAAGTTCTTTAGGAAGGGAGATGCAAGGAAGTGGGGCCACCAATATAAAAAAGCCCTTCTCTGGTGCACATTAATCAGATTTTTCTTAATGACAGGTCAGAATACTGGCCATTGGAAGGCTCAGATAGGTTAGCAGAGCTATAGACAGGCCTCCAAATAGCCTGGTCTCCAGCTAGGGATGTTTAAAGCAGAGGTGGGCAGCTTGTAAGCTGTAACATCTAGAGGGCCATACATTGCCCCCCCCCCCCTGCCTTAAAGGTTTACGATTGACACTTGAAACTGCATCTAGAAACAAACAGGTTGCTGCAACTCATGCAGAGTGGGTGTCACTAATGCATGACATGACTAATAATGTGAAACCTCAGCATTTGTGTAATGCTAAGCTTTCAGTGGTCTTCAGGTACATGATCTTACAAGCCTTACAAGAGTACTATAAAAAGATTAACTGTGAAATCCATTTTGTTGTAGGGGGCGGGGAAGACATTAGAGAGAGTGGCTTGGCTGAAGCTATCTAGTGCAGCCTTCCCCAACCTGGTGGCCTTCAGAGGCATCTGGACCATGACTCCCAGAATTCCCATCCAGCAGAGCCATTGAATGGGAATTCTGGGTGTTGCAGTCCAAACGTGTGTAGAAGGCACAAGTTTGGAAAAGGCTGACGTGATGAATTCATGGCCAAGAAGAGATCACCCTAAACCAGTATGCTAGCTCTGATAGCCATCTCTCTAGCTTCTGTTCCCACCTAAAGCTCCAGGGCAAACTGTTTCTGTTGACCTGAAGCAGAAAGCTATTGGAGGGTAATGCCATCCAATCAGTGCTGAATTGACCTAAGGGAGCATCCCCTCCTGGTAATCCTGTTGGTGTGGGAAACATGGTGCTTTCTGCTAAATGCCTAGGTGGCCTTGTCCCCATTCCTATATCCAGGGGCAAACTCTCATGTGGCTTACATTTCCCAGGAGTAGCATCCTCCCATTCAGTTTTCGAAGGAGAAATGTCAACTGTAGTCTCCGAAGAGGGAGAAGATGCCTGAAGCAGTTTGTGGTGCACCAGGGGCGGGAGCTCAGGTCACACCAGGGGCTGAATTGATTGCCAGGCATGGAAGTAAAGGGATGATGCAGGAAGGTGACACATGGGAAGAAGAATATTTTCATTTTTCAAAGAATATGACTAACTGTCGAGGGAGGATATGTAGCCAGTGGTGAGCCATGGGGCTATGGAAGACAGGCTAAAGAAATCAATATTGTAATAAGGAAAGTGGATGGGGAGGAAGCTACTTTTCAAGCTTAAAAAATGAAACAAATAGATGAGTCAGCTTGGCACAGTTAATGAAAGGAAGCACTTCCATCGCAAACTGAATTACTTGAACTAGCTCCTCAGTCTGATCAAAATAGGCATCTTTCCCATTTTAATCACTGCTTCTTAAATTTGAGAGCTTATATATGTCTTTCAAAAAATAAAGAAATAAAGATGAGCTCTTGCATGCAAATATGTATGCATGCATATGTGTATGAGGCACTTGAATAAACTTATTTTTTCTTGTGCCCACTTCCAGTCTCCCAAAGTCTTGTGACTGGTGTTCCTCTTAGAAAACCCTAACAAATGGCAGCTGGTTATCCTAACTACTTGTAGTTATCCTACGGATTATGGCCCTGTTTATCTTTATTTACAAACACAACATTGCTATAAAGGTATCTGAACTGCTGCTCTGGGATATATTGTAGCTTTTGTTTCTGACAAAAGCAGGGAAATTGGCCCATGTTGCCCAGGAGCCCTTCTTGTGCTAGAATGTTAAGTCCTGGTATGATTCTGAAGTGCTGCTTGTGGCTGAAGATCTCTGAAGGAGTGATGCAGGTGACAGAAGGCCAGCACTCCCTTCAAGTGCTCACGTGGCTTAGTGATGCTGGTACTGACTCTCAAAAAGGAATCCATCCCAGCCTTATCTGGAGATGCCAGTATTTCAACCTGGGTTTTTCTGCATGCAGAACATCTGCTGTACTGTTGAACTCAGCTGTTCCCCCTGCACTCATTACTTCCTCAGGCCAAAAATCTGCATCTGCATTCATGGTGATGAGGGTGGCATGGCTCCTAGAGCTGCCTCTCCATCCCAGTTGCTCAGGAACAGCAGAGAGGGAGTGCTGTCACCCTCATGTTCTGCTTGTGGGATTCCCAGAGGCAGCAGATTGTGGGAACAGAACATTGGACTAGACAGGGCTTTACTCTGATCCAAGAGGGTTTTTCTTGGGTTTTGCTATTTTGCAAAATTAGATTCTAGCTTGCCCATATTAATATATTTCCCCTATTCATGGGAGGGGAAACCATACTCCACACCAGTGGATAGTAACTGACGCCTGATCTTGGGTGGCTTGGAAATTTAGCAATGGTAATAAAGTAAACATAGCTGCTTATCCAAGTGCTATATTTTGTGCTAAGTCACCAAAAATCTTTTGCCATTGCAAGTTCCACATGCCACGCCTGCCATCACAAGGAATTATATTTTTTTGGTTGTCTCTTTGTTACCAGAGAATCACATGATAATGAACTGTGGTGGGGATCATTTGGAATTTATTTGCAATAGGAATGTGTGTAGTCCTTTTCATTGTGCAGTGATAGCCCGAGGGTGACCCTATTTTAGGAAAACAACCCTGCGTGAACAACCTAATTTCATATAGGCATTCCTGTAGTGGCAGGCAGAGCCATGTCCTCCAGATCAAAATAAAAAATGTTCAGTGAACATCTCAAGGTTCCTTTAAAGTTTGTGCTGATGGCTCTAAATTTCACAATGACAGCTTTGTAGGAAGAAGTGCAGGCTGCTCTGTCAGGCCCTTGGGTTCTCTTCCGCTTGCTGTTAAAAAGATCCTTGGGATTTATGTCTCTAGTTTGCTGTTCTCTTTGTACAATTTTTCTCACATCTGTCCAGGAAGAAAAATGTAACTAGTGGCACTTTCTTCCAAGTCTGTCCCCTGCGCATAAGGGAGATGCCTTCCCCTCATTAGTAGCTTTATTAAAATACACATGGCTTTGCTTATGTAGCGTCTACCTGAAAGCTGCATTTTGGGATTGTGTTTGCTTTTTTCCCTCATGCAGGAGGCACAAGTTTCAAGCTTCCCCTCTGAGGCTTCATTGATTCCTTTCTCTCCAGCCCTGGCCTTCTCTCCCCCTTTGCAGTTGGCCAGCTCACTGTTGACAGTAGGGCCATGCAAGTGCTGGCAGCTTTCCTTTAATAACTACTTGCTGATGTTGGCTATTGATCAAGCAGTGAGCTGAACCTTCAGCTCAAGGGAGTAAGGTCAGTTTATTCTTCCTCACTTTTCCCATCATGTAAAGTCAGTACAGGAAACCTTTTTGGAGCTGAGAGTGCTTCAAAACTCATAGCTAATGCTCGGTATCTGGAAAGTAGCGTTATCTACCACTAATCTGCAAAGCTGAAGTAATGGATTTTTCTCCTCCTCACTCCTGGAGGAAATGGATGCAATATGCACATTCCTGTGTTTATTAATGTTCTGGCCACCCATAAACTGTCTTGTTCCTGCTCCAATTCCCCCTTCCCCACCTTTCCTCCTTCTCCCACTTTCCCCATTAATTTTCTCTTTTTTTCTTTTTTGTGGGGGAGGGGAACAGGATGATGTAGCTGTCTTCTCATAAATTGCAGATTTGAAGGAAGGTTTGAGTTAATTTAGTCCAACTTCCTGCCTGTTTATCCTTGGTCTGAATAAAGTATAAAAGTCTGAATTATAAAACACATGAACAGAGTTTGTTCTTTGCTCTTTTCCATGATGGGAAAAGATTGGGAGTATATCATAATTTGCTATTCACTACTAACCTTTTTAGAAGTGGAAGGTGGTAGGGGTTTCTTTAAGTGTGATGGCAGACTTTCTGTAATGCAAAATGGATAGTTGGATAGTAGATGTAACAGCATTTCCATACCTGAATAGCTATAGTCTTACTCATTTTTGGAGTCTCTGCTTAATGAACCGATCTAGATAAGATATATACAATTTGCTGGAAATTGAAGTCTTAGTTAAAAATTGATTTTGCAGTCTTCTAAGGTTACTTTTGGCAGAATAGCTCTGACTGGTTTTTCCCAGGCTGCCATAGGAAAAGCAGCTCCCTATAAATCAGGATGTCCCCTGCCAGGAAATACAGGGCTTTCCGAAATAGTTTTCTGCATTTCCTTTGTTTGTTTTGAGTGTTAGTCTAAAATAGTGTGAAGTGTCTGCCTGACTGAGGTGCTGTGAGCCTGCCGACTGAATAAGCCAGCACGAATCCCCCACACCAAGGCACCATGAAACCATGCAAAGCAATTTGGGTTGTATTTAACCCAACGTACTGGAAAAACGATCTGCTCAGATGTCACTTTCAGCTAACACTATGTACTTTGTGTCTACTGTTTGTACAGGCATGATTAGGGCAGCTTCTACACTTCTTCACCTATATTTTTATTGCAATGAATGTAATTTTCACATAAGGGAAAGAACATAGCTATAGTTGAACCTGACAAGGTTGAATTCCATTATCCTGCTTTTTAGACTACAGCTATTAATGTTGAATCTATGCTCAATAACCAGATTTGTTTGGGAAGGAATAGCTGCAGAGGTGAAGAAAGGTTTTGTTTCTTCCCAGTAGGATTTTTCTTGAGATAAATTTAGCTGTTTGAGTTCTCTGTAGCAGTTTGCCACTGAATTTAGGCAGCAAACACCAGATTTTCTCCATGAGACATGGAGTATGGCCTGTGGCAGTTCTGAACGAGAGATCTTGCTGGTCTCCAACTGTGCAGGAAGGTTCGCTCCAGCTTTCTCCCACGTGGATGCATGCACAGGGCCAGCTGTCTGGCTCATAGAGGAATTTAAGAGCCTGAACTGCCCTACTTTTTTCATTCTGTCCTACAGCATAGGCCCTCTACAAGCATGACACTTAACCATGCTTAAGAGAGAGCCAGTGGGGTGCTGTGGTGAAGAGCGCATGTCTGGGACTCGTGCAATCCGGGTGCTAGTCCCTATACAGCCATGGAGCCAACTGGGTGACGTTGGGCCAGTCACAGACTCTCAGCCCACCCTTCCTTCCAGGGTTGTTGTTGTGGGAATAAGATTGTAAGGAAAAGGAGAAGAATGGGGTAAGCTGCTTTTGAGTTCTTGTTTTTTAAACAGTGGGATATAAATCTAATAAACAAACAAAGCACAGTTTGTTTGCCACACATGGCAATGTGCTAACTCTGATCAGAGTCACACAAAATGCTAAGCCATGGTAACTTCAAAACCAGAACGTTGTGCAGACTTGACACACTTCCTACCAGCTTATGGGAGGGTTTTGTAACACGCCTGGGCTCACTGCCTCATCCAAACCTGGATGACAAAACAAGCCCAGGCTCTGGGTGAGCCTCCAAGTAGCACTTTGTAGCAGCTGTCGGCTGCACGCTGCTGCCATGAGCCCCATTCAGGGCTTGAGGTAGTGGCATGCAGCTGTGGCTCCACCCATCGTTTTGGGCTAGCAGAGAAGGGGTTGCTTCAGCCACTTGACTAAGGGGCCCGCCTCTTCCCTGCCATGACGATCAGCTGCCTGGGGAGAAGGACAAGCTGTGCGCTGATCCGCCTCCTCTGGAAGAGAACAGCCATGTGAGGCTCACAGCCCCCCGGTCTAGGGCTGCCCCAGCAGACGACGGGGCAGGGCTCTGATTGGCCTCTGCTAGAAGATTGAGCAAAGGGAAGTGTGGGACTTGGGTGGGTGGTGTGCCACAGCACCACGGGCCTCTGCTATTCACCGCCCTTCGAGCCCCAGAGATGCCAGGAGCACGGGCTAGCCCTCGAGTAAGCCTGCTCTGTTGGCATCGGCTCCTCTCCTGTGTGTGGAGGGGTGCTACTGCTTGCGATTACTGCTCACATTGTGCTATCAAGCAGGAGTTCTTCTTGCACATGCTCCTGCATATCATGCGGCTGGAACGGCGTGCCAGTGCCCCCGATCCACCTGTGCCCCACTGCAGCTCAAGTTTCACAGTGGCAGGTACAGGAAGGAAAACATGCTGCTTCTACAGGGTCCCCTGGGGTGGCTGCAAGACTGAGGGGGGAAGGGGGGACCCTACTCTCATTGTGCCCGGTCATTTGGGGGCACATCAGGGATAGCATACCATGGAAGGCCTTTCAGTGTCTAAAGAGTCAGCCATCAAGCAGGATATGAAATCCTGGGTTGGGGCAGGTTTTGCATTAAACACGAAGTATTAACTCTGCACTGAGCAAGCTGTAATGCAGGCAACTTCCTTACTTCTCCTGTCGCTCTGGTACTGCCCTCGCTTTGGCATCTCTGGGGTATGAAAATGGGGGCCAGTAGCAAGCATGATTTCCACAGCTGCCAAGGCCATGCAAGCTAGCAAAAAATCATGCTCAGGCATTTCATTTAGCCATTGCTCTCTCTGCTGAAAGGCTGCAGACTTCTCTAAAGAACTCAGGTCTGATTTTAGCTGCAGTTACGACCACAAACCAGTTAGCGTTAACTGTGACTAAGCATCATGTCTGCCCAGGGCCACAGTGGTAGAAATCTTGGTGTGTTGGTTGTTCTCCATCAGCAGGGACAGGAAGCACATTCAAGCTATTCATGTCACTTGTTTGCATGTAGGAGAGTTACCACACATGAACCAAGGCCTCAAAGTGCAGAAAGCCCCTCACCTCTAATTCAGCACGTGACCTTGAGAATGAAACTGCTTCAGGTCTGCGTTGCTTTCCCTCAAATTGGGTGGGACAAGGAAGGAGCACGGTGCTTAAACGAACCTTCCCAAAGGAAAGGAAAAGCTTGGTTTGAAAGGCACATTTTTCAGTGGCTTGTCATATCTGTAATAGGCCCATTGCCTTAAATATGTAAATTGCACGCACAGCGCATGCCTGCAGTCCATCTTTGATTCTGTCAGAGCACCCTATAAGATCCCATTTGCCTAGAAGAATGGCTTTCTGAAAGGTATGATTATTCTAGACTGCTGAACAAGCTCTCCTATGTGACTGGCATTTAAACAACCGTAGTGTTTGGTAGAATGACACTTAGAGAAGTACTCTGCAGGAGTGATGTTGTGTGTGTGTAAGTGTATTGAAGGGAGGGAGAAAATGGAAGAAGGAAAGTGGTGGGGGGATGGGGCATAAAAAGGATCGTACTACCATCATATGTTTTTCTGAATGCTACAAAAGCTGCCTGAATTGACTGCAGTCAGAGAGTAAGCAATGACTGCAAATGGAAAGAGAAATTTTAATGGGGAAAGGGAATGGAAGCTCCTTTTTAAACTCTGCTGAGTGCTTTGAACACTTACATATATGTTCTGTAGCTGGATTAAACTGGAAAAATAGAGGTGTAAACACAATCTGTTCTTTTAGTGTTGAGAAATGAGCACTTTTTTCTCTGTTGTGCTAAATCACAGACCTGAAGTGGTGGGATGGAACTCTATATTTTTGAAAGGTAGATGGAGAAGCCCTTAGAATCCTATAATTAGATATTCCACTGCTTGTCCATGTTATTAGCAGAGAGATTAGCAGGATCCATGCCTCATTTCGCGACTGTAAAGAAAACCACATCTACTCAATCCATGTGTGATGGTCCTGAGTCAGTCTGCATCAGCCTAAGCTGTCGGACTGCTGCTCCCAGCATCCCTCAGCTGGGTAGTCGAACACCTCTGAAGGACACCAGGTTGTGAAAGGCTGGTCTGTACCAACCATTGTGCAGGAGTACCATTTCCTACTGGTGGGGTTCCCACTGGTTGGCCACTGTGGACAGGAAGCTGGCCTGCTTCAGGGCAGCTCTACTTTTTTCTAATGTTCTAAACTGTTCCCAGGGTCAGGTGAGTGCTCCACATTACGCCCACTGTGGGGAGAAGCTCCCACTGCAGTGCAGAAGCTGTTTCCGTCTGTCTGGTTCATCCAGTGTGCAAGCCAGTGCTTAGACTTCTTCCATTTGAGGCATGCTTCTGTGTCGCTTCCTGCTCCTCGTTCGTATTATCATAGACCTCAGTACTCTTCATCCAGTTTCTTTAGTGGTTGTTTGGGCAGGAGAAACAATGTTGTACCATTAAATATCTATCTTTATTAAACAGGAAGAAAGAAACTAGTAATTCCGATAGTTGCTTTAACAGAATGTCATATTCCAAGTAGGGTGCTTAAGGTAACTCCTGAACTGTTAATAAATCTTAGAAATAAAGAAGGTGCCAACACCTGTCTGAGTACACACCTAAGAACAGAAGAGCCCTGTTGAGTCAGTTTCCTTCTTTCAGGTGTCACCTGGCAGCACCTGTTCTATCATGCTGCAGAAGAGGGAGAGGTGGAAAGCAGGCTGCTTCATTAGCTTTGATGAGAGGATAGCCATTGTCTTCCTGCTGCTCTCTCTGAACAGTTTCCAGTGAACTGGACCTTATGAGAACTACTATTTAGTTTAGAGTTGGTGGCTGAGTTTGCATTTTTCCTCTTCCTTCTCAACCCTTTTCATTCGTTGTGCCATGTAGAATGGGTAGGTTCTTTCTGGTATTATTAGCTGCACATTCTGGGAACATTTTGACTTTATAAAAAGGTGAATTACGCATTAGAGATCTTTCAATTACCTGGGATCATAATCTAAAATATATGGACGTATAACCCATGTGCTTTTTGCTCCACACAATTATATCTACTTAGACAAGGGGGTAGAGGTGGACATTGGAATAATGAATTTCTGTCTGGCTTCTCATGTAGATGCAAGGACAATCAGCAAGTTCATTTGCATAAAGACTGAATTCAAGTTTCCAGAAGTGGCAGACTGGCAATTGCTGCGAAACTGTGTTTCTCCATGGGCTGGTTCATAGTGACCATGTTGTTAGCCATAAATATTGATTATTTACTGTAATACAATACAATGGCTTCAATCCATTCTAACATAGAATTAAGTATGCTTAAATCTGTTGAAAACACTTGGCTTAAGCTGGCTTTGTGTTCTATTTACAATGCAAGACATCACAGCTCATTTATTTCCTACATTTTTTGATCTTTTACTAAGTGAAAAAAATAGGCTTACATTCAACTAATTGCATGTAGGAACATAGCTCCCCGCCTGGAAGTTTACAGGTGGTAGAATGGGACTTCTGTCTTCTCTTCTTCCCCCGCACTCTCTAAATTTGTTCACAGAGTATATTAAAAAAAAAACATTAACAATTTGGAAAACATTGCCCATTTTTTTGCTCCCTGAATATGATGCCAATGGGGAATCTCAAGTGCTTCTGAAATCGAGAGGGCTGTGTGCTTGGGTTTGGAGGGTATCAGTTCTCTGACAGAGCAGGTTTGCAATATATGGATGCTCCTGGAGCCAATTTTCTTGCTTGAAGGATGAGTAGTAGCCATGCCATGGAAGTGCTTTTAACAGTAGCTGTTGGACCAGCCAGGTACCCTATCCCCAAAACCAGACTTTGGATGCCATTTGTCATTCATGTGTAGGCCTGAGGGACAAACTCATGCCATGCTGTTGAACAGAGTGGCCTTAGTCACCTCCTTGTGCAAGAGGAAATATGAAAACAAGTTCAGCCAGTGCTGTTGCCACTGCAAGGTTTTCTGAGCCTTATTCAACATAACCATTTTGATTTGGAAAGACCTTTGCAGCCCATAGTTAATGTGACTGTTGAGCATGTATCTCTGCATATGAGCCCTTTGCCCTGGATGGCCTTGGCCAGACTGGGCAATTGACGGAAACAAGCGCTGCTGTGACAGGCTGCTCTGTCTGGCCACACTGGCTGCAAATGATGGGAATTGCAATCTGAGACATGTGGAAGGCACTGGCATTGGAAAAGCTGTACTGTAATGTGGAACGTGATCCTTGCAGTAGCCACAAGGTGGTAAGACTTGCAGTTTCTGTAGGTGGTGAAGGTTTTGAGAGCTAACTTGGTGCATCTCATGTGGTGGTATTGCTGTTTTAGTGAATGTAGGTAAGTGATCGTTGTATATTTTAACTGCTGCAAAGGTTACTTGACTGGTGAGATAAGGGAGCATAAGGTAAAGGTAAAGGTTTCCCCTTGACGTTACGTCCAGTCATGCCTGACTCGAGGGGGCGGTGCTCATCTCCGTTTCCTGGCCGAGGGAGCCAGCGTTTGTCTGCAGACAGTCTCCGTGGTCATGTGGCCAGCATGACTAAACACCGAGGTGCACAGAACGCTGTGACCTGCCCACTGAAGTGGGACCTTTTTATCTACTTGTATTTGCATGCTTTCAAACTGCAAGGTTGGCAGGAGCTGGGACGGAGCAACGGGAACTCACCCCGTTGTGCAGATTCGAACCGGCGACCTTTCGATCAACCAGCCCAGCAGCACAGTGGTTTAAACCACTGTGCCACCTGCAAAGGTTACTTGACTGGTGAGATAAGGGAGCATACTTTAGCATATAATGTTGGCGTGATAATTGTAGTTTTGGAAGCTCTGTGTATGAGTGGAATAGCATTGCACTCTTAAGCATGATAAAGGCACAGTTTGTGTGGAGAATCTTTCATTGTGTATAAAGGGGAAATCATGTAGTGACTGACTCCCAGGATCAGAAGGAGGAGGGAGGTTGAAGGGAACTCCGGATGAGATGGGAGCTGACACAGATATGCTGAATGTCTTAATTGTTCACTTTAAGCTGACATCAGGGAGCTGATGTCACAGGAATCACACACGCACACACACACACACACACGCACGCACAGAGAGAGAGAGAGAGAGAGAGAGAGAGAGAGAGAGAGAGCGAGCGAGCGAGCTTTTACATCCTAGTGAGATGTAAAAGAACACAGAATATTCCTAAAGTAACAGCTTCCAAGTTAGTCACTCTTGTCTCAGAAATGAGGCTGTTTCCTTTGATCCTCTCTGTGCTAAGTAGCCATTGCTTCCCCCTCACTACCAGTATGCTAATGGTCTTAATTACATGCATTAATGGGGCGAGGGAGATCTATAGTGTGGGCAGATCTATAGTGTGGGCAGAAAATTGGTCCTTCCTACCCACCCACCCTTCACTTCCTTTCTACTCTGAATGTAAATGATTGTTTTGCTGGTTCTCTGCAAATGGAACTCAATCTCCTGTTTAGATTTTTGGCACACAAGTCATTTCTGCTCCAGGCATCTCCAACCTGGTGCCCTTCAAATGGAGTAGATTCTGGGAGTTTCATCTAAGGAAAAGCTCCAGGTTGAAGAAGTCTGCTTCTTCCATAGGGAATGGTAAGAGTGCTTTCTCACACAGCTATATAAAAATACCAAGGTACTGTCTCTCAGAGTACACTTGGGCTTACTATTTTAATGAGCCCACAGCACCATCCCAACATCATTCAACATCTGTGTTCCTTCCTCTGGATCTTCTCCTAAGCCAGCATTTGTCTTACATTATGTCAAACAGTATGACTTGAAAGTTTCCCAATTCATCTTGACCTTTAAAGACCAGCTAACAATATCATAGAAGCTAAGTTTCAAGGCAGAGAGTTTCAATTCCCTTTATCACACTTGAAAAAAACCAATTATGTACTGTTCACAGGAAATTACACATTTGGCATAATAATTTTAATGCAGGCAGAACCTACACAGGTTTATCAGAAGTTGTATTCCGCTGCAAGAACACCAGGGATCACAGTTCCTTAGGGGACAGGAGCCTTTTCCTGTGAAAGCCTTTGCCTGAGGCTAATCAAGATATGTGCTTTATAAGGTTTCCAGCACAGGGCAGGAGAGGGAAGCCAGAGGAGATTAAAGATGGTCATCATTTTCTAGTTTTTATTTCAAGTTTGCTGAAGAGCCGCATCTTGAGCTTCCTCCAGTAGCTCTGTTCAAGGCTTCTGCGTCAATGACGGTAGGGACTCTCATTAACTCTGGTGGGGCTACTTGGCTTACCCTGGGCTCTGCTGTGTAAAATTAGATATTAGGCTCCCAGCACTGGTGAAAGAAGAATCTTATATCATCCTCCAGCTTGGAGAGCCTTACCAGCCACTGTTATCAGGGCAGCGGTAGGTGCTGCTAGTCATGCTGCTGCACTGGCACTGCGGCATCTCCGTGTAAACAGCCTCAGGTGGGTGGGGAAGAGGGTTGGCCACGATTTGCCCAGTACTGGAATGGCAAAATGGGGTTGGATTGAAAAGAGTTTCCCGGCAGGGGAGGGAGCAAGAGAGGGCTGGATAGGTCTGCTCCTCTTGTCTTGAAAAGGATGCTGCTGAAACTGCTGGCCTGCAACTGCAGCCTTGTGCAGGGACCTTTTGGCTAATGGGCGATGACAGTAGCCATGCCTGAGTGTATTAAACACATGATGGTTGACAGGAGCTTCCAGCTCAGAAGCTAAACCCAACATCTCAGGGTCCCAGATGGACTCTAAGGAATGGTCCAGGTAGCCATGGTCTCACCCCGTTTCTCAGCTGTTGTGCAGTTCTGCCTGCCTTAAAAAAAAA
>JAIXND010000674.1:58004363-58021479 GCA_023646645.1 Varanus salvator macromaculatus | reverse complement strand
TAGCCATGTCAGGTACCTGTGTGTGTATATGAACATTCGGTGCTAATGACTACATTTTGGGGAACCAGGGATGGCAGGGTTGCAGTAGAGCGTGACGGCAGCCTTCCATTTTCCCATAGGCATGCAAAGACAGCCAAAGGAAATAAACTTGAAATTGTCATAACATGCAGTGGAGGGTAGAAGAGTCGCTGTGGCAATTTGAATGTGCAATTGATCTGAAGAGCTGTGCTGCGCCTCTGAAGTTCAGCCATTGATCTTCGTGTAATGAATAGCTGGGGCTCCGGGGCCCAGGATGCGGGGGTGGCTCTGGGACGTATCCTCCACTGCTTTCAGACAAATGTTTTTCTCCTCTGCTAATAAATCTTGCACAGGCAGAATCTATTTTGTATATATTTTTTAAAGCACACCTGCACACACCCCCTCGGGGTGTTTTGTGTGCATTTTTAAAGAAACCTTTATTAAATATCTATAAGAAATAAAATGGGGGAATTGATTTCTATTACAAACACATGCTGTGGATGTGTGTGCTAAAGCAATGAGAAGGTATCAAAGGGTGTGGTGTCTAAAACCAGAACTGAGATGGCTCCATTTCTCAATTTCATATTGCCATAAATTTTGATGGGGTGGAAGTGCTTAATAGCATGTTGTATTCCTTAGGTGCTGGAACAAGATGTGGTTTTGCAGTCGATTGACAGAGCTATTGAGGCCATTCATAATGTGGCAATGAAGAACGGGGGGAAATACAACCTGGAACAGAGAGATGTTCTCCAGTAAGTAAAGCAAGCAGAAATAATGCAGGCTGTGTGGAAATGTTGTTAATGAAGAGCTAGGTGCCTTTGAACCATTCATTGGCTCTCAGATATACCTCAGAAGACTGGTATGAGGATAAAATGGAGGGAGGCGGATTATGCAAACTGCTTAGGGTTCCTTGCAGGAAAAAAGATGGGATTAAATAGAATTTGTAAAATGTAGATGAACTGAGAGCAATTTAAGGCCCACAGTTCACATTCAGAGTCACACTAGATATTATGGCAAACACTAGCCTGTACCTTTTCACTCTTCTTTCTTTCCTCTTACTCAAAGCATTTATTTCCTCTTATTCACCACACTTTCTTACTCCAGTACCATCAACGAACTGTTTCACACAATCAGAAAATCCAAAGTTTTTAGGAGCTGTGCAGGAGCAGAGTGTCCCAGCTTCCACCACTTGACCACTTCTGGTGCACTAAGCAGGGATGCCCTGTCTCTGGGTTGTTCTCTATGATATCTGAACCCAGAATTCTGGGTTTCTGAGGGAGAAACTACCCAGAGTTATAACCCAAGAATGAACTATACCAGTATTTCTTTTTATTCATTCTGTGGGAGATGGTAAAGAATCTTCTTCCAATCCATATTAATTGGAAGATTTTAGAAAGATGGATTGTAAATGCTGAAAATGAATAGGTATTTATTTGTGATTTTGGCCTTCCCATGTAATGCATATTACACAGGCAGTTCCTGGGCTACAAACACGTTCCATTCCTGAGAAAATGGAAATCCATCTTTAAGTGGAATTTGTATGTAAGTTTGATCACACATGGTCAGGGGTTAGGGGCACAGGAGCTCCATGAAAGGGGAAGAACCATGAATATCTGTACCCACCCCCATCCAAACTCACCAGTGCTGCCTCTTTGCAGCAAACAAATGCCTGATGGGTGGGGCAGGAAGGCATGCTTTGGAGGCTCCTTCTCTCCCCTTTTGTATCCTCTCTGTGGTGATGCTTTGGAGGCCTCCCTCTCTCCCCTTTCACTTTCTCCCTCTCTATGGTGATGACAATTTTCTACAGTAATTAAAAAAAAAATTAATAGACTTTGTGGCACCTCTTTTGTAAGTGCAGTCTGCTCATAACTCAAACGTTCATAACTTGGGAACTCCCTGTGCATTATTTATTTGTTCTAAATGAATCTGGTGAATTGGGTGGCATTCTTGCTCTTAAAGTAACTCTGCTTGGCCTGCCTTTTGCCCATTCCTGTTTTCTGCATTCCAAATGCAACATAGTTCATAGGCCACTGTATTAGGGACCAGATTATTGCTCGTTCTTTTGTTCATCTCATGCATAGATGTGGATATAATGCAAACTGAGGTGGTCATGCACCACAGAATGCTGTCAAATTCTGAATTATCTTGTGAGAATGAGGATATTTTTGGGGGCAATGTAGTGGGATATATATTATGTAGTGCTCTGCTAAAATGGCTCTCACATTTTCAACCATTCTTATTTGAAAGAAAAGAAATTGCTTTTGAAAACAATTCAAAGGAGAAGAAAAATTTGGAAAAATACTTCTGGGTTGGGATTATGGTTCTTGCACTCACCTTACTTAAGAGGGGGGCAAGGAGTATATGTAAGTATCCTGTTTTCCATTGTGCAATAATTTATCTGGTCTCCATGGCTTTCCACGCTTGAATTGAAGCTTGGAGAAGGCATCATGAATTCTCTGCTCCCGGGCAGGGGCAAGTCAGATCAGGAAGTGTGGGCAGCTTGGCAGACTGCAGAGCAATAGAGTGCTGTGTAGAAAACACAAAGCACCTCTCAGCTGCCTCACAACGATACTGCTGAAAAACAGCACAAAATTAAAATCAAAATAAGCTATAAACTGCCCTGGCATGAGGCACGGAGATGGAAGCACCTTTAATGAGGGAAGAGAATTTTCAGGAAATTGGAAGACACAGCGCAGAGGCAAATCTTGGCACAGCACGAGCTTCCTGGAGCTGGATGCAACACTATTCTCCTCACACCTGCATGTTGAAGGATGCAAAATGGGGACCAGCCTGCCAATGGAGGCAGTTGCCAGTTGCTGTTGCCACATGCAGTGGCAACACAGGTGCGCACGCACGCACACACACCCCTCCCTCTCTTAGAGGTTGGGCTTCCAATGGCAAGCTCTGCTTGTGAGAAATGGTGGATAATTTGTCCTGTACCTGGAGATAGTCAGTGAAATTGTTCCCTCAATTTCTCTGCCCAAAACTAAGATGGAGAATTTTAAGAGGCCACATCTGCACAGCTTTAATATCATGTAAGTATAGGAGAGCAAAGCAGAAGAAGGTGCTGGGTATCTATGAGAAAGAGATAAGATTTGTAAGCAGTCTCGTCCATCATTAAATTGTCCCATGTTTCAGAAACTATTCATTTTTTGTAAAGTCCTTTCAAAATCCAAGGGGTTATTACTGCTTGACATTACTGTACTGGGAAAAATAAAAAGCTGTGGTAGTCTTACTGGGAATTTTGGGCAACTATACAAGTTTCAAAGATAATCCCCATAATCTTAGAGTCAGTGGAAAGTGCTCTCTTAAACATGGAAGCTAAAAGGTAAGGTGCTGTTCTGCTGTATTGACAGAAAGTTGATCCATCATCGGAAGGAAACTGTTTCCCGCAAAAGTCATTCCCCATCCGCTCCAGGGATGACTGCCTCCTCCAGTGACCACCATCTGGACCTCTCCAGGCAACCCAATGGTGTCTGCAGGACCGGGTATGAGCGGCACCACAGCTTGCCTAATACGGACCCTCAAGAGGATGACAGTGGCGTTTATCAGGTAGCATCTTCCTCAGTAGCCTATCGCTGTCTCAGCAAGGTCTGTCCTGCATGTACTTAGTCCTTCTGAAATGTTGTCTTCATAGGGAGATAATGTCTACTGCTTAAGTTTGCTATGGATGCTAATCCTGAAGAATGAGAAGGAATAAGTAAATCCCTCTTTTGTATTGCTCTGATTAGATATTTGGGAGTTTTATAAACTCTCAGACTCCATAGATTCTTATTGGGCATAGGCGTTCTGCAGGGAAAATCTTCCATATCACTAGGGAAGGGGGAAGTATTAGTTTTTACCACACTCGTGCTTCTCAAAAATATGTGAATTAAAACCCAGTTGTAGTTCCATATTAGTACTTCTCTGGAGTTTTGCAATAAAGTTTTCCAGTCAAAAATGCATACATATATGTGTTTAGCTAGATTAGGCACCCAAATGCCAATGTTAGTGGAAATAATTTAAAATTTATTTTATTACCTTCCTATTCTGCCCAATAATGGCAGCTTTCTGGGTAGTTCACAGCAATTTAAAAACATAAAATATAGCATAAAATACAATATAAAAATGTAAATGTTTAAAACCATTGTACAAAATAGAAGTAAAAACCAAAGTATGACCTAGCAACAGAACAAAGATTTAAAATATGGTGCAGGATGTAAAACAGGTTGACACTAAAATGCCTAGAAAAAAATTGTGCACACCTCTACTAATTGTGGTGTCTAATGTTTAAAAATAACACATTAGGCAAAACTGCATATATTAGGAAAACGTGTGAAAATGCATAGCAGTAACTGCATACAGCTTAAGGATGCACACGGTGCTTCAAAGAAAGCACAATCTGGAGTGGAAGCAAGGGTGAATGAGCAGATAATGAAAAATGGAGAGAACCCAAAATGGACAGGTTCATCCATCCCCTCATGTCACCTGTTGGCTCCCTAACAGAATATTCTGTTTTGAAAAGGACGGAAGGAAGCAACCACAGGTGATATTTGGCTGTCGAATGCCAGCTTAAGAGCTGTTCTTAGGATGCCTGAGTTTATTGTAGCTGGTGAGAATAGCTGTCTAATGTTCGACTTGGCTGTGATGTCCTGCATTTTTGTTTGCAAAGCTTTTTGGTATCCCCAGGAGGTAGCTAGTCAGTATAAAAGATTTGTGAGAGCTAATTACTGTGTTCAGCCATCTCATGACGTGCTTTTAAAAAGATGAAAATTCTTCAGGGAAGAAGTCAGAAAAATACATTTGGGACAGTACTGCTTATTGTTTTGCCTCTCTTCTTCCACCCCCCAAACTCTTGTGAAATATGAGGAAAACCATTAGATCTGCCTCTTACTAGGGTAACTATAGAAGTTTCCTATTTCCTAGCTTACTGCACAATACAAATACAGCTTGCATGCCTTTTTCTGCTAATGTTAAACTAAAAAAGGAAGTGCCAGAAATGGAACCAGAGGTTGGTCTACATTGTAAACATATTCCAAGGCTTCTGAGATGACCAACATGTCTTTGAATTAGTAGATTGATTTCTGACCTTGATAATATATAGTGGTGGTATTATTGATCCACCAAGCATGGGTTGGAAGATAGTCCCTTTCCACCAAAGGGGATTGGGTCTGTCTTTTCTCAAAAGAAGGCAAGCTGCCTGTTTTAATGATTTTGAGGATATTAATGTTGACAGGCAGTAAAGAGGTCTGTTGAATGGAATGGAGCATGTTACCTGCCATAATTTTTGTTCTGAGCTATTTACGTCTTCACTTAAGGCAAATTCATTAAACCTCCTTTAGATGAGACAGGAGAAACTAGTAATGCCTCTCCACAGACAGAAAGGTGAGCAGTGGAAATCTTCTCCACGTCTGTATTTCCCATCGTGATCCTTTAATGTCAGTGAAGCTCCAGCAAAGCATAAGTATCCTGACTGATGGGAGGGAAGTTCCTTCTACCCAGTCTGTAAAGGACTTACGGCCAATCTCTTTTGAGTGTGCTCTTGATGGGATGTGTTTTGTTCTGTCATAAGCAGATGATGAACTTAGAATCACTGAAGAGAGAATACATCTCTGTCCTTTGAACATCCAAACTAAAAAGTGCACATTTGCCAGCTGTCCTGATTTTTAAGCTTGATTTTCTTTCCCCAGCATTCAAAGTGATTTCCTGGCTCTGACTTTCTGATTCGCCTTGTTCTCACTATACTTGCATAGGAAAGTGAGTGTGTGTGTGTGCTTAATTGGGGGGAAAAAGTAATTGCACCAGGCAGGGGGATGCGAGGAGCAGCAAACCTCCATTGCTGCCTAAATGATCTTGGAAAGGGGGCAGTGGCATTGGAGGACATTTGAGTCACGGGGCAAACATCTCTGTGGGCAGAGTTTGTTTCCCATATGCTTATGGAAGAATGGTGGCAACCCCTCTTTCTGCTAAAAGATGGAAATGGACTTGGAGGATGTTAAAGAAGTGTGCGCTCAGACCCTAAATTAGGAAAATTTCTGGATCTCTTAGCAAGTTTGGATAGTCCTGCATTTTTTCACAAGTATCTCTGGCTAGCAGGTGTGTGATGAACCTGAAACAATCAGAACTAATTTAAGGGTAGGATTGATGATATGGTCTCATGTATGAAGCCTGCTGGGCTGGTGAAAGGAGATGGAAGATGAAAGAGGAGAAAGTCTTCATTTATTTCTCTCCCGTGTTTCTTTTTTATTACTTTGTTGGTGCTTCTTTTAGCAAGCATCAGCAGCATGAAATTGACCTGTTTCTTCCCAATTTCACAGGCTCTCACTTCTGGTCAGTGTCCAGAAAATCAGCAGACAACAAAATTGTTTAAAACTGGGTCATTTTTTGTCCTTCTGCAAGCAAGTTAGGTGCAGGAGCAGGGGAAATTCAAGCCAGCACCAACACCTGGGACCATAATATGGCAAACCAGGTGTGTGGCAAACATGAGATCCCACACCTAACTTTGCTTGACAAAGCTAACTGGGGCTAGGGCATATTAGCCTGGGAGAAGTGGGAGAGGTAGGTGCTCAATCTTTCCTTCAGACCACTGATCAGTGTCTGAAGGAAAGGCTGTTTTCCCCTGTTTTTTTTCCTAGGTGTGCTGTGGAACCAGACGAAGGTTGGCTGTTGGGGGAAAATGGCAGGGAGGAATGTTTGGGCGGGGAAACCAGCTGGAAGGGTTAAGCATCCCCTACACCCGTTCACACTGATGGGCATGCCTGTGCTTGAGAAATGCCTGTTCGCTAGAAAACTCTGCATGTAAAGCGGGTGGGCAACTCGCAGTCCTCCAGAAGTTTTGGCCTGCTGTTCCCCGCACCCTTATCCAACCTAGCCAGTGGCGAAGGATTGAAAAAGCTGTAGTCCATTGAGTCTGGGGGGGCTCCAACTTGCCGACTCTCAACTAAAAGTGATGCTCTGAGAGGTGCTCACAGCCTCTGTCACAAGAATAATAGAGCCATTTCTTCTTAACCTTGAGAGCCTTAGAATGTGGGTTTTAAGAAGTAACTTGTGGCTGTTTGTCCTCTCTGTGTTGCAGTCTGTTTTAAAATGGATTTCCTGAGCAACCACTCAGGGCTGTGGTGCAGATTTTGATCTTTTTTCTAAATAAGGCCATGGAGGGGTCAGTCCAAGAAGCATCAAGGAAACCAGTGAAGTATCAAAGTCCTTCCCTTTCAACTTCCCCTTAAGCCAGCTAACTGAAGGTGTGAATACTCAGGCCTTTTGCTTCAGGTCACAGCAAGTAGTGTGAGGAGCTTGCAATGCTCACAGAATGTAAAATCACTAAAACCGAGTTGGACTGGACCAGGTGTATTTACAGAAGCTGCCTGGGAGAATGGAAAGGGCATTTTGCCAGTTTTTTGAATAGTCGTGCTTTGTGCCCTGACGCCCAGCTGTGATATCTCTTTGGACTGCAGACTGATAATTTCTAAATCAACAAGCAAATTCATTGTGGTCTAATTTTCCATTTGGATCCTGAGTAAGTATCACCACTTTTAAATGTTCCCTCTTTGCTGAAAATGCAAATATAGGTTGAATCGCAGAAGGTGACTTTTCATTGCATTACAGTCTTCTTTTTGAAGCAGTTCTGTGGAAGGATATCCGTTAATTGTGACTGTCTGACAGTTCTGGACTTCAGAAGAAAAATGGTTGTAGGAGGCAATGAGAAGATGTGGAGAAGGCCTTGTGCTTCTTTCCTTTTAAAATAAAAGCCTCCATTGTTTCAGAAGCAAGTTTCAAACTGTGATAGCCAAAAGGACTAGAAACAGGATGCCAAGTAAAATGCACGCATCTGCTGAAATAGTTTTTAACTCTACGCACCATAACTTTGGCTTGAATACCTGAGTCATATTTTTCAAATTAATGGGATAAATAGGAGAGCCAGTGTAGTGGCTGGACTGGGATTTGGGAGGTTCCAGTTTTTGTCTCTATTTGGCCAGGAAACTCACTGGGTGACTGAGCCAGGTACTGACTTCCAGCCTAACCTGCCTCACAGGTTTGTTCTTATGAAGACAAAATGGAGAAGAGGAAGACAATGTAAACCACCTTTGCTGTCTCACAAGTGATAAAAGCAGGATATAATTGTAATAAATTTTTTTTTGGAGGGGGAGAAAAACATGCGGCAATGCAATGGACATAATTTACCTAGCTTTTAGCAAAGCATTTGACAAAGTACCCCATTACATCCTGATAAACTAGCAACAAGTGGACTCGACAAAACAACTATTAGGTGGATCCACAACTGGCTACAAAATTGGTCACAGAGACTGCTCATCAACAGGACCTTCACAAGTGGGAGTGAGGTTATGAGTGGGGTGCCACAGGGATCGGTCCTGGGGAAGTGCTCTTTGGCATCTTTAGTAAAGATCTACATGAGCGAGTCCAGGAAACCATGATTAAATGTGTAGATGACACAAAACTGAGTGGAATAGCTAACACCCTGAAAGGCAGAAAGAAAATCCAGGGCGACCTAGATCTTCTAGAATGCTGTGTGGAAAGCAACAAGATGAAATTCAGCAAGGACACCTGCTAGGTTTTCCACCTGGGAGGAAAAAACCAAATGCATTGATACAAGATGGGGAATAAATTGGCTCAGCAGCACTGAAAGAGAAAAAGACCTTGAAGCTGCTGAGGACAGCAAGCTAAACATGAGCCTGCAATGTGATGCAGACACAAAAAGGGCAAATACTATTTTGGGTTGCATAAATAGAAGTATCTCTTTTAGAACAAGAAAGATACTAGGTCCCCTTTATTCTGCACTAGTCAAACATCACCTGGACTACTGTGTTTAGGTCTGGGCAGCCTGGTTTTTAAAAGATGCAGAAAAATTAGGAAGTGTTCAGAGGAGGGAAACAAAGATGATCCAGGCTCTGGAAGCTAAGCCCTATGATGAGAGTCTGAGAGAGCTGGGCATATTTAGCCTCGAGAAGAGAAGACTATGAGGGGATATGATCACACTCTACAAGTACCTCAAAGGCTGCCACAAAGAGGAAGGAAAAGACCTTGCTCCTTTATTTATTTATTTAAAACTTTATGCCGCCCCATTGCGACAAAGCCTCGAGGCAGCTTACAACATACTAAAATAATACAAAAATTTCAATTAAAACCCGCCCCCCCAGTGCATCTCAGCTAAAAACTTTAAAATTCAATAAATAATTTAACAATTAAAATAAGTTTTAAATAAAAAGGTCTTAGCCTGGCGCCGAAAAACAATTAGCGACGGCGCCAGGCAGACCTCTCTGGGGAGCACATTCCATAAATAAATGGGGCGCCACCACAGAGAAAGCCCTCCTCTGGGTACTTACCCTCCTAATATCTTTCACGGAGGGTTCCCGGAGGAGGGCCTCTGTTGCTGATCTCAAGGGGCAGGAGGGCATATATTGACGTAAGCGTTCCGTCAGGTATCCAGGTCCCAAGCCGTTTAGGGCTTTATAGGTCATAACCAACACCTTGAATTGGGCCCGGACTTCAATCGGGAGCCAGTGGAGCTGATGGAGAACTGGGGTTATATGTGAATAACGCCCAGTCCCCATCAGCAGCCTGGCAGCTCTATTCTGCACCAACTGAAGTATCCGGACCGTCTTCAAGGGTAGCCCCACATAGAGCGCGTTACAGAAATCTAATTGGGAAGTCACGAACGCGTGTGTCACTGTCACCAGGCAGTCATACTCTAGGAAGGGACGCAACTGATGTATCAGCTGAAGCTGCAGGAAGGCACTCCTCGCCGCCGCCATCACCTGAGCTTCTAACGACAGCTCTGGGCCGAGGAGCACTCCCAAGCTGCGGACCCTGTCCTTTAGAGGGAGTGCAACCCCATCCAGGACAAGGCCCAAGTCCCCTATCCCGAGGCCCGAACCGCCCACCAACAGGACCTCCGTCTTGTCTGGATTGAGCCTCAGTTTATTGGCCCTCATCCAGCCCATTACCTTGGCCAGGCACCAGTTCAGTACAGCCACTGCCTCACCTGGATCAGTGGAGAACGAGAGGTAGAGCTGGGTATCATCAGTATACTGATGATTCCTCAGCCCACACCTCCTGATTACCTCTCCCAGCGGTTTCATGTAGATTTTAAATAGCAAGGGGGACAAAATGGACCCCTGTGGAACTCCATGGCATAGCTGCCATGGCGCAGAGCCATAGTCCCCCAGCACCACCTTCTGAAATCAGCCGTTGAAATAGGAGCGGAACCACCGCCACACGGTGCCCCTGACTCCCAATCCCACTAGCCTATCCAGAAGGATACCATGGTCGATGGTATCGAAAGCCGCTGAGAGGTTCAGGAGAACCAACAGGGACGCACTCCCCCTGTCTCTCTCCCTGCACAGAGCATCGTACAGGTCGACCAAGGCAGATTCAGTGCCGTACCCGGGTCTGAAGCCGGACTGTAATGGGTCCAGATAATCCGTTTCATCCAAGAGTACTTGGAGTTGTCCCGCCACCACCCGCTCTAGTACCTTGCCCAGGAACGGGATGTTGACCACCGGTCTATAGTTGGCGGCCACCTCTAGAAACAGGGATGCCTTCTTTAGGACTGGCCGGACTACCACCTCCTTTAAAGGGGCAGGTACCTGGCTGTCTCTTAAAGAGGCATTGACCACCTCCAGGATCCAGGTTCCAATCCCATCCTTGGCTTTCTTAAGTAGCCAAGAAGGGCAAGGGTCTAGTAAGCAAGTGGTAGCGCGTACTTGTCCAAGCACCTTGTCCATCAGGCCACAACAACTGAAATTCATCCATTGATTGTGGACTTGACGGCGTCGATGGTAACTCCCCAGTAGAATCTGATTCAATAGTAGAGTCAAGCTCGTGGCGAATCTGAGCGATTTTCTCCCTGAAATGCTCGGCAAACTCGTCACAGCGGGCCTTCGAGGGTGGCACCAGATGTTTCTTTGGGCCTGGGCGTACCAGCCCCTGCACCACTTGAAAAAGCTCCGCTGGACAGCATTGTGAGGAGGCAATGGAAACGGAGAAGAATTTCTTCTTCACCATCCTCACCGCCACAGCATAGGCCCAATAATGAGCTCTTAAGTATGTTCGGTCAGAATCACCCAGGGATCTTCTCCACCTATGCTCTAGATGTCTCCCAACCTGCTTCATCGCCCGTAATTCGGTCGTATACCACGGAGATGAACAGGCTCCGCCAGGTGGGAGAGGACGCTTGGGAGCAATCATGTCAATAGTCCTGGTCATCTCCTCATTCCACAGTTCAACCAGAGCATCAACAGGATCACCAACCTTGTCAACCGGAAAATCCCCCAGAGCTTCCAGGAATCCATCAGGATCCATCCTGCTCTGGGGGCAGACCCATACAATCGGGTCCGCACCCTTACAGAGGGAGAGGCCACTCTCGAGCTCAAACCTTATGAGGAAGTGATCTGACCATGACAAGGGTGTCAAACTTAAATTCCTCACCCTCAGATCACCCTCTTCCTGCCCCATCGAGAAAACCAGGTCCAGAGTGTGTCCACACTCATGGGTCAGGCCAATGACATGCTGAGACAACCCCATGGCCGCCATGGAGGCCATGAAGTCCTGAGCCGCCCCGGTTAGAACCGTCTCGGCATGGAAATTGAAGTCCCCCAGAACCAACATCCTGGGAGTCTTCAACACCAGGTCTGAGACGATCTCCGTCAGCTCAGGCAGGGAGTCTGTTGGGCAGAAGGGTGCACAGTACACCAACAGAATCCCCAGTCTGTCTTGGTCGCCCAACACCAAGTGGAGGCACTCCAGCCCCAGTCTCGAGGGGACAGGAAGCCCCACAAGGGGAATGGAAGCTCAGTAAACCAGAGTGACCCCCCTCCCCTCCCCTCCCCTCCCCTCCCCTCCAGGCGTGGTCGGTGCTGGACCAGATACCTGGGCGGGCACAGCTGTGAGAGGGAAACACCCCCCCCCATCCGCCCAGGTCTCAGTAACGCAAGCCAGGTCGGCCCCCTCATCCACAATCATGGATGAGGGCAGATTTATTGTGGACCGACCTGGCATTAAGCAACAGTACCGACAGGCCCGGGGGGCAGTTGACAAGTCTACCAGGAACCCGCCGGCTGGAGGAATAACCAGAAAGAGGGACAGGTGTTAACCATCTGTCCCTCCTTCTTCTATACTGACTCGTTAGACCCCCAACGCTCATCCCCCGGTGTAGGACATGGAACAACGAAATTAAACTGCAGGACTCCAGATTCAGGCTAGATGCCAGGAAAAACTTCCTCACTGTCAGAGCAATAAGACAGTGGAATCAGTTGCCAAGAGAGGTTGTGGGATCTCCCACACTAGAGTCATTCAAGGCAAAACTGGGCAGTCATCTGAGTAGGACGGTGTAACTTGGCATCCTGCGGCAGCAGGGGTTAGACCTGATGACCTCCTTGGCCCCTTCCAACACTACTATGAATCTATGAATTTATATGATGTAGTAGAGGGCCATTTTTGGTCTGAATTTCTGGACTGTACAACACCATTTACCCATAATAATGCCTGTATAAAAAACTTGGTAAACTATACCTGTGGAGCTGCCTTGGTCATAAAAAGGAGGTGCAAACCTCTTTTCTCCAGAATGTGGTCTATAGTTACAACTGTAACATACATGCCAAATGGATGTCACTATTTGAGATGCATTGATGGGGACAGGGATAGGAGGGTGGGAACAACTAGCACACGCACATCTCTAAAGATGCTTTCCCAGCATAGCTCAACATTTAGGTTGGTAAGTAGATTCTAGGATCAGATATAAGCTTCAGATTAATGTGATTGCATATCCTAGTTAAGTCAACATCTCCTGCCACTTAAATTCAGCTGTATAACTTTCAAATCGGAATCCTTCACAACTAAAAAATTCACTGCCTGAGGCCATTTTCACATATGATGCTTAATTTGTTGTTTGGATTTCCCCCATCTGTACTGC
Source organism: Varanus salvator macromaculatus (assembly GCA_023646645.1). NCBI lineage: Eukaryota > Metazoa > Chordata > Lepidosauria > Squamata > Varanidae > Varanus > Varanus salvator. The sequence continues at coordinate 58,008,554 of JAIXND010000674.1, read as the reverse complement.
ATTAAAAAAAATCTATGCTGACTAGAATATTCCTTTTGACTTACACTTCTTTCAGTTTCTCTTACAATCACATATTACTCATTCCAGACTGAAATGTGTGCTTCACATGCTTGCAATATCCCCTTCCCAGTCCTGCATGTAGCCAGGCGAGAGTGCTGCTATTGAATCCTCTTCCTTTGCAGTAGCAAAAGGAGAGTAGGTGAAGCTCCCACATGAACCAGGATTGATTCATTTAAATTCTGTCTGCGTAGATAAAGGTGAAGATCAGCATTTGACAAGTACAGTAGCACAACTGCTAAATAATGTTGCCATAAAACTCCATTTCTCAAAGAAAATCCCTCTATTGTCTAAATGTTGCATCTTGTAAATAAATTAGTGGTTTCTTTTTTAAATGCTATCTTTAATCCTTTTTTGAAGAGCCCAGTCTTTGCCTAATGTACATGGCAATATCCTACCATTAGGGAATATTGTTGGGTCCTTTGCTAACCTCATAGAGGAAGTTCCTAAGCAGGGTGTTTTTGAGAGAGTCAGAGGATTGGAGAGTACAGAGGATGAGAAACAGTTAAATCTCTGAAGGAAGGACCAGAGGAGTTCAGAAATGCGAGCAGAAGATAGAGGACCCTAATCCACTCTTCCTTAGGGATCTAAGCAAGAGGGTAAAGCTGGGATGGAGACCATATGCCTCTTCAGTTGTTGGGCGTCTATTCCCATCCTTTACCATTAGCTCTTCTGGCCAGGGCTGATGGAGTTGTAGCCTACCAGCCTCTGTAGATGCACACTTTCCCCTCCCCACTGTTAATAAGGAACAGTGGAGCCTCACACTCCAGGATATGCGATGACTGGCCAGGTGAGGAGAGGAGGAGAGGGTGAGACACGGAGATTTGCACAAGGGGGGAAGAAGAGAGGGGCCTTGGGTCAAAGAGTGGGATTCTCGGTGGAGGTGTGCAGAGGCTGCTGCTATCTCAGCTTGAGCAGAAATGGCCTCTCCTTGAATGGCCACAGGAGAGCTGTTCCCAACTGCTGCCTGAGAAAATGGAAATGTAGTGGAGAACAAGGCCCATGTGGGAGAGATCAGGTGCCACATCATGCCAGGTTAATGAGGATGCAGTTGGAAGAGATGAGATGAGTTGGGGGATGCAGTTGGCTGTTAAAGGGCTCAAGCGCTATTAACCACTGAGCTAAAAGAGGCATCTCTGGCTGAATTACAAAGTACGCCAAGCATGGCCTTGTTTCTGGAAATGGGAAATGGAGCCATGCAAGGTAGGTCTGTGAGCCCTGTGCAGTCTGGATGTGACGTATCCGGCACCTGCCCTATTTTGCCCCCCTTTCTTCTTTATACAGCTCAGACGATAAGATCAGTGTTGCAGCTCCTCTCTGCTCACAGGAGAAGTATGTAACTTTGGAATGTTCTAGTTATGGGGAGCTTAAGCACGGCATGCTGCCTGAAGCTTTTTGCATCAGGAGCAACTGCAGGGAATGAATGACATTGTAAATAGCCTTGTCTACCTTGAGATTCCCTCCCCCTCACCAGTCAAAGTAAAAACTGCTCTGAATGCATAAATGTGAACAAAACCTACATACATTATGTCTTTGTCTTTATCCCTTTGCAAGTATAATTTGTTGCATGGATCACTCCAAATGCATCTAACATGCACGTGGCTTGCTGCCTGTTTGGAGGGGCTGAGCGCAACACGCAGTGTGCGTGTTTGACAGGTCTGTGCAACACCGGCGTGGTGTACTGCTGAACATAGCAATTAAACATGCTGCTCTCCTTGTCATTGAGAGGGAGGAAAGCAACATGTTCAGAGGTTCTGCTTTGCTCTTGAAGGGAGCTGATTATAATTAACATTTCTCTTCTCCAGAGGCATACTAAAGGAATGGAAGAGGCAATATTGGGACAAATGTGTAGACACCTAGGAAAAAATATCTGACACGTACGTCTTGTGTACTGCTGTTGCGGCTGGCTTTGATCACTCTGAAATGTTCTCTTCTAGATCCCGACGCAGCCCCGCCGTGCTGCTCCTGTTACTCCCCCTCCACCAGAAAAACTCAAGAACATGCAGATGGCTGCCTCCATTAAAAGTAAGGGAAATGCCTTTGCAAGTGTGTGATCTTGAGATACTGTACAACTAGCTTGCTGGTTTGGCCACATCTCTGACTCCATGTGCTCTGTAACACGCCAAAGAGAAATATTAGGTGTGTGTTTATGCTAAGCGTTTGCTTTGTTTGCAGTCATAGAACAAAATGTGCTTCTGTTGTTCTAAGGCAGGGTGGGTCAGGTCAGCTCTCCGGATACTCCGATCCATCCTTGGATTCTTTTCCCATCTATGGATCTTTCTGCTGGTTTCCCAGCTTTTCCTCTTTCTGAAAGGACGAACTGTTACTCCTAAAGTATATTTACTGGAAGTGAGAAGCTTTAAGCTGCGACATGCTGGTCTTTTGTTGCATTTTGGACTCACCCCCTGTGGCTTTAGAAATCACCACCACTGCAGAACTTCGCCAACATGGAGTTCAGGTCTGATCCAGCATGGCTTTTATTATGTCGTTCTGCAAAGGGTTCCCCCACCCCTATTCTGAGTTTTTCAGTCATGCATTCAGGAAGCAGAGCATGGGAGTCTACTTCCATATACAAGGGTTTTTTTTAAAAATCACAGGGTTGTTGGAACATACCGTTCTTTTTTTCCCCTTTTTGTAAGCCATCCTGAGGCTTCACAAAGGAATGGGTAGACATGTTTTAATTAAATTAAAATTAAATTTAAAATTGAAATGAAGGTTATCAATATGAGAAGGCTTGCCTGTTTTACACAATGCAGGTGTGGCTATTTTAGAAAATTCAGGAATAATATGCACTACCCATGTCCACTTGGGTAGTGGGCCTGTTGAATATTTCTGGCATTCTCTTCAGTCCTGTAATTGTGTGTAGGCAGGAAAGTGCATATGGTTCCTACCTTAAGGAATGTTAGTTACAGATGTAATTTGGAGAGAACACTCCAGTGGATGGGAAGGAAAAATCTGTCTGATGAAAATAATCTTTAATGATTCCTTTTCAATCAGTTTCAGAAATTGGCCATGCCGTCTTCCCAAAATGACTTGTAAGGCAGTATTTGGGAAACAAGTGTATTTCTGTGCAGATGGTCACCTTGGCTGAGCATCATTTCTTGAAGTGCTTCCTGCTTTTCTTTGGGAGTAGCACAGTCGAGCAGGATGAACATGAACATTCCCGCTTTCTCCTGGCCAGGATGTGATAACTGCATAGATCACCAGGGGGAGCCCACTAATAATGCAGTGACGGAGGACTCAATTAAGATGGAGCTTTCTGGGAGCAGTCCATCCCGCTCTTTGTTCAGATCTGAACATTGCAGAGCAGTGCTCCGGGGAGCACTTCTCTTTCAGCCTCTACCAAGAGGGTGTGTCAGTTAACATAAGTGCTTGCAGCCAGTTGCCATGTTGTTAAAACCTGGCATCCCAGTGCTGCTGATACAAAGCAAAGCATTCTCATGTGCTGTAATTGTTTGCGCTGGTTATCTAAATAGCTTTCCTGCCAGCAGTGCCTTCCTCAGAAGGACCCGGTGCAGACATAAACCATAATTATAGTTAGGACAAATCACCAGCTGCTGCTTTGCACTTTGTTAAGATCCCAAAGGTTGACTTGTCTGTGCTCAGCCCTGAGCCCAGTGAGATCCACGTGTTACCTTGCAAGTAGAGAGGCTGGAAAGACTGGAGGTGGCCTTTAATCATGACCTCCATACCCGCTTGAGACGATGGTTTCATAACTTGGTTAGCACCCAGGCTTGATCCAGGGTTTGCGTAATCAACTCTAGATCTGGTTTAACATATGACTGCAACCCACAGTATGGACTGAGTATGACTTGTCATTGAGCAGTGCACTGTTGAAACATGGGTTGCCATTCTGTGTAATCCTTGCACTGTGGTTTAACTGTGGATTGTTAACTACAAGTAATGCAGAGCTCGCAACGCAGCAGCAAGCCCCAGATTCTCTTTCTGAGCTGTTTGTAGTTAAGAACAATAGTTAAACCATAATGCAAGGTTTACCCATAACTACAATCCATGATTCAAGAAAAACCCATGATTCAGTGACAGTTCTTGTTATGGGTTGTTGTTACACACAAACAGATCATAATATTTAACCATTTTTAAAGCATTCTTACAAAGAGGTTCACAAAAGTTACC
>JAIXND010000674.1:57947912-58004353 GCA_023646645.1 Varanus salvator macromaculatus | reverse complement strand
TCTTAAAATGCACTGATTGCCAGATGGGGCTCCACAGTTCAGCCTGCAATCTGTGCAGTGAATCAACATCCCTGATGATGGTTCCATTAAGAGGATATGAACTTTCACTTAGATGTGGGAAAAGATATAGTTTTGGGGCAGCTCAGCTTTAGTGATGGGTGTGCCCCCACCATCTCAATTCTGAATGAGCTCAGCTGACTGAAACAAATGTATTGGTTTTCCCAAATTACTGGACAATGAACCTACCATATTTTTCACTCTATAAGACGCACCTGACCATAAGACGCACCCAGTTTTTAGAGGAGGAAAACAAGAAAAAAAATATTCTGAATCAAATGGGCACATAATCACAGGCACATTCCCCATCACTTCCCCATGGGCTGCACATCTGACAGACTTACTGCACACACACATTCGCTCTATAAGACGCACAGATATTTCCCCTTACTTTTGAGGGGGGAAAAGTGCATCTTATAGAGCAAAAAATACGGTAATTATTTTTAGAGAGTGCATTTGGGCCAACCCCTTTAGCCACAACCCTGGCTTGATCCCTTTCCTCAAAACATGCTGGAGGTCCTAGAACTTTTCTCATGCTTGAGAGCGCTGCCAGAGGAGTGTCCCAGGTGCCAGGACCCATGGGAAACATAGTTTCCAGGGCTCTCAAGTTGCTGAGGAGGCCTTGGGAATAGTGGGGACCTCTGAGCCAATGCACTCTCATAGCATTACTCTTGTTGCCAAATACCTTTTAAATGGGGAAGGAGGCTGCAGGGCAAAGGGCTGGCACCAATCTCCTGTCATGCACCAGGCCTTTACTTTGAGGAGGAAATGGGCTTCTAAAGGTCTTTGAAGTTTCAAACTGGGAGAGTTTGATATTTGATCCCAATAAAGCTGGTAAATTTCATTTTGAATAATTATTAAATTCATTTCGAATAATTATTAAAAAGCATTTTGAAATTCTTCAGAGAAAGAAGACGTTGGAACGAAACTGGTTGTTCTCCAAGTGTTGACTCTTGATGATCTCTACCGTATGTTCCTTTGGCTCATGAAAGTAACAGTAGTAAGAAAAAAGGACCAAAAGGCATTTTTATCCCTTTCAAACAAGAGAAAAATACATCATTCAAAAAGAATGGCTGTATGCTTAAAATGAAACATATTGGCCAGTCCTTTGGGGAAGCATCTCTTCTACTCCCCCCCCCCCCCCCCCCAAGTTAGTACTGTTCTGTAAAAACAGCAAGATCTTTGAAGAAAATTCATCTCTGTAGAGCAGCTTTTTTTTCACTTGCTGTAAAGGGGTTAGCATTCAGGAATGCTCGAGAGACGGTTAATACAATCTTGCTTTGAGATAAGTGAACCAGAAGGGTAGTTAAACTACTTTGGAAGCAATGCACAATGAGCTGCTTAATGGACTCCCCTCCTGTTGCAGTTGTGTCCCCCTCCCTTTTTCCTTTCATGTTGTTCTTAAGATATTTTAATTGTTCCTTCTTAGATGCAGTTGAAATCACCTCTGGGTCAGTTTCTAGTGCTTCTTCTGTGAGCACAACTTCACTGGATACCTTGTACACAGGCTCCACAGAGTCAGGTCTTCCACCGGCTACTCCCAGCCCTAGCAACACCCCTCCCCCTGTTCCCAGCAGAAGTTCTCACTTGATGGTGTCACACAGCATAGATGTCAGCCCTGTCGTGCAAGGGAAGCATGGGAGCGCAAGCAAATCCCCCCAGTCCAAAAGGGCTGCCCCACCACCTCCTATGCAAGGGGAGGCATCGAATGTCAGCAGCAAGAAGAGCTTGCAAGCCAATGAGACTGTGGCAGATGCTCCTGCAGGCTTAGAAGGCGTTGACTCTCCTTGCCTGGAAGATAAGAAGGCTGTTGGTTTAGAGAATGTGGAACAGGAATCCTCCAGTTTAGTAGTATCCGTGCCAAAGACCATGGGTGCTGAATTGATTGAGCTAGTCCGCAGAAACACAAATCTCAGCTATGAGCTCTCCCGGGTTGCCATAGGTGTGGTGATCGGCCATATTCAGACATCTGTGCCTGCCATTAACAGCATCATGGAGCAGATTCTCATCTCATTGGTGGAAAGTAAGGTAGGAAAAAATGCTTCGTTTTGCCTCTTGGATGGGTATGTCACAGCTTCATTTAACTGGATGGCTTAGAAGATGCTGTAAAACATGATGGGGAAATCGCAAGTTCAGATAAGTAAATTTTCTGTTCAGATGGGATGGGATGGCTACCAGTCAAACATGTAATGTGGATCTTCCTATACAAATAATTCTCTTGTGCCTTCCCTGTGAGTCAACAGTCATTCAAGAGAAAGGAAAGCAAAAACTGGAGAAGGACTTCTGGGGGCGGGGGGCGGGGGGTTGTTGGGATAACATGAGCTGAAAGATGTGTTATATAGTTTCCTGAGCGATCAACTCTCCGTTTTTAGAAGGCATTATTTTTAGAGAGCCAATGTGTTGTAGTAGGCAAGAGTGCAAGACTGGGCTACAGGTGATATGGGTCCTGGTCCCCACTCAGCCATGGAGCTCACTGGGTGACTTTGAGCCATTCACTTTGAGCTCAGCCCAACCTGCCTTACAGGGTTGGTGTTGTGAGAATGAGATTGAGAAGTGGAGGAGAATAATGATGTAAGCCACCTTGCGTCGGAAAGGAAAAAGGCGGGATATAAATCAATAAATGATCACGAGGAAGGATTCTGGTGCATTGTTCTCCCATATTAAGCCGTCAGACCAGCTTACAGTCAACATAATAAATATGTATAATAATATGTGCATAAAATAATCAAATTAAAAGAAAAACATAACACTCATCATCACACGGAAAAATCTGATCAAGAGGAGAACATGAGGAACTTTCCATGAAAAGGGCTGTGTTAAACTTCTGTTTGAACATGTGCAATGAGGTGGAAAGTTGGCTCTCCCAAGGCAGTGCGCTCTTGATGAAAAGGCTGGACCCTGTGCTGTGCACCTCTCAGGAAGAATGGGCATGTGACGCTGCCTATAATGTCTCCAGCACGTGGATCAGGTTCATGCATTGTTCACAGTTCATTTTCAGTTCCTTCTTCACCGTATGAAACAGCCTCAAGCCACTTGAACTCCTTGTTCCCCTATGCTGCATGCATGCAGAGTAAGCTGTGCATTTATAATGGCCATTAAAAGAAGAGTCAGTCTGGTTAACTGGCTTTAGGTGGAAAAACAATGTAACTGTTGTCTGTTGCACACTAGTGGTAAAGAGAACACTCCAATCAACCCCTTAAATTGAAACCCCTTAAATTGAAAGCTTATTGCTCCTGGCAAGAGTCTGCAGAAGCGTTCAGAGAGGCATCCAGATATAGAAAAGTGTTGTTTGGTCAAATTCTGATCAAATCACAATCCAGTTAGAAAACCGTAGTGAATAAAATAACTATAAGCCACAGCAGAACTTCACATTTCTGAGACCATGTGACCTTCAGGGTAATTGCTTTTTCAACTTGATACAAGTGACTGTATCAACCTTCATCCTAGATTTCAGCAAAAACCTTTCACCAGTTTATGCTGCAGCCACTTCTGTCCCTGTTCCTCCCACCACCAGCAGCCTGTCCACAGCTTGGCTTAAGCTGTTAGTTTCTGATCTATGTTCTGCGGCTTGAGCCCAGAGTGAGCGCCTAAAATACTCTTAGCTGACCATGACCTGATAAAAAAAAAAATTCCACCACCAGAACGAATTTCTAATTTGAAGGCTGGAATGTGTGAAGCTTGTGTGCTAACTCCTTATGTGAAGATAAGTTTAAAACATCCAACTTTTCTTTTGATTCTGGCTCAGTCCAGGAAAATAGGTCTGTGACTTTTCCCCTGCCCCTGATCTGGAATTTCGCAGGGAACTCCAGTGTTTTTACTAAGGCTCTCACTGAAGGAAAAGACTGGGCAACCACCATCCACTTCCACTAGCCAGATGCAGGATTTTCCATAGACAGACAAGCTAACTTAATTCAGTCCATAATGTAATCCAAAAAGGTACCAAGAGGCTGTACTACACTAAGGCACATGCAGAGTAGGTAATGCAACAAGTTAGGCAGTTTTGCATCTGTGCTTAAATAGAAATAGTTTCCCCCATCAGCAGCTTTCCTTTAGTAACAGAAACAGAGCGAGTCAGAAGGGGCCTCCCAGGCCATCTAGTCTCTGCACCCTACCATGTGCATGTGCAGTCTATCCTTGAACACCCTCACTGATGGGGTTTCAATCACTTCCCATGGAAGCCCTAGGGGTCCTGACCATCAGGAAGTACTTCCTGGCATCCAAATTGAACCTTGGTTCCCTGAGCTTTGCTCCATTGGAACGCATTCTGCCCTCCTCTGCAGGGGCAAACAGGACTCTACCCAGCTCTGTGTGGCACCCCCTCATGTACCCATGTGTCGCCAACAGATCCTCTCAGAATCTCCTCTTCTCCAGACTGAAAAGACCCAGTTCCCTCACCTCATACAGCTTTTCCTGCAATCCAGCTACCATCCTTGTGGCCCTATGCTGCACTGAGTCCAACCTGGATAGATCCTTCCTGTAATGAAGAACCCAGAACTGAACAGAATAATCCAGTTGTGGCCACACCAGAGTCATATAGAGTGGCAGTAATACCTCCCTCAACCTAGAAGCCACACTTCTGGCTATGCAACCAAGGGTGGCATTCGCCCTCTTGACCACCGCATCACACTGCTGACTCATGGTTAGCCTGCGGTCAACCAGTACCCCGAGGTCCCTTTCACAAGAGTTGCTCTCCAGCCACTTGTGCCCTAACCTGCACTTATGACATTCATTCCTATGCCCCAAGTGCAAGACCTTGCACTTCTCCACATTGAATGCCATCCTGTTGTCCACTGCCCACTTGCATAATCTGTCCAGATCCTTCTGGATCCGGAGCACCTGCTCCTTAGTTGTGGCCACTGCCCCCATTTTAGTATAATCTGTGAATTTGATCATCAGACTGGTCACCCCCTCTTTCAGTTCATTGATGAAAAGATTGAATAGGATCGACCCCAGGACAGAGCCCTGGGGGACCCCACTCGTCACCAGCTGTCATCTCAATGATTTCCCCACTAACATTTACCCTCTGCTTTCAGTGTGGCAACCATTCCCTAATCCATCGGACAGTGCATTGGTCTCTCCCAAAACTCCTCAATTTCTCAACCAGGATATCATGCGGCACTTTGTCAAAAGCCTTGGTGAAATCCAGGTAGACCACATCCACTGCATCCCCTCCATCAAGGCACCTCAAAACCTTGTCATAGAATTCCACAAGGTTCATCAGGCAGGACCCGTTTTTGCAGAAGCTGTGTTGTGTGGCTGCCCACCTCCCTTCCCTACCTAGGGTTACTAGATCTCTTGCTATTATGAGCCTTTCCATTGTCTTTCCCAGAATGGACGTAAGATCTGTAATTCCCCATGTCCCCTGTACTACCCTTTTTGAAAAATGGGACCACTGATGCTACCTTAGACGTAAAGTACTTCTGTGCTTTCCTTACTTCCAGTTCAGTGGGGAGTAATTCTAGTTGGCTGGCTGTTTGAGAGTGAGTTGGGGGTGTAGGTAGTACAGGAGTGAAGTACATTCCTGTTGGAATAAACAACTACTTGAGAGTATAGGTGTGAACTAGCCTTAACTCCACAATATAATGCAGGAGAAGTCAAGCCATATGGTCATCTGAGAATCAGGGCCAGCCTCTTCGTCATGCTGAAAGGAGGCAAAAGCCAGTATGGGGCGCCTGCACTCATGTGTGCTCCATCTGCCCATGCTGGAAAGCCCTGAACGGTGGGTGTCGTGTAGATCATGTGCCGGATATGTATGGACAAAAACCTGTTCATGTAATGCAGTGCACCTAAGGTTTTAAGTCAGCAGTAACTTCACATTTGTTATGGAAGCAGCATGGTAGGACCTGACAGATGATGTGCTCTATAAGATGCCTACTGGAGTTATCAACAACAGCAGCCTGGGAGCTACTTCTGCTGTGAGGTGACCCTACGTTGTTACTTAATTGAGGTGCCCAAGGGATTGTCCTGGCATAGCCACACTATGTTGGTTATGGCTGCCTTATGAAGATGCTGGCTCCCCGTCTTCAGTCTGTCAGGGGTTTTTTGTGTAGGGAAATAGGTTGCTTTAGAGAAGAGAACTAAAGTGGTTCTGAGTGGATTTTTGAGGAAAACAGAGTCCCTGGGAGCCTCAGGAAGATGCTTCAGGAAACTTGTGCAGCCCTAGAGTATCTTTTAGGTGGCAGGAAAACAACTTTAACTCTGCCCTCTGTGGACAAAATGAGGTTAAGAGAAGAGAGCATGAAATCTTTTCTAAGAGTTTTTTTTCCAAGTGGAATAAGATATCATCATTGATTAAAGCTTCCCACTGCTCTCCACTAAATCTCTCACCCTTTTTTCAAGCCTCATATTAGATTCTTTAATTAGTTGTATCCTTTCTTCTGTCCTCCCACTTTAAATTAAAAGTCAAAGCACTACTTTACTAAATCAATTTTAGAATCCATTACCACAGACTTATTCCCAGTGTGCTCTTTTGAAGGATGAATTGCTTGTGGTCTTTTTCATTTGGGTCTGCCTTAGTGCTGTGTTCATGCCATACCAGGATCAAGGGAGAAGAAGAATACGCATGCCCCTGATGGCACACATGGTCTGCCAGTGTGTCCTACGTACAACACATCCTCTGTGCAGGAAGGAATTTCAAAAGGGAGCATGTACCTTACTAAGTTATATGTATTGCTAAATGAGACAAGGATGGCCAGAGGGAATTCTGATGCAGGAGAGGCTTCTTGATGACAAATTTTATTTATTTATTTATTTGTTAATTATAGATGTTATTCTCTGTTCCACATCAAGATATTGGAGCAGTGTACCCCAAATAATAATAAAAAGAGGAACATGAATGAAAGAGTGACTAGAATGTAATTATTTCTTAGGAAATGCTGCCTGAGAAGGAAGCATGGTAATGTAGAAGCAGCCTGACTTCAGCTGGGTAAACATTCCATAGAATGCCAAGTCTAAGCTAGCATTCCCACAGGCTTTGGACTTCCATTTTCCTCTCTAAATCTTTTTTAAACATATTGCCCATTTGGGCCACTTAGGGGAGCATGGTTGCTCATCGTAGCAGGCAGCTTGAAGGTCTTTTCATATTTAGAAAATTATGTAAACTGCCCATGCAGTGGACACAGAGCTGTGTTCCCTGCATGCATGCCAGGTAGACACCCTTTTAAAGGTGTCTTGGAAAGTTTAGGCAGAGCTTTAGAACTCTTTAGTAAAGTTCAGATAGTTTACCAAGCTCTGGAAAATCAGTAAATACTTGTAAGTGCTCATCTGAACACTATATATATATATATATATATATATATATATATATATATATATGCACACACACACACACACACACACACACGATTTATATCCTGCCTTTTTCCTACAAAGGGCTGAAGGCAGCTTACATCATTCTCCTCCTCCATCTTATCCCCACAACAACAACCCTGTGAGGTAGGTTCGGCTGAGAGTCTGTGACTGGCCCAAAGTCACCCAGTTGGCTCCATGGCTGAGTGGGGACTGGAACCCAGATCGTCTGAGTCCCAGTCCCATGCTTTTAACCACTACACCACACTGGCTCTCTCTGAGCAGGCCAAACTCAGAACTGAACAAAGTGCCTCATGATGATGCTGCTTTTACAGGGCTGCCATCAGTAACGATGCAGATGTGACTTAAGTCCTTGTTTGGGAGTTGCAGTCCGTGAAGAAAACTTGCTGTCCAGTCCACCTGCCAGCAATGGTTGGTTGATAAACTTACAGATGGCAGGAAAACCTTGATGGGTAAAGTTGGAGAAGCAGAATCCTGGAAGCACTTATTTCTTTCTGACATTGGTGAACTTCTTTGAGCAACACACTTGCTGCTGTCACTGTGTGATGGGGGCCTGCTCTGCAGAAGGATTATAACTCCAGAAGGGGCAGGGACTATGCTGTAATTACTACATACTCAGCTGCGCTTGCTCCTGAATGAAACACGAAGTTTTCAAAGGGACTGCCCTAGAGAGCAGCTCGATAAATTGAATTAAGTGTCTGTCTCACTCAGCACTGTTAATCTGGACCAGTCTCCTGGGTGTGCCGTTGAGAAGATGGTCCCTTCTCTTACCTAATAGAGGGTTTATCATCAGCAGAAAGTAGTGTACAGTATCCACATCTATATCTGTCTGCATCTATATCTAATCTATCTCTGTGGGTAGTGGTTTATTTAATTTGTATCCTGCCTTTCTGCCAAAAATGGTACTTGAGACGGCTAACGCTAATAAAATACAGATTGTTTAATCACAATTAATTATAATTGTTTAGTCATAATTAAACTAAACATAAAAGCAGATAAATGAAAAACGCAATTCAGTCCACAGCAAGAATAGGCATAACTAGCACCCAGCCAGTCACATCTCCTTCAGCAGAGCAGTTTACATGACAAAATCCTGCCTGAAGAAAAGCATATTTGCCTGCAGGTGAAAGGACAGCAAAGAGGGAGCTAACCTGGCCTTCTTCAGCAGGGGGTTCTGGAACGTGGGGGCTGCTACAGAGAAGGCACTGTCTCAGGTCCTCACCATATGGGTTTCAGATGGTGGTAGGACCAAGAGAAGTACACCTACCTTAAGGAAACTCAAAGGACGCCATTGTCTCTATGGAACAGCCAGCAAGGAGTTAGAGGGGACAGGAGCAGAACAGCTTTTGGAGGAACGCTGCCAAGTTTGCTACCAGAATCAGCGTTCCATCTGTTAGCAGTGGAGGCGTTGAGAGAGAAACTTCCCAAAATAATCACATTCTCATCAATAGAATAGTCATGGTTGGATGTTGCCGGCATATAATGTTGCCCTCCAAATGCAAAAGAACTCGCACCAGCAAGCTTAAGGCAGATCAATCAGATCTTGCACAATCTGGTCGTGTAAGTGGTCTGCTATCTTCTGTAGACATATTATCATTCCTGTATGGCAGGCTGTATGGCTTAATAACTTGACAAAGATACAAGGTGCTTCCATCTTTTTTTAAAATTGGGTTCTTAAAATAATCTTATTTTGGAAGTACAGACCAGTCACTTGAGTGTTTCTTGTCTTGTGGGTAAACAAAAGTTGCCCAAATAAGAAGAAATGGATTCCTGCACATCTTAAATGAGAAGAGAATCTCAATGACTCTAATACCCTCTCTTCAAATATAAATTCATTTGTTTAATCAGGTTAATGACATCACTGTGCATTTCCAATATGCATCTTTCCTTACAGGTGTGCTTATGTGCAATGAAGTGTATTGCATTGATACTTCATTGCCCTGGAATGTGCACATCTTTAAAGAATATGCTTTTTTGACTAAACTAACCAATTACTAAAGCTGTTTGCCTTCAGTTTCCCAGGGCACCGGAGTAGTAGAGCAGGCCTTTCATTTTCCAGAGTACTAATTGATGCTTACAAGAGCCAATGTGGTGTAGTGGTGAAGAGCACAGGTCTGGGACTCGGGCAATCTGGGTTCTAGTTCCCCACCTAGCCATGGAGCCAACTGAGTGACTTTGGGCCAGTCACACACTCTCAGCCCAACCTACCTCACAGGGTTTGAGAGCAGGAGAAGGAGAATGATGTAAGCCTCTTTGAGTTCTAAAAAAGTAGAATAGATAATAATAAATAATAGTTTATAATAAATAAACAAATGATATGATGGCACTGTCATAACCAACACTTTCTTGTTGTAAGCCGCCCTGAGGCTCTTGTTGTAAGCCGCCCCGAGGCTTCAGTGCGATGGGGCGGCCTATAAATATTTTAATAAATAATAAATAAATAAATAACCCTTTTTAGCCTCTAATGAACTTATGGCTGACTGTACCCAATGTGGAAAAATATTCCTTTGTGAGTCCAGCTTGGAACATAGTTTGACCAGAGCCATTCAATGATCAGAATGCTGTTTTGATCACTTAACATTAGGTTACATCCAGACTTAGTCATACTTAGAGTTGAAATCAATGGGATGGGTTAGTTATGACTAATTTAGATCCCATGGATTTGATGGGACTACATTAACCATGACTGAGTCTGAATTAAACCCTTTATCCATTAATAGAATGCTCCAAAAATATATATACCTGAGTCCCCACCCATCCACTTTCTCTGTCTGAAAGGAGATTTTGGTTGGAAATGGGAAAAAAAGAGAAATATGGCAGTGTGAGTATTGGTATTGGTATTGCACACTGTGGCTTGCACACTGCCATTTCGGCAAATATTCTCTCTCACCAATGAAATGCTTTTTGCAATTTTTTTGAAAGGCAGAATATAAGAAGGAATGAAACAATGCAAAATCTTGTCCCTGCAAAATGGCAGAGAGGTTAGCAGCTTTCCCATGCAATAACTTTCATGTGAAAGAACTGCAGGGGGGAACTCTGAATACAACAAGGACAGATGTTGTGAGGCATAGGCTCACAAGGTATTCTCTGCTGTTTTCAGCAATGACATGAATGGCTACAAACAATATCTGGAGCATACTTAGTTGATTGTTGAGGTTCTCATAGATCCACTTCAGACAAACATTCTGTTCCCACATTCAAACATTTTATAGGCCCCTTTTACCTACCTTCTGAGAAGATCTGCATGCAAAGTTCCATACTGTGACAGGTCAGGTCTACCTAACTCAGTAGTTCTCTTTGAGAAGGCCCAGTAAGACCCCATAGTTGCAAGCAAGCTGAGATGGATTGTCACCATCTGCATCAGATAATGAGTGGCAAAGTCCTGAGCTGTCTGGGGTCTGGATTGCCTCAAAGTCTACCTTCTGTCCAAAACTGTGTGCTCATTTGGGTAGTCTTACCTTGGGTGGATTGGTGGTGGGCGTGGGGGGGGGCGTGGGGAGGCTTTATTGACCTAAATGGAACTTACTTCTGAGTAGCTTGGGTTGTACACTGAGGTTGCTAGTCTGTAAGCCTGACCTCCTTTCAGCAGTGAGGTCAAGATTTTGGAGACCCCATATAATGAGAAATCTACATCTTCCTCAAGAAACATTTATGGGCTGTATTCGTATACTGTAAACCCTTGTAAAACATTGCAAGTTAGGTGGTGTTGAAGCGATCGACTATTTAAGGTGAGTTACAGTGAAAAACTAGAGCTGTTGTGGTTAATGCTCACTGCTAAAGGGAGACATTTTGTTCTTGCAGGATTTGTGCTCAGGACTGCCTTCTGGACAGATCTGTCACGATGAACAGAGGCTGCAGGTGATATTTGCAGATCTGGCCCGGCATAAAGATGATGCCCAGCAACGTAGTTGGGCGCTCTATGAGGATGAAAATGTCATTTGTTGTTATTTGGAGGAACTGCTTCGTATTCTGGTAACTTTTTGCTCTGTTTTTGGCCAATCCAGAGTTTTTGTGCAGGATACTTGCTTAGCATGTTGTGTAGCAGAAATAGAAAATATCAGACTGATACCTTAATGTGTGACTTGGATTGAGGGGTGGAAACTGAATGATATAGATTCATTTCATGTTGTGTAATAACCCAGTCGTGAACTATTTTCTCTTGAGAACCCTGCTTTGTTAATATGTTGATGTGACTATGAGTTGAATTATGAAATTGCCCAGCATTGCTTGTTCGAGAGTAAACTTTAGAAGCATTTCTAAGTAAAGACTTTTCAGGGTCATTAACAGATTGGCACTTTCAAAAGATGTGCCTCTTAGTAAACTGAGGGAAAACCATCCAAAACAACTATACCCCAGATACGTGGCACCAGGATGCAACAGGTTTTTTCCTTTCCCCACCACAAACCTTCTCATGGAAATTTGCAGGCTGGGAGGAGACACTGCCTGATGAGCTACTATTTACTTCTAGAATTATTAGTACTATTTTAAAACACTGCTTTAACAGCTGGCACATGCTGCTGCAAACCTTTGATTCAAAATTCACAGGTAGTAATGATAAGCACTGATAATACATTTGTTAGGATTATTAAGCAAGTGACACAGTTTAAGATATGACGTTGGATGTTGTAGAATGCAAAACTCCTCGGGTTTTTGGTTCTGTCTGAGAGTCTTGAGTTTGATGGAAAATCCAAACCGAGTGCTACTCCTTAATTACACTATAGATTTGTCTGAGATTTGTTTGAATTTTAAAAATGATAGTGCTTTCCATTTCCACATGATAACATTGAGGTTTATGTACTCACCAGGATTAAGAGAACTATGTTAGCCGTGCCAAGAGCTTTAGCCTGCTCTGTGGGATTTTCAGCATTTGAATGGTGGATGCTCTACCTTGTCCTGTGTCACATTACAAACTGCAAAAAGAGGCCAAAAGAGCCTACAGTATAGCAGGTCCCTATTTGCTTCTAGTGTGGAGCAAGGAAGGGATGGGACGGGATGTGCCTGATCACACAAGGCATGGAAATGAGGCCGAGGCCACCATACAAAATCAAGTTGCTTCCTCCATGGGCCTGGCTGGAGCTGAGGGGACCACACAACAGTTGCACTTCCAGGAAGGATCAGGTCCTAACCAGAGCAGCTGGTGATGAGGTTTCCAGCCGCTTCTGCTGTTGGGTGATGCCTTGCACCCAAGCTCCTGAGGCGGCAGTATGGTGCCACTCAATTTCCTCCAATATTCAGAGCTAAAAAGGAAACGGGAAGGGCCCGCTTCAAAAGGTTTTCAGTCATTTTGGCTTGAAAGCATAGTGGTACCCTAACAGAAGCTTACTCAGCAATAAGCTCTACTATGTTTGGAGGAGCTTACTCCTAGGTAAGCATTCATAGCTTTGCATTAGCTGAAGTACATATTAATTAAGTCAAGCAATTTTGTCAGAAATGTTCAATGATTCATAGCCAAGATGGAGACCCACAAGACTTTTACTAGCAGTAACTAGCCTGATAATTGTGCCTGTCAAACATCTGACATTTAACATATGGCCACAAACAGTACCACACTCTAAAATAAAGAGTTATACCACAAAATGAGAGGTAAGGTATATGATTACTTTGCAATTTTTCCTCCCTGTAAGCACTTACCCAAGAAGAACCTCATGATTAAATGCACTGTGCATACTGAACCAGCTAAACTGTTTAGTTGACTAATAGTATAGAAAGCTCTGCTTGACAAGAGAGAATTGTCGTGTGTGTGCAAGTAAAGAAGTGACTCTTTTCTTGTGGTTTAAACCGCTGTTGCATAACTACTTTCAAACAAATGGCACAAAATAAGGAAGGCAGTATTTATTCCTAAGTGCCATAACGGTTCTGGATCACACAATAAACAAAATATTATCTTTCAGTCTAACCTGTCTCAGGTGAATGTAAGAAAAATCAGTGCTCAATCCAGTGGGCATGCCCACAAGCCACTGAACTCTGTGGCTTATGAGCATCTAATGGTGGACTGGTGGAGGTGATCGTCACCTCCCCAGTCCCCCCGCCTGCATTTTTGCTAGATCTAGAAAGGGCACTTCAGAGGAGAGAGGAGGAGGCCGGAGGGCCATCAGGATGCCTCCTCTCCTGGCAGCTCCATTCTCCTTCCCTCTTTGACCACTGTCCAGGGTCACATTTCCAACCCTGTGGAGCAGCCCTCATGATTCTCTTGTTCTGACTAAGAGGCAGAGCTCCAATTTTCAGCTCTGAAATTGGGGTGCTTGGAATCCAGACTATCATATGAAACCTCCCACAAACGCCCCAACAATGTCCAGGGGCCATAGGGTCTTTCCCAAACTGAGGTAACAATTGTTAAATGTGTTAAATATCTTTTCAGTTTACTCCAAGTGGCTAATACTGTTTTTTTTTTCATAGAACCCAAGTTAATTTTTGATCCGGTATCTTAAATACAGGCCTGGTGGCTGTTCTAAAGCCGCAGGTGTGTTCTTACAAGGCTGAATATGTAGCAGTCTGAAACATGTTATCCATTTTATCCAGCTTAATTCTGTAGCTTGACCTTTCAAGGGCCTATGCATGTCATTTTAGAAGTGATGGTTTGAGTCGTACATTTCTTCTCCTGGCCAACAGCTTCCTTTGATACCAGTGTATTAGCAGTGCTCTTGGTTTCTATTTTGGAAGCCAGTTGGAAAGATCAGGGTTTAGGACAAGTCTATATCTTCACCTTAGAAACATAGAAGCAGAGTGAGTCAGAAGGGACCTCCTGGGCCATCTAGTCTGACCCCCAGCTCCAGCCAGCTCCACTCATGACATGCCTACCATGGGCCTTCCTTGCTTATTATCAGAAACTATCTATTCTTGGCCTAGCAAAAAATTAATTTTTCCATCTATTTTTCCAGACAGATGCAGATCCTGAAGTTTGCAAGAAGATGTGCAGGAAGAACGACTTTGAATCAGTTTTGTCCCTTGTTACATATTACCAAATGGTATGAGACTGCATTCAATATTTCTTGTACAAGAGCAGCAGAGTGTTGGGGCACTAAATCACTTTAGCATAATCCTTGTTCACAGATGAAATCTAATCATGGGGAATGTGTACATTTTGGAATGGAGTGAAGTCTGTTTGAGCACTCTGCAACGGAGTGGCCATCCACTCCCTTTTCTCCTTGCAGCATTCCATATAGTTAGGAATATTTCCAGTTGGTTTGTCTAGCCAGTGAAATCTTATGGGGCTGTGAAGGTGGAACTATTCCACAATAGGATCAAGTGGCCGAATGTTATGAGCAGGGGGAAAATGAGGAACCTGAGCTCAGTGTCAGAAAGCCAGGGAGCATAGGGTATAAATTAATCCACTGACTCCAACGCGATACACCACTGACTTCCGAAGGTTGTTTTGGACTGACTACCTGAGGCAATGTGTAGATGAAAACAAGACGCCTATGTGGGTCACAGCCATTTTCCTAGATGGTTGAAATAAGGAATAACTGAGTCTCTGCTACAAGTTTGAAAAATACAGCCGGCTGCCCTGTTTAAAAAAAAACCTTCACTGAGAAACAGAAAGGCAGCTTTGCTGTCATCGAGAGGAAGGATTTTGGAGAATGCCTTGGGAACACAGGCGGGCTGTTCCTGTGCTGCTCTTAATTGAGGCACATCTGTGCATTGGTAAACAGCACTGAGTTGGAAATTAGGTTATGAAGCGGCTTCCCTGGGACAAAGGAAGGAAATCAAGTATGCAGAGGAACATGTGCGAGTTTGCCTTTGGTGCCCGCAGAAATCCTTCTCTGTTCTGTCCCTTTCAGAGAGCATGCTACTGCTATAGCAGTCTGGCCTAGATAAGCTACCCTCTTTAGTCTCTGCTCATGTCTGGTATCAGAGCTGCCACGATTGCATCCTTTGATTTAAGCATTTCTTTATGACGAAAACTGAGCTTGTAACGCAACAAACGGGCAGTGTGAACGACAGCCTGCTTACAGCTGTCGGAACATAGCGCCTTCCCCAAATGTGATGTTGTTTGGGATGGTCATCTGAAAAGATCCCCAAAAAACAAAGTCAGAGTAAGGGCAGTGTCATCCTATGGGTTTCAAGTATTAGTCTGGCAACTCCCAGTGTCTTCCACATTTTTGACACTTCCCTGAGTTTCCAGCTGCTCCTGAAAGGGGTGCTATTAACACTTCCCCTCACCTTTTCCACAGGCACAGGCCTGCTTTGGTTATGGCAGGTCCCTGACAGTTCTTCTAAAAAAAATCTGAGGAGGCAGCTGACTGGTAGCCAGTCAATGGTCACCTTGGCAGCCAGTGTAAGTCCTGCTGGTCCCCCATTTGCTCCATCCTGTTCTGCCCACCTCTAAGGACTATTTTAAAAACAAGATAATTTGCAAATAGGTTTTTTTTTCATTGAAATAAACACAAAATTCATGACTGGGGAAACACTGCAGCAAGTCTAACTTGTCTCCCCTTCCCTGCCACAGTAACATGCCATTTTCAGCTTGCTGCAGCTATTTTCCCTTCGCTCATTTTTTCCAGGACTTTGAGAAATTTGGCTTGACAGCTGGCTTGTACAATCTCCATTTTGACAGCCACTGACAGCCCCTTCAGAGTGTCTGAGCAGCACCTTGGAGGGCCTGTCATTCTTCGGCAGGCTTTACATTATTTTTGTGCATGCAACATGTGCAGTTTTTTTCTTTTTTAAAGTCAGGTATGCATGTGCAATTTAAAATTGCAATCCTCGGTGGGGCCAACGACAGGGGAGGCACCTGCTGTCAGAGCACAGCAGATGCCAACCATGGACATTAACCCAAACATGCTTTCTCCTTTCTTTGCTGCTTCTTAACAACTGTCAGAGGGCAAGCTTTGAAGGAAATGGCTAAAAAAGGTACAAGGACGGACGGACGAAAGAAAGAGGGAGGGAGGGAGGGAGGGAGGGAGGAAGGGAAGAAAGACAGACTCACAAACCACAAGGCTATTGCTTGAAAGAGGGTATAAACCTTTTCAGTCTCAGAGATCACTTGCATCTTTGCTTTCTCTTGACAGCTTGCCTTTTAACAGCTGTCAAGGGAAAGCAAAGGGAGGAAAACCCCATTTGGGTCAATACAGTAGCTGCACTCTGACATCTGGTACCCACCCTGCACCCTTGCCCTGGAGGACTCTCTGGGAGATGGTGATAAATGGAACTTCATAATGTAGTAAAGAAGTATCCAGCAGTATGTTGCAGTGATGTATGGTGGAAAACGTTCCATGGAAAAATTTCCTGTGCTTAATTTTTCTACAGAAAATGGCTCCTTTTCATAAGTACATTAGTAAAAATAACTGTATGCCAATTTGAAAAACAGCATTAGACAAGCTTGGCAGTTTCAGAGTTGTAATTAATGTTTCTCAGTTGATTACCCCTAGCAAGTATGTGAGAGAATTTTTATATAGCATTGAAATACATATACATCTCAAAGTGAAATAGTGCCCCAAAATTGTAGTGGAAGAAAGTTGAATTGTGTTGATATACATGAGTCTGACATATACAGTTTTTGGAATGCTAAAATTAGTATATAAACAATATCAGGTATGTTTTTTCTTAAATATAAACAGTAAAAGTAAGATACATGCTTTTGTCTTTATACTTTTACAAGTGTTCTACCAAAATGTCTATATAATATAATGGCTAAATCACCTTACATGTACATTAAGTTTTCCTCCCAAGTATTTCATATCAAAAACTTATGTATTGGGACAAGAATATGACACACTTTATAAATCTGTCATTTACTAAATAAAAGTAAAATAAACATGCTGTCTAGGATAGGAGTGAGCAATTTGAGACCCTCTGTATGTTTTGGCCTGTGAATCCATCAGGTCTAACCAGCATACCAGTAGTAGGGGATGATGGGACTTTTAGTCCAAAACACATCCTTCCTGGTCAAAGACACATGCAAATTAATAAATTTGGATTGGAAAAATGTCAGTTCCAAATTTTTCCAGAAAACCCAAATCAGCTGCATTGTTGTAATCAGATTTGGTCTCGATGCCATTTTTCTTAAAGGAATGCATACAGTTTCACAAACAATAAAGACTGAAAGGAACAGCAGACATTTTTCAGGGCAGCACTAAGCTAATGGCAACAAAATAAAATCTGTCAAGGTCAAATTGTAAGTGTTATGCATAAGAAGGAAGAGCCACATTTGCGGATAACAGGTAGCCCCAAGTTCAAACAACAACATTCTGCTATCTTGAGTAAGTAGCTCAGATTAGCCTAAAGAAGTACCTTCTTGCATCTGTTCTTGCCTGATATGTAATAGTATCTTTGGGGTCTTTTCTAGGGGTGCAGCACCAACAGTGGTGCAACAGGTGGTTTCCACCAAAAGAGCTTTAGATGTAGTGGACCCCCATCTGTGGAATGCCCTTCCCAGGGAACTCTGCCTGACACCTTCACTGTATGCATTTAGATTCCAGATTAAGTCCTTCCTCTTCTAGTAGGCTTTTAAGCTTTAATCTGTTGCCCTGATTATTCTTTTCTGGCCCTTTAAACATATATTATTAATACATTTTTATAGTTGTGTCTGTGTTTTTTATAGTCTTCCAGTTATAGACTACCCCTAGGGCAGTTGCCTATTGGACTGCATATACATTTAAACAAATAAAACTAAGGTGAAGTAGTGATAACACAAAAAGCCAGGGTCAATTCAGGTTGTATTAAGTGGAATGTTAGAAATACACGCACGCATTTAGGAAGGACCCAAGCCAACTGTTCTAAGATGTTCTCAGAAGTACTTCGCTTTGCATCAAGGAATCAGATTACTTTGAACACCTCTAGCGTGCAGATCATAAGTAATCACAGAGGGAAATGGTGTGCTTCTTAGTATCTTCAGCTGACAGCTTGGCTGCAAAGAGATATTTTGACAGTTTTCAGATATTGAACATTATATCAGAAAGAGATGGGAAAACATTTCATTATTCTATTCATAAAGAGTAGGACAAGAAGAAACAATGGTAAAATCTTAGTATCTCTACCACTGTTGATATTCTGAAAGGCTGATTCCTGTGTGGGTTCACTCACTTGAAATGTCCTTTAACTAAATATTTGGTTTTTTGAATAATGCTGCCTATAACAAAAAGAACAGATAGTATTTGCAGCTTCATGTGTTGTCTTTACTTAAAATACTTCTTCCTTGTTAGGAGCACAGAGTCCCATTACGGCTGTTGCTTCTGAAGTGTTTTGGAGCAATGTGCAACTTGGATGCTGCTATTATCTCTGGTCTGGTGAATTCTGTTCTGCCCATGGAGCTAGCCCGAGACATGCAGACTCACACACAAGGTGAGGCCTGATTACAAAATGGATCTTTCTGTGTCTCTGGAGGACCTTAAACCCTTCTCACTGCTTGGCATGGGTATAGCAAGGGATCATGAAGTTTTTAAGTGTTTGTGTCAAAAGTTGCTGCTGAGGAAATGGAAGTGAAAAGTTGGTATTATTGAGTACCAGTTTGTGGAAAGCCAAGATATATTTAACTAATAGATAAATAGTATACATATTTAGATTGGGATCTCATCCTGTGTTGCAAGAAATTCTGAGACAGTAAGAAAAACCATTGAGATTTGCTACCAGGTAGAAGCAAATTAGTGTCAAGATAGGAATACACATGGGAAGAGAAATGAAATAGACATGGAAGTGTATCTTGTAACTGAGCCCTTGTTCATCTGCTGCAACCGTATTGACAAAGTTCCTTGGGTGCCTTTTCATTCTTGGGAGTTCTGTTATAGGCTGAGAATGTAGCTCAGAGTTGCCGAAGATGATCGTGTAGTGCAGTCAGGCAGTAATCCCACACTTACGTCTCAAGGAGTAAGTCTCATCGAACTTGATGGGGCTCTATTCTGAGCAAACATTCATGGGATGGCACTGCTCACAAGTCTGGGTTTTGGTTTGCATTTTAGAAGTATCTTCTGAATTGCTGAGTGAATAAGGCATTGACATAAGGGCTTAGGCCAGGCTTCCCCAACCTGGTGCCTTCCAGAGCTATTCAACGCCATTTTCATGGCTGGGAATTAAGGGGCTTGCAGTGAAACGCATCTGAAGGGTAGCAGCTTGGAGAAGGCTGATTTGTGCTCCTGGATCTGAGTGGAAAGAATACTTTGAGTATTTGAGCTGATTTCCAGTTCTTCTGCTAAACTCCAGAAATCTTGATCCTTCTGAGTAAGTCCTTTGGATATGGCCTCAGGGATGTTTGTTTCAAGTTGGTGATGTTTTATTATTGGTACTTTAATGCAAAGCTCAGTTTCAGGCATTTGGGCTTGTTTCTCAAAATGGAATGTATGAATCCTAGAGGAAAAAATAAGCACCTAGGAAAAAAAAAAAAAGCACCTTGTGAGCCGCCCCGAGGCTTTGTTGCGATGGGGGCGGCATAGAAATGTTTTAAATAAATAAATATCTGGGGAATTCTGGGAGTTGTAGGACTTTTTTCTGCTTAGGCATGCATAGAATGGTACCCTAAGAAGATGGAGGCTATGGTGAGTAATGGTGAGTTTTGGTGGAAACAAAACTCTGGCAATAATTTTATAAGGAGAATATGAGTTTATCTTGGGAGATTTGCTTCCAGTCTGAAGGGTGAAGGGTAAAATGATGGTCGTGGTTCTAGTTCGGGAAACACGGGAATTTCCCAGGTCTGGCCAATTAAAAAGGAGGCTAAATTTTGGTGTAGGGGAGTGCATACATGATTTTCCATTTGGGATGAAGATCCTGTTCCCTTGGGTGATCGCACAAGGGGACCTTAGCTTTGAAAGCACATTTCTGAAGCAGAAGAAGGTTGAAAGTGCTTTCATCAGATAGATTTTTTATTATTAAATAGGTTTAAGAGAGCTAGCCAGTTCTGCTTCTCAAGGTATAAAATATGCAGCAGGCCGAATAAATTAATTCTGCAGTTTGTTTATTGGTGCCAAGTGCTGAGTTAAGTCTCTTGGCTTTCTAACTATTCTCTGCCTTTGATCGGCAATGCATACATATCTTGGAGAAAGGAGCCCGTGGTATTTTTCTAACAGGTTGTAGCTTCACTCCTTCCAGCATTAGCATTCTGCTGCTGAACATGCATTGGTTGGCAATTAGGGAAGAAATGGAGTGGCTAGGAAAAAGCTATTCTCGGTGTATTGGATGTGTTCTCTGTCACACTAGTGCAAAAGTGTACAAGGGTGTAGTCCTATGACTGCTAGACACTATCTTGGTGGCCACTTTCCAAGATCAGGGCTGGAGTTCCGACCTGGAGTGCCCTCCCTCCACCCTCGCTGCTGGCGTGGTGGAGGGGAAGCACGTAAGCGGGCCTCCATCTGTCCTCTTTATGAGCAGGTACAAAACATTTAGATGGCCTACACTGCAGGTCTCAGTGTTTTGTGGGGCAGGAAAAATGTGGAGGTGATCTTTGTCTCTGCATTCCTCCTGCCCTCAGCAGGATGCCCATAATCTTCCAAGGTCAGGCGATTATGAGCGGCCACTTTGGACATTGTCCACACCTTATTTTAAATAAATGAAACCAAAACCAGATTTTTAAAAAATGAATTACATTCTTCTTTTTTAACTGAAAAGCTTGTTTTTGTTAATGCTGAAAAATAACCTGAATTTCATTCATGATTCATGCAAACGTCTTAAAATCTGTACTCATGTTTTGTCAAAGTGGAACCTATGACTCTCTGTCAAACTTGTGGCAGCAGTTTGTTTTTCTATATAAAAGAATGACACTAGGCACAAATGTATCTTCTGAAGCCAGCATTATAAATAAAGCATTAGCATTGCTTGGTGTCCTGATGTGTATAAAGAGAGGGCCAGCTGAAATCCTTCATTCCACAATTGGTTTCCTATCTGTTGCTCAGCTAGTACAAAATCTGTAGAACAAAAGGCAGAGGGGCTAGATACATTTGGTTTAAGCTGTGGTAGTGGTAGAAAGGTTCTGTTTAGCTGCAATTGCAAGCCAACATATTTTTATTTATAGCAACACATTAGTATGCATTCTTCTTCAGGAAGTGTATGAATTAGAAATTGAAAGTTTATTTGAAACCAGTCATATACATTGTCCCCTTTTCTTGGTAATTTAAATTACTTTGATTTCAATCAATCCACCCTGACTGATGGCATTGTAGTTGGCTCCAAAGCATGTAACGATGGTTGCTTAGCTGCTTTCTCCCTCTGCCCCCTTTTCTAGATCACTAAGTGCATGATCTGGACTCAATCTTGGATTCTGGCTCTTTAAAGTCAAGACTGTAAATGTTCAGTTGAAAACAGGACCTGGAAGACAGCACATAGTTTACCTCTGTTGTACAGCTGCCCACTTCAGAATTCCTTTGGATTATTTGAAAAATATAAAAACATTTTTAGACAATGTAAAAGAAAATTAGATAGAATTCAAAGATTTTGAAGCAGTTATCTTAGAGATAGGTCTTTAAGAATAGAATTTAGCAATGTTTTTAAAGTATCCCCCTCTATAGATACCTGACCCATCTATATGTCTAAATTGAAGTTTGTGGACATCCTAAGGCTGCTGCTAAAGGATTTGACAGAAGGGTTACTTTAAACCAGAGTTCAAACTCTCTTTCATACTCATAGAAAATACTGCTGCAAATTATTCCTTCATGTCATAGTCACTCTCATTAGTCTTTTTTATTTTCTTTATATTTTTATTTTACTGGAAATAGGTAGAACCCCTTGGACAAAGGATAGAAAACCTAGTTGGAAAAAATGGTCTAAGGGCAACATGCCATGATATGGCAACTGGTATTAGCCAGGAAGTTCTCTCATGGATCACCCAAGCAAGATCATTCCAATGGTTCCCATTTTTAGATGGTTTTAAACAAAAAGTACCCTTTGCACAGCAATTGTCCAAGAGGGCAGAAATGCCTTAGACCAGCCTTCTCAACCTGGTTCACTTGCATTGTATTGCAGTTCCCAGAATCCCCAGCCAGCATGGTCAATGGTGAGGAATGATGAGCACTGCAGTCTACCACAACTAGAGGGTACCAGGCTGGAGAAGAAAGTAGAAAAAGTAGAGTAGTTGTCAAGGTAGCACAAAACATGGCATGCACACATTGTGTGCAATCATGGCACATACAATCAATTTTGCAGTTACCATAAATCTATATTGAATAAGCCAATATTAAGACTTAGGGTGAACCATCTTTCCAGCAGCTCTTATTCAAGAACATTCATTTTTCTCAGAGGTTACATTTCTTGGAGTCTAATGTGGCTTCAGAATTTTTCTCATATTGCCTTTTTCCGCCTAAGAAAGCATGGATGCAAACGGGTCCAACAAGTTGTGGAAATGAGTGGCACTTCTGTATGCAAACAAATTGGCTAATAGTCCCACCTAGCAGCTTCCTAGATTATTTCTTGTAAGATCAAAACTTTCCAGATGCAAACCTTCCAGGAAGAAACAGCCTTTTTGGTACATCCTGAGTGCTACAGAATCGGGTTTGCATAGCAGCAAAGTGGCCCTTCCCCTAGTGGAAATAAAGAGATATGACACAGGTAGAGAGAATTAATTAAACCCCAAAGAAGTGTAGGCTAGGCTAGAAAGCAGGAATCTTGTGCACTTAATCAAATATACCTCTAAGCCCTGCTGAGTGGCAAAGAGAGATTATTGAGCAGTGGGTCATCTATATGCAGATGAACAAGATTGCTCTTCCCTTGAAAGAAAAATAGTCAGCACTCATGCGTAGCACAAAATGGGAAAACAGAGTGTACCCCTTGAGTAGGAGGCCCGGTGATGCAGCAAACAGTAATGGCTTCCTTGGACAACCGTGCTCCGTGATGCTCTTTTCTTCTGCCCTACCTGCAGTGTAGATACAGTCTTCTATGCACTCACTTTGAGATTTGGTATGCTTACATATGTAAGAGCTTTTTCTTTTTCCACAGCCATTTATTAACTGCCTGAGCTGTTACTGTTTGGCGTGCAAAAGTCCCTGTAGGCTCTCTCTTCCTGCTGGCTAAGATGGCAATACTCAGATTTGGAGTGCTGGTTCTTTACTTGAGCCGGAATCTTGCCTTGCTTTTTAATAAGCTAGTCTCTTGGCAGATGTGCTTAAGCTATAATCAGGGCTTTCTGAAAAGGACTGGTTTCTTCATTTCTTGCTTGTATGTTCAGAGTTTATTTGAAAATTCTTTTAAGTCTGTAGGCCAGCCATCCACATCCCCGGTACTCTCAAGATGCTTTGAATGACAATGCCTGGCATTCCTGACCATTCCCATGTTGGCTAGAGCCTAAAGGGAGCTGAAGTACAAACATCTGAAGGGCACCAAGTCAAGGAAGGGTTCTGTGGGAGGCTTCTGGTAGCAATTTGGCTCATCTCCTTCCTGCCTTCTCAAGCCCATCCCTCAAGAGCTTTGGGGTAGTATTGTTGCAACCTGTTCTTCCAGTTTAATTTGTACAAAATGTGCCCATCAGCTTCTCAGGTGGTCCATTCTTCCTGGAATCTTCCATTTCTTTGGCGTCTACTGCTGGCTTTGTGGTTTGCAGTTGCTTCCTAATTGGCATTTGACTGTTGTGTAAATGCATCACAACGGAGCTCTAGCATAACGTCTTGTATTTCATCCTGCTTTTCAATTCTTGGCAATTTTCGAAATGCAGTACAGGAAGGTCCTAGAAAAGGGGAACGCAAGGTTAGATTATGAACATAGCAAACTGTCATTTGTCTGATTCATTTGCTTCTGGAAAGGGATGTTTGCCCCTTTGTTTGATCCGCTGTTTTTTATCACAGCAATCAGTCATCTTGCACATGTGCTGTTGCTCATGTGTTAGCTGTGGCAGGGCTTGGACAAGCATCAGCTTTCACATTGGGCAAAAAGAGTCCAGGGCATGAGACCCTTGGTTCATGTTATTCACCTGTGTCATTTGAAAAGCAGCCCATAAGGAAACAACTGTAATCGCCAAACACAGTGGTTAAGTGGCAGAGAGTGGTGTTTTATTTGCAACCACTTTCATTTTAAGATTCCGTTTTCTTTCTAGGGGCCTTTTGTAACAAAGTACTTGGATTATTATTTTTCCGCTGCTGTCACAGAACTGTAAACAGAATCTTGTGAAAAATGACCTTGAGTATTGAAGTGATAGAAGCTTATTTTGGTGCTAGGAACTTGGGAATCGAGGCTGATCCGTCTTCTGATCGACTGCAGAGTGTCTAATCCCTTTTGTAGAAGGTAGGGACCAGGGCAATCCATGCCAGCTCTTAGGCAATTGGGATTTTTGTCAAACCAGAAGCAAGTGTTCCGTCACTCCTGCCTGATGCGAAAAGGGAACACTGGAGGGTAAAACTCCCTGCATGGATTCTGGGTGCTTTTGATGCAATAATGCCCTCTGCTTGTGTTGTGCAGGCACCTTGGCTGCTGTCCAGCTTTTTTGGATGATCCATTGGCCCCCAGACAGTCATGCTTCTGTCCTGTAAATCTCTTCAACACAGTTTGCTTGTTTGTCTTTAGGAAAGCTTATTATATGACACAGCAAGGCAGAATTAACTCAAACAATTCTGTTATAATCCACCCTGTAATCAGCTGCCCCAAGTTATTGCTGAATATACACACAGCTTTGCTGTCAGCTCTGTTTTCATGAGCCTTGCTCTCCTCCTGGTTCCAAATTTGTAATCATCTTCAGCTGCATTTATGCTCTGGAGGATTGTCTTTGTGGTTAAGTTCAAACAAGGTTGACGTTAACCCCAGACAATGGCTTTCGAACACCTCTGCCCTTCCCAAAGAGGCCTCAGCCACGTGAGCATGGTTGGGCAGCCACGGAGCCCCCTGGTGAATTACAGTACTGTCTCTTCAGAATATGGGAGGAAGGATTGGAGGGAGGGGGTGTTAATGCCTTCTGTAATGGTTGGTATCCCCTCACATTTTGATGGTGTCCATGATACAAAGAGAGGGTTCTGCGTCTCAGAGATATTTGCTAAAAACACACCATTTTACCAGCACTTCAAGGAAAGTACCTAAGTGCATGGAACAAATCTTGTGGCTTGATAATTAATGGATTTAACACTCATGGAGTGATGGCATTTGCTTACAGGTTGCAAGCCTTTTCGAGTCCTAGCATTCCAGGTAGAATTCTTGCACACCTTCAGTTGCCCTTGCTCATTCTCTCTCTCTCCGGCAAGTAAGAGCCTCCTTGATAAAGGATATAGCCTAGCCACAGCCTCCAAACTATCTGCTGAGTCTGACTTGTAGATGTTTGGGCATTTTGCTTTCAGGTACAAGTGAGAACTCACTTTAGGCAGGGAGGCAGTGTCCTTGCTAGCCAAGCCACTTGGTGCCAGAAGCCCAGCTTGGGCTGTCATGGTTAAACACAAGCAGCTTGAGCAGGGAAGCCTAGACTCCTCAGTCTAAAGATGACGGCAGATAGCTGCTTTCCTAGGTCATGGGTGTCCCCCACTTCTGGAAATGGCCAATTGTCCCAGAGACTGCTGCATCTGATCAGAGAGAGCATCTGTCTGCAAAACAAGCAGGAATGAGAGGATGCCTCTTATTTCTCACTTGGAACAATATCTACTGTTTGAAGAAGTAGCCAGCCTAGCAGGTGGAGGCAGCCGGAGCCAGATGCAGCTAATCAGTGGACAGGTGCTTGCTATATACCTTGCTGGATTGGCACTTTGAAGGGGGTTAGGAGAGGGACATAGAACCCACTTTGCCCTGAGGCCAGAATACTATTTCAGAGAAGCTCTTGGGGCTGCATTACAGTGTTGTCCAGGGCCAGAAGCAAAAAAGGTGGGGATAAAACATGCAGAGTGGTGAAGTTTAAGGCTCTGCAGCTTTAGGAAAGGCTCTTCAACCTCTCAGAAGCAGGGAAAAAACTGCACAAGGCCGGGAGAACATCAAAGCATCGGTGACTGCATAGAGGGTGTGGAGGCAGCAGTCTCTGCTGGAGATCCCCAGAGCCAGAATGGCCCCTGTGCCTGAGCTTCTGGTCTCCTAGCTAGGTGGTCCAGTCAGTCCCAATCAGCAGCTTTGCATAGAAGAATATATTTCCATGCAAAAGGAGATCCACTGTGTGAGTAGCATTCTAACTACATTTTGCTTGGTGGTAGTAGGTTTGATTAGCAAGTTTAAATATGAATGTTACATTTGTAAGCCACTCTGTGGTTTATCACAGAAAGATGGGGTGGATATGCTGAAATAATATATATTGTGAACCCTATTCTTGTTCATATATTTTGTCAGAGCTTTACCACTCTATCACACATTTCTGTACTTTCCCTCCAGTTTTTTTGGTGCTTCTGCACTGGATCTGCCTCCCCAGGTGGCCAAACACAGGAAAAGTTAACAGAATCTGGATGCACCTTCAGAGTTTTCCCTCCGATAATGTATCACTTACCAAAAGCATGGGATCTCTCCAGCCAGTGCTGGGGCTACAGGGAAACCTGACTCCAACCCTGCCACAAATTGTAATGTGCACCCGCTGGACTGCCAATGAAGGCAAATGGTTGTGTCAGGTCAGAGTGATGCCCGCCTCAGAAATAAAAGTATGGTTTTGTCCACCTCTTACCTAGCATAGCCTTTGAAGGGTCAAGGATTTCTCAACTGAACTACTTAACCCAAATGTTAGCCTGTACAGAAATGGCCCAACTTTTACTGAGCTAGTCACTGCTGCATATCACATGTAAACCTTGCAAATCCATCCATGCTTTAATGATCTCTTGTAAATAGTACAGCGTGTGTTTCGGTGTGGCCATATGCCCCATCACGTGGCTTTCCTTATATGAACCCCTGCTGGAACATGCCAGCTAATTAAGATTCAGGAAAGGCAATGCCTGTGATTCTGTAGAGCATTCATGTATAGACATGACTGGTGGAAATTGTGCTGTACTAGCAGGCTGTGGGACAGATTGATGCATGAGATACAAATGTGCACTGGAAGGGAAACAAAAATGCACACCTGGAATGTTTCTGAACCTCGGGTGACATGTAGCCAGATGTGGCTATGGAAGAGAAATCTGTTTTACAGAAAGGCAATATTAGATATCTGAAACATTATTTCAGGAGAAATTTTAATCCAAATTTTATTATTTACTCTGTTGTGCTTGCAGCTAGGAACTCAAAGCAGCTAAAACAGGACAAAAAAGTATTCAAAACAGAATAAAGCATTTTTCTTATCTATTAGCAACACTTGTGTTACCACTTAATATAGTAAAACAATATAGTAAAAATGTGAGTGGTTTACATACAAAACTTTAAACATTTAAAATGCATGTACAATAAATATAACTTTCAGCAATGAATGTAACATTCAAAGAAGCAAAGTAAAACAGCAGTATCTTAATGAACAATTACAACAAGGCAGTAATACTGTCAGCAGTAGGAAAAATGGCAAAGAAATACTTATCCCTCTCATTAGCAGAAAATCAAATCAACCCCCCTAAGCTCAGCCTCTCTCATATGCGCCAAATGCCAGAACACAGAAGAAAATGACTGGGCCATGTGGGCCACGTCACTGCGTGTTCTCAGATCCGTCTGTAGACTTGCACTAGAAGATACTGACTCGTTACTCTTTCTTTGGCAAAGAGGTGAATGCAGAAGAATGCACACAAACATACATTCACACAGTTGCCTCAAAAGCAGTGGAAATACGGTTCAGTGGTTCAGTTTAAGTGAGAAATATTCCTTCAAAACAGTTAAGGAAAAAACAAAAGTGTATGGTTTTTCCTTTTGGAGAGAGAATAGCTAGTAGAGCAATTGCATGTATACATATATAGATTAATAAACTATTAACAGTCTGCAGCAAGAACTTTATTGTGGGGATATCAGCTTCAGCACCACATCTGAAAAGGCCCTGCACCTTGCTCCCAACCATCATACTTCAGTTTGTAAGGAGATACTAAGCAGGACCTTTGATGCTGAGCAGAGTGCAGAGGAGAGCAAAATGAGAATTATGGTCCCTAAGGAACCCAGATCCTCAAGCTCTTTAGGGCTTCAAATCAATACCTCGGATTGAGACTGGAAATATATATGCAGCCAGTCTAATTGAATATGACCGGAGTTGTAATCTCAACCAGCCATCAAGCTGCTGGCCAGTATATTTGTATTAAGAATAATGTATGGTGGCATACAGCTTATAAATTACATTATACCTACCTACCTGTCTGGAAGTGGCATTTACCGTATTTTTCGCTCTATAAGACGCGCCTGACCATAAGACGCACCTAGTTTTTAGAGGAGGAAAACAAGAAAAAAAATATTCTGAATCAAATGGGTACATCATCACAGGCACATTCCCCATCACTTCCCCATGGGCTGCACATCTGACAGACTCACTGCACACACATTCGCTCTATAAGACGCACAGACATTTCCCCTTACTTTTGAGGGGCAAAAAAGTGCGTCTTATAGACTGCAGGTGGCGCAGTGGTTTAAACCGCTGTGCTGCTGGGCGGGTGGATCGAAAGGTCGCCGGTTCGAATCTGCACACGGGGTGAGCTCCCGTGCACCGTCCCAGCTCCTGCCAACCTTGCAGTTCGAAAGCATGCAAATGCAAGTAGATAAAAAGGTACCACTTCGGTGGGCAGGTAACAGCGTTCCGTGCACTTCGGTGTCTAGTCATGCCAGCCACATGACCACGGAGACTGTCTGCAGACAAACGCTGGCTCCCTCGGCTAGGAAACGGAGATGAGCACCGCCCCCTCGAGTCAGGCATGACTGGACGTAACGTCAAGGGGAAACCTTTACCTTTATGCCTACCTACCTGTCCGGAAGTGGCATTTAGATGCTTTCCAAGGTCCACCCCATATTACAGTAATACAAAAGCATGAGCAACTGTGGCCAGGTGGGTGGTCTCTGCGAAAGGGCGTAATGGATCTAACTTAGCAGAAGGTGGTGTGAGCAGTTCCAGTCCTTGCCGTTCCCTTGATCTAGCACTGTTGTCATGCCCAGGGGGAATTCTGTTCCCCTACATAATTGACTGTAGCCTTGCCCAGGGGCCATTTCCTTAGGCAGAAGTGGGCTGGAACACCTAACCCTGTGGGCACAAAGCAATGTTTACAACAAAACTACTACGGATTGAGCTTTGCCTTTTTCAGTGAAGCATTGTTCTTTACACTGATGCGGGTTGCGTACTTTGACATACTTTGGGTTTCCTTGCAATTGGTGTTATCAGATACAGCAAGAAAAGTATTTGCTCAAGAGCTGACATAGGCAGGAAGCCAAAGTATATGTAATGGTTATATTCAGATTTGCGACATTCATTATAAAATCTACTTCTCGGTAATTGGTGGATTATTTCAATGTGGCAGAAATTTGCTGTAGAAGAAGAGATGCTAGACCTGATGACCTTGTGAACTAGAGGCCTGTTCAAGATGCATAACTAAACCAGTGGGCTTCCTTTTTCAGACCATCAGAAGATGTGCTACTCTGCATTGGTGCTGGCTATGATATTCTGTATGGGAGAACCACTGCCGTATCATCACTATGGTGAGAATAAACTTTGGGAAGGAAAAATAATGGCAAGATGCCAGTGTGTAGGAGATTTTTACAATCTATTCACCTATAATTAAGGAGAGACAGCTGGATCAGAGACTGGTCTTCTCATCTGGGAAATTGGTACCCAGAATGCTTATGTGCAAAGAACTGGATAGAATCCAGACAAATTAAATCTCACCTATTCTTCTTTTCAGAAGTCTGTTCAATTTACCTTCCATGAGATCAGTAAGGTCATCTGTTGGAATATTGCCAGATCTCTTACTGACTGGCAATTTGCTTTAAATCTTCCTTCAATTACCTCTATAGTCTACCAGAATCCCAGTCCTAACAACAGCACAGCAACAGAGTCCATTTTTAAGGCTGCTTCAAAGGCCCAGAGCAAAGATTTTGTGAGTCAGATTTCAACTGATAGTATCAGGTTCTACTTGTAGGATCTGGAAATATCTGGCCTAAGATTTCTAGTAGCAGTGAATCCCAGTGTTGCTTGTATTTTTTATTGTTTTGCATTGCATCCTAAATATTCTGACATACTCCACAAGGGAAAATCTGGTTATGGAATAGCACAGAAATACCATAAATAAATCACCAAATCCCTTACTTGACATCAGTATTAACAGCAGCAGCTTGTTTGTTGGGTGGTACA
Source organism: Varanus salvator macromaculatus (assembly GCA_023646645.1). Lineage (NCBI taxonomy): Eukaryota > Metazoa > Chordata > Lepidosauria > Squamata > Varanidae > Varanus > Varanus salvator. The sequence goes on along the minus strand of JAIXND010000674.1, from coordinate 57,973,956 downwards.
GTTGTCCAAAGATCACAACTGATTTTGAGGGCCTTTGAGCAAGCTAGTAATTAAACAGAAGGCAACATGCCAATCAGAAATCTGTGATCTCTAGGGTCAGGCTAAACACAGCAATGCAAGATCTCTGAGCAGATTTACTCTGAAAAATTTCAGAGCTGAAAGCAGTCATGGGGTCATAATATTGGGAGAGGAGGAACTTGGCCCATCTTCCCCAGTCTAGTTTACCTGATCCAAATTGCCCCACACCACCAAACTGTTATTCAATTTATAAGGCAAATAGCTCTGACAGAACAACTTTTCATTGTAAACATGGTACAAGGAGAAGAGGTTGAACCTTCCTCCCACAGCAGACTGGCTTCAATGCAGATGGGTGGAATGAGGTACCTGTAGAGAACAGGGGATCTTTTAGACACACACACTCCACCTGTCATCCTTACAGAAACCAGGTCAATGTAATAAACAATTGATAGAAACATAAAATACAGTTCAAATGATCAAATGCAATTGTCACAGTAAAAATGTCCAGGCAAGCAGTAGTTTGAAGGTGGTACCTGAAAGATTGCAGTAAAGATGCCAGATGTACCTCTAAAAGGAAATCCAGTCATCATGAATTTACTATTGCACCATCTATGTTGACTCTTAATTATTTGAACTTCATGCCTCTTGCAAAGATTTTGCCCCATCAATATATATATATATATATATATATATATATATATGTAATGTGATTGATTAATACATATCAGATACAAAGCACCTGATGCTAACCAACCAGTGATTCAGCCTTGAGTAGAGATTATATTGCTGTTAGTGACCTAAGGTACAATCCTGTACATGTTTACTGAGAACTAAGTCCAACTGATTTCAAGGGGCTTATGTCCTAATAAGTGTGTTTAGGTCTTCTTAACTAAACTCTCACACTCTGGATTACAATTAATTGTCCAACCACCACAACAGCACCAAATGCACCCAAAGAATCTTGGTATTTTTAAATTACTGCATCTCTTCTGTTACATCTCTTTAAAAATAACAATCTTCATGTTGTCCAAATTTAGTTCTTTATATAGAATCCCCATTTTGACCTCTGGAAATGTGGAGAATGTTTGTGCTAACTTAATTAGACTTGGCACAAAATCAACTCAAGCTTAGGAATTTTTGCAGTAAGTACAGTAGGAGCAACCCAAAGCCTAATTTTTCTAGGGCTGGTTGTTGCTGTCTTCCCTGTTAGTAAAGGAATCCTTACTTGGGTGTGATCCTAGCAATTACTTTCGTCAGGTGGTCTTATTTTGCATGAGATTTTGAGCTTTCTCACAGATACATCAAACAATAATTAGTGTCTAATGATGAAGATCAATTTTAATTCAAGCATTTTTGGGGCAGTAAAATAAGGATTGCTTGCAGATATACTAATAGGGTTTGAGGAGAAATCTCTTCTTCAACCTTACTATTGATTTAGCAGGTGCCCTGCATCTGGGAATGTATCTGCTGAATTCCAGCCAAGCACCAGGGGAAGAGAACACTCGGCAGCGTGTGCAGGGCTTGGGGACAGCTTGCTTCACCCATCCTCTCCCCTGTGTAATTTTTCTTTGAACAAACCAGACTTCTTGATATGGGAGTGAAGGAGAAAAACAGCCTTTTTGGGCCAGCTGCTTCCCTCCTCTCCTTCAAACTCTGCCTTCCCTCACCCCTATTTAGGGGAGGTTCAAGCAGAGACCCTAGTTTATTGATTGGCATATTTTAATTTATTGGTATATCATTTATTGCAATACCAAATGTTCTCTGGGCACATTACAAATGGTTATAAGAAAAACTGCAACTTAAATGGTTAAAAGGTCACAATACCATGCAATACAAAAAATGAACTACCCAGGATATATAAGAGCAGCCATATTTTTTTTAAAGGTTTCCAATAGACCTGGACCTACAGCCGAATGTAACTCCTGATAGAATGCTACCCAGGTTTGTAAAATCAGTGGCCGCACTTGAGCCTCATTTAGCTCCATACAGCAGAGATGAATCTGTCTGCTGTAAGAGAGCCCCATTTCTAAGTATGCTTTTTTCTCTTGCACAGAGCATCTCAATTCACAGTTTGTCCAGTTCCTGTTGGATGTGATTGAAGATGGGTTGCCCTCAGATACCACAGACCAGTTGCCTGACCTGTTCATTAATGTTCTTCTGGCATTTAATCTTCACATTCCAGGTCAGTAGTGCTGGGTTTTCCCAACTGAGGCAATGTCAAGGTTTGCAATTAGCGGCTGACATTCTTTCACTGTTACCTTGCAGGCAGCCTCATCCTGTGCATATTTGGGGGTGGGCAGAATGCAGGTTTTATTTGACTGCGCTTTGCAGCTGGAAGAGGGAAAAATCTACAGAGTGGAGTCACAGTTCATCTGGCACAAAGCCAGGTGCTATTAAGGGTCTTTAGCTCTTTCCAGGATGACTGACCCACCAGCCAATCTACCCACACTTGTGTGTCTCTGTCCTTCAGAAGGGGCAGGTGGTTGCTTGACTCCTTGGTGAATAGGGTGTTGACTTAGAAGCTTTGCATTACAGTATTGTGGGCTGGCCCCAGCTGTGGCCACTAAGCAGGGGAAAGTAACTCCTGCAAAAGGGAAAGCGGAGTTTGGTTTTCCGCTCATGATGTAGTTGAAAGTTGCCCAGATGGCTCAGCTTTCCCAAACCTCATCTGCTTCAGATGTCTTGGATTACAACTCCCATAATTCCTATTGACCATGCTGGCTGTGGAGCACTGCCCTCAAGAAGTGTTCCCAAGCATCTTTCAGAAGATGATAAAAGCCCTGCTGGATCAGGTCAGAGGCCTGTCTAGCCTGGCATCCTGTTTCCACATGTGGCCAACCAGATGCCCTTTGGAAGTCCCCAAAGAAGATAGAAGGACACTTGCTCTCTTCCCCTCTCAGTCCCAGCAATGGGTATTGAGAGGCCTCCCCGCTCTAGGATCACAGGCAGCATTTAAGAAGTAGTCTTTGCTAGCCTGTTCTCCATGTCCTTCTCTAAGGCCTCTTTAAAGGCATCCATGTTGGTGACCATCATCATCACAACTCCATTGTAGCCCCATCTAAGATGATGAAGAACAATTTCACCCTCTTATTCTAGGGAAGCTCCTTCAAGACATTGATGTTGTGTTAAAGTGTCTGGTGTGTATTGGTTAAAATTTCCAAGAGCCTCTTTGTTGAGGGAGAGGGTACTGCACTGGGCCTTTAACCAGTCCTCTTCTTCCCCCTTGTGATTGTCAAATCTTCTGCTTGTCCCTTGTGAATCTTATTGTTCAGTTCAGTTCAGTTCTCTACTGCTCTGTAGCCCAAAAGCTCTCTGAGCAGTTTACAAAGTTCAAAAAGCATATAAACAAGCAATAAAATCACTGTATTTCAATAAAACATAACCAATAGAACAACAACATCATCCATAACCCACAGTGACCATAAATTAGCACATGGTGCAGCAGCAATAATAAAAATATTAAAATGAGCAATTACCTATTAAAATATCTGACCAGGTAAATGTTGGAGGTTATGTCTTAGAAAGGTATTCTGTTGGGTAGCATTTTATTTATTTAAAGCTTTTATATCCCTCTCTTCACAATGTCACAGACTCACAATGTCTTTTCTCCTGGAACACCCAATCCCACCTCATTCCTGCTAGAGCAAATCTTTTGAGAAGCAGCTTAACTTAACTTGGTGATGCTGCTTGCAAACATTTTCTTTTCTTCCCCACAAGCTTTTTTTTTTTTTAAGTGGGCAATTGTAAGGAGGTCAAAACACACTGTGGTATCAGGTTAGCTCTTGTTAATCCTCAATATGTTGTCAAATTCTCACATGACCACATTTTCAGGGTCTTGTATTAATTGCTTGCTGCTTTTTGATGTGATGCCATTCCATCTTGCTTCATGAGTGGAGGTGGATAAAGCAGATTCAACTATATCCAGTGGCTTGCTAGTTAACTAAGAACATAATATATAGGGTAGGGGTTTGTACTCTCACACAAATTAATCACACAGATGATTATGTTAATCTTCACTTTCATTCATTATCTTTCTCATCTCACTGAGCTGGCTAGCTACAGTAATTACCCAGTAGCAATTGAAGGACAGTGTAGTTCTGGGAATTATTCTTGCCCACCTGAGGTACAGTCGGAACCAGGAACTTCTTCTAGTTAAGAACTCATTAAAAGATGTTCAGTCTCTTCACTGGACTACTACATCTTGAAAAAAAGGAAAGAAAAAACACAATCTGCATCTTTCAGAACATTATACTCTGTATTTCTAAAGCAGAATAGGCTCACTTCTTAAACTGTTGGGATTATTTATATTTCTTAACAAATATTTGGGTGGGGACTGCTTCAGTATGAGCATGTCTGAAATGCTTTTACAGACTTCCCAACATCGTCAGGGTCTGCTGCAGCCTTCCCCAACCCTTACACCTTCCAGATGTGCTGGCCTGCCATTAGCCACGTTGGTTGCAAATTATGGGGAGATGCAGTCCAAGACACCTGGAAGGCACCAGGTTGGGGAAGGCAGGCCTATATCATTCTAACCTGACATGCTGACACCTGCTGATACCTCATTCCCGCTGACCGTCTGGGAAGCACCACCCAACATTAGACACGGTAACCACAGATCTGACTTCCAACATTTTATTTAAGGATTACTTGAAATGTCTTCCTGAAATACTTTGAACCATTAGGAAATCCAAATAGCAAATAGATAGCAAATTGGGATCATTCAAATTTCTCTTTTTTATCCTTCATATAAACATAGTATTTATCCCTTTATTTATTACAAATATCCCTTCACTCCTGGGATTTCTGGAGCCGTTTCTGTTTTAAAAGCATAAATAGCATGAAAAATCATTTTAAAACAGCAGTACAGTCTCAAGTAATAAAATAGATGGTGCTCCAAACATAAAATGGGACTAAGCTAAAACCCAGTCATAAGTAGGAGCATGAAAGTTGCAGTAAGTGAAACGGAGAAGCCTGGGTCGAGGTCTGGATTCCCTGGCAGCCCAGCTCTACCTGTGTGCAGACAGAGGCAATAGCAACTTCTTTGTTTTCAGATTTCATTTGATCTATCCATTGCCTGCCTTTCTATTTAGCAAGCTGCTCAAGGTGATATACAAACCAAACAAAATTGGCTTTTCATGGGGAAGAAGGAACTGTAAGACTTGATAAATATTCCTATGAATCGTTGTCCTGAAACTGCACCTAACTCTGGGTTGAAACACAAGTACTTCAAACAGAGATACCAAAGCACACATTGTTTAAAGTTGGATGCTTTGGTCTGTGACCTTTGGCCAGATTTGAGCTTGAGCTTGCCCAATTCTAACACTAGACCATGACTAATGGCACATGTAGGCATTTCATGGATAAAAATAATGAAAAGTGTACCTACTCTGCTCCCCAATGTCATGCTATTAATTGTTATCTTGTACAATAATAAAAATCAAGGTGGTAATAGGATGCAAGAGTATATTATAGTGAAATAATCTTTACATCATGGATTCAAATACTCTAAACTTCTTACAGAAAGAGATGGAAATCAATGCATTTAAATGAAAGCACAGCTCACCTAATGTTTGCATGTGCCTCATGGGAATGCTGTATAATAGTGGTTGGACCATTTTGCTGATGATGAACTAAGATTGCTCATGCCCCACCTGTGTTTAAAACCAGCTTTGCATCCATCTTTAGAGAATGCTTTTTGCTCAACACCATTGCCTGTGTATCCCTTCTCCCCATTGCCACCCCTTTTTACATTTGGTTGTTGATTTGTGTTGCAACAAGCCCAGTTACAAGACAAGCAGCTCCCACTAATCAAGCATCTTCTGTTTCTTAGTTCCTGAGCATAATGTGATCATGGTTACTCTAAGCAAGCACTCTAACGTCAAAACCTTCACAGAAAAGCTGCTGCTTCTCCTGAATCGTGGAGGTGAGTACTGTGGCAAGCACTCCTACATCTAATGGCAGAGGAGATCTGAGAGGTGCCTACTAATGCTGCAGCCGATAATTAGCAGATGATCTGAAGCTTCTGTGAAGTTTTCAGCCTTCTAAAATTTTTGGGTCAGGTGAGGGAGGTCTGCCTTTATGGTAGGATGACTAAGCTGCTGAAATTCAGATAATTAACTGCTGAGTGGCAGAATGGCATACTCCTGCCTGATGCTAAACACTGCATTCATGGGTGTCTAGAATTCGATACAGACCTGACTCCCCAAGCATACAGCTAAGAAAGTGTTGTCCTTGGAACTGTGGTTTTATGAACAGAATTTTTATGGATCTTCATAGCCTCCTGAGTACTTCATAATTGCAAAGCAGGACAGAAGTATAATAAATATTTAGAGCAGAGCCCTGTCTAACTGTTTCCAAGGAGCTTAGAAATCTGCACAGCCAGGGAAAGCAGGTTTTGAATAAAAGATCTAGTCAATAAACCTCCCCTCCTTTTTAAAAAGCTGGCTTCTAATGGTTGTAGCAAACCCAAGAGTACCACCTTTGTTCTTTCTGCCTGCCTCTCTCCTGATATACAAGTCTTCACGTTTCAGCATTCTGATCTTGTCATTGGCACAGAATCCAAACAAATACATACTGATTCTCTTTATCTGCTTTACGTATTAGAGAAGCCTCACCTGTTGCAGACACGCCGTTGTGTTGGGGCATGCTGCCTGGTGGCTTCGGCTGGGCTCCTCTTGCAAGTGGGAGTGGGCAACACACTGCAGACTGGTGATTTATTGTGATATGTGAACTGGGAAGCCCTGGCTTGTTCTTGGCTTAAGAATGAGCACACTGCCCAGTTTGTCCTGTACCTTTGTGGACCTTTCTGTCTGCCCTACGGTGCATCTCTGAACTCCAGAGTTTGTATAGGGTTATGTTTCTGAACACGTCACCTATTGCACCCAAAGGACTCCCAGAGTCTTGCATTGTAGGACTCTTGTATTGCCCCACCCCCTGGCTCATTCCCCTGAGGATGCCTTTGCCAGCGCTGAGCACTGTGTTGTGTCTGCTGTCTTTGTAAAGCACTTCATTAAAAATCTGGAGAGCTCTGTTCCCACGCAGCCTAATACCAGACGGGTCTACCTGTGTTCACCAGCAAAGCATTGTGCACTGGCTAATGTCGTTAAGATTGTGAGGTGCCTGCTTTCTCATGCGTGTAGTACATGTGTGCTTGCTTCCTTTCCTTCAGTTTGTTGATTCCCTTCCTGTGTTTGATGCTTTTAGCTCTTTATTCCTGGTTTAAGCCCTTTTCAGGGGTGAAAATGGTTTTCTTAGTACGGCACAGGTTGATACTGCTTTTAACTTTGGGACTGCTCTGCTTGGTCTCCTTCCAAAGCCTTTAATTCCTTCCTGACCAGAATGCCTACTATTGATACCCTGCTTTGAGTCATGTGGTCAAAAAAACAGGTTTAAATAAAGGTGAATCTTCCTACAAGGAAACCAACCCCTCCCCCTTGTCTTCCCCTGTGGAAAAGGGGGCCACTCCCCTCTAGAGCAGGGTGGGCAGAAAGTAGATCTCCAGGTGTTTGGGACTTCAGCACAAGAAGCCTGTGGCAACATGACCCATGGCCAGGAATGTGTGGGGTTTTAACCCAAAACCTTCAGAGATTTTTTTACCCATTTGCTTTTGAAAGCCTGATATCAATTTCACCTATATCTCTTCACGGAGAGAGCAGCCATGAAAAGGGCTGTTGAAAAAGTGGGTGCCTCAGGAGGTGGAGTTACGACGTCTGTATCAGAACATAGTACTGGCCGATTTCTTTGAATGGGGGTCTGCTGGAGGGCTTTGAAGTGTAGCATGGACTTTGCCCATCGATGCTTCCCTCATGATTCAACAGACTGTTTCATCCCTGCACCCTCAGGGTAGAAGTAGGAACACAGCTTATGCAGCCACAGAGGCCCACCTGGATCTGCCCTTCTGTCCACTTGAAAGTGGCTGGAGCCGCTCACAGCCACCCAACTGTCGTCTACAGGACAACAGGTGCTCCTCTGCACTTATCTGGGGATTCCTGTGGCTGCAGCCTCCAGTTCAGCAAAGCTGGGAGATGGTGAGGCGCAGTGCTGCCAGAGGCCCCCAGTTTCATGCTGCAGGGCAGCCAGGCCCAGTCTAAGGCCCTCCAGTTGCTTTGGACTTCAACTTCCATAAGCCCCAGCTAGCATAATGGTGGTCAAGAGTGCTGTCTGAAAGATGAGCAGGCACCAGGGAGCGGAGGGCTGCAGTAGGGACAGTAGTCTCTGCAGCTGCGACAGGATGAAGCCAGAGGCCTGAACGTTTTAGTAAGGCAGACAAAGAAGAGGCCACCCAGACTGCCCTGGTTGTTCCATACTGAAAGCACCACAGCTGTTTAGAAACAAATTTGTGGGGTGGCAAGAAGGGCTAAGCTCTCAATAGGGGAGAAGAACATGCATGTGAAGGGGAAAACTTTATCTCATCAGAGTATTCTTAATTGCAGAAAAGCCCCCCAGCCAAAAAGAAATGCTGCACATCTCTTGTTAATTGCATAACGGGCTGGATCCAGACAAGATGGAGGCGCTGTTGGTGGGCACTCCAACTGGGAAATTTTCAACCTACCCTGGAGGGGGCTGCACTCCCCTGAAAGGAGAAGGCTCCTGGCTTAGGGCTGCTCCTGGACCTCCAGCTCTCCCTGGCCTCCCAGGTGGGCTCGATGGCCAGGATGGCACCTTTCTTCCGCTTCAACTGATTTCTCAGCTGTGTTCCTACTTGGACGATCAGAGCCTTGCCACAGTCACCCATGCACTGGTAACCTCTCACCTGAACAGCTGTAATGCGCTCCATGTGGGGCTACCTTTGAAGACTAAAACTCCACAGGGTGGTGCAGCCGCTTATGAGAGCCAGCCATTGAGAACATGTCACACCAGTCCTCCATCGGCTGCTCCCTGTGCCAGTCAGGCCCAATTCAAAGTGTCATCTCTGACATACAAAGCCCTAAATAGCTGGAGACCAGGGTTCCTGAGGCACTGCTTTTCTCCATATATGCCTACCCTCCCACTTGGATCTTCCTCCCCTGAACTGCCCCCCCCCCGCCCAAGGTTAAGAGGTAAAAGGGTAGGAGGGGGAGGAAGGAGGGAGTCATTCTCTGTAGTGAAGCCCAGAGTCTGGATCTTGCTCCCCAGGGACATACAGCTGGGGCTGATCTTGCTTTCTTCCAGGCACCAGGTAAAAACCTTTGTGTTCCAGCAAGCATTTGGTTAAATTAAATGGTATTTTGTTGCTGATTATCTACTTAATTTTTGATTGTTTTAATTTATATAGTTATATTTGGATATGCCCTGTATGTGATTGTATATATTATTATGTTGGGACACATTTTAATGTTTTATTTATTTTATTGCTTTTTCTATTTTATCAATTATATTTTATGTGCTGATTCAGCATCTGTAAGCTGCCCAGGTTAAGGGGTGGCATAGAAGTAAAATGAAATAAATAAATAAATGAAATAATTTTAGAAGCACTGGGGTGGGGAGGTCCTTCCCATATGGATCCAGGAAATCTGGCCATGAACCTGCAGTCTTTGCAGCTGTGTGTCTGGGCTAATGAGCACAAAGTTTTACTCTTCAGAACAGCGTTCTGCAATTGGGCGTCTGGCTGGCTGGCTGGCTGGCTGGCTGGTGTCATTAGCACCTGTGCATACACTCCAGAGACCGCTCCTGCTCTGGCGAGTGCTACCACAGAGCCCGTGTGCCCCTCGTGAAGGCACTGGCTTCAGGCAAGGTGAGCAGTGGCTGTGTGTGACACGCCCTCCTTCTTTCTTTCTAACCCGTGACCAGACGATCCCGTGTGCATCTTCAAGCACCAGCCCCAGCCACCACACTCGGTGTTGAAATTTCTGCAGGACATCTTTGCCAGCAAGGACACGGCAAGCATCTTCTACCACACAGACATGATGGTCATGATCGACATCATCGTGCGGCAGATTGCGGATCTCTCCCCCGGAGAAAAGGTACTGGTGGGAAGGAAGAGAACCCGGGGCTCCCCTTTTGGATGTTTCCAGAAGAGAGAGGACCGCATGTAGGGAAGAGGTGGAGGACGTCTTGTCATGCCTCTGAAGCGATGGGAGTGGAGCATCTCCTTGGCTTCTCCTTGACATTGCCCAGCCACACACTTTAAAGTGGGGGTGCAGGACCTGAGGACCACTGGCCAAATCTAGCTGACTTGAAGTCCCAGCCTGGCCCTCCAGTACATTTTATCAGTGCTCTAGAGCAGGGGCAAAGCAACTTAGCACCCTCCTGACCTAGCTCTCCCACAATCCCAGAGCACTGGCCATTCCTGCTGGGCTTTACTAGCATTGTAGTCCAAAACATCTGCCAGGCATTACAGTGCCTGCCCCCTGCCCTACAACCTGCCAGTTCGAGGCACTGCACTCGAGCTAGGAAGCCCTAATGAGCTTTGGGCTCTCATGGTTTGGAGTGTTGCTGTTGGAGTCACTTCAGTGGCTTCTTGACAGCATCTGGGCACCAGAAGGCAAATGCGTATGGTTCCAGTCTCTCTGCTGTGCAGCTGCTCTCTGTAGTGATTCACCAAAAGCTTTGATAATTTCCTGAAGCAGCAGATGGAATCTGGGCTTTGTGCAGTGTAGCTGCAGAGAATGCCTGCGCTTGGTGCTCCTAGGCACCTCCAGTTCTGTAGGCTCAGCTCCTTTTGGAGAGCACTTCCAGCTCGTTCGGTCACTTGGCGTGTGGCAGGTCACAGTTGCGTATTGCGACTCTGCCTCTGTCCAAACCCACACCGTGAGCCTGAAACTTAGATGAGACCTTAGTATGTGTAGTGCAGCTTTGTCCCATCTCCTCCATCACAGAAGCCTTCCTCATCCTGGCACCCTTCAGATGTTGTGGACTCTCTTCAACCCCAGCCAGAATAGCCACAATGGCTGGAGGGCATGAGGCCAGGTCTGTCAGGCTGCTTCAGGGCATAAAGAAAAGTGGTGTCATAGACACCTGCTTGGAAGGGGAAGGCCCATCTAGGTTTGGGATGCCTTTGGCTGGAGTCAGGAGTTCACGTGGACTCGTTTCCCAGCCACTCAGCCAATCTGGCTGGCTGGCTGAGTGGCTTTCCAAGCCTGCGCTGCAAGATGAGCCCTGTAGAAAGGGCTGCTCAGGAGCCCCTCCTACCGATCTCCAGTAGTTTTTTGTGATGGAGTCTCGCACTCCACAAGCAGTGATTGCTTGGGCAGCCCATTTCCATTAACCTCATTGCTAAAGCCCTTGCGATGCGTTCTGCTCCTACAGCTGCGAATGGAGTACCTGTCTCTGATGCACGCTATCATGCGGTCCACGGGGTACCTGCAGCACAAGCACCGCTTCACGGACTTGCAAAGGACTTTGCAGCGCATTATGGTGGAGGAAGAGGAGAGTCAGCAGTGCCAGATGGACAAGATGATAATCCAAGAGATCTATAAAGAGTTCCCTGAAATATCTCCTGGAGCCAGCTAACTGGCCCAGGGAGAAAAGGGTCTGGAATTTATAAAAGCCCCTTGTGGATGTGTCCTTCCCGTCTCTTTCCAGTACTGCTCATATCTTGCTTATCCCGTCAGGTGATCCCTAAGGTTTAAGTGGTGTGCTAAAAAGCCCTGTGGGAAGACGTTTCAGCATGTATGCAAGCCAGTGCGGAGACCATCCAGGACGGCCTGCTTCTTGGGGGTGGGGGTGAAGCAGGAAAAGCTGCTGTGGATGGAGGGGTGGCATTTGTGTGCACGTGGCGTGCCTTGGCAGGAGTGGGGGAAGATTTATTTCCTCTCTAGTGTCCTTCGCACTGAAAGAGGGTGGAGAGGCTTGCAATCAGAGAGCCTGAGTGCTTGCTCCTAGGATCCCAGAGCGAACGGTCTCGGCCGTAAAGTCCCATCTCCATGTGCATTTCTTGTCCTGCAGCTACAAAGTGGAGTAGGCTAGTGTTAGAAACAAGCTTTTGCAACTTCTTGCCTGGTGCATCTAGGGGGAAAAAGCCACAGGCCTCCCAAGGAAGCCGCTTGTTGCTCTTCGTTATGTGCCTCGTGAACCCTTCCCTGCCCAGTCCTGGATAGCAGCTTAGCACAGCCAAGCCCCTCCTCTCAGAGGCCTGACCTGAGCAAGCGCCTGCTGCTCTTCGTGGCTTGATGTGGTGCTGTGGACGCTTGCAACGCTTGCACGCTGCACCAGCCAAGGGACCCCGATTGTCCAGGCAGCAGGAGTCCCTGCAGAAGACTTGCTGCCACGGCATGTCCTCCTCGAAAGCCGCCGCTCGCCTCCTGCAATGTGCCGCCTTGTTGCCGCTGGTACTGCACACACGAGGACCAGGTCTCCGCAGATGGCAGCCACCGTGCTCTCTCTCAGCCCAGAGTGTTCCTTGCCCTGAGCTTAGTTGCAATCGGTTCTGCCTTGCATCACCGTTCCGTGTCCTGAAGGCTGCCTAAGCCCAAAGTCCACTAGCTCTGCTCCCTAATAGGCACAGGTTGGGAGGGCTCCTTTTTCTTTGTCTAATTCCTTCAGGTCTCCGGCAAAATGGATTTGCTTGCTTTTCCTATTTAGGTATTTCGGACAGGCTCACATACCAATATGGGTCTGCAATATCTTAATAACCATGCACGCTGCCAAAGCTCTTTTCGGTGGGTAAACAAGAGCTCTGTGTAGAAGTAGCTTGAATTGAAAAATGGAAATATTTGGATAACCTCTTGGCCTGATGTGTACCAAATGAATTTGAAGCTGTTCCTTGGGGCCTGGCATCAGCTTGATGCGGCATCCACGCAGCGAGACTCTGGCGTCGGCTGTCAGTCTTGAGCACGTGAGCGAGGCGATAGTTGGAAATCCTGTCTCAGACAAGTGAAAAGCCCTATTTTTAAACAAAATGTTTAAAATGAAATTGTTGTGGACATTGAAAGGGATTTGTATTTTCATAGAATCAAATAAACATAGTCCATGGAGAACTGTGTCTGATTGCTTTACCTGACAGCACGCACAGCTTGCTATCTGTCGCTGGCGGTTGTGAGCGAGCTTTGGTGAGGTGCCGGCATCCCTGCAAAAATGCCAGCTTGCAAGCTGAAAATGGCTCGTGTGTGTCTCTTAGGCCTGCCCTGTGATTGTGGAGCACGAGGCACGTGTTCGTAACCTGAGCTGGTGTGAAGTGCAATCCCTCCAGCCCTGTTTTCTCACGATTCTCCTGCTGTGCTGGCTCCATCCCTCCACATGGTAAGGTGTCTTCGGTCGTGGCACAGTTCAAGAGGCACCTAACCATACTAAATCCACACATGAACCTGAGCCCTCATCCTGCTTCTGGCAAGGCCTATCCCCCATTGAGCGTGGTGTTTGTATCTGGCCCAATCACTAAAGCTCTTTAGGAAGTTCACAAGGGCTGAAGCCACACCCATGAATTCCCTTCCAGGGTATAAATGTGAGCAGAGATATCCCTGCCCTTCCTAGAGGAGCAAAAATGCTTGAGTCTATCCTGGATTTCCTCTTCCTCTCCCAGGGAGGATTAAAAAATGGTGGAAAATCATCCTCAGTAGGATTTCAGAATCTGATGAAGGTCAGCTTAACCTAGGCAAAAGTGAGCTGTACAGCAGAAAGCATGGGAGAAGTTCAGGGCCATCCAGTTTCTCTAAAAAATAATTTAGAACCATTAATTCGTTAAAGTCTGTGCTCTCCTTAGCTGGAATTAGCATAGATCAGTGCCCCATCAAACAGCTCCAGCATTTCTTCGCAATATCATCCATCCCACCTGCATAATGTCTGATCAGTGACTTCTGTATGTACATTGACTTGAACATGCGTTGACAGATGGAGCTGGGAAAGTTGCAGAAAGAGCAACCAAAGGGATCGGGATGGAGCATGACAGTAGGAAGGAAAGGAGTCCCAGCAAACGGCTATCGGGGTGGTGCTCATCTCTAAGGCCATGAGCCAGCACTGTCCAGACATTCCTGTGGTTATGTGGCCAGCATGATGCTATGGGGCGCTGTTTCCTCCTCATCGAAGTGGAACCTGTTCATCTACTTGCATTTCATGCTTTCGAATTGCTAGGTTGGCCAGAGCTAGGGGCAAGGCAGCAGGAGCTCACCCTGTTGTGTGGCTTTGAACTGCTGACCTTTTGATAGTAGAGGGAGAACATAATAATGACGCATATAATTTTCTACCTTTGTTGTTGTTAGTCGCGAAGTCGTGTCCGACCCATCGCGACCCCATGGACAACATTCCTCCAGGCCCTCCTGTCCTCCACCATTCCCCGGAGTCCACTCAAGCTCACACCAACCGCCTCTGTGACTCCATCCAGCCACCTCATCCTCTGCCGTCCCCTTCTTCTTTTGCCATCTATTGTTCCCAGCATTAGGCTCTTCTCCAGGGAGTCCTTCCTTCTCATTAGGTGGCCAAAGTATTTGAGTTTCATCTTCACTATCTGGCCTTCTAAAGAGCAGTCAGGGTTGATCTCCTCCAGGACTGACCGATTTGATCGCCTTGTGGTCCAAGGGACTCGCAGGAGTCTCCTCCAGCACCACAACTCAAAGGCCTCAATCCTTTTGCGCTCGGCCTTCCTTATGGTCCAGCTTTCACAGCCATACATTGCAACTGGGAAAACCATAGCCTTGACTATACGCACTTTTGTTGGCAGGGTGATGTCTCTGCTTTTTAGTATGCTATCTAGATTTGCCATAGCTTTCCTCCCCAGGAGCAAGCGTCTTTTAATTTCTTGGCTGCAGTCCCCGTCTGCGGTGATCTTGGAGCCCAGGAAAATAAAATCTCTCACTACCTCCATTTCTTCCCCATCTATTTGCCAGGAAGTGAGAGGACCGGATGCCATGATCTTAGTTTTCTTAATGTTGAGTTTCAAGCCAACTTTTGCGCTCTCCTCCTTCACCCGCATCAAGAGGCTCTTTGGTTCCTCTTCACTTTCTGCCATGAGAGTGGTATCATCTGCATATCTGAGGTTGTTGATATTTCTCCCAGCAATCTTGATTCCAACTGGCGATTCATCTAGCCCTGCCTTTCTCATGATGTGCTCTGCATGTAAGTTAAATAGGCAGGGCGACAGTATACAGCCTTGCCGAACTCCTTTCTCAATTTTGAACCAATCAGTGGTTCCGTGTCCAGTTCTCACTGTTGCTTCTTGAAGGATAGAAACTGGGATCATCCAATGTAGCTGAATGGTGGGAGCTATGAGACAGATAAAAACTTCACACCACACATAGTTAGAGCTATTGGAATTCACTACCACAAGATGCGTTGGATGGCTTTAAAAGGCAACAAGTTCATGGATAAGATGGCTATCAGTGACTGGCCATCGTGATGTCTGTATATTAAATCCAGTATCAGAGGCAGTCTGCCTCTGGTTAGCAGGGCCATGTGACCAGGAGTTTGCAATTGCCCTCATGTCCTGCTTGAAGGCTCTCGTGGACCTCTGAGAAGGAAATGCTGATCAGGCCTTTGGTCTGATCTGTTGTGGCTGCTCTTAGTCACAGGACCTGCCCCAGGAGGTGGGTGGGGGAGGCAACAAGCCTTAACAGAAGAATGAACAGTACAAACTATGTACACCTCACTAACTCATGTGCTTAAATGTGGCAGGAAATGCCACTGATTCAGACAAATGTGTTCTTTCCAGCATACGCAGATGACTAAAGAGGGAATTGGCTACTGCTGGGAGGTGCTTTGTCTTAAAGAATTGTTTCTTTGACTTTGCCCTCATTGCTGTCATTATCTGAGCCCAAGTGGAGAGGCTTATGTCATTTGCTTTAGACTAACGAGTTTCCCACCCACGTAAGAATCCTGCCATGCAATTCATGCAAGGTCTTTGCAAATAGGAATGAATGAGACCAGCGTTCGCTCTGTAAACTCATTATCCAACTGCTCGTTTCAGTTCTGCTGCTCCTGTGCCAAATACAAATGACGGGCACAAACATGCTTGATTGTTCAATTTTATATATATGCATGCACACCCATACATTTATATATATATATATATGCATGTGCACACACATAGTATTAGATCTGTAGCTCTTAATATCGACAAAGATTGTTTTTTGTCTGGCGTTTTCTTTTCTTGCATCCCAGTGGGGAGTGGTGTAGGTGGCTGGCATGAGAGAGAGAGAGCTTCAAGTCTCAGGTGTCCTCTGTGTCTGCTTGATTGTCTTAACATGAGCGAATTGCAGGTATTCCATCATTTTGGGAGTGATGATCACTTCTTACCTCTTCTCCAGTGGCATCAACAGGGCAGTGAGAACAAATAAACTTTGGACATATTTTGCTGGAGAGGAGAGGCAGCCTGTTAGCTTAAAGCACACTTCTCTGTATGGCTATTTCTGAGGTTAATTCATCTGCTTCCTGCTCTTCTCTGGTCCAGAGATCACCTCCCTATTACATCCTTGGCTCTGGAGGGAGTGAAGAATGGTTGTTGGCAAGCCTCATTTTGATTTTTGGCATCCTGAGTGGGTCCAGTTTCAGTTGATCCTTGGTTGGTATCGGTGAGCTGCCACCACCTTTCACATCTAATACCAGGCAGGTGCAAAAGCTGTTGACATTAAGAAACAAGGTGTATATTAAATGCATAGATACCTGCACATAGCTCAACAGCCATTTTTATTTTAAAAGTGTTCTTTGGTTGGGGTGTAGAAATGCCCTGCTGCTTTCAGTTCCAGATTGCCCTCTTAAGCATCTCTCTCCACCTCCCACCACTGGGCTTCAAAACCTGAAACTGCAAGGGGCGGACCAAGCTGCTTGGAAGGCTGAGGGAGCAAGAAAATGTGTTGGAAAAGGGTGGTTCCTTCCCCAGCCAGTTCTCTGCCCCCCACCCCCATCTGGGTTTCCAGAACTAAATTGTTCCCTGCTCTTTCCCATTCGGTCTGGGCCACAAGTTGCACCCGTTTGCTCCTACCAAGTGAGGTGGTATGCCAAACACCTGGGGAGATGTGACATTCAAGCAATGGATTATTGACACCAGCTGTGGAATGGATGGACCCTGGCTGCCTGATGAACTTTCACTGGCAAAGCAGGGATCCAAGTCCGAAAGGATCCTTCATGTTTTAAAAGTGACAGTGTCATTGCTAGTGCAGGAATGTTTTAAACCTTGGCATTTATTGTTCACTGCCTTGAGCACCAATTCCTGGTAAAAATGGAGAGGAATAGTATGTAAGCAGGCCAGATAGTGTGTAAGCAGTGCTGGGCATCCCAGTACCATCTCTGCTCCACACCAAAGCATCCTGTCTGTCTCCCCACCCAGAACCCTTTTTTGGTGGGTATTTGGAGGTTTGGTGGGAATAAGAAAAGGACTGATGGTGAATCAGACAGGTAAACTCTCCAGCTCAATATTTGGCTCACAAAAGCCAAATCGCAATGGAATTGCGGAAGCAATGTGGAACTTTTTAGAATGGCAGAGCACCATTAACAGAGGACTCCATTCCTTTCGGTCCATGCCAGTCTGATGAGTTTATGATCCTTCTGTACATGAGAATATGTTGAAACAGAGCTAGAAATGTCCTTGTCTTCCCAGAAATACTGTCTTGTCCAGTACGAACAATTTAGGCATGTATATACCTACAACCCAGGCCAGATCGTTCCATTTAGGAAAACCAAAGCATGATGCTGACAGCCACTGCCTTCTGCCTGCCCCCCCCATACACCCCCTTTTTTCAGCACTGACATTAGGTGCAGAGCTGGGATGCTTGTCTGCCAATCTCTGCTCTTCTGTGCCAGTGAAATAACTTCAATAAATTGAGAGGGAACTAATATCTCCAAGGTGCTCGATAAGAGGCTTTCCAGGATATTGTACAAGGAAGATGAATAGCTTTTGCAAAGCCTTCCCTATATTGTGATAAGCACCATTATGTCATAACGTCCTATAAACTGAAGGAGACATCTTGTCAAAGGGTTTGATTGGAATGGAGCAGACCTAGTATTTAATGAGATGCCACAGACCCCGTGCCTGCCAAGATGTCTTCCTTGAACAGGATACCCAAAAGCAGTGCTAACAAGCAGCACCCTAGTAAAACTACCATGGAGTGGGTGGTGTCACCATCCCTATGAACAGGAAACTGTTCATCTGTATTTTTGTTTCCCTTTTCGTACTGCAGTACAATACATCTGCGATGGAAATGGGGGAGAAATCTTAGGCGTGTCTTGAGGGAGCTTAGAAATGGATTGTTGATTTGCTTTGCCAGGCGAGGAGAGATGAAACAAGAGCTGTGTGTATCTGATCCTGCAAGGACATTCATACATTGCCCAAGAGAGGAGTGGTGGCAAGAGAGGAGTGTGTGATATTCAAATGATGCGTCTGATACACACTAGACCATCTCCTCTGGTCTGAAATTCCGCAGGTGAGCGAGTGAGGCGCTTTTATTCCAGCGCATCTCACATGCCTGGCTGCCTCAGTCTTGGTTGCTGGGTGAATTCTTGGCTTTCCCTTTTTTAATGTATATAATTTGTTTTTGCATTTTCCTACTCTATTATGAAGGAGGGTTGGTTCTTGCATATTTCAAAACTGTGTGTGGGCAGAATGAGGGAGTGAGCTATTGAAAGCCATAACTTTGGAACATTCATCTGTTGACGTAAACAGATGGATTTTGAACTAATGTTGAAAATGTAAATGGGGGTGTGTTAAAAAAGATCCATTAGAATAAATCCCTCTATGAAAAGAAATCACACGTGTTAAAATGTAAACTGAATGCATGCCTGTTAAAAGCAAAGCTGGTATATGGGCTGGGTTCACACACCCAGACAGACAAGCCTGCATTGCTTCCATCATGCACAGGTTTTTGCCCAAACTTACAATCAGAGGATCCCGTGGTTCCCTGGCTGGCCTCACCACACATCCCAGCAGCCCCAGCAGGTGAAATTCCCAGCCTTTCCCAGTGCATGATTGGCCTGAGGTGGGCTCCCTGCTCCCACTCCCAGGTGTAGCTGCAGCCACTCCAGCCCTGACAGATTTATATTAACCCTGTCACTGCAATCCATCCCCCGCCCCACATATTTTCACACTGCCTCCCTGTTTCCAAAAGTAAACACCACTTGGATTATGAATATTTGACTATTTATCAAGAAGGTCTTCTTTCTTATGCAGAAAACATTGACCTGCCCAGTCAGTACTAAGCCTTGCTTAAGGAAAGACTGATAAATGGCCTTTCTCAGTCTCTTTGCTGTGTGTTGGCGGCAAAAGACATCTATTCATTATTTGCCAGTCAACATACTTGTATGGTTATTGGAGTCCTTCTTGCTCAGGAAGTGTGGAAGCACCAATAGGAATTTTGTTTAAAATCATTGACTAAAATCATCTTAATCAGCAGATATCTGTGATGTGCTACATCCTTGTACTAAAAAGCTTTGCAGTCGGCTTCCTTCCACTACCCCCACATTGCCCCCATTTTATTTATTTACTGCATTTGTCTGCGGTCCCATAGCCATATTCTATTTTAACAGAAACGATTCCCTGTATGCAGAAGCGAAATGTTCTGGGGGAAATTAGTCCCACATACAGTGTTGCTCACTCCATCTGACCCATCCGAAGGCATTAATCCTCTTAGCGCACGCAGGAGATGCCGGCCCCAGCACAGCAGGAAGGAAGACCGGAACCCAAGGCTCCGCTGGGTGCAGCCAAGCACACGGCTGAAGCAGGAGTGGCGCTCGCCATGGGGTGAGGGCCCCCGCACCCCACCCCCGGCCAAGCCCCATGCCTGCCTGGGGTAGGACTGTAAAAAATGCCCCGCCGCCGCCAGCTGCCTCAGGCCCTCGCAGCGCTGTCGCGCCGCCGCGCCGGGAGCAGGGCCTAGTGCGGGGCCGCAGCGTCCCTGGCGGGAGCAGAGCCGCGCCGCATCCTAAGGGAAAACCCGCGTGCGCGAGCGAGACGGCCGGGAGCGGTGCGGTGCCCTCGGCAGCCTCGCAGTGTCGTTCTTGAAAACGGGGGAAAGTGGCTCGGCTCCGGCTCGTGGAGGAGACTAGGGAAGGGGCTCCTTTGCGCGACGGAGCGGCTGCCCACAGAGCACTGCTGGCTGGCTCATTGCCCCCCCCCAAAAAAAATGGTGGAAGAGGAGAGATTATTTCATTCTCGGCGTGTGTGCGCGCGCACGCACTCCCCACTGGTGGTTGTTGCCATTTCTGCTTGTTTTGAGGAGCCAGGGCAGCCCAGCAGAATCCTAGTATAAAAGTTCGTTGGTATAGGGTACAGGGCAGAGACTTATACGTAATTTAAGGGTGAGTCTATCTTATAATACTCTTATGAGAACAGAAAAATCCTAAAGTGGCTTTGAAGTTCATTTGTGTAAACAGGAAAATCATAAATTTGCTTGCAGTTCATTTGTGAAACTGGAGAAACAATGCATCAGCTTTTCATTCATTTTGGTGACTGGGCTGGTTTATAATACTGCTAGATTTTAAAAAATAAATCCCTCTTCTGAATGGATGACCCACTTTGACACTTTAAATACTCTATTGCACAATGTTGCATGCGTCTCTAGTGACCTCTTGGTGTTCTGCCCCCTCTGCTGATCCACTGTCCCCCCACCAGTCAGACTGGCCTTGAGCCAACAGTGACAGCCAAAAGCAGAGCCTGTGGTGTCACTGTGCATCCCCCTCGGCCTGTGCCCATGAAAGCAGTATCTTGCCCTGCATCTTCAGAAAATGGGCCCTTCAGTTGTCCCAAAAGGAGACCTTGCGTGCAGTATGAGAACAGAACGTTTGCTGTGCGCCCTGTGGCCTTGTGGAAGGATGGAACAAAGCGATCTAAGCGGATGGCAGGATTGCAGATGGAGCCAATCCTTGGCCAGAAAGGCCACGTTCCTCCATTTATTTCTATAGGTGGTTGACTAGGAACTGCCAGCTGGGATAATGGCCACAGGACTGATTGCTCTTTCTATCCCAGTCCTTTTACATTCAGCAACATGCTTTTTCCTAATAACAGGCAGGCTGTTCTTTTGCTTGAAATGTCCTGCAAATGGGTGAACCACAGATAAATGCCCATTACTTCCAGGTTATGCACCAATTCTCTGAAAGAGCTAGAAAAAGAACCTCAGTGCTCTGATCAAAGCCTCCTGTTTTAGAAGGATTGGCTGTGCCTGTGTCCCTTTGGCTCTGTCTCCACTGAAGCCCTTTGGCGAAGGCACCTTGAAGATGGCTACACCTCCGTTAGCCTTCTGGTGCCCCAGTGCACTAAGCATGGCTGCGAAAGAGCCCTTAGCACAGATCGCTGGGATCTGGGGCGGGGGCGGGTGAGGTCTTGGAAAGGAGCAATCTGGATGTGACGTCATCAGCACCGATAGCAGCTTGGATCCTTTATCCTCTTTTGCAATGCCGGGTGGCTGACCTTATCCAAGTGAACCTACATGCTGGGGATGGTTCAGTCTCAACTTAAAGGTTCTGGATCACAGTCTAGATGCCCGTCTGTGGGGGATCCACCCACCTGTTTACCTCAGTGCCAGTTTGACTTTTGTTTATGAGTCCGTGTGCGCACGTTGGTGGGCTGAAACACATTAGACCATGGGTCCTCACACTAAGACCCGGGGGCCAGATCCAGCCCACCATGCCCGTTTGGACCCGCCACGCCTGTGCCCATGCACACGCCCGTCGCCACCCACCTCGCCCTGCGCGCAGGGAGGCAGCAGTTTGTTCGCTTGGAGTAAACGATCTCCAAGTGAGCAAGCCGCTGCCTCGTGCGCCTGTCTCACCTCCCCTTGCTGTGCGCACCTGCCCACCCGCGCCTCGCCTTGCCTCACCACGTGCCCCACTCCCACCTCAGTGCATGCACCCCCCACCCCCTCACCGGCCCGCGTGCACCGCCAGCACCACCTTTCCAGCCCGCGGCTAGCACCGGCACCTTTCACCTGGCCCCCTGCTGAAAAAGTTTGAGGACCCCTGCATTAGACTGTAGCCCAAGGCAACATGGCTGCTTGCTGCCTCTTTCCTACTTTCCTTCAGGGCTGCAGCCTAGCTGTGATTCTTCGTATGCCCTAGCTCAGCCCTTCCCCAGGCTGGAACTCTCTAGATGACTTGGACTGCAGTTCCCATCATTCCCAGCTGGCAGGTCCATAATGGGAGTCCAAAGTATCTGGCACTTTGATCCCAGCTTGGGAAAAGCCGTTCCAGCTTGTAGGGCTCAAACGTGGGTGGCAAATTGTGCAGAGGACACCGTAGCTCAGGACTCTGAGCCATGAGAGCACAGAGACAGTGCTGGAGCTGCAAAGTTGTTGAGCAAATCCAATTAGTTTGCAAATGCCACAGGGCAGGGCGGGAGGGTTTCTGGGAATGTGAGTTTTGTGCTGTACTGCACAATGCAAAACTGTAACCTAACCACAGCCTCTTCCACACCATTTGATTAAGCCCCACAGGGACACATCAGTGGCACCTTCTCAGCCGCGCCAGTAGCTTCCATGCTTGGTACAGTTCCTACCTGTTCCTTTCTAATCACCCCTTGCTTGTGCTTGTAGCTTCTAAAGCCTTCCCTAGCTCTAATCCAGCATTTCCCCCGCCCTCGCAGCTGCAGTCATGCGACACACCCCCCTTTCTTTTATCAAGAACTTCCCTGATGGTATTTCTCTCCTAAAGTCTAATACTGAACGTTAATAAGTCTGTAAACCCCTGTTATTCCTAAGCCTATTAGAGGCTTCAGTGGATTAGAGTATGATATTAGCATTATCTTTATCTGCTGGTGGCAAAAATGTTGAGGATGATATCATTGTTTGGCCTCTGCTATCCAAAGAGCAGCTTCTCTTCCCCTTCCTCCAGTTAAAGATGTGGGTGTTTCTGCTGTGCCCCTTTCCCTGCCTCAAGGGGCAAAGATAATTATTTGATAGCAGAGAGAAAGATACAGAGTCACACAATCAAATTAAATCAGTAGCTCTGTGTACATGACAATGAGACCACACATGGAGGACAAGCTGCAGCTCAGTCCCAGCCTTCTCTTAATGCCATTCAGACCTGGAGACCTACTCTGCTCCTACAGAGTACGCCCTGAATGAGGGCTGCCAAGAGCCTGCCACCTGTGGCAGGGCCTTCTTGGTGGTGGTGCCCAGTCATGGAACTCCCTCCCAGGGGAGCTTCAGGGCCCCTGCTGTTGTCATTGAGGTGTCCCTTGAAAATGCAGTGGTGCAAGGTTTTGGAACATGGCAGGGCCTTTTCTGATTACCTGCCTCTCTGGCTGATGGGTTTCAGCTCCAAAGCACTATGCTTACCAGTGCTGTGTGTGTTGCTCTGCTGAAAAGAAATTCCCACTTGGTTTTGTTTTTTCAGGAGCTTTCTCATTGACTGTAATCGAAAAGAAATTGCTGTCCACAATGAACTCAGCAGAGAAGAAAACGTTGGGGAAATTCTCATGGGCTGCATTTGGCATTCCTGTCCGCAGCTCAGGGATGAGGTGGCCCAAGAGCGCAGGGGAGTGTCCTACATTGACTGCAGCATCATTTCCTTTGCAATCTGCAGCCTCTTTGGCTTCTGTAGCCCAGTAAAGCCCAGCAGGCAGCCATCCTGCAGTACCTGCTCCCATTGACCTTTTGCAGCCTAGGAAGGGCAGGCAGACTGGGAGGCTGCAGAGCAAGGCAGGGATGCCAATAAAAAGAAAGCATGTGTGGACACACATGCCCGCAACACACCACTCCTCAGATGAGATGCCCTGCCACAACGCAGCCCAAAATCACAACCAAACTACATTCAAAATAGCCTGGCAAGAGTCCGGAGAATAAGGCACAAAAATGGAAGCCTTTCCAAGCAGGGAAGAAAGCTTCCAGGAAACGGGAGCACTGGCTCCCCTTGGAGCTGGATATGGCACCATCCCCCTTGCATCTGCCTGGGGAAGAAGCACGGAGGGGCCAGCCCTCCAGCCCACCTGCTGCACCTGCCACTTGCCTGGGCAGCACAAACCCCAAAATGCTCAGGAAAGGAGAAAGGCCTGAGCCACGGCTGCTGCCAACGGCCAGCCCCACCTGTGGGAGAGCCTTGGCACCTTTCTCCTGCCCCTGGAGAAATTCAGTGAAATTGTTCCCTCTATTTCTCTGCTCTCAAAGAGGGCAAGGAACTTCAACAAGCTCGTTGTATACTGTTTTTGGTGTATGCGGGCTAGTGTCACATACACCAAAGTTTGTGAGGAAGGGTTGGAAATAAGCAAACAAATGTTCTGCTTCCTTCAGCTGGACTTCATCAGGTCTTTTAGCTTTCAAAGGCTATGTCATGTCAGTGGGTTGATTTGACCAGAAAGAGCACAAGCTCTGCTCTCCCTCTCCCTCTCCCTCTCTTTTGCTCGCCTGAAGGACAGAAAACGCACCTGAGATCAGCAATAGAGGATGCTCCTTTGCCATAGCTTTCAAGGGGATCCAGTGGGTAGCCAGCTCTCCTAACAGGGTCGGCTTCTGCGTGCACCAAGCCCTCCTCTTTCCAGTGCAACTGCAGGAAGCCACCAGCACATGTGCCACAGTGCCTGCCTCTATTTGCCAGGATCAGCCGTGGGGAAGATGCTTCTCCTCCTTGCTGGGACCCCTCCAGCTTTGCGCTCATGTGTCAGACCACAAGTAGGAGGCCACCCTGATATGACACAGAAGGGGATGAAGCGGTGTGGTGTATTGGTAAAAGATACATGCAGTTCCAGGCCCGGGGGGTGGGGGGGGCACTGTTGCTGAGTTTACAATCCCAGCAGAAAATGCTGTGGGAATAATTCCAGGTGAAAACACAAAATCAGCTTTTCATAGCATTTTCCCTATCAGCCCCTTCAGCTTTATGGCTTGTGAAACCTTTGCCATGGTCTTTATTCAGAAAAAAAGCATGAGTGCGGGAAGCGGGACTTTGTGGGAAGTCCCCGCCCCCCCTCCCCAGTTTGCAGCAGATTTATAGCCAGGCTGTGTGTCCTCTGCCTGTGCTAATGCAGCTGACGTGTAGGATTTTGTTCCGAGGACGTCTACTGCAGTTGTCCAAGATCCTAGTAGTGCTGACTTCTGCGTTGCACTTGAAGTAGTGGCACCTTGTTCTCCCCACTAGAAGGGGAGTCCTGAATGCCAGGTCTGGGCCAAGCAGTTCGCCTTGGAGGAAGATGAAGCACTGACTTCTGGCACTCCATCACTTGCATGAAAAGCAAACAGTCCCTCTGTTTTCTCTCTGAGAGTCTCCAAGAGAAGGCCAGACTCCATACTGTATGAACAGCCCACCCAGCCTGGTGCCCTGCAGACATGCTGGACTACAAAACCCCAACTTCCCTGTGGCCAGTGGGCCATTCTGGCTGGGGCTGATGGGGCTTGTAGTCTCATCACCTCTGCTGGGCACCACCAGGTTCAGGGGCTGATAGCTGGAGGCAGAATGACCAGCGTGGCCACTGGAAATGGCCCGTGTGTGGTGCCGGAAGCTGTCAGTTGGATGGTTCTAAACTGGCCCTACGGGAGGATTCTGGGTGATCTGCGTCCTTCCAAGTCTCTGATAGCCCACCTACAGGGTTGTCAAACAAACAAAACTGCTCTCCACCCCCACTGCTCCAGGTCAGTATGCAGGAAGGAAAACAAGCTTGTTTCAATGTGATCTGCTGAATACCAAGCAGACCCGTTTTTTGCTGCTAAGGAGCCTGGCACCTCTGTCTTGAAAGTCATTTGCGTTTCTCACTGGAGTAGCTGGTGGCGGTCACTGCCCAGGACATCGTAGTACAAAACAGTGCTGAAGAAATCTAGGACAGCTGAGCTCATGGACAGAACCTGCGTCTTAATATTGATGAGCTGAGAAATTGCTTTTGTGCTTCCATCACTGTCTGTGAGACTTCGTTAACCTCACTCCCAACTCTGCCTCGCAGGCTGTGCCCATGCGCGGCACACCACACAGGGCTTGTTTGAACATGCTTGCTCCATAAATTGGCTGCCCTTTGATCCTGGCCCTTTGATATGTGATACAATGGGAAAAACCAGGTGTCAAAAGGACTGGTCAACACCCTGAATATGAGGCATATGCCATATGCCTGACTCACTCCCTTAAACAGAACGAATGCAACTCGATACAGTCAGCTCAGCTTTAGAAACTGCTCCTGAATCATAGCTCTGGCCAAGTTTCTTCAGGCCTACCAGAGCCGAGCCGTGACAATTTGCTGCCTCGGGCAAAGGACAGAATGCCTCCCAGCACAATACAC
>JAIXND010000674.1:57692447-57947902 GCA_023646645.1 Varanus salvator macromaculatus | reverse complement strand
GGGGGGGGCACTGTTGCTGAGTTTACAATCCCAGCAGAAAATGCTGTGGGAATAATTCCAGGTGAAAACACAAAATCAGCTTTTCATAGCATTTTCCCTATCAGCCCCTTCAGCTTTATGGCTTGTGAAACCTTTGCCATGGTCTTTATTCAGAAAAAAAGCATGAGTGCGGGAAGCGGGACTTTGTGGGAAGTCCCCGCCCCCCTCCCCAGTTTGCAGCAGATTTATAGCCAGGCTGTGTGTCCTCTGCCTGTGCTAATGCAGCTGACGTGTAGGATTTTGTTCCGAGGACGTCTACTGCAGTTGTCCAAGATCCTAGTAGTGCTGACTTCTGCGTTGCACTTGAAGTAGTGGCACCTTGTTCTCCCCACTAGAAGGGGAGTCCTGAATGCCAGGTCTGGGCCAAGCAGTTCGCCTTGGAGGAAGATGAAGCACTGACTTCTGGCACTCCATCACTTGCATGAAAAGCAAACAGTCCCTCTGTTTTCTCTCTGAGAGTCTCCAAGAGAAGGCCAGACTCCATACTGTATGAACAGCCCACCCAGCCTGGTGCCCTGCAGACATGCTGGACTACAAAACCCCAACTTCCCTGTGGCCAGTGGGCCATTCTGGCTGGGGCTGATGGGGCTTGTAGTCTCATCACCTCTGCTGGGCACCACCAGGTTCAGGGGCTGATAGCTGGAGGCAGAATGACCAGCGTGGCCACTGGAAATGGCCCGTGTGTGGTGCCGGAAGCTGTCAGTTGGATGGTTCTAAACTGGCCCTACGGGAGGATTCTGGGTGATCTGCGTCCTTCCAAGTCTCTGATAGCCCACCTACAGGGTTGTCAAACAAACAAAACTGCTCTCCACCCCCACTGCTCCAGGTCAGTATGCAGGAAGGAAAACAAGCTTGTTTCAATGTGATCTGCTGAATACCAAGCAGACCCGTTTTTTGCTGCTAAGGAGCCTGGCACCTCTGTCTTGAAAGTCATTTGCGTTTCTCACTGGAGTAGCTGGTGGCGGTCACTGCCCAGGACATCGTAGTACAAAACAGTGCTGAAGAAATCTAGGACAGCTGAGCTCATGGACAGAACCTGCGTCTTAATATTGATGAGCTGAGAAATTGCTTTTGTGCTTCCATCACTGTCTGTGAGACTTCGTTAACCTCACTCCCAACTCTGCCTCGCAGGCTGTGCCCATGCGCGGCACACCACACAGGGCTTGTTTGAACATGCTTGCTCCATAAATTGGCTGCCCTTTGATCCTGGCCCTTTGATATGTGATACAATGGGAAAAACCAGGTGTCAAAAGGACTGGTCAACACCCTGAATATGAGGCATATGCCATATGCCTGACTCACTCCCTTAAACAGAACGAATGCAACTCGATACAGTCAGCTCAGCTTTAGAAACTGCTCCTGAATCATAGCTCTGGCCAAGTTTCTTCAGGCCTACCAGAGCCGAGCCGTGACAATTTGCTGCCTCGGGCAAAGGACAGAATGCCTCCCAGCACAATACACGTACAAAAGCAATCAGACTGGCAGTGGGTTTGTTTTATTTAATTTCTGTACAGTGCAATAGCTAAAGCTCTCTGGGTTATGAGCAACAGGAATAAATACAGGGACATACAATATAGAATGAAATAATAAAGCATAAAATTACCTTAAAATTAAAGCCACATCATTGCAATTGAACAGCTAAAGCAGCTAGAAAAAAGGCTGGCAGTACCCCCAGTATCTCCCCCGTGTGCTATCTGGAGATGGTTCAGTGAAGAGGGCTGGTTTAACCCGGTGCTGAAAAGATGATAAAGTTTGTGCCAGGTGAGTCTTGGCAGAGGGATCATTCCATAATTTGGGGGCTACCACAGAGAAGGCTCTCCCCTTGTTGCCACCAGTTGTGACTTCCTTGAAGGTGTCATTCTGAGGAAAGCCTCGGGTACCTTGTGGTTGGATGAGGCATTCCCTCAGGTATTGTGGTCCCAAGCTATGATATGAAGGACTTTAAAGGTTAAACCAGCACCTAGAGTTGGGCCCATGAGCATATAGGTAGCCAGCACAATCAGGACAGAAGTTACATGCTTGGACTCTCTGGTCCCAGTTATTAGTCTGGAGGTCAGACTAGATGGCCCAGGAGGCCCCTTCTGACTCGCTCTGTTTCTATGTTTCTATGTTTCTATTTTGCACAAGCTGCAGCTGCCAACTGCCTTTTAGGACAGCCCCACATACACTGCATTGCAATAATCTAGTTTAGAGATTACCAGAGCACAGCTGACTGAATCCAGACTATCCTGTTCAGACAAGGGCCATTAACCGAGCTGTTGGAAGGCACTCTGGGCCACTGAGGCCACCTGAGCCTCAAAGAACAAAGATGGGTGAAGGAGCATCCCCAAACTATGAATGTGCTCCTCAAGGGGAGTGGAACCCTCTCCAGAACAGGCTGAACACCCTCCATCCAGTCAGAGGAACCACCCACCAGCAGCATCTCAGTCTTGTTGGGATTCAACTTCAGTATGTTCACCCTCATCCAGTCCATTGTCATGGCCAGGTACCAGATCAGCACATCCACAGCCTCACCTGCTGAACTGAACAGGAGAGAGAGCTGTGTGTCATCAGCATACTGATGACAACGCACTCCAAAACTCCAGATGACCTCACTCAGTGGTTTCACATAGATGTTAAATAACATGGGGGACTAGATCCTCTCCTGAGGAACCCCATAATGGTATATCTTCAGAGCTGAGCAATATTGCCTGAGTACCACCTTCTGAAGTTGACCCTCCACCACAAGGCAGTAGCTCTTATTCCCAACTCAGTCACTCCAGAAGGACACCATGGTTAAAGGTATCAAAAACTGCTGAAAGATCCAGGAATATCAACAGGGCCACACTCCACTTGTCTCTCTCCTTGATTAAGTCAACATGCAGGACAACCAGAGCCTTTTCTGTGCCAAAGTCTGGCTGGAACCTCAACTGAAATGGCACCAGGTGATCACTTTCTTCCAAGAGTGCCTGAGCTGGTTGGCCACCACCTGCTCATGGACCCTGGCCTAAAATTATCTGAGTCCTCTGGGTCCAGAGAAGGCTTCTTCAGCGGTGGCCCCACCACTGCCTCTAAGAAAGCACGGGCCACTTCTCTTAAAAGGGGACATGGAGACCAAGGGGGCCCTCCCTGGTCCAGCTGGCTGCTTCCTCCTTGCTGGCTTTTATAAGCCCAGAGGGACAAGGGTCCAGGAGAGGCATGGTTGCACAAACCTAGCCATGGCCTTGTCAACATCCCCTGGCTAAAACCATTGAAACTAATTCCATAACACTGGACCAACGTGCTTTGAGGACCTTGCTTGAGCCAACTGCTGTAACTTGGAGTTCAGTCCTGGCAGATGCAAACAATTTTATTCTGGAAGTGCCTGGCAAATATATTACAGCAGGCCTCTGTTGGGTCTGGGCCAGTGTGTAATAGATCGCAGATACCCCTAAAGAGCTCTGCTGGGCAGCAAATGGAAGATTGGAAAGAATCCATGAGAGGTTGCTTCTTAGCACCCCTCACTCCAAATTCACCTGGTTATCGGCACTTACCAGGGCTCAAGTGCATCCACTAGTAATTCTCCTCCCTCTGTGCCCCAGTCATTTCCTGTGTTGTTTCATTGCTTTTAGCTCTAAGGCGTGCCATGGAAGTACGCGAGCTCTTCTGATCGTGTCAACCACCTGGGTCATCACTATATTACAGAGATCAACTAGGGATTCGACAGAGCTGGCAGCCCTGTCAGCTGCAAAATCCCCCAGGGCCCTTTGCAAGCCATCCGAATCCATTGGCCTCCAGGGTGGGCCATTTGAATCCATTCCCCACCCTTGTGAAGGGGAAAAGCTGCCATCGATCTAACAGGCTGCCAACAGGCTGTGATCTGATTGTGACAAAAGGACCAGTTCAACGTTCCCCACTTTCAGATCACTATCCCCAAGCCTGGCTGAAAACAACAACCACAACAACTCTAGAGTATTCCTTGCTACATGTGTCGGGGTGACCACATGTTGGGACAGTCCTTTAGTTTTCATGGAGTCCATAAAATCCTGTACCACCCAAGATAAGGTGGTCTCAGAATGGAAGTTCACATCCCCCAAGATAACAGTCTGAGGAACTTCAGCATCTCAACAGAATCCGTTATCTGCCCCATTGGCCCAACATCAGAAAGAGAGAGACAGACGGAGAGAGGGAGGGAGGCAGAGGGTTCCTGCAGTCCACAGCACCCACCGGTCCCTGGTCCTCCAGTCTTCCTTGATGCTGAGCCAAGTATCTTGGGAGGCACAATTGGGAGGCGCTAACCCTTCCTGCTCACCCACCCAGGACTCAGCGATGCTCGCCAGATCAGCTGCCTCCTGCACTACTGCGTCAGGGAGCTCTCCTCTCAGCACCATCTCTCTCTCACTATGCTAGTTGGACCTCCCGCAGATTTCCCTACTTGATCCCATGTCCACCTTCTGAAAGCCAGCGAGCGTTTCTGCAAAGGCAAAAAGTGATGGAGGTGGCCCTTGCTGCTCCCCACAAAGGGGCACCCCCCCACACACACACACACCTGGAAGGCAACAGGCTAGCTTAGGGCTAATGGGAGATCGTGGGCAACACACAATCCTGTCCTACAACATTTGCCTCCTGAAGTAGCGGCCTCCCTTCGTCCAACAGCACACACAACTACAGGCTGCTGAACTGGACCCTCCAATCTATGTTTTAGATCTTCTCTAAGACATTATACTGGGGCATCTGTGACACCATAATGCCAATATTGATCAGGGTAATCCAAGAGCACAATGTGGTGGTGAATGGAGGATCCAGACAATAGATACAGTAATTAGTGTGCTGCCGTTCACCTTCTGCCAAGAGGACTTGTTTCTGAAGGACTGTTGGAAGAAATCCACAGGAACTTGGGATACAACACAACCCCCCCCCCTCAGGCTCTCATCTGATAGGTGGTCTTTTTCTGCATCAGCAATATTTTTAGTGAGCCAATTTGCATGTTGAATTTTAGCAGCGCATAGTAATATGCAAGAATAAGGGGCACCCTGAAGCTAGCTAAGCAGAATTGCTTTTTGAACTTTCACAAACTGCATTCAGTATATTCGAAGAGGGAAGTGTCCGGGTTCCACAGCTGAGCAATACCTTGATCAAGGCCAACCAACATTCCAAAAAATATATAAGCATTTGAGTTCTGCAGAACGCTTCATCAAGCTTGATGGTAGAAAGAGCAGAGGCTGAAAAATCCAACCTTCTAAGCAGACGTGTGGGCCCTTAGATCTTTGGCTTAAATAAAGCATTGGTTTCTAAAACGTGTGTCTTAACATGGTAAAATGACCACCACTGAACCATGAAGTCCAGGGTCTGAAATTGCCTAGTTGCGCCACTGAGGTCATGTGAACTCTCCAGTCCTGAGGTCCTCTGCACCTGCCTTCCCACTAGCACAGTGGTGGGCAACTTGTGGCCCTCCACACGTTGTTGACCCACAGCTCCCCTCCCCCCTTTATTCATTTACTTAATTGCAATTCTGCCCAATAATCCACACTCCTGGGCAATGTATGCCAATTTATTGTAAGCCGTATCGAGATGTTTGTAGAGGGTGGGATAGAAAGGCTTTTAATAAATAAATACAATAAATAAATACAATAAAATACAGTGCGTGTGCATACGTGCATCTAAAAGAACAGCAAAATTTCATGCAAGATTTAAAAGCTGAATTTCAGACAGCTAAGGCAGGCTACTACAGCCAGGCCTGTTAAAACAGCGGACATCTCCCAGCCCTCCACATGCTACTTGGAGCCTCAGCCTCGAAATCAGTCTTAATCTGGCACTGGAAGTGCACTGGGGCTGGCACCAGGCAGGCCTCAGTGCAGAGACTGCTCCATAATTGGGGGGCTGCCACAGAGAAGGCCCCCTTCCTTGTGGCTACTAGCCAAGTCACACTTTAGAGGAAGGCGTGAGTTGCTGCCCTGGTCAATTGTGGTTGGGGAAGACGTTCTGTCAAGTACAGTGGTCCCAGGCCATGAACCGGCTACACACTAGCAGCTGTCTATAGCCCCACTGTTCTAAGCCCCTGTGCAAAGCTTTTTCCTGGTTGAGGCTCCCTCCTTTGCATTCCTGTGCTTAGCAACTCGGTGGACCTCCCTTTTTGGCTGACAGAGCAGCCTGCTCCTCGTCCGTCACCATATAGGCGGTTCTCCTAGACCTCGAGCAAGCAGCAGCCGAGGCACAGTGCACTGCGGTGTGAAGGGAGTCTAGTTCATGATGTTTCTCATTGGCTGCTGATGATGCAAGAACAGCCGAGGAAGGGCTGGCTTTAAACATTCACCTTTAAACCCCGAGCTTATCTCAACTCATTCAGACTGCACCAAAACACCTTCCAATCACAGTCTCATAGTGAAGCCGCAGCTGCCGGCCCGCTTTGCTGTCTCTTGTCTGAAGGAATTGAAGCAGCTCGCCTCATCTGAGAAGTTCCAGCAGCTCTCTGCTCCGCTGAATGACCTGCTGTTTAAACAGGTGCAGAAGTTTTTCACCCATTAATTGGCTGGGCTGTGGCAGTGCGATCTCTTATCTGTGTCACATAATTGGATTTTTGCAAGTTGGCAAGATCAGCCCATTATTCAAACACATGGAAATCTAAATGCAAAGTAATGGCTACAACTTAGATGGAATAGGCTGGGGACCTATTAAATATTATCACACTTGAGCAAATAATTAGTTCCCCCCCCCCGCCCCCCATCATAGACAGGGCCTTGGCCCTGACAGGTATTGAAAGAAAGGACAAACACCTCTCTGATTTTGTGGATCCTGGTTCATTTTGTCCCTCCTTCTCTCAGCCATCTGATTTTGATATAGAGTACTGGCAGAATTAAAATGTGGGAGATTTGAAACATTTACACTGCTGAATGTGCCACAATGACAGCCAGCCGGAAGCCTGGTAGACAATGAGTAGCTGACGGCTGGCCCAGAGGCAGCAGCACCGGCGTGAGAGAAGAGGGTGGTTGCTTTGCTTCCCCGTGTAATAATGGGAACAATGAGCCTCTGATTGGAATTCTCTTCCCAGCTCAGCTTCTATTAAATCATTGCAGCAGCTTCCCATTAGCCAGCTGAGCACTGGCTCATGCCATCCACATGCCATAGCCAGGGGTGGTCAGGGCTGTACCACTGGAAGCCATCATTGGGACTGGCAAGGGAAAATTAACCCTACAGTGCAGTGGATGCTCACATTCATCAGATCTTCGGCCATGGCAGGGGGAAGAGAGGTGGGAGGGGTGCGATACTTGGAAATGTAAGGCTCTTGCGAGTGTCTCGGTTCTACGAAACACCTGAGATTAAAGCACCTGGTACTTTGTTTGCCTTGACCACTTAGATGACTCACAGTTCCTTCAGGTGAAGATGCTTCCACCCCTGAGGTGCCCCCAGATGTGCCAGCCTGGTTGGAAGTAATGGAATTCGTAGTCCAACACAGCTGGAAGAGAGAGTTGGGGGAGTTTTTAGGATACTGTTCCAGTGGGCAATTCTTTAGCTCCAAGAGGTAATTAATTATCCAGAGCCAAGAAAGAAACTACCATAACAGTCACACCACTCCTGGTTTCTAGTTCTTTCAGAGTTCAGGACTAGATCTCCTACTTGTCCCATCCTGTACTTCTATAACCCTCTTGCACATTAAAAAATTGCCCCCCTGCACTGTGTGCAAATGCTCTCTGAGAGTGGGCAGTTTGTGGCCCTTTGGATGTTGTTGGACTGCAACTCCTATCAGCTCTGGCCAACAGAGCTAAAGGTGAGGGATGATGGGAGATGCAGTCCAAAAGTGTCTGGAAGGCCACATATTGCCCAGCCTGTTCTGAAGCCTGCAGCCTAAGCTGTCCTTTGTGCCTGCAATGTCTCACGAAACAACATGAGGCAAGCTTCTCAAGCCCTCCTTTTGCCTCTTAGCCAAGCTTGACTGGCAGAGTTCCGTCTGTAAACCAGCAACAGAGGTGCACACCATTGATTTCAACTATCACCTTTCAATCTCTTCTCCTGATTAAAGGTGCAAGTTTCCAACAGTTGTGGACCCTTGCTCTACTCAGAGGTGCACCTTTAGCTGAAGGTGCCTAATGCTGCACTTGGGACCACCCAAGTCTTCCTGTGTGCTCTGCCAAGAGTGCTGGCATCTCTGTCCTGCATCTTGTCTTGACCAAACGGCTCAGTTGCTAAACAGGCAACCGAGGCCCAAAGGTCCAAGTCACCACCTTTGGAGCAGGTATCCAAGAAGTGATGTGGACAGAAGCCTTGGGAGGGACAGAGACGAATGGCAGCACCAACCCGCATCAGACTGGCAACCTGATCCTGTGCATGCTGACTGTAAGGCAAGCCGCCCTGGCGCATGCCTAGAACTTGCTCGGATGCATGTCTAGAACTAAAGCAGCCCTGGGGAACAGGTTGCCCTTCAGATACTGTTGAACCACAATTCCCACCATCCCTCACTATTGGCTTCGCTGGCTGGAGCAGCAGTCCTATAGCATCCACGCTGACCTAAAGCACACAACATCATCCCAAATAAATTCAGGGTCCTCCCCCTTAAAATATGGCATGGAGCTCTCAAAACCTAAAGCAATCGATAAGCATTGGAGCATCAGAATGATCCCCTGTAATTCTTTCATGGATCAAAGCAAACAAAACAAGCCAACAAAAAGCCCCCCTCCAAATCTTGGTTTACTGAGTGGCAGCCTGGGAACAGCAGCCTCCTTTGTCCAATTGATTTTTTTTACTCAATGTCTTTTGTCATCTTTGTATTTCCAGCACACAGCTAACAAGCTGAGAGCGCAAGCTCCAAAAGAGCAGTCAAGTTCTGTATTAGGAGCTGGTGTTCAAGAATGCAGCATGTTCGTACTATAATTTGTCTGACGGCCCATTTCCAGGAAATATCTGATGTAACGAGACCCCAAGCTCAGTGTAATGCATACATTAGCCTCCTCATACAGGAGGCAGTGAATCTTGTGATGAACTGAGATCAGCTCTGGTCCTAAGCAAGGGGAGGGGGACACGGTGGAAGCTCATGTGTTAGTCACCATGGCCTTCACCATCCGTTCGTGTCAACACAACTCTGCTTCCCACAGCTTGCAATTCCTGCTTCCTCCAAAGCACAAGCTCCTGATTTTCCAAGCTGCAGCCTAGCCCATGCACTAACCATGTTCCCATGTGGTATTTCAAGGGAAGAAAACACTTGGCTATGTGAAAATCTGAACTGTCATCTTCTTACAAGAAATTGAGAACATAGGCAAGATTGCAGGCTGCAAGCAAGCTGTGTTTGGCTCAAATTAAAAAAAAAAATCCCAAGCAGCCATTGGAAACCAGCCTTGCTGTCACAGTTTTCAAGCTCCAAGTATTCCTGTTTGAAATCACCCATGAAATGTGATCTTGTGGCTGCTTAACAACTAACACATTTCTTCTGGCATAAGCATTTGCAGATGCAGTTCCATTTCATCCAATGTGCAAAGTGTTTCCGAGGGTTTCAGGTCTGTACACAGTATCTATTGGGAGCAGGGGTAAATGGTAAGAAAGAAATTAAATGCCAAAGGCACTAACAGTGGCGACTGCATTATTAACGGGGGATGTTCACACAACAGTTGCTGCTGATAACACAAATATCCTGGCATTAAGCCACATGGAGAAAGCAGTCTTGCAGTCTTGGGGATGCTTCCTTGGGTCCACAGATGAATTGCAAAAGCCCCTCTGAAGTCTTCAGCGAAACTGGTTTGAACTCTATACTGTGCACAGCTCCAGAATCTGCTTGGATGTGGAGAGAACTCTGACCTTGTAGTGGTTTCTCTGATTTCAGAGTTGCACCCTGGGCCAAAATGGGCTGGAACTTTGATCTTGGAGAGGAGGAAAAGGCATGTGGCGATGCCAAGCCAGTGAGCAGGGAGGGAGCAGGTGTGTAGAAACATTCCAACACACAAACACACTTGAAGTTGTAACTCCAACATTATAACTATGCAATAACTTCATCTCTGCAACACCAGAAAACAAATGAAATATTTGTCTATAGTTCTAAAGGGTGTACAGATAAATGAAGCTTTTACAACACTGGGGCAACAGAATCTCTCGCGGAAAGTCCTGGCAAGTTGAGGTGGCACCTCTGGGAAGGCTATGCCACATATGGGCGTTCCACAAGCCAGATTCCTTAGGGCCACCCTAAGAAAGTCTTCCGACTGATCTTTATTGTTATCACGTCACACTCCCATCCCACTCTTCTTCCACTTGCAAAGAACCCACGGCAGCTAGCAGCTTACAAGTTAGGCTGAGAGTGTCTGACTGGCCCAAAGTCAGCCAGTCGGCGTTCGTGGCTGAGTGGCGACTGGGAAACAGCTCTCCTGAATCCCAGGCCAGCATTGCAGCCACTGTGCCACCTGGCTCTCAAATCCCAGGCTGGCTTGTTGGTATTGGGAAGGCAGGGCTGGCTGGGAAATGCTGTAGTTGTAGCCCAACACATCTCGAGGGCACAAGGCTAGGAAAGCCTGGCTTAAACCCCCTGCCATTTATGGCTGTCCGTAAGCAAAGAATGCTTGGGCCACCTTGTCTAGAACAGGAGACAAGCACTGGGTACCTATAGAAGCTAGCAGGCTAACAATTCCCCTGTAACTGTTTGTCTAATTTTCCTCCATGCCCTAAAACGTTTTTGCTTTGGTCATTTTGGGACGGAGAAGACTGTTCGCCACTATTCTTCCTGTTCCCGTGTGCCTTACAATCTCATGTGGCAGACACACAATCCAGGCCCTGCCAGATGAGTTTGGCTTCCTTATTTTGCCCAGAGATTTGAGCAGCATGGCATTATTAAGACAAAACAAAGGCAAAATCAACAGTCAGGCAAAACCAAAGGGGAAAAAGTGGGCCCACGCAAGCTGGAAGTAAAAGTGGTAAATCCTGTCTTCCATCAGCAGTGTGAGCTTCTCATTCAGGCAGCAATTTTCTGGTTTCCTCATTCTAATTAAAATCTTATTGTGCAGAAAAGTTCATTCCCCCACTCCCTGCTATGCTTTTGAAATATGTGTTAAGTCAGCTCCACAAGCACAGCTCCCTAATCCATGTGGTCACCCTGACTACAGGAAAGGAGTAAACAAAGGGAGGAGCCGGAACCCCAGGGAGTGGCTTGGCATACGCCCTCCCCAATAACTTAAGTGAGGCAAAAATTGGAGGGAGGGGATGGAAGAAACAGTAAGAAATGGCATAAGTCAAACAGGGAGGCAGCTGTCCTGGACATGGCAAGTAAAGGATGAGAAAAGGCATCATTTTGATTTTCTGTGCCAGAACTACAGAGTTCATCAACTCCAGTCAGTGCCTAGGGATGATGGGGGCTGTAGGCCAATGCACCTGGTTGGCACCGCTTTGGGGAAGGCTGATCGATGCAGCTTAAGAGCTTTGTGAAGCACTCTGCCTACAATGCAGCAGAGAGTGAGATCGCCCATTCTGCCCCCTTCTAAAACCGAAGCCTCCTCATCGCCACAAAGCTCAGGGTCTATGTGGCTTTCTCCCATCCTCCCCTGTGAGGTGGATTTCAGCCTTATTCCACCCAGTAGGCCGGATCACTCGGGGGCCTTGAACCAGCATCTTTCCATTCCCACCTGCCGCAACACATGCCCTTTTACTCATACAAAACCATCCTCAGAGCACACGCCGGCCGACTGCAACTGGACTTGCATCAGCTCTCGCTCATTTGAGGGCCTCTTTCTCCACTGCCCCCTACCTGGATTTCTTCCCATTAAAACCTCCTCCTTTCTCAGAGATCTGTCTGTGTGGGGCCTGGGGCCTGTGCCTCAGCACCATTTCCCTGGATGACCTCACCTCCCTTCCTTTACACAGCATGGGTGCAGTTGGCCCCTAGTTCTCAGCAGCTTTGTTGAAACAGAGGTCCAAGAATAGCCAGAACAGGATCATGTATTCTGCTGGCCTGAGTACCCTGTGATGATGTTGGGTGCCCTCCCCTTTCAGCCATAACACATCATTCCCTTGCTCTGTTGAAGACTGCCCTGCAGTTGCCTTCCCTGCCGCTGCCAGATGGAGTCACTCCCTTTTCCGCCTGCTCCTTCTCCCCACAATCCTTGACCCCCCATCATCCTCCATATCTTCCCTTTGCTGGCTAGTGTGTTCTTTAGGAGCCAGCCTAATTTCAGCACCCTTCCCATCTCTCAGTTTCCTTTGACTTATTGCCAGGTTTCTTTTTCTTCAAAGTCTACCAACCCCTTAGAAATAAGCTGTTTCACTGGTTTTGCTACATTACCCCAACATCACTCTTTAGATGATGATGCATATTACTTTACTTTCTTCCAAATGTGGTCAGTCTGCCTGTGAGGTGCTCATTCTGCTGAGTGTGGCCCTGGGAGACTGCCCCAAAGTCCCACTCTAATGGTGCCACAATGTCAACAGATGCTTGAAATTAATAGAGGTCTAAGTATGCCTGCAATTCTGTGTACACTAAGGAGTCAACCCCCATTAAACTCAGTGGGATTTACCTCTAAGCAGGCATGCACTGGATTGAGCTGCACCCCAGTTGGCCTTTAGGAAGCCATCTCTCTTCTAGACCAAGAATATGGTTATTATTCGAGATAGGTTCTATATTTTCTTGGACTATCAAGAAAAGTTAGAAAACATAGTTGATGCTCATTGTTGCAGAACGTTTATGCATCATATGGAACATCAGAGAATTTTGTGCTCTGGCTTAAGCTAGAGAAAATAACCAGTTGTGTAGTTTCTTATATTCACTAATATAGTTTATACTGCCCAATTTGCCAGTCTATATGCATGCGTTAAAAGGGGAATGTCCCCTTTACCCTCTCTATGCATATACAATCAACTGGTTCAGTTATGCTAAAGTGTAACCAAACCGACTTGTGATAACTTTCAATATATGCCCACGGGACCAACAGCAATTATATGGGTTTCCTCAATGGTCTACTCCAGGGCTTCAGGGTCACACCTACCTCAGTGCCTGGCCAGAGGGCCTGTCTCCCACAAAGTTCCCAAGACATCTCCTCTACAGCACAATCCAAGGCAAGTCTCCTAAGAATGAAGTCCTACTTATGTCAGTTGGTCTTACTCCCAGGCAAGATCGGGCAGGATTGAAGCCTTGGGGACCGAAATAGCCTAATGCAGCTTTCCCCAAACTGGAGCCCTCCAGGTGGACTGGACTACAAATCCCTTCCTCTCCCAGCCACTCAGTCTGGGCATAATGGGAGCAGGAGTCAGGCACATCTGGAGGGAGTCGGGGTAGCACGCCGCTTCCTATTTCATCCCAGATGCCAGATCAGCACGTCGGACAGCTCCCGGAGGCCGCGCGGCCCCTTCGCACGCCGCCTTCCCGCGCGGGGCGGGCGCGCGCGTCGTCGGGCCCGCAGACGCCCAGGCCCCGCCCAGGCGGCTCTTCCGCCGCGGCGCGGGGCGTCCTCCCGCGCCCTTCTCCTCCCCTCGCGATCCCGTCTGCCCACAAGGAATATGGCGGAGGCGGCGGCTTCAGCCGCCTACGCCAGACGGGTGGGCGCTACCACGGCAGGGCGGCGGGAGGGGGGGCGGGAGGAGGGCGGAGCGGACCATCGGGGCAGCCGGGAGCCATGTTGGGGCTGCGGGAGGAGGCGATGTTGCCGCCGCCGCCGCCGCCGCCGCCGCTGCCACGGAGCAGCCAGGCCCGCAGGGAAGGCAGTCACCGCCGCTCCTAGATAGATGGTGGAGGCGGCGCAGGCGGAGAAGGGGGCAGAGGCGAGGCGGGGCCGGGGGAGCGCCAGGCCCGGGCAGCCGGGCAGGGGGGCGGGGAAGGGGCCGAGGGACCATGGCTGAGCTGCCGCCGCCGGGACCACGCCGCCGCCGTCCTGGCCAGCGCCGCCGCCGCCGGCGCCCGTGGCTGCTGCTGCCGCCGCCGCTGCTGCTGCTGCTCCCTTTGTTCCCCTTCAGCCTGGGGGAGCCAGCGGACGGGGGGGACCCGTGCTGCGGCCGCCGGGTGGGACCGGAGGGGCCGAGCCGCGCGCTGCCGTGCCTCGCCGTCGTCGAGGAACTGTGGAGAGCCGCCCCCTCCGCCCCGGGGGGCGGCTGCCTCTGCGCGGGGCCCCGCTGGCTCCCCCAGGCGGAGCAGGGCCCGGCCGCCCGCACTTGCCCCTCCGCTGCCGGACCCGCCGCCCCGGAGAGCGGCCGGGCGAGAACTCGATGTCCGGCAGGCGCCCCGGGGCAGGGGGAAAGCGGCCCCTCCTGCTTGTGGATTATAAACGCTTCCGCACTTTTCCCGGATCAGCCGAGCCCGGCGTGTCGCGGCTGGACGAGCTGGGGATGCCTCGTGAGGCTGGCTACGCTTCGGGCGGTCAGCGGGCCGTCGGGCGGCACCTCCGCCCCATCCCTGCCCAGAACCGGTGCAGCAGCGAAGGGTCCGGACAATGCGATGCCCCGTGAGGGGGGCCGCCCGTCCCAAGCGCCCCATCCCAGCGCGGCTGCAGCCCGGACGCAGCGAGCCCGCCCCTGCGTGAAGCGCTTCCTCTGCGCGCGGAGCGGGACCTCCGTCTGCCTGCTGGCGGTCTGCGGGGGCCTGGGCGGAGCAAGGGCGAGGAGCCGAGCCGGGAGCCTGCAAGCGCCGCCGCCGCCGCCGCCTCGCCTGCCCGCCATGCGGCTCGCTTCCTTTTGCCGCTCCCGCGCCCACTCGCCTTTCTGCGGCTGGCTCGTTTTCTGGACCTGCCTCCAGCTCTGCGCGGCCCAACCGATGCGCTCCGGGGGACCTCGCCGCTGCGCCGGTGAGTGCTGCGGGGCCGGCCAAGAGCAATGCTGGGCCGGGGAACCCGGCGCGGAACTCGTTTCAGAACCACCAGCGCCCGGGACAGCGCCCGGCGGCGTGCAGGACGCCCCGCGGAGCCAGCAGCCGCGCCACCCGCTGCCCTGCCTTCGCTTCGGTCTGCGGGACTCGGCCAGAGGCTGTTTACAAACTCCTCGCTTCGGCGTGGATTTCAGAAGCCCGTCAACTCCAGGATTCTCTCCTCACCTGCCTTTAAAACCTACTCATTCAACTATGCAGAAGGAGCAAGCGTCTTCCTCCTGTGCCCAGAGATGGAAGAAGAGGAGGAAGAGAGAGGGGGACTTGCTCCCTTTGCTGAGAATCCGGAGGGCAGCCAATCGCCACCCCCTCTTCCCTCAGTATAATTACCAGGTCCAAGTGGCCGAAAACCAGCCTCCAGGGACCCCTGTGATAACAATGGCAGCACAAGATCCCAATTCAGGGGAAGCTGGTCGGCTGATCTATTCCATGGATGCCTTGATGAACAGCAGATCTTTGGAGCTGTTTAGCATAGATTCCCAAACTGGCCTCATCAGCACCACAGAAGTTTTGGACAGGGAAAACATGGACCTACACTACTTCCGTGTGACGGCTGTGGATCATGGGGTTCCTCGGCTTTCTGCCACCACCATGGTGGCTATAACTGTGGCTGACAGAAATGACCACAGCCCCGTGTTTGAGCAGAGTGAGTACAGAGAGACCATCCGAGAAAATGTTGAAGAAGGCTACCCGATCCTACAGCTAAGGGCCACCGATGTGGACTCTCCACCAAATGCCAACATCAGATACCGTTTTGTGAATGAGCAAGCGGCCCACTCCGTCTTTGAGATAGATCCACGGTCAGGGTTGATCACCACCAGTGGGCAAGTGGACAGGGAGAAAATGGAGAAATACTCTCTGGTGGTGGAGGCAAATGATCAAGGTAAGGAACCTGGCCCTCGATCAGCCACTGTGAGAGTCTATATAACTGTCCTTGATGAGAATGACAATGTCCCACAGTTCAGTGAGAAGCGGTATATAGTCCAGGTAAGAGAAGATATAAGACCCCATTCAGAAATTTTGAGAGTTACTGCCAGTGACTTGGACAAAGACAATAATGCCTTAGTTCATTATAACATCATCAGTGGGAATAGCAGGGGGCAGTTTTCCATTGACAGTGTGACTGGCGAAATCCAGGTGGTGGCTAGTTTGGACTTTGAAGTGGAGCGGGAATATGCTCTGAGGATACGGGCCCAGGACTCAGGGCGGCCTCCTCTGTCCAACAACACAGGTATGGTGAGCATCCAAGTTGTGGACATCAATGATCATGCTCCCATCTTTGTGAGCACCCCTTTCCAAATATCTGTCTTGGAAAATGCCCCTTTGGGCCATTCAGTGATCCACATCCAAGCCGTGGATGCAGATTATGGAGAGAACTCTCGCTTGGAATACAAGCTGAGCGGGGTCTCATCTGACACCCCCTTTGTGGTGAACAGTGCCACAGGCTGGATTACTGTGAGTGGTCCTTTGGACCGAGAAACTGTGGAGCACTATTTCTTTGGGGTAGAGGCCCGGGACCATGGCTCTCCATCTCTGTCTGCTTCTGCTAGTGTCACCATCACTGTAATGGATGTGAATGACAATCGGCCTGAATTCACCCAGAAGGAATATTTCATCCGTCTCAATGAGGATGCTGCTGTGGGGACCAGCGTTCTCAGTGTCACCGCAATTGACCGGGATGTGAATAGCGCCATCAGCTATCAGATAACAGGTGGGAACACACGGAACCGCTTTGCCATCAGCACGCAGGGTGGGGTGGGGCTAATCACCCTCTCTTTGCCTCTGGATTACAAACAGGAGAGGCGCTTTGTGCTAACAGTGACAGCCTCTGACCGGACTCTGCATGATAATTGCCATGTTCATATCAACATAACTGATGCCAACACCCACAGGCCTGTCTTCCAGAGTGCCCATTACTCTGTTAGCGTTAATGAGGACCGCCCTGCAGGCAGCACCGTGGTCGTGATCAGTGCGACGGACGATGACGTCGGGGAAAATGCCAGGATCACCTACTACTTGGAGGACAACATCCCTCAGTTTCGGATCGATGCAGACACCGGGGCCATCACTTTGCAGGCAGAGCTGGATTATGAGGATCAGGTTACCTACACTCTGGCCATTACAGCCAAAGATAACGGGATCCCCCAGAAAGCAGACACGACCTACGTCGAAATCATGGTGAATGACGTCAATGACAATGCCCCTCAGTTTGTCAGCGCTCACTACCAAGGCATTATCTCTGAGGACAGCCCCCCCTTCACCAGTGTGCTCCAGATCTCAGCTACTGACCGGGACGCCCACGCCAATGGACGGGTGCAGTACACCTTCCAGAATGGAGAAGATGGGGATGGGGATTTCACTATAGAACCCACATCTGGGATCATCCGCACAGTGCGCAGGTTGGATCGTGAGAGCATCCCTGTCTATGAACTCACTGCGTATGCTGTGGACAGAGGGATCCCCCCGCAAAGAACCCCAGTCCATATTCAAGTCACTGTGCAGGATGTCAACGACAATGCCCCCGTCTTCCCAGCTGAGGAGTTTGAGGTCTTGGTGAAGGAGAACAGCATTGTGGGCTCTGTGGTGGCCCAGATCACGGCTGTTGATCCCGACGAGGGGCCCAATGCCCAGATCATGTATCAGATTGTGGAAGGCAACATCCCAGAAATTTTCCAGATGGACATATTTTCAGGGGAGCTCACTGCCCTGATTGACCTGGACTATGAGACCAAGCCGGAGTTTGTCATCGTAGTCCAGGCCACCTCTGCCCCTCTTGTGAGCAGAGCCACAGTCCACATCAAGCTCATTGATCAGAATGATAACAGCCCCATTCTTAAGAATTTCCAGATTCTCTTTAACAATTACATCTCCAACAAGTCCAACACCTTCCCATCTGGAG
Organism: Varanus salvator macromaculatus; assembly: GCA_023646645.1. NCBI lineage: Eukaryota > Metazoa > Chordata > Lepidosauria > Squamata > Varanidae > Varanus > Varanus salvator. Next base: position 57,930,194 of record JAIXND010000674.1, on the reverse strand, counting down.
TCATAGGAAAGATACCTGCCTATGACCCAGATGTGTCTGACCGCCTCTTCTACACCTTTGAACGAGGAAACGAGCTGCACTTGTTGATTGTCAATCAGACCAGTGGGGAACTCCGCCTGAGTCGTAAGCTGGACAACAACCGTCCCTTGGTGGCCTCCATGCTGGTGACTGTCACAGGTAAAGACCATCACAGCTCTTTCAGAGATAGTGACAGTGTTGCATTTCCCTGTCTTGTAATGTTTGGGCCAGCCTGTTAGCTCCTGCTAAACAGTTCCAAGTTCTAAGCATTTGGGTCATTGTGCCGCTGGAAGGCGGGCAGCCAAAAGAAAAAGAAAAAAAATCAACCTTGGATAGTAATTACACTGGTGGATCTTTTATTTATTTTCCCCCAGTTTCCTTTAGGGCATTATAGCTCAGTGGGCTACCAAAAAGGCAAGATTTGATTGCTCGCTATTATCTCATGGCAGACTCATTTCATAATTTATTAGACGGAGCCAGGTTCCTGCCCTGAAGAGTTTACAATCTAAATTAGATAAAGTGCACACAAAGGAAGGAAGGAAGGATGTAAATTGATAAGCTAAACCTGCTTGTTGCTTGGAGCATTCAGAAGGGGAATGGAGAGGCTTCCTGGATTATTTCTTGGCCTTCTTTTCGTACATAATAGTCCAGCAAATATGGGGGATGTTATGGCGAGGTCTTTGTGGGGCCTCAGGGACAATAGAAATGAGGTCTGACAGCTCAGCAGCAACAAGTGATGGGACCTGGAGAACTTGTTCGGATAGTAGTTGTCCCACAGAGCACGGGGGTGTGGAGTAGTTGACCCTAAGAAGGAGATAGTAACCAGTGTAGTGTTTTTTGAGCCATGCTTACCACTTTGGATTGTGCTTCTTGTTTGATGTGATTATGCAGCCTAGTAAATAATAGTGTGGAGTCTGTCACAGCCAACTGGGGTTTCCACTTGGTTTGTGGGTAGCAGGCATATCGACAAGCATTCCTGGCACCCAAAAATATCTTTGTCTGGATTGGGAGATCCTTGACAGGTGACAAAAGTGAGTTCTTTTTTTAAATTCCATATTGTTCTCTAAGGCTATCTGTTATTCTGTGTAATACAGGAGAGATCTGAGTAGCAAGCAAAGATGTGCTCATTGTTTATTTAAAAATATCACTATCCTGCTATTCTTCCCTAAGGAGGTCACAATGGCATACTTTAAAAAAACAGAAAATTGCAATCAGTAAGATTCAGTCACAAAAGTATCTAGGAGTACTCCAAAACCTGGTTTAGAAGTGTTTACAATGCCCTCCAAAATGCACACAATGAAGGAGCCATGTGGCTCTCCTGGAGGAAGAACCTCCAGCGGCAAGAGGCTACCACAGAAAGGTCCCCGACATGTGTTGGCACAGTATGAATACCTGGAGGATCAGCAGCCAGGGCCTTTGTGGAAGCTCTCTGTTCTCCAGGAGGGTTATAAGATGTTTGTTTTTTAGGCAACTGCTTGCAAGCCAATTGAGACTTTATAAAGAGCTGGGGTGGGGGGGTGGGGGGGGAATAACATGAGCCTGTAACTCCCCCTTGACAGAAGCCTGGCTAGAGCATTCTGAACTAACTGAAGTTTCCCAATAGTCTTCAATGGCAGGTCTACTCAGTAGGGAGAGCCTACTATAAGCACGTCATCATATAAGCTAAGATGATGATTGAACCCATTAAATTGGCTGACAATATTGAAAAAAGTGACTGTTGCCCTCCAGCATATGCCCACGAATCATTACTCTTCATCTCCCAGGCCACACGCTTTCCCATGCATAAGTCATGGTAAGACTGAGTTACTTTTGCAAACTGCTTTGCAAGCAGAACATGAAGGAAACACGGAGTATTACTGGTGCTTGTCTCATGTGTTTGAGGGTTAATTGAATGAAGAGCAAGAGGTGCCTAGGGCAGAATTCCCTAACCTGGTGCTCACCAGATGTTCTGAACTTCAATTCCCATCAGCCCCAGCTAGAATACCCAGGAGGCGAGAGAGCTGGGAGTTGTAGTCCAAAGTATGTGGAAGCACTGAGATGGAGAAGGCTAGGCAAAGGTGTCAGGGCTCAGCCTTGCCACAGGGTGTTGGAATGAAGAGCATGCTTCTGAGCCGGGCCGAGTGGCTTTTGCTTTCCAAAAACTACAAGCCACATGTCTGAATTTGGGAGGAAAGGGCTCTGGAGCAGAGGGCATCACTTACATTTATGCGTTTCAGCCCCAGCACCTCTCCTCCTAAGAATAATGCGCTGGGTATACGTGTTAAATGCACCCCTAAGCCTGTGGGTCTGTTACGTTTCCCTTCTCTCTCTCTTTCCTGGCTATGGGACATATAGTCCTCCAGAGTTTTTTGAAAGGAACAAGATTATTTTGCTTCCCTTTGCCCCTGGAAATTGATCTAGTGTTGCCTGGGGAGGCTACCCCGACCTGGCTGCTGAAAATACCAGTCCCTCTCAGTGCTAGAAGGAAAGAGTTCCCAGGCCTTGGGGCCTTCACAGGACTGGCCTGCCTACTGTCACCTAACCAAGGATGGCCCTCAGACTCAGATTTCATCAAAACTGCTCTTTCCCATTTAATTAATTTCATCAGACATATTCACTTGCCTTGTCAGCATTTCTGTCCTGGCTACAGTCCCTTCTTTGTCCTCCCTGCCCTCCTAGAAAATCAGGTTTGTTTGTACATAGGCTCAGAGAATTAATCCCGCTCCTCTTTAATGTTACACTTGTAATGCTGGATTACCAATTTCCCAGGTACATTATTCTAAGAGGTGTCTGTGGCTCAGGCAGAAAAGAGGGCAAGAACTCCCACCTCTGATCCACAATTATAAAACAGATTTTCCTTGTTGCTGAACCGATTGCAACACCATTTTTGAGAAATACAGCCAGGGAGCCCTGCATGTATGTCTATAAAGGGGTCTCTAGAAGACTCCCCTGTTCTGTAAGGAGATGTGATTTCAGTCTGATGGATGAGGAGAAAAAGAGAAGGAGTTCCAGGGAGAGCCAAAGGCCATTGAGGGAGATGGAAGGTTGGGGCGAAAAGAAACGCAAAGGTGACTTGAGCTCTCTAGCCCTGGCCTCCTCCTGTCACAAGCAAGGGGAATGCTACAAAACGGGACCCTAATTGTGCCCAAGAATGCAAGTGTGACCTGTGGCAAGCAGTGCAGGAAGTCGCTGTTTGCAGGCTGTGGGGTGGGGAAGAAGGTCGAATGGGTAGCATGCAGGCTTAGCTACCCAGCTGTGTCTCGGGAGATGTACATTATTCATGACTTCCCCCACATCCAGAGCGATCATCTCCCCCCCTCTCCTCCTCCTCCTCCTCCTCCTCCTCCCCGACTAATTTAGGGAGTGCGCTGAGAAAAGGCAGCCCTTGTTTCCTTCAAAAGAGAGGGGCACATTGATGTGTACAGTGCAGCCAGCTCAGGCTTATTGCTAGATTGGGGTTCTTCAGGGGTTAATTGTAACTGCAGGGCAGGGCGATATCGTATTCAGGCACACATACAGAGAGGCATCCAGGCTGATTACTGGAGAGCCGAGCTGACCTTTTCATGCTTCTGCCAGGCTGTGCTTGCGCAGGCTTCTGCCTCCCTTGCACACTTAACCCCGCACAAAGGCAGGAAGAAATCACATTTTCAGGTCTTGCATTAAACTGCCTTAGAACAACAAGGCTCTTGAAATGACAATCTTGTCATATTTCCAGTGTGGAAATGAGGAGAGAAAAGGCAAAACTCGTGGAGGCGAGGAGAAACCAGGAAAGCAAATTAGGCAAAAGAACCGCCGCTCAGGGTGGGGTGTGAGCGTGTTTATATACATATTGCGTGTGAGAGGAGAGAGCGAGAATGGGCAGTCTCTGCCTTTTGTTGGTTCTCATGGTTGCTGGGGATGCTTCGGCCATTCTGTCAAAGAACAGCTGCTTCTTGCAACCTTTGCGTTTTGTTTTTCTCGGTTTTAGAAACCTCCCATTGCTTTTTGAGTATCTTCCATGCCAATCTGATACTCTACGAAACAAAGTGCAGGAGCTTGTGGCTGAAATCAATGCACAATTAGTCATGTCTGGGGCGGTGGGGTGGGGGCAGCAATTTACCAAATGGATCTTAGTGGATGGAAATCCTGGTCTTATTACATCACTCAGTAATGCACAGAAATTAATTTGGCAGCCTCAGCCTGTGAGACAGAACGCACATTTCCTTCAGAAGATCAGCAGCAATCAAAGTTGTTTGTTTTGTTTTGAAAGGTTATAAACCAAACTGATCTGCATCACATGAGCTGCATTCATTCCTATGCAGGGATTACTCATGGCATGAGGTCAGCAAACTCCAATAAATGGAGTGAGGGGCAGACCAGCTATCCCCAGGCCAGTACCCTCCATATGTCAGGCCACAATTCCCATCATCTCCAAAGTGGATGATGGGGGGTGTGAGCTGTCATATCTGGAGGGCACCAGGTTGAACCATTTCCAGATTCAGCAATGGGTTCGTTGTAGAGTCGGGGAAAGTGCAAGAAAGGGCAACTAAATGACAGGGGCTGCCATAACTCCCCTGTGAGGAAACATTACAACAGCTGAGATGGTTTCGCTTTCGAAAATGGTGAGTAAGAGGAGATGTGACACAGGTGTGCAGAATGAGGCCAGAGCAGAAAAAGCAGAGAGGCAGACTTCTTCTGCCCTCCTTCATAATATTAGAACCTTTTAGGGGTCATGCCGTGAAGCAGGCTGGTGGGAGATCCAGGACAGGTGCAAAGACGTCCTTCTTCACACAGTGCATTGTTCAGCTGTGGAGGTCAGTGTCACAGTTTGGGTGGCTTTAACAGGGACTGGAGAGATTTGTGGAGGGAAAGGCTCACAGTGGCTGCTGGTGCCCCCGGTTCTATGCTGCCCCCAGGATTGGTGGTGGTAAGGCTCTGCGCACCAGTTTCTGGGGGAAATGGGTCGCAGGGCGCTGTGGCACTCATTTCCTGATAGTGGGCAGCTAGTTGGCCACTGTGTAGACAGAATGCTGGACTGGATGGGCCGTGGGTCTGCCCCAGCATGGCATTCGCTTATGTGCTTCCTGTCCAGCTTTGGGCAAGTCACTGGCTCAGCCTCTGCCCTGGAGAGATGGAGCTGCTCTCGCATAACAGGAAGTGGTCTCAGAGAAAACATGCATCACTTTCCATATGGCCAAATGGTTCGACACGGACTGGATGGGTAGCACAATGTCGGCAAGGATCCATCCATGCATAGACCTCCCATGTAAACACTCCGGATGGCTAAAGTCCTCCATAAGTGATGGTGAGATCAGATTAAAAAGTGGAGTAAAAGCTAGCCTGCAGTCTTAGTTTACCAAATTATAGGGTAAAGGGGTACACTTATTCCATTTCTATCTTGCTACTGCCTGTTATCAATCAGATGAGACTGCCTTTCATAGGTTTAATTCTATGGATGTGAGGAAGGAAAAATGAGGAGTGTGAACCACTGCTATTCCAAAGGTTTTGACTTAATCAAAGCCATGATGAGTAGATAGAAGGATCTGCATCATGCTTGACTTCAATTTCATGTTACCATGGTCAAGAGCATTCTTCCCAACAGGACATGAATCTGCTCAGAGTTTCTTTGACGTGGGAGGCAGGTTCATCCCGGATTCTTCAATTATTTCTCACACCAGGACAAGTCCCCCCGAGGTGGGAATAGATTTCCTAGAGAAAGGCAGCGCTACAGATGTCTGTTGCCTGAAACATTAATTCTGGGGGCACAAAATCAGGCCACCCGCATGGCACTGGGGTGCATTTGTACCACAGCAAGGGCAAAACCGGGGGCACAAGGAACATGGGTGTGCCGGAGAAAACAACGCATCTGCCTAGAGCTCTGCCCCTCCCTTTTGGAGTTCTGTGTACTGTTGTCATCATGCCGGGCAACCCCGCCTCCCCTGGATGTGGAGCAGGGGTGAGATGACACCCCTGGTCGTGATGTCAGTTTGGCTCGTTCATTTGTAAGGTCAAAAGGGAGCCTTGGTGATAGGGCCTTGACAAAGAGTTGCTATTTTGGATAGCAGCCCCAAGTTCCAGGGGATGTGCAAACCTGCCCTGGGATTTTCTGGTATGCCAAACCATGAAGCTGGATTGCGCCTTCTTGTTTAAGACCATACTTGATAAATAGTAGTTCTGGAAAAAATAAAATCTATCCCAAATTTTTGCATCTTCTTTTAAGCAGCTAAATTAATGTCGACTAGGTGACCTGCAGTGGGTTAAACATAAGAAATGTAGTGGGATTTAAAAAAAAAAAAACACCATAAACCATAATTTCAATTCAAGCCACTGATGGCAAAATTAAACTTAGTGAATGTTAACTCTGTAATTTTGTGCTGAATTCTCCCTTTAAATTCTTTTGTGCAAGGACAGTGACATTTAGTTGTGCAACAGAGCATCCTGGAAGGCTGAGATGGTGCCTGTTTGCTTCTGCATGTTACCCATTCAGATTTGCGTCCGTTTATCCTTTTGGTAAACATATCCTGTTTGTCTGATGTAGAATGCAAGGGAGCATTGCTATGCTGGCGGATGAGGCTTCATACCCCGTTAGGAGATGAGCAGGTGGACACAGTCTGGATGCGGTGGCACCGGCTGGATGAATGTGGTGGCAGGGTTGGCATCTGCTCCTGTGGCAGGGGCTGGTTCCTTATTTGTGCCCCTGCTGTTTGGCTTGTTGCTGCCGCTGGGCATCTGTTTCAGGCTGTCTGTGAGCTAGGACAGCCCTGCTGCTCAAGGCATGGGAGAGAGAAGGATCCTTGTCCGAGACAGGCAGTGAATCAGAAATGGGGTGCCTTTTTTCTGTCCAAGGCCACCTTCCCCTGTGGGGACGCTTTCCGGGGCTGCACAGTGGTGGTGGGTGGGCCAAAACTAGTTGTGGGCAGGGCTAACGCCAAACTTGGGTGGGTCTCCTCTTTCTCTTCCATCCAGCCCAGCTAGGAAGGGACAGAGCACTCTTGCCAGAGCTCTGAGCTGAAGGCACACACAGGGCGCCTGAAACCTGGCTGAGGGCTGCATGGAGCGAGGGCAAGGGCAGCCTGCAATTCGCTCGCCCCTTCTGCAGATCAGCGGCGATACATCACAGCGCTTTTTCCCAGGAGCTGTAAGGAACAACAGGCCGTGCTCTGCCACACGCACGGCTAAGTCTGCCCTGTCAACATTGTTCTTCACCTGGGTATTAGTCTGACCACATTGGCCTGTTTTTTTTTAACTGTATTGAAGTTTCAGATATGCCTGATGTGAAGTCATACATTGTATGCTGTCTAACGAGTGAGTACAAATGGAGAGGTATCACAGGGCTCAGCTGAGATTTTGTCCTGTCTTGTGTGTGTCCGTGGAGGGGTGGGGGGTGACCCTGGGCTGGACACACTATGGAACTCACTGCCATAGGATGTCATAGTGGCCACCATTTGAATGGCTTGAGAAGGACTGGACAAATTCATCGAAAAGAAAGCTCTCAGTGGTGACTAGTCTGGGTTGCTACAAGCTGCCTTTGGTATCAGAAGCAGTGTGCCTACGCATGCCAGTCTTGGGGAGCATGGGCAGTAGGGTGCAGCTGCAGGCATGTCCTGCCTGTGGGTTGCCTGTGGACAGCTAGTTGGTCACCCTGGGAAGAGCGTGCAGGACTAGATGGACCTTTGGTCTGGTCCAGCAGGGCTCTTCTTGTGCTCTTCGTTATGAGTAATGGCATGGAGATTTTAATAGAAGGTGGAGCTTGTATGTCCATCACAGAGTCACATGGGTCCAGAAGATGGATCTCTTGCATGGACTGGTCAAAAGTTTTGATTGGGTTAAAGTTGTTGCATCCTTGCTGAAACATCTCGAGTGCCACCTCTCTCTGAGTCCAGATGATCAGGATTTCATCGGCGTATCTAGCATGAAAGGGAGGGTTTTTAAACAGGAGCTGTGGATGTGTTTGAAATCAGCCCAGGTAATATTCAGTGATTGGGATGCCAAAATGGGAGTGAGCTGCATGGATCCTTCTTGCATTCATGGGATCCTCTATTCAGAAGTTGAGACCCTTCAGAAGTTGTCAGCAGTTGGAACAGTCAAGTGATTTTAGAGCCGGGCTTAACATTTTTATAGAACCTGCTCTTTAGACAAACACATACAATTATTCTATTTGTGAAATACATCGCTTTATTCTTCACTGTATTCTTCTGAACCACTGTTAGTGCTTGACATTTGATTCTGTAACCTTAATATGTTAGAACAAGAACAACAACTCCTTGCCTGATTAAACACGCACACATACACACACAGCTCTGTTCATGTGCGGCTTTGCATTCAGCTCACTTAAATTATAATACCATCATAAATGCAACCATAATTGGAGCTGGTTCCTGCTGCTGTGATGCCATGGTTACCTACCACTCTATGGGCTGTCAGTTGGGGCCCCTGGCTACAGGGCCCTGGATTTGCCTCCAGAGTCAACCCTAATGGCACCACCAACTGACCATAATCCTATGGATCATGCAAATCGGCCTCCTCCAAGCCCGGTGCCCTCGAGATGTGCCTTCCCGCCCACGCTGGCAGGAGGTAGTGGGAATTGCAGGTCCAAGGCATCTACAGGGTTCTGACTGGGAGGGCTGACATGAAAGATCACACTGCATATGGAGTCCTGTGCAACTAGACCTTCTCTGATGTGGTTAAAAATCAGTCATAGAGTAGGCACAGAGCTGAAATGTAAACTGCAAATCATCTTTAAAGATCTGGTATTCTGGAGAAATCATAGACATCTAGATTTAATGAAATGCATTTGCTGTCATGCCTTCAACTTTAAAAACTCATTGCTCATTTCTCCACTGAACTCACACAAATCATCCTAGGCCTGAATTCCCCCTCTGTGTGCTGCCAGATGTTTCTCTGGAGGGGTCCCATCTTTGGGACTGGCTTCCTTGTAGGTCTTCCAGAGCTCCAAGCTAGTTATATTCACAGTGTCAGGCAAGCTGCATTTATTTAGGTTAGCTGTTAATTAACAGTTTTGTAGTGAACTTGGATTGTATGTTTTAATCTCTGTATTTAAAGTTTCCAAGGCAAGAGACACTTTAATTAAATTAGTAATAATGCATCCTGAAAGCCAAATTTGACCTGATTTGCAAAATTGCTTCATTCCCCCCATATGATCAGCAAGAATTTTAAACAGTAGAAGATGCCTTGCAGAAAGAAAGAAAGGGAAAAAACAAGCAAAAGTGATTTGCTTCTGAAACAATTGGCTTTTGTTTTGCTCTTTCTTTTTCTTCCTTGTTGTGCAGAGCACTCAGAAGAACCTTTACCTGAAAGTAAATTTCACTAAGTATTCCACTACGTGTGTTCAGGATTGCAATTTTGGGTCACTCCATGAAAATGTCTAAAATTTAATGACTGCCTCTTTTCATTATGCTCTGCCCTGAAAATCACTGTTCATTGGTCTTTGTAATGCCTGCTGGGCAGATTATCATTATTATTGTTGTAATAATTATGCAATATTGTATATAGAAGAGGGAAATCTCTTATTTCTGGTGGTAATGACAGACAGTGTGCAGGAGGGGGGGAAGGGGGGAGATCACCCATCCTGTTAAAATTATTCTAAAGTAGGGCTAAAACATTGCACTGTTACAACCACATCCAGTTAAGTGCCCCCTGGAGTGTTTCCATACTAGAAAGCCAATACGGATGGTCCCACGTTAGGGACCAATTAGTTCCATCCGCTTGGACAGAAATTCACGACGATTGCATCCCTTTGTCAGGACCAGCGTGTTCTTTTGTGTGCAGTCCAATGGTCTCGGGTGAACCAGTCCACAAAGAGGCAGAGTTTCCCAGCATCCAGTCTGTGGAGAGATAAAAATATTGGCAAACCAAACCTGGCTCCTCTACAAGTTATCCGTGCATGTGAACAGCACAGAAGGGAACCAGTTTGTGCAAATGTTGTGACAAGATTAGATTTGTCAACACCTTTCCATCACTTTTCTCCATGTGACTCCTCCTGAATGTGCTTGCACCGGCATGATTGAACTGGTGCGACAGAGATATTACACAGCTCTGTTTATTCAAATGCGTCCTCTCATTTCACAGACTCTCGGTTGTGGCGATGCTGGGATCAGAAGTGAGGCGGCACCACAAATACAGCTTTTGGCCAGGCAGTGCTGCCCAGACCTGGACTAGGAAATTATCTTGCCAAGGCAAAAGCATCCCTTTTGCATCCCTCTTTAAGTGGCAAATGTGTTTCCCAGGAGGTTTTTTTCTTACGTGGAGAGGCTCACCCCAAATTTCAGAAATGGAGCACATATTTCCTGGGTAATGGCAAGCAAGCCGACAGCAGTTTGCAGAATGTGGCCCATTTCTGATGGGGATAGGGCCCCCTTCTTCATGCCAAGAGAGAGCATGGCCCTGGAGGCCTCCATGCGCTAAGGAGGGCATCTGCCAAGTGGCCACTCGGACTTATCGCCAGGAGAGGAAGGGGCTGGACTGGATAGGTGCCTTTGGTTTTCTAAATGCTCTGAATGTCCCCCCATTCACACACTGAAAATAATCGAGGCTTGATTTTAGGTGTGTATCATTATGCTGGGCAGTAAAATAGATGCTTTCTCACATCGTGATGCATGAAGGATGCGTGAAATTTGCCTAGAAATACAGAACAGATAATAAGGCAGTTTGACAGGCCCAGACTTGTTCATGCAACTCTGCATTTTTCCTCTCCCTTGAGCATCTGCAGGCGTACAGCTGAGATTTTGACATCTTCCAGAGGCAGAAGGGGCTCCCTTTGCCTTCCCGCGTGCTCAAGAGGAGGAGAGTGCGTACTTGTCGGCCCCCAAAGTGCTGCGATCGGGGCTTGCCCATTTGCATGTATCCATGTACAGCGCACAGCCCAGAGATACTGATACTTATAGGTCTTGGTTCACTGCTAGCAGCACTGGGGACGAGAGCAGTTTGAATGAGGGTCTCTGGTGGGTGGGGTGGAAAGAGGTAACAAGGAAATTGCTGCTGGGGGAATTGGTAATCCCAGAGAGTCAGGGAACCCTGTCTGGGAAGGATGCAGCCAACGCCTTGAGGAATTGCACGGGCTCCAAGCCACAGGTTGTGCCGGCCTGCTCCAGGGCTACTAGGGGACACCCCATCCCAGTGTAGCTCTGAGCATCTCTTGCGCTCAATAGCCGGGCTGGATGGAGCGAATCCTTCTTGAGATGTCCGAAGGCAGAGCACAGAAGCAGCATATAGCTGTGTGCAGAGCACGCCAAGATGTGTCTGGGCTTGGAAGAAAGAAGAGCTTGCTTCTTGGGGGCAATACGATCTGAGTGGCTGACAGCCGATGCTGTTCCCCATCGGTATAGCTAAGCATTTCCTGAGACTAAGCTATGGAGAGCTGCCAAGGGCTCACACTCCGTCACCGTAGGTGTATGTGAGGGGGGAGGTCAATCTGCCATAATCCACTCTGATTGTAAATATATTTCACTGGCAAAAGCCACCACTACACGTCAAAGCAACCACTTGCTATTCCAGGGCCCTTCTTGCTTCTCAGCAACTACATGTTGAGGGGACTCCCTCCAAGAGGGACATGAATATTCACCAGCCACTGGCTCCCCATCGGTTGCCAGGGCCTGCATTTATTGAGAATGGCTGAGACTCTCTGATTAAAATGGCTCCTGGGGGGTTTGATGTTTCCAGCGGCTTTGGGCTTTCTTTGTGTGTAGATTGAAAGGTGTGAGGGGGGAAGGGTCATTCTCTTAACCATCTGCTTCCCTTTCATGTAGAGCAGATTGTGGGCAAAAGGCCTGTGCGAGGCTAGGGTTGTTCATCACACAACGCAAGCGCTGATAGCAACGCTTACGGCATGCATGCATGTTTGTGAGTGGGCACACGCCAACCAAGCAGACTGCCTGTTTGGGTGCAGGGTCTCTTGATGACACGTTGCCTCCAAGACTTTGGGTGAACGCTTACAAGGCGGTCGTTTGTCAATTTACCAGCGTGTGCTTTACTTGCCCATGTGGAAAGTCCACTGTGAAGGAGAATTTACCGCTCCCTTCATCCCACAGAATTTTGCTCAGGTGTGAATGTGTGGCCAATGAAAACTTCTCCCTCGCATTGTAGGATATATTACACGCATAGTGATACGGGAGGCTTTCCACATTAGCTGTTCCCTGCTAAACAGTCATCACTTATTAAATCCAATAGCGTAGAAAACCCCGAAGGCGTCCTTGCCAAACCTCTGCAATCCACATTTTCCTGTCGCTTTTCCCTTCCATCTCTTTAAACACCTGCTTTCTTGTGGCTTTGACTTCAAGACCGTCTCTCAAGTCTGGACCCGCAAAGCATGATCAGGGCTCTTCCCTGCTATTGGCTGTCCAGCTACGAACTTCCTGGTAGCTTCCACTTACAACCGGCCACATAATTACTTGTTTCCTATTTTTATTTATCTGTTACCTTTATACCCCACCTTCCCATTAAAATATGTCCAAGGTGGCGAGCAACAAGAAAGACCAGAAGACTTTTTTCCGAAACCCTAACCCACAACAAACAAGCAATATCACAGTGAAATCAGATAAGAACAGATTAAGAATGGAAATTAAAAACATAAATACCAGTGGAAGTCGAAGAACCACCGAGCAATCCCATTGTTTTCTGATCTATTTTTATTACCACAACTGCATTTTCAAAAGGCTATGCCCCGTCCCCACCCTATGGAGGCCTTTCAGACTTTGTGTCTCCTATTTATTAGGAGCGGGTGGGAGGGGGTGAGAATGAGAGCAGCCTTGGAGGTTTTTTCCCACTCTGGCTGCTGTGCACTGTGATTTCTCTCTCAAGAATCAGTTTCTTGAGACAGAAGCCATACAGTGTGGCTTCTAGTGTGAGAAAAGACCTCTAGCCCCAATTTCTCTCTCACTGCCCCCCACCGGAAATTTGGAAGGCACTAGGGAAACCTGGGGATGTGTTCAAGAAGTCCAACAGCTGCATTTGGCCTGGGGGTTATAAGCTCACTGCCTGTTTAGTAAATGATGTGATTGTGCCAATGAGTAGTAGCAAACAAGTAATTAAAAGGCCAGAAAGCACCAGAAAATAACTAATTAAAGGAACAGTTGGGATGACAGAGAATCAGGAAGCATCTAATTTAGGAGCCAAGAGAAGGGAGAACTTTTCCTGAACAGCTCTTTAGTCTGAGTAAATATTTGTTTATGTATATATTTGTTTATCATTATTTATATCTCTCCTCAATTAATACAAAAATCCTTCCAAAGTAGCTTATAAAGAGAATCAAAATACAACTAGAAATCATGCTAGAACAACACTGGAATTTACCAGCTCATCAGGATCCTTTCTGGAGCGGGGTTGGTGTCAGTGTTTGTATGGGGGATATAACAATCTCGCCAGACTTGGAGCATGCCCCCATGCCTTGTTGGTCTGTTCCCTTCACTTTCCTGTTTCTTCCCACTATTTTAATCCCCTTCCAACTGACTGCAAAAGAGCCATTTTTCAACAGCACTAAGACACTCTACTGTGGAAGCAGCCAGTTTGTGGCTTGTTTTAAATGCATCTGGTGGTAAATTCCCACTTGGTAAAAGCTCACCTGGAAAGGGAATTCCCTGCAAGTGCTCTTCCATGTCCCTATGAGTCACTGACCACACCAATAGTCTGTTTGGCATAACGATGTCTACCTGTCCTGGACCAGCTGTCCCATCCTTGGAGCAGGTTTTCCCAGCCCAGCTGTCCAGGTCCCTCCACTGGCAATACAGAGATGTGAACATGGGACCTTCATGTGATGCTTCTGCAGTTTTGCTGAGCTGTGACCTCACCCTTCAGGTGCATCCTTTGGGTGCTGAAGTGCAGGGCGGAGGCCACCGTTGTTCTGCAGCTGCTCCCAAGTCGATCCCTAAGTCACTGTGGGGTCTGTGACCTGCTGAGGCACATCAATGCCTGGGGCCGATAAGTGGCGGGTGTGCACTGCAGCTGTCCTGGCCCTCTGCCAGGCAGTATCGAGAGCAGGGACAGCAGGAAGGGTGGGGAGACGGGCAGACAGGCTCTGGGGACGGTGGTGTTACCAAGAGGCCACAGGCAGGGTCAGAGGGGCAGTGGCTGAGACGCAGAGTGGAGACACAGGGAAGCATGCCCTCTTTGTTCTTCAGGAGCCAAGAAACAGAACGGGGCTTTGTTGCGATGGAGCAGGGAAGAGAAATTTATGCCGGCCTTTTGCATAATAACCCAAAGAAAAAGTTGCACATCTTCCCCATGGTGAGATGGAGGAACTGTCCCTGCCCAGAGAATTATTCTGACAACACAGGTTACATTGGGAAAGTTCAGCAGGTCTTATTCTGCTGAGGGGCAGTTGGCAGACTGCTTGGGAGCCCCAGCTAAGCTGCTCTGGAGGCGAGGCAGCGAGTAGATGTAACGCCAACATACGCATTAGTATGGCAAGGACTGTGAGGTCTCGTCATCAGGCAAGATGTTACACAAAGCCATTTGGGAGGGAGGGGCGGGGAAAGCTAACTGGATGGCGGAATCAAGCCTTGTGTGTTCCAAGAAAGAGCAGGGAGAGGGGTCTGCAGGCATGTCAAATAAGTTCTGCAGATCATGTCAAGGCCATTTTTCTAGCCATTATTATGCTTCTCCAGAGAGCCAGAATCAAATGCAGCATTCCAGATGTTTTCGACTTTAGTTCCCATCAGCCCTGGACAACATAGCCAATGGTCAGGGATGCTGAGATTTGCAGCTGAAAACTTCTGGAGGGCCCCAGATTGGGGATGGATGATCAAATATCTTATCCCTGAAAGCGGCTAAATGTGCTGGAGCTAGCCCCTCTGTGCCCTGTGTCTGGCTTTGCTTTCAGCCACATGTTTGAGAACAAACAAACAAACCCAGCCACAGGGTTCAGACGGAACAAGTCAGCACTGGGAGTTAAAAATGGACTGCGGAAAAGTCTTCCATCTCCCATTCAAGGCTAACAATGATGCAGTGGAGTAAGCAATAGAAAATGGATTGAGCGATCAGATGGGACTGCGATGTGCAGAGTTAGCCTACACCATCAAAGGTTGGGGAGCAAACCAGTTAACCAAGTGGCAGCTACAGAGTTCTCCACTTCCAAACAGTAGTAGCAACAGTGGTGTGATGATGATGGTGGTGGTGGTGGTGGTGGTGGTGGTGGTGATGGTGGTAGTAGTAGTAAAACCTTGGAAAATGTTAGGACAATCTTCTTCCTCTTTTTTTGTAGACTGTAGCCTTGCTCTTTCTCTCTTCTCACCTCTTTAGCTCACTCTTTCTCCCAGTCTTGGCCTTGATCTTTCTCTGCCCTTGGCTTGCCTGTTTCCTCTTTCGCCCCATTCCCCAGTCTTGCTTTTCCCTCCACACGCTTCTTTAGTCCACTTTTGACTACCCTCGCCCTGTGGCAGCCACAACTTCTGTAGGAGCTGTTTGTGGTGGTGCCCACAGCAGTGTTTAAATTCCCAAATGTGCCAGAGGTCCAAAGAGGTCAGGGACCCTGAGCTAACTTATTCCTTCCATATCCCCTGCTGCCTCCAGTGGGTGTCTTTATATCCTGCCTGCTTCCACTAAATACTTCTTCAACCTCTACATACAATTTAATTACTGGAATTAGTTATTCCAAAACAAAATTTGCCTTTACTTAAATATTTAATGAGTTGATAAACTGGCTTTTTTTTCCTTTTTTTTTTTTGCAAAAACTTTTAGACAAGGAGAAAACCAATTTTAGGACAGTTTGAACAGTCAATCATTCCAGCAACTAAAATAAATAGAAATCCAGATAACAGTTAGCCTTTATGTTTTAAAAAAATGGGGACTGGATGAAGACATCTTTGTCCCAAAATGCAAGGCATAATCTGGTACTTAAGCAGTCTGCGAATCTCCAGTGTTGAGATTTGGCCTTTTTTCTGCTCTTTTCCCATCATCTGTCTTTTATACTATTGAGACTGATGAAGACTTCTAGAGAACCCAAAAGCTCGCACACTTTTCTTTGGGATTGTGACTGGCCCTAATTAAGGTAATACCCAATTGTGAATTTTAGATTGTCTTCCCTCTCAGCATGCCTATTTTTTTCAAGTCTAGATTGTTTCCTTCGCCCAGTCAATACTTATCAATAAATTAGCTTCTCACTCTTTCTGAGTTCAACCTCTCTTGCCTTAACCCATTCTGGGCCTGCATTCTGGTTTCTCCCTGCAAGAGCGCTCCAGCACCAGCTCTGGTCATCTCAGATTCTCTCATCTTCTGCATCTTTATGGACTTTGGACTCCTTTTCTTAACCCGGCCATCTTCTGGCTTTCTATAATACCTGCTGTAGAACCTGAGGCTGGGGACCAAATCCAGTTCCCCAGCTTTCCACAGAAGGCCATGTCCTATGTCCTGGCCACAGTCCCTTCCCCCAGTCCCCAAAATTTTGGTGGCTTCCGAGCTTTTCATTATTTCCTAGCCTTTTTTTTTTCCAGTGCAAAGTGGTCAGAATGTCTCTCCGAAAAGTTAAGTACCAGCAGAAACACCTTTGAGCCCTGAGACACTGTGAAGGGCAGGATACAGAAACTATAAATAAATAAATATGCTGGTATTTTGGCTCCACCCATTCTGCTGTTAGCCCCACCCACCAGTGGTGGGTGGCTACTCATAACTTTTCAGATACAGACTTTGGCTGGCCCTTGGTTGGAAAGAAGTCCGCAGAGACCCCATTCAGCATCTTGAACTTAGCTTCAGAACAGACTGGAAGCCAGCAGAACGGGAAGCAGCTCCCTTAAGGCCAGGGGAGCCCCTCATCTCACTTGGCAGGGGAAATGGTGAGCAGCCCCATCCTTATTATCTAGGAAAGGAGGGCTGCCAGGGCCCTGTCCATCTGGAAACGCCTGCTTCTTTTCAGAACATTTCCCAGCCTCAGGGGTTTCCTCCTAAATGGAGACCAATTCTGTTTCATGGTAAAGGAAGTGCACTCTGTATCTGCTCAGACACATTTTGCCTATGATCTAGAGTTGAGCCCTGGGGTCAGTGGAGCCGGGCTGGGTCAATGTAAGGGGATGTTTGGATGAGCAGGAATAAAGATGCCCTCGGCCCTCCTCCAGGCTTCCTTGTTCCCTCTGAGCTAGGATGCAGCCTTCCGCTGCGGGGAAATGGACTTGCCCAGCCACAGCATGTAGTCTGAGCTATCCCCGTGGCAATGCAAAGTATAGCACGATGGCCTAGGCTTGAACAGGCAATTACTAGCCTTACGAAAGACCTGCTCTCAGTGGAAATGAAAAATGCTACAATTGGTGTCACTAGTGATGGAATAAGAAACTCCTGTGGTCTTACACTGATTGAAGAGAGGCTGTGTCCTTCTCTTCTGTCTCTTGTTGTTTCATGTCTCTCCAACCAAAATCCGAACAACTGTCCTTTCCTGGGACTGGCAGCTGATCCTGATCCTGATCCAGTCTGTGTCTCTGTGCGAATCAGCACATGCACACACAAAGATGGACCAGCACAGCAGCCTGCAGGTTCGGACCCTGGGAGAGGTCTGCCCCGTTAATGATTCCAACCTGCCCTTCCAAAAGGGCTACTCCACTGCTGATCCTGGAACCTGGAAAGAATATTGCCCTCTGGCCTTTCCCATATTATCAAGAGCCGTGATTGTTTCTACACACACCCACACAAACTCTGCTCCTCCCGCCCTGAGACAGGAATGGCAGTTCTGCAAGGTCTCCAGATGCAGAGAGAAATCCTCTGCCTTTCTTCCACTTGAGATGCCAAGGGGGTGAGCTGCAGAGAGCAAAGCACTTCCGTTCGCCTCACTTGCATTCCTCAGCCCAGGATATTAGTGAGCTCTGCCTTGTTGTAGCGCTGCTTCTGATCGCTCCCTTAGTTCTCTCTTCCTTTCCTCCCCCCTCGCCCTCCCTTCCCCTCTTTGCTCCCTTGCAGTCTTATCTACAGAGCTCCAGGGTCCTTGGTGCCCCCACCTTAGGCTTCCCCTGGAATTTTTCAGGGTTGTCCAAGAAAATAAGACCTTTTAAAGAATACACACACCAAAGAGGAGCCCAAGATAGTTCAATCATTAAATCCTCCTGAGCTGTAAGCTTCAAACACGAGCGAGGAAAATCAAAGTGCTTGTGCCTGGGCACAGCAGCAGGAAGGGGAGAGGGAGACGGCCAGCCCTGAACTCGACATGGGGAGTATGCTGTGTGGCAAGCCCATGCTGCCACGGGGTCAGCGGGGGATTATTGCTCTAAGGAGTTCACAGCCGCATTTCTGTGCTTGAGAGAACATCTCTGTGCTAGGTAGAACTTCATCGCGTGGGGTGCCTGCTATGCTTCGGAGGCCTGGCCAGGAGCAGCCCTTCTCATTAGGCTCTTCTTCTTAGCAGCCACCCTGAAGCAAGCCCCCTCCCCAACATACATAAAGGCCATGCAAGCAGAGATTAAAAATCACACTGGGAAAAGATGCTGCCGGGGGGAGGGGGGGCTAGGGAGAAAAAGGGCCCCAGCTCTCAAGCTCTAGAATTTGATTGCAAGCCCAGACACACACCTAAGCCTGCCTTCCCATCCCAGGAAGTAAAACAATCCATTTAATATCTTCATATCCCTTCTGCTTTCTGTGAGTCAACACAGCATAGAACTGAGCCACTGAAAAAGAGCTTGTGCTACTTTCCTCCAATAGAAGCATTGGCCTCTTGCCCCAAGACCCGTCCAAGGCACCTCACTGGGAGCTGGCAAGATCTCCTGCCAGCCAACAGCTTCCAAAGCCACTAAGCTGTCAAGCCCAAGCTTTGCAGAAGGACTTTGGAGAGGTCTGGCTTTACATTCTTGGCTTGACTTAAATTCTCATGCCAGTGAGACTCATGAAGTGAGCTTGTGAGTATTTGACCTCTTTTACCAGGATGTCTTGCTGACAGGATATGCTTAGGCTGCAATCCTGTGCATGTTTAGACCTGCACTGCAGGTCTTCTGTTCTGCCAAATGTGCACAGACTCGCACCTTGAAGAGCTTTTGGTTCAGACTGGAAGAGGAATCCACTGGCACTGCAGTAAGTTAACTAATGACAAGTTCTGTGGGGGCTGCAGCTGGTACCATTCATGGACAGCAGGGGTGGGACATGGACAGTCTCCTATGGTCTACTCCAGCCTTCCTCAAACTGATGCCCTCCAAAAGTTTTGGACTACAGTTCCCACGATTCCTGATCATCAGCCATGAAGAGGTCCGGAACATCTGAGGAACACCAGTCTGGGGAAGGCTGGCCTGTTCTTTGTGATAAACATTGTGGGTCACGGATGTATTTTAAAAATCCAAAGTAAGGGAGTGTTCGTATGATCTCTGAACAGTCAAGGTGGAACTTAAGTGAGCCAGAGTGTGCAGTCTTGCTCAAGAAGAACATTGGCTCTTGCTGAATCAGGTCAAGAGCCCCCTCACCCAGCGCTCTGTGCGAGTCCCAGGAGCAGGTGCTCCATCAGAAAGTGGCCAGAATGTCAAGTTAGCTGAAGGGCGTGAGCAGACAACACACCTTGAAATATCTGACATTGCCGTAGCAGCAGGCGGGATATGAGGTGGAGTCAGAGAACTGCCTTTGATTTCAGTTTGGGATTTGATTGCCGCATGCAGAAACCACTGCTCAGTGGTAGAGTGTTCCCCCCAGAAGGGCCCAGGTCCAGACCCCAGTTAAAAGGGAGAGCTCTGCCTCCCCGAGATCCTCCCAGTCTGAGTAGACTTACTGGGCTACCTGGACAAATGGCCTTGCAGCTGATCGAAGGCGGGTGCCTTTGTTTCTGTGCTGTGTGTGAGAAGGCGTTTCTCCGAGTCCTCTGGAAATCTGACACTGTTTCCAGAGACATTCAATGCCTTCAGCAGCCAGAAAAGAAATCAAAACATTCCGCAGGTGAAGCTCTTATTTATTCATTAATTAATGTTCTGTGCTGCTGAAGTGTCAAAGTCTTTCCTGGCATGCAAAGTAGTACAGTGGAGCTCTTTCTGCTGCCACACCACTGACCAGGGCGTATCTTTTGTTCCGCCGGTCGCATGCAGAATGGAGCGATGGCATGAGCTCCTGGTACCACCTGGCTGCTCTGGAGACCTCCTCTCTGCAACCCCATGGCTATGGCTCTAAGGGTGTTGTGGTGTGCAGGATTCTGCTCAGGAAGGAGCGTGGCCCAGCTTTAGCTCTTCCAGCCCCAATGCCCGTCACAGCTAGAATGATGTGATGCCTGAAAGCAGGAAATGTGCCAGCAGCTTTTGCAGTGGGCAAGGGGAGGTCAGCCTATTGCAGTGCAGGCTAATGCGAGCCGTGAGCCAGGCAGGCCCTGACTCCAGGCCTACTGACCACAGGCACATTAGGAGCCCTGGAGCAAGCCACCCGGACCTGCATCTGCAAAACAATACCATCATCTTAATGTTTTCTGTTATTGTTTCTCACTTATTCCTTACTTTTCTACAGGGCTCTCTGGGCAGTTTGCAAATATTAAAATCATAAAAGCAATTCTGAAAATACTCATAACAACAGTGCAATAATCTTTGCTATGACCAAGATCAGCCTTCTCCAAGATTCTGGACCCCAGATCGGTTGGCTTACAACTGGCATTATCTCCAGCATGGTCTTTGGCAGCCTCCCCCAAGCTTGTGGCCCTGGATCAACGGGATCATCCCCAACTGGGAGGGTGGCTGATGTGATGAGGGTGGAAGTCCAGCCCACAGCACCAGCTTGGGGAAGGCGAGCTCTGGCCTGAGCAAGCCTCTTCTCCAACGACCTGCCGACTGGCAGGTTGCAAATATTGCTGAGATCATGTGCTGCAAGGGCTGGCAGCACCTCCGTCGCGAGAGGAGCCAAAAAGTCGTCCTGCTGGGCTTTCCAGGAAACAGGACGCCTCCCTCGCTATATCCCTGCTTAGTTCACCGGCTGCACCTGTCTGTGACAGGCAGGTGGATTTGGTCTCCCATGTCGTGCACCTTCCGCAATCCGTGGCCTCGTAGGCTGGCGCGATCACTTTGAATCTCCCCGGATTAACCTCCGGGCGACCTCAGCCAGAGAGGAATGCGGCTGCCCAGCGCACGTGTGTGTGGGACGTTTCGGAGCCCATTTGTTGTGTGCTCTGCCTCGAAGCTGAGGTTGTGTCGGCGCCGCAGGAGACAAGCGAACGCAATTATCTGCCATGCTGCCGGGGCTGGCAGCTCATACATAGAGAGGGAAGCCGAAGAGATCCGCCCTGCTGTGCCGGCCCTGGAAATACAATGGTCCGTGTTAACAGCTCCTGACCCCCTGGCTTTTCCTGTCACAAGTCAGTCGAGAAAGCCAGCTTAGCTGACAGAGCCCAGGGCTTAACTTTGAGCCCCCTTTTATTGCCAGGCTTCACCCCTGGAGCACCGAGAGAGAGGGGTGTGAAGACGCCACGTGGGAGCATTGCTCGGTCGGGAAGTGCCGTCTCCCGGGCACTGGCAGCCCCCCTTCCCAGCTCCTCCCCTTTGTCATCCCATTTGCTCTTTTTGAAGTGTGTAAAACAACCACGCACAATACTGCGATTAAGAGGACCTGCCAGCATGCCTGTAAATCAGTGGGATATTCTACAGCATCCTTCCCCAGCCTGCTCTGGACCGCAGCTTCCATCAGCATAGCCAGTGGTCAGGGATGATAGGAATTGTTGTTCAAAATATCTGGAGGGCACCCTGATGGAGAAAGCTGTTCTACAGATATCATCATCAACAACAGCAGCAGCAGCAGCAGCAATATTTCCATGCTGCCTTTTTCTCCAAGGAGGACAAGATAGAATACATGACCCTCCTCTTTTTCATTTTATCTTCACAACAGCCCTGTGAGGTAGGTTAGGCTGAGAGCCTACCCCTGGCCCCAAGTCACCCAGTGAGCTTCATACTTGGGTGCGGACCTGACACACTCTCACTGCAATGCCACATGGACTGTCGGAGCGGGAATCTATGCAGGGATGCTGCCCAAGAACAGGAGGGGGCATCTGACCTGGCTTTTCAAGTCCCATCAAATTATTTACATCTGCAACTCACTTGTTCCGCACCAGCCTTCTCCAGCCAGGTGTGCTCCACTTCCAGCATTCCTGACCGTGCTGGTGGGGTGTCTCCATTTTGGAGACACTCTTGGGCACTGCCTTCCAGTACTGAGCAAGTCTGAAGGCAAACAGGGTGAGACCAAATGTGCCAGCATATTGCAGCTTCAGGGCAGGATCCTGGGCAAGTTTAGACAGAAGAGCAGGCCTCCAGCCCTCAGCATGCCCTGGCTGTGGAGGACGGAAGTTGTGGGGCTTTTTTCTGTCTGAATTTGTGCAGGATTACTCCTCTAAACTCTTACTGCCAGTCACTAAGCTCTGGAAGACATATTTCAACATTTTAGGATGGAGGGGGGTGCAAAAACCTCTCAGCAATCAGTGGATAAGGGAAAGGGGGCAAGGCTGGCAGAAGGGAGAATGACTGTGTGAGGAATCCCTAAGTTCAAAGACAAGAAAGCTGTAAGTTTCTGAGACAGTCCTGCTTCCAAAATGTTGCCGTTTCTGTGATTTTGATCTGTAACATTGTGGAGCACACAATCCTCTACTGTCATCATAGTCTTAGGATGCAATCCTGTGTAAGTTTAGATGGATAAAAGGCCTCCGACTCCCAGCATGCCCATGCCTATTTCCTCTGAGTTTCCTAGGATGATTCCTTGAGTCTCATTCAGACAGAGACATTAGACTCTTGGTATCTTCTTGGACTTCACCTTGCCTGTTTGCTAAGGAAATTACAAGTTCTGATTGCTACTGGCACTGTGATTCTCCTAAAGCGCCTGATTTTCATATGCTGTAGGAGCACAGAAATCTACCCCCATTTTGGCAGGAAGTTCTGCAATATGTTCATTTCATTTTCTAGATCGGTTGCCCTGTTAAGCCCTTAAATATTATCCTTGGGTGTTTTCCAGTTCTGAATACGGATAACTCTGGGTGCAGATTACTTTTTGGTTGCTACCCTCTCAATGCCAGTATATTAGATGCGCGTGCAAAAGGCACAAGCTCCTTTGTTTCCCCACCTACCCCAAAGCTGCTGACTGGGCTGGGCCACTTAGGCAGCACTAAAGGAAAGGAACCGCTTCACCCCACCCACACAAGGACAAGGGCACAGATTTGCACAACATTTGCATATAGAGATGCAAAGTTAGAACTGATGGCTATGAATGGAAATGCATCTCCCACTGTGGCACAAGCTGTAGCCCAGTGACCTGTGTGCCTTTCTCAGGCTGCCGCCCTAGTGCTGCTGCTAGGCAACTTCAAGGCCCCTGCTCCCCATTTTCCTGGGTCTGCATCCTTCAACCAGACTGCCCTTTAAGTAGAGGATCCCTTCAAACAGGACAGTCCTCTGACACTTCTTCAGGCACAGGAGGGCCCCCTGCATGGTAGGACACCGTATGAACGACTTATCTCAATGCAGCTCTTGTAATAGCTGGCAGTTCACTACAAAAAATCTGCGTAAAGCACACGCACATGTGTACACGCACACAAACACATTTTGTGTGTGGGGGGTGTATGCAGTTTATCAGTTACAATTTTCGGGGTGTGGAACATCATAGTTGTTTTGTAATTAAGTTTTGTAATTTGTCTCATAATTTGTAAAAATTGCATTTGTGTTCAGTAGCCACTGGTGCTTGAAGCCATTCATTACCGTGATTTCCTAAACCTTGTGCTGAGGGGTGTGCAAATTAGAAATGACTGCAGCAGAGAAGTTGGTTCTGTCAGGATGCCTCCCAAAATCCTTCCCTTTATTTTCCCAAAGTATCTGGGATGTTGCCTTGTTCTGGCGCCGTTGGAGGTAGGGGGATAGTGGCCATAACTGGTGGCTGGTGCTTTTCCCTCAGAATGCCTTGGGCATCACACGACCTGGAGCAGAAGCCATGAACCTGTTTTAGTCTGAGGGCTGAATTCAAATCCAGAGAAGCCTTGGCCATTGCATTCCTGTAGAGGGCAAAGCCAAAATATCAAAAATACCGGAATGTTGGAGCTTAATATTCCTACTGCCAGTGACTAAGCCACAGGAGAACAAGCCACGGGTATTGAATTGGGTGGGAGGGAAGCACACAAAAGCCGGGCACCCACCAAATGGACTGGCAGGGGGAAGAATTTGGTGATATATGGGAAGGTGTATATGTGGATGGGACTGCAGGTGGCGCAGTGGTTTAAACCACTGTGCTGCTGGGCTGGTTGATCAAAAGGTCGCCGGTTCGAATCTGCACACGGGGTGAGCTCCCGTGTGCTGTCCCAGCTCCTGCCAACCTTGCAGTTTGAAAGCATGCAAATGCAAGTAGATAAAAAGGTCCCACTTCAGTGGGCAGGTAACAGCGCTCCGTGCACTTCGGTGTCTAGTCATGCCGGCCACATGACCACGGCGACTGTCTGCGGACAAACGCTGGCTCCCTCGGCTAGGAAACGGAGATGAGCACCGCCCCCTCGAGTCAGGCATGACTGGATGTAACGTCAAGGGGAAACCTTTACTTTTATATGTGGATAGGATTCCGCCCCCCCTCCAGGTGATTTGGATTTGATCGGTGGCCTTGAGTTTCAACTACCACCACCCCCTTGATCTAGAGCATTCTGGGAAAAGAAAATGGCAGCTTCCTGGTTGCAGAAATCAGCAATGTTACTGCTGCTCCTGTAGATGGGTGGTAGGACAGTGGTACCTTGGCTCATGATCGCCTCAGTTCACGACCAAATCGGGTTGCGAACATAAATTTCAGAAAAATTTTGCCTCAGTTCGCGAACTCCACATTGGGTGACGACCACGATCGTGGCCATGTTGCCGCATGAACACAATTGTGATCGCCCATCTTCCCTGCACAAGCATGATCGCAGTCATCTCCCCCCCCTCCCCCGAGCATGATCGCTATCGCACGATTATGGTTTGGACTCTCCCTCCAAACAATAACCTCCCCACCTCAACCTAGGTTAGTGTTCTCTACTGTACTGTACTTTGTTTCAAATTTTTGTGATTTTAACAAAATATTTACAGAATGGATTCACCTTATTTACATTGATCCTTATGGGGAAATTTGACTTGGCTCGCTACCAGTTCGGGTCTCAGCCAGAGTCCTGGAACGGATTAAGTTCATGAGCTGAGGTAGCACTGTATCTTTTTGTATGTATTTCTTACTCGTATTTATTTTGGAATTAATGAAACTTGAACGAAATGGGCCCAAGTTTTTCATTTGTTCCAAAGTGAATGTACACCACTATCATTTTGGTGTCCTGAATTAGCATATCTGTGTTGGGACCTTCTTGGAGGGAGTCGAGGATGACATTTATTCTGACTTCATCCCTACAGTCTAAATTGCAATGAGAGATAATGACTGGTCTCAGGTCATCTAGTGAGACTGATTGCTTTTATTGCACTTCCCCAGCGTGGTGCCCTCCAGATGTTTTGGCCTTCACCTCCCATCAGACCCAGCCAAGGGCCAGGAATGCTGGAAGTTTTGATCCAGAGCATATGGAAGGCCTCAGGTTGGGCAATTCCCCATCTGGTGCCCTCTAGATGTTTTTAACTTCAGGTCCCATCATCCACAGCCAGCATGACCAAGAGTTGTATGAGCATGCAAAGGATCTACCCTTTACCCATTGTAGCTATGAAAGCCTTCCCTAGCCTCATGTCCTCCAGCAGTTTTAGACCACAACTATTTTCATCCTTCACTATCTGGCCTTCTAAAGAGCAGTCAGGGTTGATCTCCTCTAGGACTGACCGGTTTGATTGCCTTGCGGTCCAAGGGACTCGCAGGAGTTTTCTCCAGCACCACAACTCAAAGGCCTCAATCCTTCGGCGCTCAGCCTTCCCTATGGTCCAGCTTTCACAGCCATACATTGCAACTGGGAAAACCACAGCCTTGACTATATGCACTTTTGTTGGCAGGGTGATGTCTCTGCTTTTTAGTATGCTGTCTAGATAGCGAAGATGAAACTCAAATACTTTGGCCACCTAATGAGAAGGAAGGACTCCCTGGAGAAGAGCCTAATGCTGGGAACAATAGATGGCAAAAGAAGAAGGGGACGGCAGAGGATGAGGTGGCTGGATGGAGTCACTGAAGCAGTCGGTGTGAGCTTGGGTGGACTCCGGGGGATGGTGGAGGACAGGAGGGCCTGGAGGAGTGTTGTCCATGGGGGCGCGATGGGTCGGACACGACTTCGCGACTAACAACAACAACAACATTTTCATCCTCAGCCTGCATAGCTAATCATCATGGGTGATGGGCATTCACCCTGCAGAAGGGAGTTCCAAAGGTGTGGAACCACCACTGAGAAAGCCCTGCTTGAGCATGCTTAGAGGGTGAGATAGAAATCCCTAAATGAAATCATCTCGCCTCCAAATAAACATCTGGCAACTTCATTATGCACACATGGGTTTGTACCCCGGTCTAAAAGTAGCTCCTTCAGCTTCTCTCTGCATTCTGCTGCAGACCTTCCCCTGCACTCGCACAGCAGCTTGGCACTGGCTCTCAGATGCATGGCTGTGCCTGAAGGGGCTGAGCACACAGGCCTTTACATCGTGGGATGTCGGATGACTCATTCTGGAGCGCAGAACCTTAGAACACCTGCCAGTGCCTGTACAAAAGCTCTCCGTGATATAATAAGGCAGCCTGTCACCCATTCTAGTCCTTGTGTAGTCAGACCTGCAACAAACAGTTGCAGAAGGGGGGGCTCCATTCCAGTCCCTCTGTGCCTTTGCGTTTCCATTTTCTCCCCTGCAGTCAGTCAGCTTTCTGACATGCCCAAATCCCATTGTGCAGTTTTAGCTTTCCTCTCCTTTCACCCACAGTGGGTCGGATCTAGAGGTAAGCATGTGCAGCTGCTCTGGCAGAAGTGGACTTCCCCACCCCCTCCTCAAGACAGCCCCTCTGCCCCCTGAAAACGCTACACAGAGCAGTCAGGAGGCCCTGCTGAATAGGGTAAGCTGTGGGGTGTGTGGGGAGGAGGGGTCCCCAAAAGGCAGGCAGAGGGACCTGCCATGAGTGGAATGCCACCTCTTAAGAAAGCTCCCTTCCTTTCATGGAAGGCAGATCCTGGATGCAGACTGGCCATGCTTTTTATGCTTCTGCAGACACGAGGGTCTCCTAACCCTTTGCAGCCCCCTGTTGGTACTGAAAGGGAGTCTTTTGGATTCCCCGAGGCCCAGCAGTGAGGAAAGTGAGTTCCTCTTCACGTACAGGATAGCCAGCCGAAGGCAGAACATTCTGCTCCTGCTGTGGCTGCACCAGCTGAAAATCCAGAGGTGCTTTGCGAGAGCCGAGACGAGCATGCACTCTGATTATAAATAGCCACTGCGGCTTCTCTCCATTTTTCAGCTTCAGGGAAGAAATATGAAATGTGTATAAATAAAAGCACAAAGGGAGCGAAGACATATGGGCTTGAGCGTAATGACTTGACTTCTTATTCTTCAGATACTCTTTTCCAGGAGGGGACCATTCCATCACCGTCATGCCATCCTGGGGCTGTCTTCCTGCACCACTCCTGCTCTTGGGGAATGTTTGCAACATGGGGGAGACGGCTGCTAGAGAGGGAACTGTGGGCTGCGGGGCGGGGGGCGGGGGATAGCTGTGCTTTCTTAGAGCACCATAATGGAGCCCTTCATGTCGTCTTCCAAGTGGAGGACACAGGAAGCCACCTGAAACCAAATCAGACTAATGATTCACCTCATCAGGGATGCAGGACCTCAGGCCCAGGGAACAAATCAGCCCTCTGGGGATGCCAAAGGCCACGCACTCTTCTGCTGCCCCTGCCTTCTTCCGGCCCTCAATGATTTCCCCATTTCTGTGAAGTTCCCCCTTCCCCAGTGGATCTCCTAATCATGGGTTGTAAACCAAGGCTTAGTTAGTTTAAGCAAAAATATGCATGTGGTTGTTTTCGGCCCTGCCCTTTTTGCAGTCAGCCTCTCCCACCAACAGCTTCAGAGGGTGGGGTACCTTCTTCTTGCCCTCAGTTTCTGTGTTTGATTTGACTTTTTTGCTTCCTGAATGAACATGTCCAAGACAAAGAAGACAGTGGTCACCCACAAGCAGAGCTTGAAACCATTATTTTAAAAGAAGCATTTTTAAATGACTTTTTGCCAATCAAGTACTTATTATATTAGATTTCCTTTTTTTTTAAAGCTTCCTTAAATGCAGTCTGAAATGGTAAGATTTATGTCAAAACTAATAGTTGCATATTGATCCAGTTAAATATTAAGAACCTTCTAACCCATGACAGGGCAGAACAGGGAGTGTTGTGTTGAAGATGTTCTGGGGCAATTGATGTGGACAAGAAGTGTGCGATCTTCTGTCTTCATGCAGGAGAGAAATTTAAGGCATAACCTCATGCAAGTTTAGGCAGGAAAAGCACTACAGATCCCAGCATGGCTGACCAGGGAATGTTGAGACCTGTCTGAATATGTACAGGATTGTGCCCTTACTGTGGGGCTGCTGAACTAAGCCATCAGATGCATGATTTGCCTTTCTGATAGTTCTGAATTATAAACAGTACCTGGCTTTTAAACCTGGTTATTTTTTAGAAGAATGTGCAAATACAGAAGGACCTCCGATGTTTCATTTCCATTTATTTCATCTGTTACATTTCTATCCTACCAGTAGCCAAAGCAACCCTGTGGTTCTGTGCGACGTTGCGCATGCACACAAATACAAAACCTGGTTTTCATGTGGCTTGTTCACCTTGTGGCAAGAGAGAAAGCATATGAAACAAATGGTGATGTTTTTCCTCATACTCACACGTGAACTTGACTCGCGTGCAGCCTGAGCCTTACACTGTGAAGCTGGCTGGCTGGCTGGCGATCCTGGGGCAAGCAGAGGGAACGGAGGCCTCAGTGTGCATAAGACAAAAGTGACAAACAGCGTACGAGTTAATAAGGTGCAAGATGGAGCGCTCTGTTCAGTGGTGAATGGCAAGGCTCCTTATGGTTATTGTAAAACATTTCTACAGTGCTGTAAATTCCCTCCATCCCTTGCTGAGAATCAATAAAATGCATCCCCACCCTGACGAGTGTACAGCTGAAAGACGTCTTACATGGCAAATCACTCCGAGAGCCGTGGATGTCTTGAAAAGCGGGAATTCTGGCAGAATTTTCTGCAGACCGCGGAGCAGCAAACAGCATGGCCCTGGTTTTGTCGCCCGTTCTCAACCTCCAGAATCTGGTTCAGGCAATCTAAAAGCAGCAATTCATAGCAAAGACATGTAAATCATTTCTTCCCCCCAGTGCCCCCGCTCAAGTTGCCCAGTGCACCTGCCATCATGGATGGTACTCCTGTTCATCTCTGAATCGGACTAGCATTGAATACCACCTTGCCTTGGTTAGGGTTCTTGGCATCTGTCCCATTTGCTTCAGCACGGAGGCTTAGGTCCTGACTTCCCATGGATGGGGCCCCGTTGCAGGATACTCCAGCACCAGGGTACTCCAGCTCCAGCTGGGGAGAGAGATCATTTCTTACCAGTTCATCTCTCCTCCTGCAGCTGCCTGAGCTCTGAAAACCTGCTCTGGGGGGTTTGGGAACCAGAGGTTGCGGCAGGACTTGTTGAAACTGTCTCCTGTTTCTGTCAGTGACACCCAGAGGAGAGTGACACTGTTAGAGCCACTTGCTAGAAGACATCCTTGTTTGGTGAAACTTATAAGGATTTTGTCTGTTTTGACGATGAGTGCATTTTTGTTAATAAACGCTTACTCTGTTTTGAGATTTTTGTAAAAAGCAGCAACCCCTTTTTTCCAGAGGCATTTTGCTCCTTGGAAACTCGAAGACCATTCAGTCCCACATATTCCTGGCTCTCCTCTTTTGATTCTGACCTGCTTGTTGTCCCCACTCAGCACCATTCCTCCCCACACATGTGACAGGAAATCAGAAGGCATGAGCACTTTCAGCCCACTTTAATGTGGTCAGTTCCACCAGAGGGGATCGTACATCCTGGCAGGCAGGTCTCCATCATCCACTCACAACCTTTAGAAGCCCAGACTGAGCTCAAACACAATGTGGTAACTTGTGACTTGGAGTCGCACTGAAACCATCAGATGGTTGCAGTGTCCTGATAGATAGCCATGTCTCTGTTGCGGCACCTTCAAGACTAACACATTTTATTTTGGAAGGAGCTACCATGCATCTGGTGAGTGGACTCTAGTCTGTGAAAGCCTAGGACGTAATCCAGTCGTGAGCATTTCCATTACATGATTTGTTCACGCTATTGGAAATAACCCAAAAGTTTGTGTAAGTCCCCTTAGTTGCATTATGAGAGAAAAACAGTCTTGATTTGTGAAAGTGTGATATCACCTAAGAACAGGAGAAAAGTCATGCAGGATCAGACTCAAGGTCCATCTAGTCCATACACACAGTGGCAACCAGCTGCTCACAGGATCCCTCAAGCAGGATGGGTGCAAGACCTCCTCCTGTCCATGCTCCTCAGCAGCTGGTCTATGCAGGCATGCTGGCTCTGGTAAAGGAGGGAACACAGAGCCAGCAAGGCTAGAAGCCACAGATAGCCTCCCCCCTCATGAATCTGTCCTATCCCTTTTTGAAACATCCAGATTGGTAGGCATCCCCACTCCCCATGGCAGCAAGTTCCATAGTTTTAACTATATGCTGAGTGAAAACATACTTCCTTTTATCTGTACTAAACTTGTCATCAGTCAGCTTCATGGGATGACCCTGGGTTCAAGGAAGAAAAATGTCTCCCCCTCTGCTTTCTCTGCACTGTGCATTATTTTAACACCTCTATCATGTCTCCTCTTGCTCACCATTTTTCTAAGCGGTTTCTAAGACCTAGTTTGAGATTAGAGGGGCCAGGTGTCCTACCTGACAGAGGATAGTTCTCTGTCTGAAGGGCTGTCAGGGGACAGTCCTCTGGTTCCACATTCCCTCTGTTTGAAGGGCTGTTCCCTCCAATGCCTGATTATAGATAAAAACCACAAGAAGGGAAGGGCCTCGGGGTGAGTTGCACAGCAGTGGACAACAGCTGACCGAGCTGCACAACAGTCAGCTGGTCACAGTCCTCCCCACTATGCTCAGATGTCTGTAGAATTTCTCCAAACTTGCACCCATCCATAAGCACAAACTAGCTTATGTAAGTATGATGGGAATACCATGCGCCTCCTCTGTGGCCATTGCATTTGCAAGCCCCTGCTCAGCCGCCTCCCCTGTCCCTTCTGCAGATGGGATCCACAGTGTGACTGCCCAGTGCGTCCTGCGTGTCATCATCATCACCGAGGACATGCTCGCCAACAGCATCACCGTCCGCCTGGAGAACATGTGGCAGGAGCGCTTCCTCTCGCCGCTTCTGGCCAGCTTCCTCGAGGGCGTGGCCACCGTGCTGGCCACCCCCAAGGAGGATGTCTTCGTCTTCAACATCCAGAATGACACCGACGTCGGCGGGCAGGTGCTGAATGTCAGTTTCTCAGCCATGGCGCCCCGCAGCGGCCACTTCTTCAGCTCGGAGGAGCTTCAGGAGCAGCTGTACATGAAGCGCATGACCCTCACCTCGGTCTCCATGCTGGAGGTGCTGCCCTTTGACGACAACGTTTGCCTTCGTGAGCCCTGCCAGAATTACATGAAGTGCATCTCCGTGCTCAAGTTCGACAGCTCGGCTCCCTTCATCGCCTCCCTCTCCACCCTCTTCCGACCCATCCACCCCATCACGGGCTTGCGCTGCCGCTGCCCCCAGGGCTTCACCGGAGACTACTGTGAAATGGAGATCAACCTCTGCTACTCCAACCCCTGCCGCAATGGCGGGATCTGCACCCGCAAGGAGGGCGGCTACACCTGCCTCTGCCGCCAGCACTTCACAGGTAAGGTCTCGATCGTCTGTGGAGGAGGTGGGGTGCTGTGCTTGGAGATCTCACTGTTTGCCCAGGGATGAGACTTTCTGATCTTGGACCCTTCTGTGAACATGCATATGATCAGGGAAAACAGCACTGCCCAACCTGATGCCCTCTTGATGGCCTGCACTATGACTCCCATCATTCCCAAGGCATTGGTTGGACTAAGAGTCTCATCATCGCCAGTCAGCTGGCTGGGGATGAGGGGCATCATAGTTCAACCCATCCAGAGGATACCAGGTTGAGGGCAGTAGCGGTAACGTCTGTGCCAAAAGGATCCAGTTGCTTCAGTTGAGGATAGTCAAACGTATCTGCATGATTTTTGTTTGTTTTCCTTAATTCAGAGGCTTTTTCATTTTTAAAAAGATAGTGTTTAAGATCAACATTGCACATAAACAGATTTGTCAAGCAGAAAAAATTTCCTTGAGTCGCAAAATCTTTTACAAGAGCTGATGTTGCAATGAACTGTGACCAAAACAAATGGATGCCCTCATTCATACTCTCTTACATGTTGCTTTATTTCATTAAAAGCTTCACTTATTAGGCAGTTTAACAGTATAGAAAATTAAGTAAAGAATTTATCAGTCTCCAAATCTGATAAACCCACTAAGACAGATAGTCAATGCTGTGTCCAGATTGAAGGGGGGTGGCAGCTGAGGGGGTCCTTCTCTTCGGTTCTACTGCTATATGCTATAAGGGGAATTAGGATTGACGTTCCCCATTACTGGGGATACTACTTCTCTATGTTCATCCTGCTATGTTCTGTCCATGTCTATATTCTTTATGAGGTATGTATTCTGTACTTGTAATTCATCGCTCATGGTTGTTTGTGGGTGCCTGACACATCATTGTTACTCTCCAGGGCCTCTCTTGTGCTTTGCAACCATTTCTGCATTTGTTTAATGGAGGGAAATATGGTATTATCTAAAATTACACTAAGAAAAGTGTATGTATTTTTGCATTACTGCAGTGCCAGCTTGTGGTTGTGTGGTGCAACATGTAGAAAGCCAAAGAAAGACAACCCTCGGGCGTGCGGGGGGTGGGGGCGGGGGAGACATGTAAAGGAGTAACTTAAGTCCCATAAAGTTCCAAAGAATCTGGAAGCAGAAGCCTTAGTAAAGTGGCAGGTAAAAAAATCTCTTGTAGAGAAACCTGGGCATGGCATGGCTGCTGCTGCTGCCAATAGAGAAGGGGAAGGTTCAGTTCACGCAAGTGGCCATTTGAAGAAGAAGGAAAAAGAACTTATTTGGGGCATATCAAAATGCTAAGGCTGCCCTTGCACAAAAACACCACATATCCATTATTCTGAAAACTAGTAGGCTAAATCTCCTTAGAAGAGGCAACGATCCCTGCGATGTTCATATAATTCTGCCAAGAAAGAAAGGTTATTGACAACTCCCTTTAGAAGATAAAAACAAACAATCAATATAACAGGGTGTGGGACAGAATTTCCCCTCCCCCACAAGACCCCTACCTCTGTTTTTCTGCAATTTTGCAAGGTATGATGCTCTCCTGAAGAGCTACTGTGTCTGCAAATAGCATCTAATTCTGACCAGGCGTGGGAAGAAAAGGTTTTAACTTATTTATCTAATGTCCCATGATTATCCAGCTAAGGAGGCACAACTCCTCAGAATCCAGAAGCTCAGCTCAGGGTCAGGATCTGAGTTCAGGACCAAAGTCAAAGGATATGGATCCTGAATTAGCCCAAACCAAATCGGGTGGTGTTCCAAGGCATCAAATTGGTAGGCCGAGTTGAATTTTGGACTCAGGATATATCACTACAGAGATCAAGAAAGAGATCGGGAGAGAGGGAGAGAGTTCTCTGACATTCATTGATAAAGTAAGTGGTGCAACTTTTGTAAAGTAAAGAGAAAAGACAAGGCTCATATTTTTGCAGATTTCAGAATATACCTGGTTCCTTCCCCAAATCCCATCAGTGTCTGCTGGCATGGCCAATGAATTGCAACCCAAAGAATTTTATTTTTATCATTTTATTTCTTTATTGCAGCATTTTGTGCTTCCTTTTGGCCAACAGATCCCCAAGGCAGTGTACAATACAACACTGCAAAAAATGGCTTTAACAGCAAGCTTTAAAATGGAGCAACACATGGCACGTGAATGGAATAGTGCCAGCTCCCAGATTTGGAGGGACCTCAGGCAGGACACTGCCCATGGGCACCTTCTGCTTCCTTGCACTTGCCGGACCTTTTTCCCATGCTTGGTCCCGCCTAGGAAGTGAGCTGAGCTGAGATCAAGCCTGTGAACACTTGGGAATGCCTACTGGCTTCTTTGCACAAGGTACACAAAGTTAAGTAATTCTGTGTGCGAAGTACACAAAGCCCCAAGTCACATGCACAGAAGCTTGGACTTTGGGTACGGCGAAGGCGGGCCAGAGTCCAGGGCCCCAGGGAGGAAATCCATCAGATTCTCAGCCCTAGACCAGATTCCTCAGACCTTGCTGGAGCCTACCTTGTCTCCAGCTGCTCCGTCTCTCTTCCTTTCTCAGCAGGCAGAAAGCCAGCGAGCAACAGGCCACGCTATCTGCCGCTCCTCCTCCACACCAGCGCCATTTCCCAGGCCACAGCAAGAGGAAGCTTGTAGTGGTGAGGAAGAAGAAACTCTTCAGGGTCTTTTCAGTGGGTTCTCCGCCACCCTTGCAGCGGACCCTGGAGTGGAACCAATCACTGAACACTGAGCAAAGCAAAAAAAAAAAAAAAGGCTTAGCTGTCCTCCAGAAGCAAGCAATGAAAGAGCTAGGCTACTCTATCCCAGTGGTGGGGGTTCCACAGTCAGTATACTGTTGCAGAAAAGGCCCTGTCCCTTGGTCATCCCAACCTGGCCTTGTTAGGAGGTGGATATTGGACAGGATCTTCTACATGGGCAGACTGATTTATTTATTCATTTATTTTTGGATTTATAATGCCTTTTTCCAACAAAGGGCTCAAGGCAGCTTACATCATTCTCCTCCTCCATCTTATCCCCACAACAACAACCCAGTGAGGTAGGTTGGGCTGAGAGTCTGCGCCTGGCCCAAAGTCACCCAGTTGGCTCCATGGCTGAGCGGGGACTCGAACCCGGATCACCTGAGTCCCAGTCCCACGCTCTTAACCACTACACCACACTGGCTCTCCACTGCTATGGATATTTTACATAGGGACTTAGGGACAGAATGTAGAAAGGAAACAAAACTGATCATAGTTGATATAGAAAAGGAATAACAGGGACATAGTGATGGTCCCATGCCACTGAGGGGCCAAGCTGATCAGAGACAGGACACCCATGATCAGATCTTTCATTTTCCCATAAAAGTAGCCTTGCCCCACCTCAACTGGATCGAGCTAAGGTCAACCATTTTTTAGAGAAGAGATCCAAATGTCTCTTCCTTTTTCCTAGGGGTCTGTGGCTTATTGACAGATTTTAGTATGAATTAGCAGCAAGTCTACAGGCATCAAATCCATGTGCAACTGATTCTACTTCTTCTTTGGTGGCTTTCTCAGGTGTGAGGGAGGTGATGTTTATGAACATTAGAAGGGAGACCAGTCCTAGGTTCCAAAGGAATTACAGTAGTCAGATAATTTAATTTAATTTTTACATTATTTATTGGTGAAATAGAAATAACACACAATGAGAATGGCATAGGACTACCTAGATGCATTATGGTTGACACACTATTTTCATCATTTAGATAGCTGCAACTTTATCCAAAACCAGAATGATTGGACTTATATAATATAATAACCATAGAATCCTATACTGGTCTCCTCAGATATTTATAGGACTGTATGGTTATCCTACTAATTCAGCACGGCTTAATTCCAGCTAAGTGGGCACAGGATTGCAGGCACAATAAGTAAACAGTGAAAATTCACTTGATTAAATTGAATAACAAAGCAAATAGGATAATTAGATGAGGAGTGGAAAGGAAGGATAATAGAACATTTTAAATCATACAATTTCCTTCATGAACAGACTCATGTTCATTGTTCCATTAAATCCAGAATTAAAAAAAAGCTATATAAAATCCTCCACAACTTCTTCCCCCCTCCAGACATTTTGGACTGCATGTTGGCTGATGAGAGTTGCAGTCCAAAATACCTGGAGAACCCTGGGTTGGATAAGGAGAATATATAGCACCTGGAACTAAGCGGATCGTGTTAGAATTCAGCTTTTTAAATCTGAAGGTACAGTTCTGAAAACAAGACCGTATTATCAACATGAGATTTCTTTTAATACTGAGAGACTCTCTCTCTCTCTCTTTCTCTCTCTCTCTTTACACACACACACACAAAGATTGAGAATCAGTCTTTCCAAGAGGGACGGCAAATTCAGCTTATGTTAATCTTAAAGAGAATTATGCAATGCTAATTTATTGGTTGTATTTGATCCCACAAAGAATATGACAATATTTATAGAAAAAATAATGATCGATGTCAGAAATATGTTCTGCCTTTTTGCATATGTGTGGTCATGTTTGAAAAGAGCTATAAATAGAATGATTAATTATGCTTCAGTTTTTAGATCCAAGAATATTGTTGGAACTATTTCATTCACAGGTTTCAAGAATTCATCAGCTAAGGATATTGAATCTATTCCCGGCAGCAAAGCTGGCTATTGCCAAGAATTAGAAAAATGCTAAACATGTAGGGTCGGATCCAGATTTTGACTGGATACTCAGCTGGTGGAAGTGGGCTTCCCAGGTCAGCCCCTTCAGTCTCCTGAAAATGATATACAGAAAGTCAGGGAGCACTGATGAATGGCAGAAGCTGTGGAGATGGGTAGAGGGTAGAATCCCCCAAAATCTGGCACAGGGATCTTATCTGAGCAGAGCTCCCCTCTCATGGGAGGCAGACTCTGCACCTGGCCTGTCATCATGTATGGCAACCGGTACAAGTAGTTTAGTTGAGGGTATAGCAAACAATGATACCCTGAATTTGTTCAAGAATATCATCTATGTACCAAGCAGTGATTTTACATTTTTATTTCATTTCTTTATTTTAGAACATTCATGTTTCATTTCCCATCTTAAAAATTTCAGATTGGTTCACAAAACATTGTAAAACAACGCATCTTTTATTGCATCTTAAATATTTAACCAGTGGCCAGATTCTTTTAATAACCGTTCATTCATGCTATTATTATGTATCTGTTTTATTAATTTGTATACTACCTTTCCAGAAATGTTGCTATGGCAGTGTACAATTACAGAACTATTCACATACACAGCACCATTGGCCTTAATGCTGAGACGCATGAGCAATATAAGGCTGTCCTTCACTCCCAATTTCACACATTCATCAATCCATGCTTTACAGCTTACTGCAGCCTTCACTAATCCTGTGCTTTCCAAATGTGTGGACTACAACTCCAAGAATCCCACAACCAGAACATTTGGCTGAAGGATTCTGGGAGTTGTAATCCAACATAACTGGAAA
The DNA here is from genome assembly GCA_023646645.1 of Varanus salvator macromaculatus. Taxonomy (NCBI): domain Eukaryota; kingdom Metazoa; phylum Chordata; class Lepidosauria; order Squamata; family Varanidae; genus Varanus; species Varanus salvator. The sequence continues at coordinate 57,893,014 of JAIXND010000674.1, read as the reverse complement.
GTGCCAGGTTGGAGAAGGGGTACTTATGCAACAAAAGCACATAGCTGGTAGCAGGTAGTTAATAGGTAGAAAACCAATGAGGGGGAAAGTATGAAGGAAGGAATTGAGAGAACTGTAAGGACAGTCATTCAATGAATGATATATCTTTAGAACAGCAGCAATGCCACAGGTCAGGATAACTGTGAATGGCTTTGCTTCCTGCCAGTCTGCTTCCAACTGAGTCAGGGTAGTCTTGTATGGCAAGAGAAGAAGGCGATAGCTGTGAGTGACAGCATGAGGTTGAGGGCGCCAAAGGGAAAATGTGGGTTGTGTTCCAGGGATTAGGGGCATTCTCAAGGCCACAGGTCCAAGGCAGCCAGCCAGTTAGGTTTATGGTTGAGCAGGGATGTGAACCCAGCTCTTTGAGGGCCAAGTCAAATACTTTAATCCTCTGTACCAGAGCACTGTGAGAGTCAGTCAGAGTAACTGTGTCAGCCATCCTTGAACTCCATAGACGAAGGTGGAGAAAAGTAAATGCAAAAATTAGGAATTCTTTTGAGAAAGATCAACCAAATGTTGGAAACGCAGATATGCAGCTTGACTCTGCAGACTGTTTAGCTGTTTAAATCCCATGGGCATTAATAGGGTTTATGACCTGTGCCCAGAATTACAGCATGATCCAGAGCATGTTTACTCAACATGAAGATCCTTTGCATCCCACGGGACTTACTCCCATGCATATTACTGTGGCCTTAGTCTCTTCTGGAACAGGAGAGCATATCTGTACATGGGAATAACGATTCTTTAATCTGTATCCATAAATGGATGATTTATGCTACTGTTAAAATGTTACTGTCCATATCACACTCAGCATTCTCTGGATCTACGGTAGGGATAGATATCCCTTTGGATGTTGTCAGATTACACCTCTCATCAGGTCCAGCCAGATGGCCAGTGGTCAGGGACTGAGAGTTGTAGCCCCAAACATCTAGAAGGCCCTGGTTTACAGAACCCTCATCTACAGGGTTGGTCACATACTCTATTCACTGGACAGGCGATAAGACAAAGAAAAAAGAGACCATTTCTAAAAGGATAGCAAAGAAGTAACAGCTTCCCTCTGCCAACAGGACTGAGGAGCTGTGTAGTCAGCAGGAGCAAAAGAGGTATCTCTCTGTGTTTGGTTGCGGAAGAGATAAGAAAAGTCAGTGGTAATTAACCTGGGGCTTTGAAGTGTGAGCCCACATTAGGAGAAGGGTTAATGTGCTTGCTACCCTGTCACTTCATGACATTTCCCCCATGTTCTTATGCAAATAGACAGGAGCAGATGAATGAATGGGGTGAACAACCAGCAGCAGGCTCTGGGGGAAGAAGAGCTGGGTTTCCCACCCAGATTCCTGTGAGTTCTCCGTTACACAGGAGACTATCCTCTACCAGGTCAGAATGTTGGCCTGTTTTGGCCCATATTGTTTCCTTGGGCTAGGCAGAAGTCTTTTCCATCCCTTCTTACCTGATCCTTTTAGTTGGAGACTGAACCTGAAACTTTCTGGATGCAAAGTGCATGCCCTTGAGCTCTGCGTCTCACTGACAAGCTGAGAGCACCCCAAGGAAGAACAGGAGTTGCGAGCAGGGAGGGTTTGCTTCCCATCACACTTCCTGTGTTTCAATGGTGGGCCATTTCTGGCCCTCCAGTTCCAAATACTCATCACACTCCAACCAGCCCTGGCTGGCATAGCTAATGCTGAGGGCCACAAGTTACCTGCTGCTGGCAAGTTATCTATATGGGCATTGAAAAGCAGAGTATGCTTGCTTTTGATAAACAGGTTTAAGTGGGAGCTTGCATGAGTGCAGCTTCTCTCTCTCTCTCTCTCTCTCTCTCTCTCTCACACACACACACACACACACACACACTCACACCAAGCTTTGCTTGTCCAACCTCCTTTTGCAATACTAGCCAGAAGATCCATCTCTGGAGTTGTGTCCACCTTTAATATACCTGGTCAGCTTAGTTCAGCCCAGCATGGAATCTTCCTTTTTGGTTGCCTCTTCAGTTAAACTGCTTTTTAGCATTTCAGTGAGAAGTTTTTAAAGTTTCCAGGTTGCAACACAGAGATGCTTTGGAGCCAGTGCAGCTTCAGAGAAGGACTTTGGGGCACGTGCCCAGAGCCCCATTCAGCAGAATGGGCAGGAATATATTTCATACATGTCAAGATTGGCTTACCACACACAGAATATGAGCACACGCACACTCAGATTACCTAACTCAGCCTTCCTCAACCCTGTGCCTTCCAGACCGCAACACCCAGAATTCCCAGTCAATGGCCCTGCTTTATGGGAATTCTGGGAGTTGCGGCCCAAATGCCTCTGAAGGCCAACCAGTTGGGGGAGGCTGACCTAACTGCACCTCTGGGATGAATTACTGAAGTGGGTCACTTTGGAGCTAGTGTTCTTTTTTGAGTGATGTGGCAAAGGTGCTTGTGTTTGCCTTTGGCTGAAATCACAGAAAGTGGCTCTTTCCATAGTACGGCAAAGAAGCAACACAGTAAGTGCTTTAGGGCAGCAGCAGCCAGTGCTAATGGTGTACGAAGCCTAGGAGGATATTATGAAGAAAGAGCTCTCTGTCTCTCAGCTGGAATTGACCAAACCTGGCTTCTGCTTCTGCTTTCACTCTCCATTGTCCTCCCCCCACCCCCCATGGTCTCAGACTGGGAGAATCATTACCAATCTCATCATATTGAAGGTGCCTTAATTTCAGAGACAATGGAAAATGCTGCAGGTTCCCCTAGGGAAAAGCTGCATGGAAGACTGCTACTGTTGCCTCTGCCTAGATTTAAAGTGATGGCAGCTCTGTCTTGGATAGGTACACGTGTCATCCTTGATCTGAGGCAGAAAGGGGATGAGAAGGAGGGAAGAGTTGATGAAGGCAGGTGCTTTGTCAACACAGCAGCCAAATGGGCCAGGTTCCTGTGCATTTAATGTTGGCAGGTGCCACTTTCCTCAGATGTGTGAAGGTTGCCAATTGACAGGACTGTGAGGGAATGCCATGGACTGGTTGCGCCTTTAGCAGCAAGTTTGATCTGTGAAGATCAGTAGATGCTGCTTTTGATAATATGGAGATAAATATAATTGCCTGCCAATACCTGCAGTTGTAGCTGCTGTTCAAGGCAGAGAAACAACAATTAGCAAAAATGCTGGTGGTCCTGACCCAAAGCATTGTGACTGGAACATTCAGCTCCAGCAAAATGTTGCCAGCTTTTTTTCTGGCAGAGTTCTTGTGTCTTTAACAGCATGTCAAAATCCAGCCTGTGAAGCTTTTCTCTGCATGGGGATGCAGGAATAAGAAAACTTTCATTGGCTATATTTCTGCATGTCATACATGTGTTTAAAGGCACAGAAGCCCCACCAGAAAAAGAGTTGGCAACTTTATTTCCGTGGAGCAGGAGTGGCTTTATTAAAAGGTAGGTGGAAACTTAGGAAGGGGTGGGCAACACTGTAAGCTTCATAGAGGGAAAATGTAGGTTCCAATGTTCTTCCTAATATCAAATCCCTCTTAATGTGGGGTTTCACTTATTGTTGCCCTTCAGCTCTTACCTCTCTGGTCCCTTTCAGCAAATCATAGGCAAGAGATGCCCATTTGACCTTGCTCATCCTCCTCTGTTAAAGTGTCTCAGTTTCCTCTACTTCAGGGAAAAGGAAGGAGGGATCCTTTAGCATTTCCCATCTGATTGGCCTTTACTGGTCACAAGCCGGTGGAGAGGAAGTGTTCTACTTTCCCTTCCCTGGTGACCCAGGTTTGTATTTGGTTCCTGCGCAGATTAGGAGACCTTTGTGATCTTCAGTAGAGGACAGGCAGCCCTTAATTAGATATGAGAGGAATGCATCAGTCCAGCTCAGCCTTCCCTAATCTGGTATCCTCCAGTTTCTTGGGATACAAGTCCCATCATCCCCAGGAAGCAGCTAAAGGACACCTGATTAGCTTATCTCATACCACATGATGAAAGAGGACTAGTTTCATTGTTCAGCAACCAAGAGAAGTCTCTGAACTCAGGTGCGCTATGAGCTACAGGGGGTAGGCATCTCCAGGAAATGGTTTGTAGGAATTAATTCTCCACCATGGTGCAGAGCTGTAGCTTTCTGTGCATTGTCATGGACACATCACTGGGAAAGCAAAACCTCCCCTTTCCACCGCTCTGCAGTGCATTCCTGTTCAGCCAGAGAGAAACCTATCACCGTGTATTGGTGACAACCTGGAAGAGTTCAGCTTCAGAAGGATGGTGCAAAGGATGGCTTGGCTTCAACTTCCGAAAGTGCAGAATAGTCAATAGTGACACCAAGTGGCTGCCTGGGCAAATGGCAATAGAGGCTGCTGTATTGCCTCTACTGGTGTTCCCAGAAAATAGGTGCTCCCAGAAACCATCCTGAGGGGTATCCCATAAAGTTGAATTGCACTGAAACTGCATGGACCTGGCAATGGCTTCCTTTGGTACCTGTAACAGGGAGAGAAGATTGTTGCTGCTAAGCACTGTCAGGGACGCCCAAGACGCCCAGGTCACAGCCTTTGAAAGAAATGCCAGTATTTCCCAGGGTTGTCTCATTTTAGACTCCACACTTAATAGCCTCACAGAGTGTGGGAGTGCTTTCAAAAAAGATAATGTGTATTACCTCACTTACTTGAAAATGCAAGAAGCCAGCTTGATGCATTTGGGGAACCCCCCTGTTCCTTCTGCAAAGCCCCTGGACATCTGCCCCAAACCCCTGATGGAATCACTCCTCCCTAGACAATTTTAAACTAGTTCGATAGCCTTCTGTTCCCACTCACCCCTGTGCTCAGTATTCGTCAAGTCTGGCCATGATGGCAACCCCATACTGTCCTCCTGTACACATGGCCACAGTTGCTCATACAAAATGATCTCTGCTGAATGCTTCCATCTGGATTGATGGCCTGGGCGTTGCATGCACTGAGCAGCTAATGATGAATCCCCAGCTGGAGGCTCTGGGGACATTTGTATTAAGAAAGAAATCTTGTGATGCGTGAAATGCTGAGCACAGTGCTGGGCTGCATCCCAAGCAGTTTCCACCTGTGTGGCTGGAAATGAGGCCTGCAGAATCAAGCAATGAGGCCTGTGGGTGAGTGGATGGGTGGATGGGCAGGACCAGTGATTTCTAGTGCACTGGTCATCCTAAAAGGATGTCCTGGATTGAATTTAAGGTGCTATGTGAGGGGGAACCATATACAGGAGTTGTATTCCTGGTAAAGAAGACCAGGTAAGAAAGGTGCCATAGGCAAGGCTTGAGCATGGCCTTGTTGTTTCTTTAGTGCAGGGTTGCAGAACCTCTTTCAGCCCAAAGTCTGTTTTGAAGAAGCCCTTGGGAGACCGCATTTCACAGGTGGGCATGACCAGAGGCAAAAGGGTTGGGCCAACAGCTTATTTTAGCTCCATGCTGTCAACCGCAGCAGCTATACCTCCAGAGAACCATTCTGGCTTTTTAGAATGGGGAAAATACTACACAAAAGCTGGAAACTATCAGGTGACTGGAGGTCAGAGCAAAGGGGGAAACTAAAGGCACGGCCTCCTGAGGAAACTAAAGGGTTAGTTTGGGAGCCATAGTGGGCCAAATTCCATCCCCACACCTGAGGTTCTGCATCCCTACATTATTCCTTTCTCTTTATTCTCTCCCCGCTTTTGCCTTCCCTCTGCCATCTCTCTACTGGAGACCTCTAGGGCCAAACTTCTGAAAAACAAACGTACAGTGGTACCTCGGTTCACGAACGCCTCAGTTCACGACCAAATCGGGTTGTGGACAGAAATTTCATTAAAAAATTTGCCGCAGGTCACAAACTCTGCATTGGGTGACAATCGTGAGCGCGCCCACCTTCCTTGCATGGGCACGATCGCGGTTGTGCTGGGGGTGGGGGGGGGAAGATGGCCACAATTGTGCCCATGTTCCTTGCCCAAGCGCGCCCACACCTGCCTCCCCCCACCCCTTGCATGATCGCTTGGGGGGCGGGATGGCCAGGATCTTTGTTGTTCTTTGTCACTTTGCTTCAAATTTTTGTGAGTAAAAAAAATAGTTGCAGAACGGATTAACCTTGTTTACATTGACCCTTATGGGGAAATTTGACTTGGCTTACGACCATTTTGGGTCACAACTAGAGTCCTGGAATGGATTAAGTTTGTGAGCCAAGGTACCACTGCATATTGGGGTGAGAAAATATAGTTGCAATGAGGGCTTTATACAGTGAGGCCTGGAGAGTCATTTGAGTGATGCCACTTCTGCGGCTTGGTTTTCAGCTAGTCCTCCTTCCTTCCTCCTTGCAGGAAGGTAGGCGAAAGGGGGCGTCCTCCCCCTTCTGGTGCTGGGAGGTGGGGGCGAGGCGGAGGCAGGCAGACTCTGAGGCCCTTTCACAAACCGGCGTAGGGATGTTGGCCCAGCACAAGTGTTCTCACACGAGTGTGAGCCACAGCTCTGTCTTGAAAGGGCATCTTCTCCTTCCTGTCAGTTGCTGCGCTTCGTGTGGTCTGCAGTGTTGGAGCGTGTGCCCCACAGCAGGGGTGGGAAACCTCTTTCTTCCTGAGGACCAAAATGCCCTTCAGAGAAACTCTCAGGGGCTCCTGTTCATGTCATGGGTAGGGCCAAAGGGAAAGGGGGTAGAGAGAAGATGCCAAAAATGTCAGTATGTTTAGCTTTAGAGCCGTCACTGCTACTCACTGAGCCTTAGGAGAGGCCTTTTAACTTCTTTGACTGGGAAAAAGCCAAGCATGCAAAAGCCAGGAAACCACCAAATGGATCACTAGTTGAGAGAAAGGGATGGGGCTGAGGGAGTGAAGTGACTGAGGAACCCAGAGACCCGAATTGGGACCCAGGTTTGTCCCACAGGCCTGTGGTTCACAGCGCCCCTGTGCTGCGGTGCCTGGGACACTGTGGAGGGTGCTGGCTTCTTTCCCATGCAGGTTAGCAGCTGCTGTGAGGCCATCCTGTGCTGGTCAGAAACCTGCTGGTTGGAGGCCATTTGTGGACCCACTCCTGGCCCAATTTCTCTTCCTTAGGGAGGCAGCCTTGGGTGGCAGACTGAGCCGGGACACTTGTGATAGGAGCAACTCTTTACCTGAGGAATGAACCCAGGGGACCTTTCTAAACTAGTGCACAAGAGTTCAGAGCTCAACCAGAACATCTCAGTGGTGCTGAGAGGCAAATTGCTTCCAAGGTGATAAAACCAAACACCTTGAGACAAAGCTGGTGTACATAGGAGAAGTTAGGCTTATGGTTTTGCTTTTTTCTTTTGCATCTATACTCATGCAGAAGTGGACAGTATTTTCCATCTGCAGAACATGGTTTCCTACAGGAGAGCACCTTTAAGCTGATACCTAACATTTTCTGTCAGGCACAAGTTCCTGCAGATGTTTTGTCTTACAGCTCCCATCACCCACGATCATTGCTTACTCTGGCTGTGGTACATGAGAAATGTGGTCTAAAATATCTGGAAGGTACCCCATAGGGCCATGCTGCTGTGGGGTATAATTAGGAGGAAAAGGGTAATTGAACTGGAAGATTTTGCAGCAGGGTAACCTTTCTGTAGCACTACAAACAGAATGAGAGTGCAGTGCCCTGCCATGCCAATGTTTTCCTCAGTTTTTTCCAGAAATTACAGCCTGCTCCACACTTTGCCTGTTCTGCTCCCAGAACCCTCCTGACACTTTCTTTCTTCCTGTTCTTTCCCTACAGGTGATAACTGTGAGGTGGATAGTCGGGCAGGTCGCTGTGTCCCTGGAGTGTGTAGGAATGGAGGAACCTGCACCGACTCTGCAGATGGTGGCTTCCAGTGTCAGTGCCCCCCTGGGGGCTTTGAGAAACCATACTGTGAAGTATCCACACGCTCCTTCCCACCCAAGTCATTTGTCATGTTCCGGGGACTGCGTCAGAGGTTCCACCTCACCCTCTCCCTCTCGTAAGTTCTTGGAACAACAGCTTCATAGCCACTGTGACCAGGGCTGCTGTCCTTTAGGTGCCAGGGTTGACCTGGCCATCCTCCATGTTGGAAAGGAAGGTCTTCTGTGCTCCAAAATCCACTTGCTCCATTTTTCCAGCCTTCTTTGTCATACCAAGTTGCATTGGCTGAGAGACGGGTCCTGTTGAAATTTCCTCTTTGACATTTTCATCCAGCTGGGAGAACCAATAGGTGATTGGGATTTTTCTTGAACAAGGGACCCTGAGTGTCTGGGCAATAGAAAGCCAACAAATGCAGTTTTACTAGGCATGGGGTGAAGCAATAGACTTCACCTACTGAATGTTGGTCTACCCTGAAAAGCTTCATCTGCTGAATATTGCCCTGGCATAGAAGAGCCCTGGAAAGAAGGGAGGAAGTATGGCATCCCTACATTTTATTGATGGTTGGCTGTTAAGAGAAATGTTTTTGCAAACCCTACACTCCCTTAAAGTGATCGTACCAGATTAGTGAGTTTCCAGGATGTTTTGCCTCTGGAGATTTCCCATCTCCCTAGTTGGGCTCAAACCCACATAGTATCCCTGATCCAATTAAGTGTGGAAGGGCTGGTTCTTTCTCTACCTCATCACTCCTTTGCTTGTGTTAGGTTCGCCACTTTAGAACGCAGTGGCCTCCTCATCTACAATGGACGCCTCAATGAGAAGCATGACTTCCTGGCTGTAGAGATCGTGGATGGGCAGGTTCAACTGAAGTATTCCACAGGTAGGTGTGGGCGAGGAACAGTATCCTCACTGAACCCCCTCCCCCACCCCACGCAAAGGTCCGCCTTTAATACAAGGAGAAGTGGGCTTCATGCAAAATGGACTTGTCGCACCAGATTAGCCACTATTTTAAGTCATCCATAGAGTACGGACCTATTCCAAACTGCTGATGAGTTATTTGGAAAGCCTTCTGGCGCAGAGGGTGGGATCCTGTGATGTCCTGCACCAATTGGCATGTTGCTTTGTCATAAACAATCCCTGCATTTGTAGCTGTGGGGAAAATGTGAGAGTATGATCAGCTGAAGACTAGACTGCATGCTGGACAGGTTTCAACAACACTCACCAGGCTCCCCTTTCCTGACTGTGGCAAGTGGCCAGCCTTCCTCCCAACACCAAAGCCGCACAGATGGGTGCAGATTGTTTAGCCTGTTGCACAATGATTCTCAGCCCTGGCATCTACCCAGTTACAAGGATGCGAAGGGCTGGGCATTGTTTGGTCCCTGAGCAGCTGAGATGCCTGAACAGCCTTGACCATGCCGAGCCAAACAAGCAACAACAAAACCCCCTGCAGGCTTTTTGTGCACCAGAGCAGAGAGACTTGGACACCACTGCTTAAAGGCACTCACAATACTTTTAAGCAGTGACAGCCAACTGGTTGCTCTCCACACTGGATATTCCACTGGGTTTGGACACCATTGTCGGAGTGGCTTGCAGCTGTAGCTTCCAACTTGGTAGACTCCCCTCTGGCTCTTCCAACTGCAAAGACATGAGGAGAAGCCTTGGGGGCCTCCATGCACCGTACAGGTGACAGCAGGTGACTGCAGGTCAGATGAGTCCTGGTGTCTGGGCTCCTGTGCTGCAGTCTGAGTGCAATTGGTGTTGGCAGTGCATTTGTGCCCAGTAAAATGGAGAAGATGGAGTGCATGAAAAGTGCTGGGCTCTGTTTTGCATAGGGCAATGTCACTGAATTTCAGCGAAGTTACGAGGACTTATTTTTACATGGTGTAAGGTATGCACATGCTTGAACCTGAAAAACATAAGGCGGTGAGAAAGATGAAAACATGTATTTGTATGCGCCATAAATCTTGTGTCACTGGCTCTGTGCATGTGCGTGTCTTCATACCATATTGAGTCTAAAGGTCACTAACAGTCAAATTAGATTATATCTCAAAGGGCTCTTTAAGCATGAGTTTAGTGTCAGGATGAATGATTGAGTCACATCAATGGGAAACCATGTTCCACTTTAAGCCGTGGTTTACAAGCCGTGCTGGCTTGTAACATAGCAAGACCCCCAACCACATCCCGTCTTCAGCTGGTTCAGACTGAAGCCATAAGACCTTTTATGGGTGATTCAGCTTCAAAGGTAATGCTCAGATGTTTCAAATATAGCAACTGTACTGAAGGAAATGGCTTTTGCTTCCAGGGTTCTAAGTGTATCTGATAACCAGTCATGTTAAGTATTGTGGTCCCCACATAGAAACCCAAAGCATCCATTCTCCTGCTACTTAGCTGCAGAAAAAGCCCCAATCAATACTGCTTGCTATTGCCATTAAGCTAGAGAAGATGGTCTGTGTGAAAAGTGATTTTGTTTATGAGTGTGTGCATGTGTGCATGCATTTCAAGTATATGTGCCTCATCTTGTAGACTGAGGCCCCGTAAGATGTCTAAGGGCACAATCCTATCCCCCTCACAGCAGATGCTCATAAGCCTCCAAACTCGGAGGCTTATGAGCATCCAATGCAATTAACAAAAGAGAGGAATGCACAAAGAACAGGAAAAAAACCCATCCTTTCAGGGAGGGAATGGTCTTCTTTGCTTTTTTATTTAAGTTTAAAGAAAGGCAGAAAGCAGAATGAAAAACAGTCAATATACGCCAAATAGTGTGAAATAAAAGTCATCATAAAAGACTCCAATCACTTCCTATTCGTCAAATGTATTTCATCATCTCCAAATGAGATTACCAAGGTTGTTACTTGTGATTACCTTGTGTCTGAATGTGTTTCTGTATGAGCTGTTTCACTGGAGAGCTGCATATAAATGCAAGCATTTCCATTTGTATTTGGAATGAGTCACACAAATAGCAGCACATGACTATGAAGTGTATATACCTTCTTTCGTAACATTTTAGTGCCTCATCCATTTCTTAGAATGAATTGCTGAAACACTGAATGTGTCAAAGCAACCAAAGTTTTTTTTTTAATTATGATTATTGGCATGTTTGTGTGTGTGTACACAACACACTTAATTTCACACTGACTTCCAGGAGGTTTATCTGTACATCTACATGAGAGGAAGTGTGGAAGGCTTTGTCTGCTCAAGGGAGGCTCTCTTATCTTGATACCATTGGAAGAGTGATGTTGCAACGGCATATGTGCAGTGGAAACAAGATCCCTTAATAAACTCCCTAAGATCTGTCAAGGACTGAACTGGATGGTGATGCTAACTGAATGAATTTCAAAGGTCCAGTTCTCTTTTTCTTTAAAAATAACAGTAGTGAGGACCCAATCAGAATCAGGACTTTGATGCACAGAGAGGGTGCCATCAGCCATAGCATAACAAAAAGAGGTTAACTTCCACCCACTCCTGGTGTATCATCACAGTTCCAATCCTGTTCTAGACCCTAGCACTAACCCTGGTTTTTTGTTGAATTAGATATTTATAAACCACACTTCATTTTAAAAAAATCAGAGTAATGAACAATGAATATTATTGTGAGCTGCCCCGAAGCTTGTTGCAAGGGGCGGCATACAAATTTTTAAGTAAATAAATAAATAAAAATATAACAAAAATGGTCATACAGCTTGCAAAATACAAGAGATCTATCAATCAATCACAACAAAACAACAGTAAATAATACAAGCTTTTTTGCAAGGGGGTGGCATATAAAATTGGAAATAAATAAATAAAATAAGCAAACAAAAGATTTTGGAGCAGATGCCAAAATGATTGCAAGGCTGGTCACACCTGACATCCCTCTACCTTGCAGGTGAATCGAGCACCATTGTTGCTCCCTATGTGCCAGAAGGGGTGAGCAATGGGGAATGGCATACAGTTCAGCTGCATTATTACAACAAGGTAGGTATCAACATCTTTTGCTGTGGGTCATGGTGGTTATCCTGTTAACCTGGTTGTGGTTGCACCCGGCGGGCTGCAAATGCTCGCTGTTTTTCTCTGCAGCTCCTTTACATGAGCACTGACAAGTGCGTGGCCCTGTCTCACCCTGCACCCACCCCCAGCATGCCTGGCGGCTGTGTTTGAGGGAAGGTCAGATGGTGCACCATGGAGCAGCCTTGCTGAAACTCAGCAGGTCTGGGTGTGGCCCCTGCTGGAATGAGTGACTGCCAGGGTTCCATAAAGAAGGAATTCGATAGACATGAGGTCAAGAAGTACAATACATAATGCAGAAGTTGAATCTTCACATTATAAAGAGCCTATGGCGACCACTGAAAACGGTACTCCCCTCTCAAGTTCCTTGCTTCTGCTCCATAATGTCTAGTTCGACATACCCCCATGTCCCGTTGATGTACATTTCCATGCTCCAGTTCAACATGGTTGTCTCCAGTTTGTGGGGTGGGGAACTCCACATCATGATGACATCAGAGCACATGCTAAAGGGAACTCCTTTCAGGGCTACCCTTTTTGGTGGCACCTCCACATTCCTCGTAATGTGCCGTTCTGCCCCCCGACAACTGAAGCAGCTGCTGCTTGCAGTTTTGATCTTACCTGGAAGTATTTCCTGACCCTTTCCCAGCTGAGAGCCTGCTGTCAGGGTCAACCATCTCTTTCCCGCTATAGAAGACGAAGTGATAGGCATGATAAATATTTTACAGTGAGCACCTCCAGCATAGTGAGATTTGGTGTTCACATCTGAATGATGATAATTCCTGAAGAATTTGGTAATGATCTAAGAAGTCAGCAATAACACCAGTGACATAACTGGTGCACATAATAACCAGCATTCATGTGCATATGCCTGAAAAATGGGGAAATATATAGCAAACTTGAGGTGTTCACACCATCCCTCCAGCCTTGTATTGACATATAATGGTCTACAGTTTTCAGACCTTTACAGAAATGTTTGAGTCACAAGAACTGCAACTACCTTGAAGTAAATACATCTGTAAGATTCTCCGTCATTTGATGCAGTTTCCAAGTGCTATGGGAAACATTTATTTATTATACTTATATACTGCCTTTCCACCCCAAAATTGTGCTTTTTACATCCATGATTCTAAACAATTTTGTTCTCATGGGTAATGAAGAATGAAAAAACTCTGTGCTTGTGAAAAAGATGTTGGAGAAAACAAGGATGTCTGTCCCTCATGCTTTATCAGGTTTGGTGTTGTTTTCATGGGAGAGGATTCAAACCAGCAGTCCCATCTCCCTGCCCTCCCCACATTGTTATTCCAGATTGGTACAGTCTAAGGGGAGTTGTCCTTTTTCCAAATGCATAGCTTGACCCTTGGTTAATGCAGAACGAGGCTTATGGTGTATGTGTTCAGGTGACCTTTGCTCCGTCCATGCTTTATCGTTTCAGCCCAAGATCAGCTCCCTGGGTTCAGTGCAGGGTCCCTCCAAAGACAAAGTGGCCATCCTCACTGTGGACAAGTGTGATGCATCAGTGGCACTGCAGTTCGGCAATCAGCTTGGGAACTACTCCTGTGCAGCAGAGGGGATACAGTCCAGTTCCAAAAAGTGAGTCTTTTACACTTGCCGCCTACCCTTCAAAGAACAGAACCAAACAAGTTTTGGAAGATGCTGCCTTAAAATGCTACTTTGAACTCTCCAAAGGAAGAGCTGGGATATATTCCAGAGAATGGGAGAGAAGAATAGGTTGGACACAGCTTCAAAATGAGACACATTTGAAGGATATTTGGTTAGGAAAGGCTGTTCTAAGGATTTTCCTGTGTAATAATTGTGCAGTGTGTTGAGGCCCCAGACTGTAAGTAATGGTGTTATAACCTTGACTTAAATTGGTACTTTGATGCTAATGCTTGCTGCTCTGTGGATTGGAATGGAGATAATGTAAAGTTTCATACAAGAATGTTCCATTAAGCAGACGTTTGTTTGTTTGTTTAAAACATTTGTATGCTGTCCAATTGTGCCACAGCACCTCTAGGCGGCTCACAACCATGAGATAAAAACACACTAAATCCAAAACATCCAAAACATGTTTCTCTGAATATCTTCCTTAGATTGTTCAAGATCATTTAACAGATTAGTTGACCCTTAGAACTCTTTAAGAACCTTATAATATGCAAAATCAAGGTCGATTTAGAGAATGGTTGGAGGGTTTCTAGTAATTTTCAGTCCATGTATATGAAAGGAGTGAGTTCCAATTTGGGTTAGTGAGTAAATAGCCAAAATTGAATGTGGCAGTTCTTCTGCAGTAAGGGTAACTCTAAGAGGATGTATATATAGCATCTGTTTGAAGCTCAAAGTGCTAAATAGCTGTAATCTCAGTAATGCTTTACAACAGCTTTTTCCAACCTGGTACCTACCAGATTTGTTGGCCTGGAGGGTGCCAGCCTGGGGAAGACTACTTTAGAACAATCATTATTACACATAGATTGTCACAATTACAATTGTAAGATCCTGGAAGACTCTGTACTCTAAACATCCAGCAGCAGCCATTTGAGACAAAGCTTGTGGAAATGGCTTAATAGTTTTATTAAGAAACTGAGAGCATTTCTACAGGAGACATTTCTCATGTAGTTGTCATTTCCTGTTCATGGTCATTTATGGGTACTTTAGAAGATCTCATGACTCTCCACTTTTGTTTCTGTGTTTAAGCAGGACTTTCAACAAGTTTCTCTTCTTTTCTAGCACAGAAAATTCATCATTTAATTCTGAAATCAAAAGCAAGCATGGTTTCCTCTTGTACTATTCTGCTATGCTACCGTTCCATCTGGAGGCTATTTAGCAGATAAGCAAGAAAGGAAGCCCTATAGTGCTCAGATCTCAATTCTGTGCTGAAACCACAAGGAGATGCAATAGATTAACAACAGATTATCAGTCTCCTTTAAAAAAGCTCTTAATAACTGGGAATGTGTGGAAGATGTCATGTCTTTCCATGGCCCCTAGCTACCCCTGGCTGGTCCCAAATCCTACATGCCTGACTGAGGGAGCTGCCTGAATTGCCCGGCTGCATTCTTGTCCGAACCCCTGAGCATGTGGGGCTTCTGCATTTCCCTGAGCTTATGCCAAAGGCCTGCTCCTTTCCAGGGATTCCTCCATTCCTAGCTTGAAAAGAAATGTTGCAGGAATTTGCCCCTGTGTTGGGTCCTCCTGGCTGAAACCTCCATGTAGGACAGGCACAGCCAGCTGCACTCACAGCCTGTTTCTTCCTCCAGATCATTGGATCTCACTGGGCCTTTGCTCCTTGGAGGGGTCCCCAATTTGCCTGAGAATTTTCCAGTGGAGCACAGGGAGTTTGTGGGGTGCATGAGAGATCTGTATATTGACAGTAAACGCATTGACCTGGCTTCCTACATTGCGAACAATGGGACCTCTACAGGTAATGTCTGTGGCTTGACCCATGATTATCGTAAGTTTCCCATCCCTCACATTGCAATATTGGTCAAGAGTTTGGCTATTGGGTGGCTTGATGGTTTGGTAGCACAAAACCCCCTTACAGGAAGGGTGTTGAACCTCTTTGAGCCTCAGGGCTGAGTTCCATGTTGGGAAAGCCATCAAGGGCCACATTCCACTGGTAGACAGAGGCCACAGGCAAAAGGGGCAAAGCCAAAACTCCTGGCATATTTTTAGCTTAAATCTCTTCCTTGGAAGAGAATGAAGCCTTGGGAGAGGTATTTCAGCTTGTTAGAAACCAACGTTAAAAACCAAGGAACCATCAAATGATTGGCAGTCAGTGGAAGGGCTTCTGGCAAACACTGGCAGGCTGGTTTGAGTGCCTAGGCAGGCCAGATGAGCTACAGCTTCAGCACCCTAACCCTGTCCCTGAGCTATTATCTTTGGCAGGCTGCAGCGAGGCCCAGTGTGCCCCCTGGCCTTTTGTGGATTCCATCAAGGCTCCCCGAATGGGAGAAGTCCAATCTCATGTGGCCCTTTGCCCTTTGCCTTACCTGGTGCAGGTGCATGTCCATTTGTGATCGCACTAACAAGGACACCTGTGCTTCTCCACTGCCCAGCAAGACGCAGGCCAGACCCAAGTTACTGGCCTAACGCGGAAAGGTGCTGTATCCCAGTGGTACCCTCTGGGTCATTCCCACAGAACAGTCCTCCCTGTGGATTTCTTCAGAGCGGCATGCTTGTTGTGCGAAGCCAGACATGTCATGCCAGATGGAACACGGGGCTCCGGATCAGTAGAGCTCCAAGGGCCATTCTTGGTGCCTGCTGCACCTTCCAGACTTCAAATAGGCTCATTGAAATCAATGGGGTATATGTTATTCGTCATTAAGGTCACAATCTTTACACAGAAAAGAAGTCCTAAAAATTCCCTGCATTCTTCAGTATGGCTGGGTTGTGCTGAGAGTTTGTAAAACTTTCTGTCTAAATATGCATAGAATTCTGTCCTAACTGAACCACATTAATTTCAAGCAATTTACTGTAAAGATGACTAGGTCCAGATCCAATCTATTGAGAAGAAAGGCAGCACTGGAGACCAGAGATGCTCCTGTATGTTTTTTATTTGAAGGCTTAGGGTCTGTTCTCATGGTTTATGGGGGCTGGTAGTTAAGACCAATGTAGAAACTATTTCAGGTTAACAATCTGGTCCTTTGTCTTTGCCTGTGCTGTCCATCTGCCATGTCCTCAGGTTGCCATGCCAAACACTCCTTCTGTGATTCAAACCCTTGCAAGAACAGTGGCACCTGCACCGTGGGCTGGTCTTCCTTCACCTGTGCGTGTCCAGTGGGCTTTGGAGGCAAGGACTGCAGGCACGGTAAGTGTAATGTTGTTGGAGGAGGTAATGAAAAAATAAAGGATGCTACTGGAGGGATGACCTGGACTAGCATTCTCCAACCTGGTGAGCTCTGGTCCCCAATCAGTAGGGCTAACAGCCAATGCTGCCTGGGAAATATGGTAATTGCTGTCCAACTCATCCCGAAGGCCATCTAGTTGGGAAAGATGAGTCTGGACTGTTAAGTATAAATTGCCTAAATAAAATATATCATGTTTGCTTTGGGAAGGGTTTCTTGAAGGTGAAATAAAACTCCCCAAGAGGATAAGGCAAAGTTGAGTAAGTTTTTTGGGAAAAGTAGGCCAGCAGTGTTCCTGGAAATGGACCAAGAAGGGACTATGAAAAAGTAGCTTTAAGCCCTATTTGATTGGGTACACATTGGATTTTCAAAGGTCTGTTTTATGACCTAAGCTGGCCTTTATTTGTGTCATGAACATTTCCAGGTATTTCCATAGTAAAGATGATCTATATGGAGACTATAAAAACTTCAGCAGCTCAGACTGGGTTCACACAACACCATAAGCAATGATGGCTATGAGCCACAAGTGGCTTGTCATGCTTTCTGAAACATGGCTTGTTTCATGGCTTTCTGAAACATGACTTCTAACAACATGGTTTGTTAACCATGCACAAGAAAGTTCAACTAGGTGCAGACAACATAATAACCATCCCTGCCCAGTCACAGACTTAGTTCATACACACAATAATCCACACTCTGATGCTGAATATGGTTGAGAGTGAGTTGTGCTTGAACCATGGGTTGAAATGTGGGTTATTGCTTTGTCTGAACCCAGCCAACAAACCCATGGTTTCTCTTTAAGGGTTGTTCAGGGTTATCAAAGCATGACTTATTAGTACAACTGGCATCAGACAACCTGATAACCTACTTTTAACAACAACCCACACTCAACCTCTATACAACACCTGAGCATGGGTTGTCACACAGTTTGAACCCAGTCAAAAGAGTACCTCTAGCTTCTGAACTGAATTCTTCCTGTATCCTCCTATTCTTTGGAGTCTACCCTCACTGGAAGATTTGGATAGGACAGAGGTTCAGCCGCCAAAGTAAAAAATTGGCCCTTGGTTTCCTCATATAATGTTGGGTGCTTCTAAAGAAATTCTTGTAAGAATCTTTGTTCTAGACCTAGACCAGGAATGCCTGATGTGCCTTATCTTGCCCTTAAGTTTTCTTGAGAACCTATGGAAAAAGTCTGTCTTTAGGTGCAGGTGTTCAAGTTCAAAAACACATTAAACACTGCAGTCCTATGCATGTTTAGTCAGAAAAAGTCCTACAATCTCCAGCATTCCCCAGCCAAACAAGCAAGGATTTTTATGTTTTAAAGAGATGCCTGGACACCTCTAAATTAGGACCTTTTCATTATGGACATTGAGCAGTGCCCAGGGAAGAATCAATCAATCTTTTTGAGTGTATTGAAGGGAGAATCTCAATTAAACATGTTTAAGCACTCCTTTTAACTGGCAAAAATAGGCATTTTTCCTTAAATACTCAAGTACAAAACTGACAGCTAAAAACAACCTAGAAACTGAACAGCCATCTGAGTGGGATGGTGTTACTTGGTGTCCTGCAACAGCAGGGGGTTGGACCTGACGGCCTTCATGGCTCTTCCCAACTCTACTATTCTATGATTCTATGAACCTTTCAAAAACCCAAGCCCTCAAATGTTTCTTGGTCAAAAGAACCTACTAAGCCTTCAGTTCTAAGGGATTTGACCTAGTTCTATCATGTTTATCATCTAGTCAAGTTGCTTGGCTAGGGATAGTCAGATTATTCTATTTCAGGTCTATGCCAGTTTGCACGTGTCCATGTATATTCCATCACATTTCCACATTAATTTGCAGTTTCTAACATGTGGACAAATATTTTATTTAAGTACTTATTTTAAAATTGTCTCACAAAATGCACATTTCTAAACATATTTCTCTTACACCACACCAATCTTAGCATATTTCTTTTGAACATACACATTTTAAAACATTTCTGTATTTTTTAAGCTAAGGGCTACATTGCAAGATGTGAAAAAGTATGAAATTCAGAGTACTGCTACATTCTGATTTGTACATTAGTCAAGGAAGTACAGATCTGGTTTATTTGCTTAGAAATAAAGACCAACCAAAACCTTCCATTTTCCCTGTTGCTGAGATCCTTCTCCAGGCTCCTCAGAACTTCCAGCAAGATGAAGCCTCCCACCCTCTTCCCATGCCTGATCTGGGTATCTTTCCTTATGACATTACAGTTTCTGAAGTGTAGCTGGAGAGTTTCCAGCAACAGGAATGAGGGAGGTCCTAGAGTGTCCCCTAGCAAGAGCTTCTTTACCCTGTTCTGAACTCCAGCATCTTTTATACTCCAGCTTTTCTTTCCAGCCATGAATCATCCTCACCATTTCCATGGCAACAGTATCCTTTTCTGGGATTTCAAGAATGAGCTGAAGATCTCCACTCCCTGGTATATGGGCCTGGCATTCCGGACACGACAACAGAACGGAGTGTTATTTCAGGTGCATGCTGGCCAGTACACCACTATACTCTGCCAGGTACTGTTTGGGTAGCCACAGATGTAGCATCTACAGCTCTGGCCTGTTCCCAGAACGTGTACCAAACGTTCTGTGAGGTATTAGGTCCACTTAAAGGAGATGGTGTATGGGGGATTAGGAGTAGCTACGAGCAAGAGGTCCCTTTTCAGCCCAGGGAATGGATTCCCTTTCAGAGAAGCTCCTTGGGTGCCTTAATGCAGTGGTGGTAAAAAGGGCTGAGGCCCAACATGCAAAAGATGCCAGCATATTTTTGCTTAAAGCTCTTATGGCCAGTAAGAGCTTTTGGCCTGGCGCCGTCCTTATTTGCTTTTCGGCGCCAGGCGAAGACCTTTTTATTTAAGAAATATTTTAATTGTTAATTTATTAATTTATTTGTAAATTTTTAAGGTTTTATATGGATTATTTATAGTTTTAATTTGTGACGATGAGATGGGCCAATTTTAAATTTTAGATTTTAGGTTGTGATGGTGTATTGTTTTTGATTGTTGGTGCTGTTTTACTTTGTTTTCTATATGTTGTTAGCCGCCCCGAGGCTAGTTGGCAAGGGGCGGCATAGAAATTTGTCAAATAAATAAATAAACTATAGGAAAAGCAGTTCAGCCTCCTGGAATGGGTCAGTGGAGAGGACTGCAAAAAGCCAGGCAATCACCAAATAACTGGTGGTCAGAGAAAGCAAGCTGGGCCATGGGAAGGCGGTGCATAGCCATCCAGAGAACCCCAGGCAACCAGATTAAACCCCGGGAGGGCTGGATTTGGCCCTTGGCCCTGAGATGAACAAACCACTGATCTCCTACAATATAAACAGGGGCAATGCCAGGTACCAAAAAGATCCAGGTTTCAAGCCCATAGGACAAACTCCCCACAAATTTCTATATGCTGATTTACATATGTTCCAAAGGGTGTGTGTGTTTAAAGGACCCAGTCTTGTAAGGACAGCCCTATTTGTAAAAAGGGATGCGTGGGTGGGGAGAAAAGGGCATTTGATTTGAGAAAAAAAAGGCCAAATGATTTGTGGTATACATGGGCAAAAAGATCAGATTCAGACCCTGTACCTTTATTTGAGCAAGCGCTCACTGACAGCTGAGTGGTGGGGCAGATGCTGGCCAGAGATCCGAGGTTCCAAATAAAAGACGCAGTGCTCTGGCCCTAGTGGGTTCTTCCCAGTGCTGCATCTGAAGGTAAGAGTCATAACCATGTTTGCTCTAGTAGTGCTCTGTTCCTGCTGAATTTGGGATGGCTTCACACTTACCTTGAAGATATTTAGGTCAGCCTGAGCTGAACACCTGTCCTGATGTACAGGGCATGTATGTGAAGCTAACAGCCTGAGTTGACTCGGCTTTGCTTGCTGGGTTGAATTTACTCTGTTCTGACCTCTGCCATATCTTTAGCTGGACTCTGGCATGCTCTCCGTCATGGTAAACAGGGGATCCGGGCGTACCACCAAGCTCCTCCTGGATCAAATGCAGCTGAACAATGGGGCATGGCATGACCTTCAGCTACAGCTGCAGGATGTTCGCAGTGGCCGAGACACTCGTTTCATCATCACTCTCAGTCTGGATTTCGGATCCTACCAGGTGAGCCCTGAGGATGTGGGGGTAGAACAGAGAAATATTATTCACACTGGGACAAATCATCCACACTAGGGCTAGAGTTTTTCTGTGAGTCCTAGTCTCTCCACTGTCTCTGTGTTTTTAACAGTACCCTTCCCTTAGGACCTGAATCTCTCTCTCCCGCCGCCGCCACCACCCCACCCAGGATCAATACTAATGGTCCCTTTCGGGTTAATAACTTCCCCTTTATCTTCTGATGCTGGTTCTGACTCCCAAAAATAAGGCTGGCAGTGAAGCAAAAGGTTAATTCAGGGGAGAGGAGAGCTAGGTAAGGGATTTAAGCAATGATGTGCCTATGAAATTCCTATTAGTCTGGTTTGTTTACTCAGGACACTGTAGTGGTTGGCAATGAGCTACATGGCTTGAAGGTAAAGCATCTCCATGTTGGAGGAATCCTAGAGTCTGGTAAAGTCCATCATGGTTTGGAAGGCTGCATCCAGGTGAGTTCCAGGAAGCTTCTGTGTTCCATGTTTTGATTGACTAACAGCATTGACAAATGAAGAATTAAAACAAAAAAGAAAGGCAATTCCAAAAAACCAAATCATAGACTGGGATTAGACATCACTATAACCCACAAACAAAGGTTGAGTAAGGGTTAAGTGTGGGTTGTCACTGAATCATAGTTCACCGTGGAAACAATGGATTCCATAGTCCAAACCCACCCAAGATAACAAATCATGATGAATAATCCACAGTTCACTACCCAGCGACAAACCATAGAAAATAACCCATGTTCAGCAACGACAACAACCCATTCTCTATGCATGACTCTTGATTGTGGATAATCATGTCTGAACCTTGAAGCTACTTTTCTAGGTGTGGGTAAACTGAGTTTCTTCAAGTTAGCCAATACCTATAAATACCAAACAATGCTTCTAATGAGGATTTGGGGAACAGAAAAAATGGGAAACTGTCACTACCATGAGAGAGATGAGCCAAATAGGTATTGCATTAGAGGAGGGGTGTTCAAATTCTTGCCTGATAGCCAAATTCTATTTCTGAGAAACTCATGAGGGGCGCATCCCAGTGATGAGTGGGACCGAAGACAGAAGAGCGCTGGCCAGAGGCCAAAGACAGTTGTGTGAAAGCCAAAGGTGCTGGGGCCAAAAATGGAGAACATATTGTAGCTGAAGGCCCATACTTAAGCCTGAGACATATCAACCTTTTAGAATAGGGTACGATGGGAGGGAACTTCACACAAGCCTGGAAACCACTTGACAACTGCTGTTCCAGGGAAATGAGGTGGGGTGAGGCGAGAGGGTGTGGCTCTCTGGGGAACCCCAGAAGGCCAGGTTGGATCCCCAAGCCTTAGGTTGGGCACCTCTGCTTTAGCGAACCTGAATAAAAGGCAGGATAAAAAGTGAAGTTCAGGATACTCCGGTAAACCTGGACTGGATTGTTTAAGCTGGCGCCCGAGTTCCCCCCAATAAAGTCCATCCCTTTGGGTGGAAAACCTGGATTTACAGTGCCCTTCTCATTTGGGTTTCAGGGAGTGCGCCTAGGGGACACAGCCACTGGGACTGTGTTGCCCAAGCCCAGCAGCACTTTGCACGTGGAGGCCGGATGTCCTGTGCCCAACCCTTGTGACTCCAGCCCTTGTCCTGCCAATAGCGTATGCCAGGACAAGTGGCAAAGCTACGCTTGTGTATGCCAGCCAGGTAGGAGATGGACAGGCAGCACAGGCTGCATGGCCTTTTCTTTTTCTGCTGTTTGTTAACTCTTGTTCTGTGTCTCTGTTTTGGTCTCCCTTTCCATTTCCCCCTGCTCTTCTTCCCATTATTTCTCCTTGCCTCCCTTTTTGATACCACATTTCCATTTTTTACTGTTCTATAAAGGTATTTGCAGGATTCGTGTACAATTACATTTCTCCAACTTCATGACTCCTGAGTCAGTTCATGCCTTTAGCAAAAAGGTTTCCTCTGCCTGAAAAAGGTCAAAAAATTCTTTGCAAAACAGCAGTTAGAATCAGAGTTTCTTTTGCAAGCACAAATATCTATTTAAAATTTGGCTTGTTTTTCAGATTTGGAGTTTGTAAATCTCCTAGGCACTACAGAGCTCCAGTATCAGAAGCTAACATCTAGTACTAGTTTGAATGGTCTGGTCTTGTCCCTTCTTTTTGTCATCCTCTGCTTATCCAAGATTCTCACCATTCACGCAGCCATGAATAATAATAAATTTGCAATTCAGTGATCAGATAAGCCACACATCTTGGCTCATGATGTGCTCAATGCTCCTATTTTGCACCATGGATAGTGACCATAGCATTGACTTTCTTTGTTGCAGAGGGGAGGAAAGGGAGAAGAGAAGTCCGATGGGCTTGACTGTGCATTGTGACCCACCTTAAACTCCAGGCTTGGGAGAGTGAACCCCGCTTCCCAAGCATTTTCTTCTGATAGGGCCCCGAATCCTCACATTGTGTTTTGTTTTTGCAAGGTGGTTGTCTGTCTGTTGTTCCAGGGTACTATGGTGGGAACTGCGTTGATGCCTGTCATCTGAACCCCTGCAAAAACAAGTCAGTCTGTCGGCGGAAGCCAGGTGCTCCCCATGGTTACGTCTGTGAGTGTGGAGAAAACCACTTTGGGCAGTATTGTGAGCACAGGTAAGCTCCAGGGTGGCTCCTGCCCCATTCAGCATCCACTGGGCCTGACCCAGAAATGCTAATGCCATGGCTTAATTGGGCTCCTCCACTCACAGAATGACCCACCATCACTAGATAGGCCATGGAGAAGGCAGAGGGCGAGATGTGGCTCCTTTTCCCAACTGCTGATTGTTGCGCACCTCGTGTGTCATCTGGTCCTTCGCCTAAGGGCAGATTTGCAGCTTGCTATGACATGGTCAGTCCATCAGGAGATGATTTGGCTGTCAGTTGCGGATGGGCAGCAGGACTTGTGTCAGAGAGAGGCAGAGCTGGGTACCTGCCAGGGACCCTTGCTTCTGCAGGGGGCTGCCCACAAGGGTCCTGTGGAGTTGCTCCTCCTCTCCACCATTGTGCAGCCTGCTTGCTCACCTGCCTCACATTGTGGCCCAGACAATAGTGGTGGGGAGAAAGAGCAGCAGAAGATGCTGGGTGAGAAGTGACAGCAGCTGGTGGCAATGGTGGTGAGAAGGTAGACTCACTGAGGGAGGGAGACTACTAAGGAAGGAGGCAAATTCATAGGACAAACATCACTTGTTGACACATCATAAGGAATGCGAGAGCCAGACATTGCTTGCATCTTATCTCTGTTCAGCTCCTTATTGCCTGATTGTCAGCCCCACGGATGGTCAGTTGCCCTTGGAAGGCTTATCTCTCTTGAGGGGATGATTTAGTATGAAGTGAAAAAGCCTGTGTGTATGTATGGAGAGGCTGGATGGGAATGTTAATGCAAACTTAAATAACTGTGACAAACAGTGGACATACGGTCCAGATGTTACACCGTGCTGTGCACAGTCAGAGATAAATTGTTGCTGTGACCCCTCATCTGACTGAGAAATGCTGAGGATTGTCTCAGCCCTTGGGGTTGTCTTCTATGCCACGTTATGTCACTGATCATACCATCTCCCCAGATTCTTCTTGCCCAGATACATGGAGCAAGCATGTCCATGCTTGGCTCCAGTTATCTAGTTACTGTGTCCAATGTTTCCTTATTTTGTTTGTGGGGAGGGAACAAAACTAGTATTTTGGGGTATGACTGAAATATTTCCCCCCAGATCCTTGCTTGCTGCCATTATTTCCCATCTGCTGTTGCTTTTGTACCATTTTTTTAAAAACTGGGTCATCTTCCTCAGGAATAGTCATCCCAGCCCATTGGAGATCACCTAATGAGCACACTGTTGTTTTGACACCATGTAGCCAATCAGATTTGGCTTCCTTGTGACATCACAAAGCCCATAAAGAGTGACACCAATGCTTTCTAGTTCGGTATTGCCCTCCCTCTGAATGGGCAAATCCTTAACACCCTTTCAGAGCAATCCTCTCCAAAATTGCCTGAGGTGGGCATATTAAACAGCTTCTGAAAAATTTTCCCCAAAAATGTTTTACAAAAGTGCATTCTCATTTTTCCAAAGAATACCATACTCAAAGCAATTTAATGCAAAATCCAGACCAAAAGAGAACTGTATAAAGCCAATACAATACCGAAATCAGCCACTTCTCGTGCTGTTGTATTTCCACTTGCTGCCAGGCCAACAGTAAGGTGGTGCCCAGGATGCAGAACATCAGGTCTCCAACCACCTGACTTCTTTCCCTGCAGGATGGATCAACAGTGTCCTAAGGGCTGGTGGGGGAATCCAACATGTGGGCCCTGCAACTGCGATGCATCCAAGGGATTTGACCCAGACTGTAATAAAACCAACGGGCAATGTCATTGTAAGGTGAGGGAACAGATCTGGCGGTGGCTTTGCAGCAGTGTGTTGGCATTCTGCTGTCCTTGGGCTCTGCGTCAGCACCGGAATTGCCTTGCTCATGATCATCTGCAGCATTGCCTTTCATCCCCCATTCCTGGCTCCGCAATCTCATTGCATTCATGGTTGACTGGGGAAACATGCCCCTGATGTTCCCTTTTGCACATTTTCCGTTTCCCTTCTTTTTTTTACGTCTTATGCTGTAAAGAGGAAGCCACGCAAGTCCCCCTCCTTGACTCCAAGCGCTATCCATTTCACTCTCACACCGTGTCTCCCAGCCTGCCCATGTCTACACTCACCACTCCTTGTCCCCAATCCAACAGGACAAGCTTTGAACAGTGTTGGAAACAGGCCAAAGGACAAGTAGGGAACTGTTGTTAATTCTGTGCCTCAAAGGGGTGATGGTTGTGGGACACCCACAGCAAAAGATGGCTGAAAGCACTGCAGAAGCCCAGAAAAGGGGAACTTTTCTGTAATGGAGGAAGAAACAGCTTCTGTCGCTGTATGATCTTCCTGCCCTAAGTGGACGGGCCGTCTCTGCTTTCTGCTGACCTAACAGAGCCCCCTCTCTTTGTCCCACCAGGCCCGCCCCCTTTTCCTGCTGTTTCACTCGGTTCCTCGTTTTGGCCCTTTCCCCTTGCCTGCAGTCTCGTCAGCCCTTCACTACTCCTCTTCCTGTGACCCAGCTCTCTAACCACCTCCCCTGCCCCTCTCCCGTCTTCTTCCAACAGGATTTCCACTACCACCCTAAAGGGAGTGATGCCTGCCTTCCTTGCGACTGCTACCCCATTGGCTCCTCTTCACGCTCCTGTGATCAAGAGACAGGCCAGTGCCACTGCCGGCCAGGCGTGATCGGCCGGCAGTGCAACAGTTGCGACAGCCCTTTCGCGGAGGTGACTCCCAGCGGTTGCCAGGGTGAGTATCCGCCAGGCATGTCAGAAGCACTTTCCTTTGTGGAAATTTCAGAGGGTGCCTCCTGGCTGCTTCTCAAGTGGGAGTTCGCCCAGCCAGCAGCTGCCAATCTTCAGCTGGTCTTACTCCAGAACTAGAAACTGGTCTTCTAAAGAGATGGTGTAGGGGGTGGAACCTCAAGTCAAGGGTTACAGTCCTGACAAGGTGGTCTATGAGAAGGAAGAGTCTATTAGGAAGGAGTGGCATTTGCCCCTCTCCTCTGATTAACCCTTTGACACTTATGGGTGGGAGAGTGAAACAGGGTATGTGAAACTGGCTCTGCTTTATGAGAACAATGTCTGTGGCAGAACTTCCAGGAAGATGGAAGTTTAAACTGTAAGCTTGAAATGCCCTTTATTTATTTATTTATTTATTTATTTATTTATTTTTCAATTTATATCCTGCCTTTTTCCAACAAAGGGCTCAAGGCAGCTTACATCATTCTCCTCCTCCATCTTATCCCCACAACAACAACCCTGTGAGGTAGGTTGGGCTGAGAGTCTGTGACTGGCCCAAAGTCACCCAGTTGGCTCCATGGCTGAGCGAGGACTAGAACCCAGGTCATCTGAGTCCCAGTCCCAGGCTCTTAACCACTACACCACACTGGCTCTCACCACACTGGGTGCCCTTGCTAGTTTCTCTTTTTGAAAAGTGGATTCAGAAAGCAATATATATGGTAGTCTCATAAATAGTCTCACTGCAGGTAACAACTTTGCACAAAGTCCTTATTACACAATTCAGTTACACCGGAGGTGTACAAGATTTTGGCCTGCAGCTCTAATCAACATTGACAGTGGGGAAGAATGATTCACTGTAGGACAAAACATGTGTCAAGCTGTCCACACTGGAGTTGTACCTGTTGATTAAAACACAGAACCAGAAAACCACCTTCAGGATTTCACATCCTAATAAATACATTGTTAATATATATCGGTAATTCCATGGGAGGAGGTGGTAGCCCCACCAGTGAAGGCTTTCAAAGAGAGATTGGACACCCACATGTTGCATATTGTATGAGTGGAGCCGGCTTCTGCCAGGGATCAGACTAGATGGCCCAAGATACCCCTTCTGACTTGCTATGTTTCTCTGTAATTCATTCTCTAGCTTTCCCCAATAAGTTTGGCTTGTTTCATAAGGCCAGCATATACTGATAAAAATCTGCTGCCTCTGCACTGTTAGGTTCTAGATTTTTTTCCTTTTTTATGAGTATGTTGTTAAATACTGTAGAGTTCTGGTTTTATGCAGGTTCTCTTTCAGTGTGAAGCCACTCAGTTTTGAGGGGTCCTTGGATGTTTCTCTGTCCCAGTTCTGCGGAGAGGCACTCTGTGGAAGAAAGCGCCTTCCGCAGACTCCAGGTGACTTGGCTTCTGTGTTTGGCTTCACAGTGCTCTACGAGGCATGTCCTAAATCGCTGAAAGCTGGGGTATGGTGGCCCCAGACCAAGTTTGGCTTGCCAGCTGTGGTGCCTTGTCCCAAAGGTTCACTGGGTAAGTATTCTCCAGTTGCAGAAACAGGTGCTTATGGACATGGGGGATGAATCTGCCCAGTTTGGCTCAAGCAGGCTCAGAAAGCTGCGAGTTGCCTCTTCTGCAAAGGCAGCCCATGTCTTACTTCACTTTTTCCTTTTGGCCTTTTCTTTTGGCACCATCCTAGCTGATCGCTGAACATCATTCACGCTGAAGAAAGGGAGGCTTATGAAATACAATCAAAGATGTTTGTTGTTCTGGCAAGTGAACAGTGGAATAGTCATGACAGTAAACGAGAACTATCCTAAGGATGCAGACAGTGTTCAGAACCTAGGGAGTCTGGAGGAACTTTCTCAGTTTGAAATCCCCATATTGTTAATTATGAGCCAAGCCTAAACTTCTCCAAGAACCCAACTCAGCTTCTAATTAGCTCAGCCCCCAGCATCGGCCTTCCTTCTCACCACAGTTGCCCTCTGCTCTTTCCTGCTGAAATTTACCTAATGAATAATCCTAATGAGAAGGGCAGCTGTGGCAGCTGAAGTAGCCTTCATTAGGCCCCAGAAGACTGTGACGCCTTGATAGTAGCAAGACCTCCAGAATGCTACCACTCCCAGGGACCCCGGGATCTGGCAGAACCAGAAAAGGAACTGAAAATAACTCTGCCAATAACATACTGGTCTTACACAAATCTCTGGTATGACCACATTCAGACTGTTGGGTATATTTCTGGCTACCACACCTGCAAAATGATATCGTAGAACTAGAAAAGGTAAAGGACAACTAAAAACACTGAAGCAGATCCCAACTAGGAAAGAGAGAATGTTTGGTATTTATTAGCTTAGGAAAAAATCAAATAAGGAAAGACAATAATAGAGGTGTACAAAACGAAGCACGTGTGGAGGAAGTGGATAGGGAGAAGTTTTTGTCTCTATTGCATCATATTAGCATCTGAGGTCATCCCATAAAGCTGAATCATGGGAGATTGTGGACAGATAAAAGCCAATGCTTCTTTGCACAGGGCATTGTTAAACAAAAGATTTCACTATCACAAGATGCACTGATAGCCTCTAATTTACAAGGAGATTTGACATATTAATGGAAGATAAACCTCTCAAAGGCTACTGGCCATGGTGGCTGTATATTACCTTCAGTATCAGAGGCCGCATGCAGGAAGGTGCTGTGGCACTTGAGTCTTACTTGGTTGGCCACAGGTTGGTCATGTCTTACTTGGTTGGTCACAACTAAATCAGGCTTTGCCTTATTGGTCCAACAAAGTGCTTCTCCCATCCTTATGCTGTCCCAGCAGCATTCCAGGGCCTTGTTAAGCCTCAGTGTTGAGAGGATTTAATGGGGGAACACAGACTTCATTGTGTTCATGAAGACATCGTTGAAATCTGGAGCTCAGAATGGGCCCAGGTTTAAGGAGGAGTCAATTTGGGCTCATTCCTTATAAGCTCAGGACCCTTTCTGATCAGGCCCAGGGAAGCTCACCCCCCACTAACTGCAGTGCTCCATCTGTTCTTAGCAAAGCAGTGGGGCGAGGGCTGCAGTTCCTGGAGCAGTCACATCTGGATGATCAACTCCTGGTGCTACATGGGTCAAGCTTTGCCACTGAGAGCCAGGGGGATATTATCATTTTTATTATTACACGTTGCCTCTCCTACCTCAGAATATTCACCAGTGGGAAGACCTACACTTAATTATTATGCTTAATCCATACCTTTAAACAATGGATCATTATCCCCAAGTAGGAACCTCCTCAAGAACTCCACCCCAGGGAACAGCCACAACATGTACATCACTTGAAAGCTTTTAATGTTGTCCCTTTTCTCTGCATTTTTCTCTTCCTCCTTCACAGGTTTGCGGGGTGCAGGTAAGGCCCATCCCTCTCCTCCCCACCTTCACTGTTTCCTCAGGGCTGCTGTGTGGCTTTTCCATTTCCTGCTTCCTGCCTGAGGCACTGCCAGACCCCGCACTCTCCCCAGATGCTGCAAGGGCTGCTGGTTCTATTACAGATGCCTTGCCTGACTGTGTTCTCCTTGTAACCCTGCCTGACCCTTGGCTTCTTTCCCTTTTCGCTAGTCACTAACCTGCAGAAAATCACCTTATCCACCCCACCCCAAGTCATGTACAACCAGCTTAGCTGTATGCTTACTGCCTTGATGCTCCGTTGTGGATCTGGGGTAACCTACTGTGACGAGAAGGTTCTGGAGCTCTGCGCTGCAGGTTTTGTGCTGTTGGTGTGGGATGCACCTTGGCTTCGCCTTCCTTGCCATGGGCCTTGGTCAGAAGAGTGATGCTGGAGCACTTCTGTTGGAGGACTTGAGAACGAGGCCAACTGTGTTGGCTCTCTAGTTTTCTGCTGATTCAGAGAGAAAGGGGAATTATTGCAAGGGTGGGCAACCCAGGATGCACAAACCCCGGCTGTTTTAGACGGCAGCTCACACGATCTTGACCTTTGGCCAAGCTGACTGGAACTGATGGGAATTGTAACTCCAAACCTCTATTGGGTACCAGGGCAGTATCCAAGGGAGCTCCTACACTTGCACTGATTATGTTGTGCCAAAGAGAACAACTGCTTGCCCAAAAGGGATTTAGTGCTCCATAAGGCAAGCCGGCCAAACGCTGGCTCCCTCGGCCAGGAAATGGAGATGAACACTGCCCCCTAGAGTCAGGCATGACTGGATGTAATGTCAAGGGGAAACCTTTACCTTTAAGGCAAGCCCCAGACAAATAGAAACACTGGGCTTCCCTGAATTTTGCTTGCTTTATGAAGGACCAAATCCCTGTTGAGCAAGCAGGCCCTCCACCTGGCACAGGGGCACCATAGTCCCAGGTTGTGTGCCCCTGGATCATTGTCTTTGAGCCTCTCTCATGTTTCATCAGCGGGGCAGTCAGCAAGGAGCTGCTGTTGATCCTTTCTTGCTGGATGCATGCATTTAATGTACTCCTTGCTTGCAAACATTCAGATGTGACATTCACACTTTACATTCTTGTGCATCCACTTAGATGTGTTAGGTATACACCTAACAAAGTAATGTGTGAAACAGCCCTGAGGGCCTCTTGCTAGCAAGGAAGAAAATGAGAAGCAGTTTAGGTTCAATACAGATGCATTTTCTAAAAGGAACAAGATAGTTGCTCTTTACTGCAAATTCCTTCCACTCCTTGATAGTTTTTAGATTCAGCACTTCCCCTGCCACCCCACTATGCTTCATGCAGGCTGCCTGTGTTTTTTGTTTTTCTTTTCTTTTGTTTCCTCTCAAGTGCCTTCTCTGATTTGCTGCTCAGTCTCTCTCTCTCTCTCTCTCTCTCTCTTTTAGCAAATTTCCTATTTGTCCCCCAACTGGCCCCATGCTAGTTTTGGCACTTTGTGGATGATGAAATGGCTGCCCAATCAGAGCTTTTGCAAATCTGCTGAGACCTAGAACAGGTTTCTCCTGGGCATGATCCATGCAAGGGAATGGCGCATGTTTTTAAAACACACCAAGGCTGATTCTGCACTGGCCAATGGCTGAAATTCTGTGTATCTCCAGTCACCCTGAAAATCTAAATTGGGATGCATAAACTCATCATGGGCCAGGCCTCTTGAGGTGCAGGTCTCACAACCCTCGCTAGCAGCTCACCTGCAAAAGAGTACAGAGCAGCCTTTCCCAACTTGGCAGGGCACCAGATTGTGGAGGAGTAGTTGGGAGGATTGCTGCTACCACCAGAACCATTCTTTATGAGTGGGCTTGGTGGAAACCTGAATACACACTCCTGAATTCAAATAGATCTTGGTTGTACTTCCTTTTCTTCGGGTGTCCTCTTCAGGTCAGGTAGCAGCACCAGGAACCCCAAGGAAAAGCATGCTGGTCAGAATTCCGTTGCCCCAGGATTAAACCCCAGAATAAACTTCTATCAGGGCCAAGTCCTGAAACAGATGAAGCAGCAATTCAGGACACTTATATGTCGCTAGGCCTAGAGTATGCAAACATCAGGTTTGCAGGATTCGACTCATTTTTGTTGATACAATCAGATCCCGGCACACTTCCCCAGCAAACACTTTGAATTAAAGGGTTGTGTACACAGGAATTTGCTGTGAATGCAGTTTTTAGTCCTTCACAAAAAACCCAGATTTCTTCATTTCGAGCTTTCTTCATTTGAACATTATTATTTAGTGCATGGGCTGGCTGTGTTGGAGGGTTACTGCTGCTGTTAAAAAAAACCAGAAGCCGGTCTATGGCAAATTGCCCAGAGAAATATCACTAGATCCCGATCTAACTTCTGCACGTCCCTGCTCTAGACAGCATTGAATTATTTAATCTCATCACTGGCTACTTAACTGTTAGCAGCTTTCTCAAGTCTCGGGAAGTGGAAGGGGTTCTTTTCTAGATGTTCTACCTAAGAACTTTTAACAAGAGATCCCCATTGAGCCGAGGATCATGAGTGCACAAAATGAATCCTCTGCCCAGTGGATGCTTCAGAGACCTCTGGGAGAATCTCGGTGAACTGCATCTGACTTGTGGACACTCTGTTGAGTATCGGAGAGCTTGGCTGAGCACAGAAGCCTGTTGGTTCTAAGCGGTTCTCTTGGCTCCAGGACTGACTTGCACAATCCTGGTCCTGGCAGAATGCCAATTTTTCCCATTTCTAGAGCAGTAGTAAATGATGATGATGGCAACAACCACCACAAGTTGCTGTTGTGTTAAAATGACACATTGACTTGCCACTTTTGGAATGATGAGGGATCACAGTAGTTATTACCCTCCTGATGTCTTTCCCCTTCAGGTCATTGCTGAACGCACTTCTAGTGCCACTGGTGAGGATGGCAGATGGCGCGGCTGGTACTGGGGCTGGTGCTGGTGCTGGTGCTGTTTGTGATACCAGTGATAGCATTAAGGACGCCTTAATGCTTCCTCTAGATACCTGTATTGTTTCCGTATTGTAGAGCTATTGCTAGTGTGGGCTTGCTGATCTGGGTGGCATTCAAGTGGTCTCAAAAGCTGCATGGCTGCTGCACCATAGCACAGAGTAACGCAGCTTGGGACCGCAATATACCTTTGCCTTAAAACATGTAAGTCCATGGTGCTTATGGTGAACACCCACCCCCTCCCTTGAAAACATGCAGGTGGTGTCAAGGCTAAACTAATTGTTACATGCAAGCACGTGTTGCTCACCCTCAACAGACCTTCCCTGTTTGTCTGAAAGCAGCTGCAGAAGGGATGATGTGGAGTGGAGAAGCAGTCAAGGAAAGCGGGTGTCTTTTCCTTGCCTTGCCTATTTTTTTCCTGCTCCAAATACACCTCCCAACCGCTGGAGCTCTTTCACTCTCCTCCTGGCAAATCTCCATTTGTCTTTCAAAGCGGGTATTGCATGTAACATCTAGCCTGGCTACCATTCAGAATCTAAGAGATTTGGCTATGAACTTCTAACTCCCTTTGGCTAGGAGATAGATCTGAGCCCCACATCTTTGTCCCTTGGTTTGTACATGCCCATCCCTTTTTGTTCCCTCACTGCCCTCTCCAAAATATAAAATTTAAAGATTTGTAAACCAAAATGATTGGGAAGAGAAGTACAGTGGGCCCCAACCCTTAGAACATTAATCATGCCCAAGTCCCATATGGTAAGTAAGCCAGTCCAGCTACTTAAATGTCTGCTGATTTAACCTTATTTTCATAAAACATTTTCAGGGCAGTCTCTTATACTCCCTCTGAATAATATATTTTTAGTTCCAGAAACACTTACAGGAGTTACGGGATTCAAAACTCCTTTCCCTCCCACCTCCATTTGATGGACTCCACATCCAGTGAGAGGCAGGTCATTCTCAGAAGTGCATAAGCCAGAAAATAATAGGTAGTGATAAAGAAAGGGATTAAGGCAATCCAAATGAAAATCCACATGGATTCTGATTTGTAGCAGCTGTGCATGGTATCCATCCCCCCTGGGCCTGAGAGAGCTATGACATTCCAGAAAGACTCACAAATTGGAAAGAGTTCACAGATTTGAGCACCAGTGATGTGTGTTTGCAGCATAACATGGTATTTTCTCATCTCTTTTAAAAGCTTGCATTTATCCACTTGTGGAATAGCAAACAGTTATACCGTGAGATACACATCTAGTACATTACAGAGGATCGGTGACTAGTAAATTCCATTCTCAATTATTCTCCCAGGCTGAAAATAATTAATCCCAGCACTTGGAGGAACCCACTCAAAACTCAAATTAGTGAACACGAGACCACAGTGGTTCATATAGGAAATGGCTTATGCTTGGCAAAGACATGTAGAGTGTGTGGAGTCTCCTCAGGCCCCATTCCCTCACTGGCGTTGGTCTTCAGTGCTGGTGCTCTCGTCGATGCTTTGTTCGGCCAGTCTAACCTGGCCTGGTGCTGCTGACTTGAGAATCCTTGCCTGGTTGATGGCAGCAACAGCTACGGCTTTCTCAGACTCTCAGCTTCTATCAGAGACTTCTTCCTTCCCCTTCAGGTGCTGCAGTTCGGCATTGTGACGAGGAAAGAGGCTGGCTGGAACCAGATCTCTTCAACTGCACATCACCAGCCTTCAAGGAGCTCTCATCATTGGTAAGTCTCTCTCTCTCTCGCTCACTTGCACGCTCTCTCTCTCTCTCTCTTTCTTGGCATGTTCAGGTGTGCAGTGGGGGACAGTGGAAGGAACTAGTACTTCTTTCTTCTTATTTATTTGCTCTATCTGTATCTCACCTCTTTTCTTCTGAGAAGGAGCCCAAGTCAGCTTGCATAATTTCCCTCCTCTTCTCCATGTTATCCTTACTACAACCTTGTGAGGCAGGTTGGGCTGAGTGTCTGAGAGGCACACAGGGAGCTTCATAGTGGAGTGGGGACTAGAACCCGGATCTCCTGAGTCCCAGCCCAACATTCTCACCAGTGTGCCACACTGGCTTTCTTTTTGACGTGCAGGCACAGACGTGACCCCAAGGAGAGTCCAAAGATGCAGGCAGCGGTGCTAATCAGTGTGACTGTGTGTGTAATGTATGTGTGTTCACGTATAATCTACCCAATGCATGATGACAGCACAAGGCATCTCTCACAAGTTCTTTTCTTAGGTCTTCCTTCTGCATTTGAGCCAAAGCAGTGATTTTCAAGTGTTGATATTACAGGAATATTTTTCACATTGATTTGTCTGTCAAGAAACCCTCAAGTGCCTGCCACAGAGTGCCTGTGCATTGTGTGCATGTTAAGTTGGTGCAGGCCACTCTTCTAGCATCTGCGTTACCCCCACGTGTAAGAGTGAGCTTCTTCCTGCAAAAACCCATACAAGATCCAGCAGCTTCATTCTGTGAACTCAAGGGCTATGTTTGTCCCTCACATGCACTTAGAGTTGGCCCTGGTTGACCCACACTATTTGTGATGGTACAAGCTGTGATTCGTGCAGCTGTAGCTTTTGAAATGTAAAGGATGCCAGTGTCTGTGTGCTTCTAACTTCAACCCAGAGAGGGCATTCAAAGCACCAAGCTTCCCCATAGGACTGAAATTGACTAGGCCGTAAGTTGTGTGTCAATCCAATCCACTACTCAGCTGAGTTGCATGGGACAAGAAGAGGCCATTACTTTGGAATCAGGGAAGCCAGCAGAACAGTTTGTTCTCCCTGCCCTTTCC
The DNA here is from genome assembly GCA_023646645.1 of Varanus salvator macromaculatus. Taxonomy (NCBI): domain Eukaryota; kingdom Metazoa; phylum Chordata; class Lepidosauria; order Squamata; family Varanidae; genus Varanus; species Varanus salvator. The sequence continues at coordinate 57,857,837 of JAIXND010000674.1, read as the reverse complement.
ATGGGAAGTCTCCTTCCTTCTCCCCTGTTGTTTGTACAATTACCAATTATAATTGAACCGGGGTACTGCCACCCAGCAGTTGGGGGAATTTATTTCCATATAGAAATAATATTTAAATGTAACTCCTGAAGGATTGATGCTTTCCCTTTCATTAACGGTATTTGTATCATTCATTGATCTATAAAAATATCTTTTCATTTAATAATATAGTTGCAAGAGAAAGGACATCATATACATTGGACACAGTAAATTGACTTGACAGTGATAGTTCCATCATAGTCCCATGTGGCTTTTTCAAACACACCATCAGGAAAAAGTAATAATAAGTGTTGAAGATAAACACAGAAAATTGTTAGGGGACATTTAGGCAAGCCAGGCTTTTGCAACCGTTTCAAAACTAACTTGTTTAAATTGGTAGGTTTCAACATGAAATCACTGTTTCACCCCACAATTTTTATGTTTTGCAAAGGATTAAATAGCAGAGCCATCTGTTAACCAGATGCTCCTTTTCTCACAGGGAAGAAAATTGCTGGGATGTCTCTTCCTGATAAAGAGAGTCAGTGCTAGATCTTGGCCACTGACATGGTGATTATCCTTATAAGTAGCAGTTATTCCGAAGGGCTATTTCTTTGTCACCAGTAATGTATGTTGAAATCCAGGGTTCCAGTGATCCCCAGTCTGAGCTACTTCATTCATGACATGAGACTCTCTGTTTGGTTTGTGCTTTTTTAAAGCAGAATGTAGAATCCACAATTGTGAGAGATACTGCATGATTCCGCCTCCTTTTTTGTGTTGGTAGCTGGATGGTCTGGAAAGGAATGAGACAGAACTGAACACCATAGAAGCCAAGAAGCTGGCCCACCAGCTACGGGCAGTGACAGACCAGATGGAGCGTTACTTTGGCAATGATGTTCACATCACGTACCGGCTGCTGTCTCACTTGATGGCATTTGAGAGCAGACAGCATGGCTTTGGCTTGACAGCCACCCAGGATGCCCATTTCAATGAGGTGAGGGCCTTTTCTGTTACTGAGCAGGCTGCAGAAATGGAGGGAGGATAATCTGAATGGTTGGGAAGAGTTTTCTCCTGCCTTACAAGTGGGTAGGATCCTTCCCCAGGCTGGAAACTTCCAGATGTGTTGGACTACAACTGCATTGGCCACACTAGCTGGGTATTATGGGCATGATGGTCCAGCATATCTGGAAGGCATCATCTTAGGAAAGGTTACTCTAGGAAGTGGGCATGAATCGCATTTTGTGGATTTTTTTGAGTTGCCAGAACTCTAGGAAACTCACAACAGAAAGATGACCCGTAGAAACATAAGGGAATATCTAGCTCCCACAGGGCCCCAGTCAACCAGTGTTGGTCATAATGTGTGAACCAGGTCACGCTCTCTTCAACTTACTTTTCCTGGTGTGTTTTTTAATGCAGAAGAATAAGTTGGGATGCCTAGTTGAGGAAACACCCCAGAATTGCTCTTCTTTCTCCCCAAAGAGTGTGAGTCCCATGTGAGTCCCCATTGTGGGGCCTTCTAGGTGTTTTGAATATAACTCCTAGTATTCCTCACTGACTAATTAGGCATGATGGCTGGGGCTGATGGGAGTTGCAGTCAGATCTCCCTGCCACCACTAATTTTGCAAGCGAGATCAGTTTATATTCTGTCTTACACAACACTTCTATAATTCCAAAATAAAGCCTCTTGCACCTACGGTTTCCATGACTTCCAAAGCGTCCAGATGAATGATCTCTCTAGCAACTTCTTGAGAAAGCTGTGTAGACCACAAAAAATGTCTGATAAGGAAAGTACAGGTGAAATGGCAGCATATTAGGTGTATCATCTGAGTCAGCCTTTCACATGCAACTAGGTTTCTGCCTTCTAAAAGATCCACGTATCTGTCCAGAAGACCCAGGGCAGGAAAGAAGGTAAATGCTAGAGGAGAGCTGTGGTGATTTTTTGAAAATACAATTTCCTTACATTTAAGCACCATTTCAGTGCTGGGGTGGGCAACTTAGATGAGAAGAAGGACCTTCTTGGTGGCTGCCCCCACCTTTGGAATGGGCTTCCTAGAGAGGTTTGCCAGGCACTGTTGCTACTTTCATTTTGGTGCCAGGCAGAAACTGTCCGTTATCATAGGTATTGTGAGACCTGGCTTTAACAACTGGTTGTCTGTGAGATCTTGTTCTACTACCAGCAGGTTTTTCCCTCCTTTCTTCCCATAACTAGGAATTGTAATACCGGTCTTGTATTTTATTGTTGTTTGCCACTTAGAGAGCCCTGTCAGGTTACTCAGCAGCCTATAAATTTTAAAACAAACAAACTTCCAGGGTGTGGGGAACACACTGTTCCCTTCCAGAATCCACCAGAGGCTGCACACCAACAACAGCAACATTGCAGTGATTATGCAGGGAAACAAGGCAGGCCTTTTGTTTTCAAGCAGAATTGTGCTTCCAGGAGGCTTGTGGGAAGCTTTCAGAGTGCAATTCCGCTTACAAAGTAGGGGCACACTCCCACCTCTGGTTTTCCTGCAAAATGGCCCTGGGTTTTGCCTCTGCCATAGCAGAATATTCAGTGGCAGCACAGGGACACGAAGACACTGCAAAAATGGCCATGGGGCCATGCATTGCCCACCTGTATTTTAGGAAATCAATTAATCCAGGGAGTTTGAATGTATTCTTCATCCTTACTGAGTTGTTTAGTAGCTTAAGAATGCATCTAATGCCTGCTAATGAGTTCGACAGACAGTTCTAATAGAAAGCCTTGAGGCACCATCATGAAAGGAAAGCAGGCATAAATATGATTTTTTTAAAAAAAAAAATCTATAGTCTTCTAAAAGACAAAGGACTGAATCCAGTGGTGCCATTACACTGACAGAACTGCTTCTCCCAGCAGAGCCAGAGAGGGAACAGTTCCTCTTCCGCCATGTATCTCCAAATCTGCTCCAGCATGCTGGGTGATTCACCAGAGCAGATTTTTGGGTGGCCTAGAGGGCTGCAAGTGGGAGAAGAAAGAAAGAGAAAGTACCATTTTGTTAACAGACCTACTCCATAGTGTGGGGAGTGGGAGGGTCTAATTGGGGAGGGGGACTTTACAGCTTTGAATCCTCTAAAGTTCCTCCTCTAATCTCTATAGAATTTGCTGTGGGCCGGCAGCTCAGTGCTTGCGTTAGAGAACCAGGAGCACTGGGACGCATTGCTGCAGAACGATCACGGCAGCGCAGGCCTGATGGAGAAACTGAGAGAGTACACGGGCACCTTGGCCAGCAACATGAAACTCACCTACCTCAACCCTGTTGGTGTGGTGACCCCCAATATTGGTAAGAAGAAGCACTGCTAGGGCTGGAAGACCTTGACTGGCAGTTTAACAGTGGGAGTCCACCGACCATCCTGAAGATCTCTATGATCTGGTGAAGGTTGTCTAGCGGCCCAAGGTTAGCTTACACTTAGATGGGTGAATTTCTGGCTGGCAGACAGATGATATTATTATTATTATTATTATTATTATTATTATTATTATTTTCTATACAACAAAAGATAACCATGTACTAGCTAAGCAATTAAGTGTTGTTGGGTTGGGTCCAACAGGCTTCCCAGTGTCTTGAAGGTTTTCTTTATTAATAGTGTATTTACAAAGGCCTAGAAACATTTCTTTTTTCTTTTTCTTTTTGCTATATGCCAGACCAGCCATGCCCAAGCTGATGTCCCCCAGATGATTTGGAGTTCAGTCCCCATCAGCCCCAGCAATCATTGCTGATGATTAAAAATGGTACATATTCAGGGATCAGTACATGTGCAGGGCACTAGGCTGGGGAATGCTATCTAGACAGTCTTACAGCATTTCTGAGACTGCGACAGGGGAAAATTTCTGGGAATTAGGGCAGATTACCACAGTCTCTTTCTGGTCATACTGCTAGGTGCACAATGAACTGGCAGCCTTTAGGCAAACTTTTAGCTTTTAACCCTGGCTGCACCTTTCCTGTGTCAAGTGCAAGGCACCACACTGAATTGGCTCTGGTTGGATAACAAAGAACAGGGCTGATGCCTGGCTCTCGGTGACCATGTGGACATCAACTGGACCTTTATCGCTTGAGATGAGAGCTGGGGACGCAGTTCAGGTGTCAACCACTGTGCATTGCTCTCAGTTTAGGGACTTTCTCCCAACACTTGCACTTTAGAGCTAGAATGCCAGAATGATGGTCCCACAAGCTCCAGTGCTGAAGCACCCATCATAAAGAACAACCTTAACCTCGTGCCCTCCAGATACGTTGGCCTGCAACTCCCCTAATTCCCAACCACACTAGCCACAGGTCGGGAAAAGTGGGCCCACATATTCATAATTCATGTTAATTTGTGTAAAGAAAGTATAAAGTAGCAGAAAGGCCAATTTTGGATACCATTCTTGACCCACATGATATCACTCTGTTCCTTCTCAGGCTAACTTCTACAAACAGAGGTCCATTTCCGCGGTTACACTTTGGGGACAAGAGATTCACAAACTCATGTCTAATGCATACAAAAGTAGCAGAAGAACATGTTATGTGCTTGTACAGGAAACTTTTGTAGCAGATTGCAGAATGCATGTCTCCTCTTACAAAAACATGCATGTACCATTATTTAAAAATCAAAGTTAACCATGCTAATCCATGTGAATTGAAAATCCCAGATCCATAGCTGGATAGTACTTTTATTAGAATCAACGAAAACTCCTCCAAAATGTTCAGGCTTTAATTCTTGAAAAAAGTTCATCAAACTAGGTGGGTCTATCTAAATTGCCGGCTTCATGGCCATAACATCTGGACAAGTGTTTTGGACTTTTCAGTTTCTTCCCCCACCCCCTGCTTTTTCTATCTATCTGCTGGGCAATTGTTATTCTTATTTTTATTTTTTAGACTAATTTGTTGTAAACCGTCCTGAGACTTTTAAGTATGGGATGGTATAGAAAAGTTTTAAGTAAGTAAGTAAATAAATAAATATTATCTAGGCTGATGAAGAGTTCTAGAATATTCGTGAGCGTGCCTATTTTTGTGGAATTTTGTATGGTCCTTATAAAGGTTTTTCCCAGCTGTGGATTTTGAATATATTACCATGACTCCATTGTCTGTGCACATCTATAGCATTGATACTGTGAGCTGGTCCCTTCCCTCTTTCTGGTTATCAGACTTAAGACAGTCCCTTGAAGTGCAATTCTTGTATTGAAATGTAACAAATGAAAGGTGGTATGAACTTTAAATAGCCTTTTACCAAAGGTGCAGGAGAAACATCTGCCTATGTAAAGAGTTGAATCCAAACTGGAATCTCCCCCTTCTTCCCTCCCTTTCAGTAAAGCTTCTGGCTCTGCCCTCCAGGGGGGGGTTGCTGCTTGAGGGCAAGATGGCTGGAGACTTTGTCCCTGAACAGCTTGTTTCTCCCCTCACCTCCTTACTGGGCCAAGGACTGGGTCTCACATCTGCTCCCTGTCCCATCCTGAAAACACTTCCACCCCTTCCAAAGCTGGCTGATTCTCTCTTTCTGCCTGAGGGAATCTAGGAACGTCAAAGTCCTTGCCTCCCCACACCTCTTCCTCCTCCTCCTCAGAATCAGGCAAATCTATCTGAACAGGCCCACTCTCTGCACTTAGGATATAATATAGTAAGTAGCCCTGAGGGCAGGAAACCTGCTTCACGGATGAGCATCAGTCGGTATATTTGTGCCTGAGGTGCCAGGCACCACTGGAGGTAGCCTGAGGACCATGCTTGTTTCCCTGTATTCACACCGAAAGGCCAACTCGGGGGTTCCAGTCCCTTTCTCGTTCCTTTCCCTTTCCCCAACAGTGCTCAGTATTGACCGCATGGAGAACCACACCCAGCTCAGGAGGCGCTACCCACGTTATCACAGCACTCTTTTCCGTGGCCAGGCCATGTGGGACCCACACACGCACGTGGTGCTCCCGCTTTCCATATTTGCACCCTCCAAAGCTGAAGGTGAGTGACTGTCGACTCCACCAGGCCCATTCCAAGGGAACAGGAAGCCATCGTCGCCTTCCAACATGCCTGGTTTGTGTCCTATTGGTCCTTACCCATGGATTGTTCTTTGGGCAGGGCCATGAAGACAGGGCTGAGGGGGGCATGTCATTGCAGAAACTCCAGCAGAGTGCTTCTGGCTCTGCCTTTTTGCAGTTTAAGAGAGTGGCTGTATAATGTTAGGCATTTATTAGCAGGGGGCTTTTCTAGAAAAGGAGCATTGGCTTCCCCTTAAAGAAGGACCTAAAATAACTTTTGATCTTTGGTTGGGAGGCAGCACCTTCTCCATATAGCTTCCATTCCAGAAGACTTCTTTCCATTTGGACTTTGAGGGGAAAATTGTCCTTCTGCAGATGTTCAGATGTTGTCCTCTGAGAGTCATGAATACCACTGAAGTCAAACTATAAGATCCATGAGAGATGACCATCTTGGGCCCCTCTTCCCTCTTCCCTCTGACTCAAAATGGGACAAGGCAACTATGAGATCAGTTCCTTCCTGTTTTGTTTCCCTGACTCCAGCTCCAACCACAGCAACACTTTCACTAATCAACAATGAAACCAATGACACAGTAGAAAGTTCTCCCCCAAAGGACTCCCTGCCGGAACCCGAGCCCGCTGTCACTATCCTCATCCTCATCATCTATCGCACCATCGGAGGGCTTCTGCCCGCCCGCTACCAGTTGGATCGGCGCAACCTCAGGTATTGCCTGGGGCTTGTTCCTCTGCTGGGCTCTTTGCTAGTCCGCCGGGCACTGCGAGTGCCACTGAGCCCCCTGTGGACACCTGTTGCTCAGAATAAAGCAGCAGCAGCTTGGTGACAGTGACTCCCACTCCAATGTTGTTGTGTCCCTTCTAGAATTGGTGGTGCTGGCTTCTGGCATCAGCTAACAAGGCTTCTCTGTTTTTCACAGGCTGCCCAAAAACCCTGTAATGAATTCTCCTATCATGAGTGTGTCTGTGTTCAGCAACCACACTTTTCTCCAAAGCACTTTGGAGGCACCGTTGGTGCTGGAATTCCGTCTGCTTGAGACTGCCAACCGCAGCAAGCCCCTCTGTGTCCAGTGGAATCACTCTAGCCAGTAAGTTGCTTTGCTGTCCATGCCCTCCTCCTAGGGCAGGCACCAGCAGCTTGTGGCCCCCCAGAAGGCTGGGCCTGCAACGCCTGTGATCTCTCACTATTGGCTTGCTGGCTAGGATGGGTGCAAGTTGTAGGCCAAATCCTTTGGAGGGCTATAAGCTGCCCAGCCCTGCCCTAGAGGCCATAGATCAATTCCATGTAGCTCGAGGTTCCAGAAAGCTGCTGGTAAAGGCACGAGAGCCTGGGGAACAAAGTCTCACCCTTGAATGCAGAAAGTGCCAGGTCCCACTCCCACTTCCTCCACCGCTTTCTTTTTGGGTGTGGTGTAGTGATGAGAATGCGGCAATTTTCTCTTTCAAATCTTGGTGGCTGAGGGAGACAGGTCAGCACTCCTGTGTGACAGCTTATTGCCTGATGACTGCATCTTCAAGGCTAAATCTACCCCTGATAGGCAGGCCCCCTTCCTCTCACCCCACCTCCTTCCCCTAAACCACCTGATCTTTTGGTGGTTTCATGGCTTTTACATATTTTCCTCCCTTTCTAAAGGCTTGAAGTGCAGCTCCTAAGGTGGTGTTGCTGCAGGTAGAAATTTAAGCTAAAAGATGCTGCAATGAGTACCTTGCCTTTGGCTACATTCCACCCCAAAAGGGTCCTCTGAAAAAAATTGGTCTTTGGGCCAAAAGGAGTTCAGCACCTGTTTTCAGTGAAAGAGGTTTGCACCTTCAGCCCTAGTTTCCAGGAGTATACAATACAAACAAGTCTGAAATGGATCTCAGTTCTCCAGCCACAATGCACAATGATTCTCATTTCACTAATTTATTTGGGATCTGTAGCTCCCACTTGATAGACCCAAGCAGCATGCGAAACATTATTACAGTAAAATCATATTCAAGCATAATATCCAGGACAGAACTATCATGAAATACACACGGTGCTGGGACCATTCTGTCTGTGGTCCTGTGTGGCGCTGTCTGCCAAGCCTTCCCAAGCATTCATGCTGGAGCTCAACCATTTTAGCCATCAGAAAAAGAAATCATCGACTCTCTCCAGTTCCCCAGAAGACATCCTTAATATTCTTACAGAAAACCACTTCTGGCATAAACACATCCAATGTCTAGCATGGGGCAGGGAAGGTGGAGCCCTCTACATGTGTTGGACTACACCTCTCAGAATCCCTGACCATTGGCCATACTGTCTGGGCCTTATGGGATTTGTAGTCCACTACATCTAGAGGGCGCCAGATAGCTGAGCCCTAGTAGCATATTTCCTAGAACTTCGGTGAGTTTCATCATGCCTTTAAAAGAAAATGTGATCCTGAAGACTCTTTCCTTTGAGGCTTCTTTTTTTGGATTTCTGTGTGACTGCAGGAGTGAGCTCGCTGGCTTCTGGACAGTACGGGACTGCGACCTTGTGTACCGAAACACTACACACGTCCGCTGCCACTGCTCCCAGTTTGGCACTTTTGGGGTCCTGATGGACAGCTCCCACCGAGAGGTAATGCTGCACCTTTAGTGAGGAAGGGCTGAGAAGAAGCAAGTCGCGTGGGGGTGTATGTGGCATGCGAGCAAAGGAGCTACCAGTGAAATCAAAACGGTGGGCCACCGCATCTCTAAGAGGATAAGTAGATATGAAGAGGCAGCCATGTTCGTTTTACTCAGGCCCCTGCCCCATTCATCTATGAAAGGGAGAGTCAGGTCTAATTTCTGCTGCAAAGGTTAAGGAAAGATGAAGTCTGCTCCTCCTACCATCTCATCTTACCTCACCGTGCTCTTTCCCATCAGAAGGGTTTTGCCACAACCCATTCACATCCGGTATTGGAACGGGACTGGAAGAAAAGCCCTAGTTGTGATGTAGCCCAGTGGAAAAATCAGAGGACTGACAAGGCTCGGCACCTCTCACTGCCACCTTTTGTGGCCAGAGTAGAAGCCTGTACTCACCTCTCACCCCCTCTTGCAATGAAAATAGAGCCACCCATGAGCAGCCAACATGGCAGCCCTGCCATACTTCGTTTGGCCTTGGCAATTAGTGCAGGCCACATGGAGTGCAGACTCAGGCTCATGCCCATTGAAAGCATGCAGCACCTAATCAGTATTCCTGAGCAGGCAAAGCCATGAGAAGACCACAAAGACTGCTCCGTGTCACTTCTTTGCAAAGCTGGGCCAAGGAAAACATCAAATATTAAATGTTGCTCAATTTTTCACTCCTTGTCAGCCATCTTGGAGGCTTGTTGTCATGTAGAAAGCAGGAATATACATTGTTTAATTAAACAGTTGCATATTTAGATTAATGTTAGGTATTTCTGTTGGATGTGTTTATTTTGGTGCTTTCATGAGGGTGTCTGTCACCTTGGAAGATTTTTGTGTGTGAAATAATGTCCTGCAAGTATTAGTACAATACACATAGCACCGGCTTTCTGTCTGACCTCTCCTCTCACCTTTGCTTTCTCTCTGCAGCAGCTGGAAGGTGACCTGGAGACTTTGGCCATTGTGACCTATTCGTTAGTGTCTCTCTCTCTTCTGTGCTTGCTGCTGACATTCTTCTTCCTGATATGCCTGAAAGGTCTCAAATCCAACACTCGAGGCATCCACTGCAATGTTTCCATCACTCTGTTTTTCTCTGAGCTGCTCTTCCTCTTGGGTATCAATCGCACTGAAAACCAGGTGAGAGGAGGAGGGGGAAGAGCACAGGTCAAGTCTTGGGAGCGGTGGATTTAGAGGCCAGAAGGGAGCTCCCCAGTGGGAAGCCAGGGGCCCAGGAGGAGCCCACTCGCTAAAGCAGAGAAGGGGATTTCCACCAGCCCCAACCACACAGCAGTGGTGAGGGATGATGGGAGTTGCAGTCAAATAATGGCCCACCCCATACTAGAGTGTGAAGAAAGGCAAAATATGTTTGTAAATAAAGGAGACAGGGTCTGGGGCCAAAGGTTGTGGCAACTAGGAGCCAAACTACATCTAGCATCTAGCTGAAAGTTAGCTGTGTCTTTACTCACATGTAAGCATGTGTAGCCCAATTTGGATCAGGAGCAAAAGACTCCAGCAAAAGGACACACCCTTTGTCCTTGAATCCCCAACCTACCACCACTGCTGTGGAAGTAAAAAGAAGCAAAACATTTTTTGGTATCAGTGGAGCTTTTATCTTCTTCTTAGGATGGAGGAATTCAGGAAGAAATTCGGGGGCAGGGGAGGTTTAATCCTCCCTCCTGGTGTGTGGTTGTGCCGACCTGAATTAAGGGACATGCATGCTCCCACTCGAGCAAAGAAAAGCTCCTTTCAGCTTCACACTTTTGTGATCAGCCTGATGCATCATTTGGCTTCTGCATGAAGCATCTGTGGGCCTTGAAATCCCTCCACGAACTTCCCCTGTTTTCCATGCAAGGGCGACTGAGTTCAGTTGTCCTCCTGTCACTCCAACTTCTAGAATCCGCATTCTTTGCCACATAAGATGTTAGCATGGGAGCTTGGGCCAGGGTGTACACACCACTCTGCTTCCCCAGCTTCCCAACACCAAGGAAGGACTTAAAGGAAATGTTTTGGAACATCTGTTCCAAGCAAGAGGGCGTTTAGGGCCAGCTGTTTGAGGGACCTCTTTTGAATGGCAACGTTGCTGCTTCCAGTTCCTCTGCACTGTGATTGCCATCCTGCTCCACTACTTCTTCCTCTCTACGTTTGCTTGGCTCTTTGTGCAAGGCCTCCATATCTACCGCATGCAGACGGAAGCCCGCAACATCAACTATGGAGCCATGAGGTTCTATTACGCCATTGGCTGGGGGGTCCCTGCCATCATCACAGGTAAGTGCTGACATGTTTGGGACGTCAGGGTTTCCCCGCTGGGGGGAAGGAAATGGGTTCTGCAGATTGACACACTGGGCCGACTTAGCTAAGAACAAATCTGGAGAGCCGTCTTTCCCAACCTGCAGCACCAGAAGTCTTGGCCTGCAGCTCTCATCCTTCCCAGCCAGCATAGACTGGAGAGCACCATGGTGGGGAAAGCCAATATAGAGGGATGAGTCTCCCAGCTGCATTGTGACCGGTTTGTCTGTAAAGGCCTTTCTGAACCGTATCCCTCCAGAGATTTTGGACTTCAGTTCCCATCAGTCCCAGCCAGAAATGGTCAGCAATGCTGGGAGTTGTAATCCAAAACATTTGGAAGGCACCAGCACGGGGACCCGTTGTTGTTTTTGCTGTTTCTAACTGAACCTGCTCCTGCTCTGAAAGTTGGAATCATCTGTCTTTGGGAATCCAAGGGCCCAAGTCTCTTTGATGGAGTAATCAAGGCCATTCCTGCAGGGCTGGGTTCCTAGACTTAGCATAGACTTCCATGAGAATAAGTGCTGTCTTCGGAGCAAGATGGTGGGAGAGTTCAGCTCGGAGCATTCATTCCCCCTCTTCTATTAGTGGCAAGGAGAGCAAAGGTAACATGGAGAACCCTGGCTTACATTGACCCAGAGGAATGGAGAAAGTATCTTAACCAGGAGATGTGGAAAACAGACTGTGCAACTGAACCCCTCCTTCCTTTTGGTCAGGGTTATCAGTTGGCTTGGATCCGGAGGGCTATGGGAACCCAGATTTCTGCTGGATTTCCATCCACGATAAACTGATCTGGAGCTTTGCAGGGCCCATAACTCTTGTCATTGTGGTAAGCACTTATTTTGTGTGTTCACTCTCTTTGCCAGGATGCTACTGTTTTTCCTTTTACTTACTCAGCACAACTGGTCTCTGTCCTGCTGTTACTCCACTTCCTTTTCCTGTTATGAACATTTAGATCAGCCTTTCCCAGCCTGGTGCCCTTTAAATGTCTTGGACTATGACGTCAGCATTCCTGACCCACAGAAATGCTGGCTAGGGCTACTAGGAGTTGAAGTCTAAAACCTTCAGAGGGCACCAGGTTGGGGAAGCCTACTTTCGATGCTGTTGCTTTGTTCTCTTTCTCCTGCTGCCACCCTCTCGCTGACTTTGACCTTCATTCTCCGTTTATCTTCAGTCTCTTCTCTCATATGCCTGGGAATTTTGAACCACATTGCTCTGCAGATTTGCAACGCTCTGAGTGTTGTGACCCGTCCTTTGTGCTCCCCTGTCCCTTTTGCTCTCTTGCCATGAGCTGGAGCAAGAAGGGAAGGCTCTTGAGCATCCTGTGCCACCTGGAGGAGGGTTGTGGGGGTGGGGGGAGAGCTGCTAAGGGACTGGGCCTGCTCCATACCAGCACTTGAGCTCCACCTAACCAGCCTATCTGCTTCCAGATGAATGGGGTGATGTTTCTGCTGGTGGCAAAGATGCTGTGCTCACCAGGCCAGAAAGAAGCCAAGAAGAAATCCGTTCTGTGAGTACTGACCATCTGCAATCCTCTGCCGCAGCCCAAACCTGCTGTCTGGCTAAACTTTCCCTTTTTCAAGTGGCTGAGCCACAGCTTCCCCCTCCATTAGCATCTTTACGCTTTCACCACAACAACAATAATAAAAATGTAAAATTCCACAACACTTTCTCTCAATCAGCCTCCTCTTTGGCCTTTCAAATGGCAGCTGTTTTCTCTGCCTCCTCCACAAGTGAGATTGTTTGAGGCAGGAACAGTGAGTTTTCTCACTGCTTAGCCAGTACTGATTTGAACTGCTTGGGAGAGGAGCTAACAAAGGCCCCCCCATTTTTAACATAGCTTTGTTGGGGGCCTGTTTCTATGGTTCTGCAAAACTGGTGAGTGGGATAATGCTGCTCTTCTTCCACCCCTTGCATTAATGTCTTTTGAACTGTCGCTTATCCACAAAATCTAACCTCCAGGTCTGTCCCTCTGGGTGGCTTTTCCTCTCCTTCTCTCTCTCTCTCTCTCTCCAGCTTGACACTGCGAAGCTCCTTCGTTCTGCTTCTAGTCATTAGCACTACTTGGCTCTTTGGCCTCTTGGCTGTCAACAACAGTGTCCTGGCTTTCCACTACCTCTACACTATCCTCTGCAGTCTCCAGGTAACTTGCTGTGCTAGGATGGAGATGGATTAGGCAGAATTCAATGGAGGAGGCAGAGAGGAAGAGGACTGGCTTCTGGTGGGAACTAGAACTAAGCTTCACCAGTGCCCCGGATGAACTGTGCCTCTTGGGTGCTCCTCCGGGGTGATGCTTGACTTGAGGCCCAGCACTATGGGATACCATTCTGCATAAAATCTGCATCAGAGAGGCAAATAGGGTAGGTGTTCAAGAAGAAACGAAATCTGGGCTGTTTCCATACAAGCAGCTCCCACCAGTACCAATCCAAAGACAGCGTGCAGCATGCCATCATTGCTCCTTTAAAGGGCCTTTGCTTGCGGTAAGGCAATGTGGGAGATGCAGTGGGAAGACATGGGGGGTACAGGTGGGGGACACCTATGTCCAGACTCCTGTGAATGAGGCAGGGCAACTGGGAGGGAGAAGCCCCCTCTGGAAGCACCCCAGCTCTTGTTCCTGGTATCTGGGCTGCAAAGGCATTGCATTGCTCAGCACTGGAAGGGGTTGGGGCCCTGGACTAAAACCTGTATATTTTAAATTATATCTATTTGTGCAAGTATAGATATAATTATGAGGATTTAAGGAAATTCCACAAGGCACAAAGCCAGACAATTCATTTCTCATCAAATAAGCTCAAAATAAATTCTTCAGTTACTTTGTTCCTCAGTCCAGACCATCTTAAGCCTATGGGGAAAAGGGGGTTTATTCCTATGTGGAGCTGGCATGCAAAAATATATATTTTGGGTGAGTGTTTTTACATGTGAGAAATCAATTAACTCTTTCCTCCCAACAGGCAATCACCTTTGAAAATTGCTCTTGTGTGGTAATTAAACTGGAAAAAACGCTTTTGGTACAGAGACTCAGGGCTCTGTAGAATCAGTCATGGGTCTGTTGAAATTGATTTGAGGGCAGAGACCCATGGATCTGGGCCTAGCAACATCTTACTGCTCTTTGGGAAATGAAAGATGCAGAACTTGTTGTGAAGTTTTGTTGTGGATCCAAGCCACGAACTCTGCAGACTCACCCACAGGTTTGCATGCTTACCTGCAATTTGCAGTGGAAGCTCCCCAGCTGGAAATTTTCAGATATATTTAAATACAGTATAAGTTTTGCAGAGAGCATTCAAGGGACAAATCAACAAAATGAACAGACAAGAAATGAAGTCTAATGAGAGAGGAAACAGAAACCACTGTTTCGACAAGCTCAGAAGTCACTTGCTAAGACTTGCAAAGCCATAGTCAAAAGCCAATTTGCAAACTTTTCTACATATCTGGTGCTAGCTGCATGTTTGTTTCAGTACTGCTAATCTGCTAGTCCTGCAAGGGGTCTTCACTCACCAGGCTTCCTTTGGCTAATGCCCAGAGTGCCCTGGCTACCTTTGGAATGCTTCGGTTTGGCCTAGCCTTGAACTCATTTGCAGACCAACTGCTCCCTCTTGTGGAACATGGAAGGGTTCTCTCTGAGTATTAGATTTCTTCTGACTAAAAGGACTGTGAGCAGTGCAGCTTGTATTAAGTGGGGCGTTTGCATGTGCTGTATAACTAGGAGGAAAAGTCTGGATCATTACCACTCATATAAGCTAGACGGATCGGCATCCAGCTCTCCTAGTTCATTTCCAAAAATGGCCCTGGCTGCTTAGATTTTGATCAAGGGGTCTAGAACACTTTCGGTTGTTGGCATTTCCAGGCAGGTCTGGGAAGGACCCCTGCCTGAAAAAATGAGGAGGGGCTACCAGTCACTATGAAAAGCACTGAGGTAGATGGAGCCATGGTTTGGCTAAACATGAAGCCACTTTCTGCATCAAGGGTCACAGCTCCTCTCGCTCTTCTCCACAGGGCTTGGCAGTCCTGCTTCTTTTCTGTGTGCTGAACAAAGAAGCACAGGAAGCCTGCAAACTGGCCTGCCTTGGCAAGAAGGGTCAAGGGGAGGAAGCCTCCAGAACCGGGCAGGTGAGACTAGTGTTGACCTTACAGCTTGGCCGGAGGCTGGAGGGAGTGCGACTCACTCTGGGCCTCATTCCTAACGCTTTGCTTGTAGCACACAGGAGTCCCGTCTTTTTCTCGCCTTGTTATAGCAGTGCTCTCTGCATCCTCAAATAGGGTGTCTTCCTCCTGCCAGGTGCTTCTAAAGGGGACAGTCCTCTCAATACATGGAAGCACCGTGTGCATTTGCTCCGTGCGTTTTTCCTCTTCCATCTCAGGGCCCCAACGCCTACAACAACACAGCCCTCTTTGAGGAGAGCGGTCTCATCCGGATCACCCTGGGAGCCTCCACCATCTCCTCTGTCAGCAGCGTGCGCTCAGCCCGCACCCATTCCAGCCAGCGGGGCTACCTCAGGTAGGATGCATTAGGAAAGGGTTGCTGCTTTCTCCTCCTGGTCAGCCTGAGAACGTGCAGTGAGGGTCTCTGTCACAGTGACTGTGGACACCAACATCTCCCTGCTGTTCTCCCTGCCCTTCCTGGTCTTTATTTGATATCTAGAGAGGGTTCTTCCCCTTTAACTGAGAAGCTGCCCTGCAGCAAAGCAGCGTGCTGCCCTCCCACACCATCTTTACTGGGGTTCACAAGAATTTCTTTCCCAGTTTGGCCCTCAGGCCCCCACCCTTGCCTAGAATTGAGGTTCTTGGGCAAGTTCCTTTGGTCTGGTCTCCTGCGTTCACCTTCTAGAAAAGGAGTGGGGTTAAATAACGGGCCACTTCTCCACCCATAGCAACTACTTCCGTTTCTCAACTTTCCAAATGTGTCTGCCAGACTAAAGGGTTGGGGCCTCATTTCCAGCTCTGGAGATGATATCCTTCCTTCTGGAACTTCAGGCAGGCTGCTGGGCCTTTGCTGTACAGCCTGAGTCCCGAAGCAAATGGAATGATGTGGCAGATGTGGCCCCTGTTATCGCTCGCAGCAGTTCCTTCTTCCTTTCCCTGCTGTGTGTTCTCATCCACAGCTTCACTGATGGCCTCACAGCCCTACTCTGTCCCTTGAGGTAGCCCAGACCAAGGATTAGATGGCCACCTGCAATAGGAATTTAATTTGGTGGGAAAGAAAATGCTGTGAGTCTGGTCTAGCAGCTGAAAAGGAATTGATTTTTAAGAAAATGAATGTTCCCATAGCCACCATTTTGTCTCTTAAGAACGTAAGAAGAGCCCTGCTAGATCAGTCCAAAGGTCTGTCTAGTCCAGCATTCAGTTCCCATAGTGGTCAATGGGGTGCCTGTGAGAAGCCCACAAGCGGGATGTGAGTGCAGCTGCACCATCCCACTGATGCACCCCAATAACTGGGGAACATGGGCACAGTGCCTATGATCCTGGAGGAAGCATATAGTTTTTAGTGTTATAATGGGGGGAAATCTCCTGGCTGTCCATTTTCTCCCCTGTGACTCATCATCTTTCTAAACTAAAAAGCCCCAAACATTGTAATCTTGTCTTTCTGGGGAATTGCTCCAGTCCACTGATCAACCTCATTGTCCCCTTGGTGGATCTCTGTGGTGTGAAGCACAGGCTAGAATGCGCCAGAAAAATAGAGCTCACAGGATATCCTTCTGCTGTAACTGTGGCTGTCTAGAAAGATCTCTTGCTGTTCCAGCTCTGTACCATTAAGCTCACTGCCAACTCACTTTGCTAATACCTGGTGTAAAACTAAGGATACAGTCCTATGCTTCCTTGCCTAGGAGTAAGCCTTGCTGAACGCCGTGGAGCATACATCAGAGTAGACTTATATAGGATCGCATTGGAAGAGCATGAAACATTTGACAAGGACTCTCTTCATAATAATTACAATCAGCAGCACACTTGTCTGAGTACTGAGGATCTCAGGGACACTAGTCCTACAGGGACTCAAGTAGAGGCTGTCTGAAATATATCTGAAATCTGGCAGCTCATACTTCACCACTGATCTGGAGACTCTCCACGTAGTGTGAGGCATGCAAGATCTCCTGTGTTTGACTTTCAGGGAGAACATGATGGTACATCAGGCCTCAAGTCTGGAACACAACTTGCTCAATCATGCTGGCCCCACTGACCTGGATGTAGCCATGTTCCATCGTGATGCCGGGCCAGGTAAGACATGCTGCTAGTGGCACAATCTGTAGGGTATGAAAGACAGCATGAAGTTCTTGGAAGCAAGGAAGAAGTTCCCCGATTCATAAGAGAGCTTCCTGATGCTGTTGGATATCTTGCTTCATGTTTCTCATTACAAAGTGCTTATTGGTTCTGTTGCAGGAAGAGCAGCTTAAAGTCCTTGAGCATCCAAGGAAGATATCCTTGGAAGGGAGGCAATGACTAGTCTCATCCAGTCGAGCCTTCCTTTCTCACCCAATATATATGGACTTGCTTGTAGGAGGATTCTGATTACTGTGATGCATTGAATATATATCTATGTGTGCATCACACACATCACACATCCGTGGATCTCCCAGGCAGGGCCAATGCAACCCTGAAGGAGGGTGAGGTGCCCACATGAGGTAGCAAGACTGGAAGAGAAGCAAATCGTGCAGCTCCTCAAGCCCAGTTCCAGCCCCCCGGAGCCCGCTGTCACCTCTGGCAGGTGCTCTAGAGAGCCCCCGTCCCCAGCCATTTTTCTGCCATGGCATTTGCTGCAACAGAAATGCAGCCAGTGGAGGTGTTCAGAACAACCGTCAGCCCTCTGTTGTTGCAGGACTCCTGGGTTCTCCTTAGTTCTTGGCACATAGCAGACACACCTCATGATTATTTATTTATTTATTGCTTTTCTATACCATCATTCATGGTATAGAAAAGTCTCATGATGCTTTACAACAATTAAAACAGCAAAGCAGTTAAAACAACAAAACAATTACAGTACCAGGACTTCATATAAAATCATTTAAAGTACAATCTGATTATTAAAAAACTGAATGAATAAAAAGGTTTTGGCTTGGTGCCGGAACAAGGAAAGCATCTGCACCAGGTGCCCGTCTCTGGAAGGCAAGTTCCGTAATTGGGGCGCTAAAGCAGAAAAGGCCCTTCTGGTAACAGCCTTCCTCACCTCTTTCAAGGTATTTTCAAGGAGGGCTGTTGGAGAAGGACCTCTGCAGATGATCTTAGGGTCCAGGCAGGCGCATATAGAAGGAGACGTTGTCAAGTGTCAAGATCTCGTAACAGCCGGGAGCCATGAAAGCAGAATCCTCAGCCACACAACCTTCCCTCCCTGTCTCCACCACTAGCCCCAGCCCAAAGAGCAGGATCCAACACTGCCTGGCATCATAGCTTGTTCTGGATTATTAGTCATTGTCTCTGATCTCTGCTTATTTAATCCACTTTTAGTTTTGCATTGCAGGGGAATTTTTCCTTTCTGTATTAACTTGTGATGGGCTAGGAGCATAACAATGAAATGGAATTAAACAAAGTTTAAGGTTTTGTGCTTTAGAGATTTTGAAGACCTTTCATTACTGGGCCAGTCTGTTCTTTCCATTTTGCAGATTTTTAAACCTCTCAGGTTGTTTTGTGAGAGGGCAGTTGATCTATTTGAAAACGATTAGCCATTAAGTCGCTGAACAGAAAAGTGGCCCTCTCTTTCTTCCCTCTCTGCTTTCAACCATGTCGTATCCTGTTCAGATCAAGACTCTGACTCGGACAGTGACCTCTCCCTCGATGAAGAGCGCAGCCTCTCAATTCCTTCATCAGAGAGCGAGGAGAATGTGCACCTCCGGGGCAGATTCCAGCGCCAGTTCAAAAGGGCAGCGCACAGCGAGAAGCTCCTCACCAATCCTTCCAACACCACACCCAAAGGCAAGTACTCCTGGGCAGAGGATCTCCCGAATCCTGGGACCAGTGGTGCGGGGCGGGCGGGGGAGGGGGACAGGACAGGGTGGGGGCTGAATCCCAGGCGGTTATCAGGGCATCAAAAGCAAATTCTCTTTCTGCCTGCTGGGAGTTCTGGCAGTTGTTGTAGTACAGCACATCTGGAAGGCATCAGGTGCGTAAGGCTTAAATAGGGTTGGCTGACCTGACCTCATGAGGCCCCCATTTTGTGACAAAGAAGAAATGTAATTGTGCATGTAAATGAGGTTAATTAATTAATAGCTGGTTTAATTTCCTTTGCATATGCATATCTCTTCCAACTCATGAATGTGCATTGAGACATCCCATTGAGGGCAGGCAACTGATGGCCAGCACATCATCTTTCGCGTAGGTGTAGTTTAGGCAATGCGTGCTCACTGTTGGCTTCCCATAGGTGAGCTGTGCATGGCGTGTGCCACAGTGGTATGGAACTCATCCCTGTGCCGTGCCACATGGTTCTGCACCGTCCATTGAAAAGGATGATCGGATCAGCTGTCCCTCAAACAGTTAAAATGGCAAAATCTTACCCTGTTGGGGTATCCTTTGTTCAGCATATACTATATGCCTGGCCTTCTGCAACATCCTTCCTCAGATGTAGATGGCAATGACCTGATGTCCTATTGGCCTGCGCTGGGTGAATGCGAAGTCCACCCCTGCTCCCTCCAGAAATGGGGCTCAGAGCGAAAGCTTGGGTTTGATGTTAACAAGGATGCAGCCAACAACAACCAGCCAGACCTGGCCCTGACCAGTGGGGACGAGAACTCCCTCACCCAGACCCAGCGGCAGAGGAAAGGTAAGGAGAAGCACAGCCTTGCCGACGGGTCTAGTCTCAAGAGAGTGGGACTGGGACTGAACAGCCTCCCCTCAGCCACGAGGCTCCGCCTGGATCAGTCACCCTCCCTCAGTCCAGCCTACCCAATGGGCTTCTTGGAAGGATGGAGGGACGTGAGCCTTGATGCAGCCGTGATGGGATGCAAACGTGGAAGAAAGATAATCAGGCAAAGAGGAACCTCTGTGTTTGCTGCTCAGTGAGACTAAAGTAGCATCTTTCTGAAGGATAAAGCAGGGGCGGTGCTTGGATCCAGGATCTACCTTTCAGAAGAAGGAGGGCTCCACTCAGGAAGGCTTCTTCATCTGATTCTTGCTGCTCCCTCACTTCACTGCTCAGCCCAGGCAGCAGCCTCCCAAGTCTTTGAGTCACATTTCAGGCAGCTGGAGGGGCTGCCATGTGAAGCAGAGGGTGCAGAAGTCCACTTCTGTCAGTGCAGCTGATCCAGCGTAAATCTGGATCCAGCCCCTACATGAACACCAGACACCACCTGAGTATACCGGGAGCCACCTTTTCATCCTCCAGGGGGACCCAAGTTCCCAGCACTGCCTGAGATGCTGCAGAGCTGCTTCCGCAGGAGCAGGAGCAGGAGCAGCAGGGCAGCGGTACAGACAGCAGCACGGCAGGCCAGAAAGGCACATTCTACCTCAGAACATCCAAAGTGGCCGGCAGTGCAGGGTGTGGGCAGATGCTGCCTCCTGCTGCATCTGTGGTTGTCATCGTCATCATCATTTTAAAAAAATTTATTATCAGGGAGCCACTAGCTGGGCATGCTCACAATCACAGTTGTTCATCATATTATTTTACTTTGAAAATATATTTCCCTTTTCTACAATAAAATGTCACCTATTCCCAAGTAGATGTGTGTGGGATCAGGGCAACGTGAATTCCATTTCTATTCCCACAGTTATGAAAGTGCACTGATTTGAGTGCATTTAAAATACAAAACTGCCTGTATTCAGAGGATTGTTTTCTTTTTAATGAGGTTTGGAAAACAGAGTTTTGTTTTGTGCTAACACCAGGAATGCAAAAGCAGTTTGTAAAGCCTCTGCTAGTATTGGTGCAGGAGAGGGGAGTGGGGAATCAGAGACCACTCCCCACCACAGGGCCATTGAGCCCAGCATCTAAAAGTGTTGGGGGGGGGGGGCATGTGTCCCTCCAGATCTTGTTGGGCTGCAACTCCCACCTACCCTAAACAGCACAGTCAGTGATGATGAATGATGGGAGCTGCAGTCCCAGCAACAGAGAGCAGCAACCTAGTGTGTCCCACGAGAAAAAGGAGTTACCAGGGGGCTACAGAGGGATTGGCACTGCATCTGCTGCTGGAGATGGTTGCTTTCTTCTGTCTGAGAGGAGACCTGGCTCTGAAGTCTACGTTTTGCAAGGGGGAAAGGAGGGGTGCGGTTGAAGAGAGCATGAGAAGAGGCTGGCTTGGTTGGGAGAAGAGCTGCAAAAGAAGGAGGTGTTGAGGAGGGACCTGAATGGGGAAACGGGAGCAGAGAGGGGGCCTCTTCCCAGCCTTGGAGTAGCCCAACAGCAAGAGTCCAAGAAGGAGAAAGGGGCTGACACCGGATGGAATTGGCCTGGACGGGGATAGGGGAGACAGAAGAAGCGACCTAGTTGTGGTTGGCCACAGATAGATCTGGCATCCTGAGTGTGAAGTTGACCCAGGGTGGGACAGGAAGCCTCTGGCCTAAACATGTAAGGGGAGCACTGACACCACCCTAGAAATTGTGAGTTTGGCAGGGATGGGTGTTCCCCACAGAAGAACCCCAGAAATGATTTTCACGGGGAATGCCTCATTCTCGCTTCCTCCTCCTCTGTTGCTGTTGTGCAGGCATCCTGAAGAATCGCCTCCAGTACCCTCCGGCTTTGCAAGGCCTGTCGTCTGTGGGCAGAATGACCAACGATCTCTCCTGGTACAAAACCTCCACCCTGGGTCACAGGGCTGTTCCTGCTGCTTCTTATGGTAGGATCTATTCGGGGGCAGGTAGCCTCTCCCAGCCAGCCAGCCGTTACTCTTCTCGGGAGCAACTCGACATGCTGATGAGGAGGCAGATGTCCAGGGAGCAGCTGAGCCGGAATAACTGTGGAGAGTGCCTAGAGGCTGTGGGCAGCAGACATGGGTCTCGGGAGCACGTGGACACCATCCTGAACAGGCCTGGGTCAAGGGAGCAGCTGGACACTATCCTCAGCCGACATGGGTCTAGAGAGCACCTTGCAAGCATACCCAGCAGGCATGGGTCTAGTGAAAACTTAGGTGAAATAGCTACTGGATATGATCAAAGAGATCATGGGAACACTCTCCCCAGGAGGCAGGGATCAAGGGACCATCTAGATACTTTTCCCTGTAGATTTGGGTCACGAGAACCACTAGACTCTGGCGGGGCAGTGAGAGAGTTCTCTAGGGAATGGCTCAATACTATGCCTGCTAGACAAGCTTCCAGAGATCGAATGGACACGTTGCCTAGTCGAGATATTTCTCGAGAACAGCTGGATCTCCTTTCTAGAAGGCAGCCTTCGAGGGACCCACTCGCATCAGCTAGACAGACGTCAAGAGAGCAGCTGGACTTTTTATCCAGAAGATCTAATTCTAGAGAGCCTCTGGACCTAGTGCCTAGCAGGCAGGCTCCTCGGGAAAATCTGGAGCCTCTTTCTAGACAACAGCCTTCTAGAGAAAATCTTGAACTCCTCTCCAGAAGGCTCCCTTCTAGAGAAAATCTAGAAGCAATCCCCAGCCGTCACCCTTCCACAGAGCAATTAGACATCCTTTCTTCCATCCTAGCTTCTTTTAACTCCTCCGTCTTGTCCTCCGTGCAATCATCCAGTACTCCCTCAGGTCCACAGACCACCCCCACGCCTTCAGTGGCACAGACGTCCTCCACGCCTTCCATGCCGTGCCCGTCGCCACCTCGCTCCACCACGTCCCACAGTATTTCCGAGCTGTCGCCAGACTCCGAGTAAGTGGCTCCTTTTCTGAGAGAGCATTTTCTCTCTCCATTTTCCCGTTCAGGCCGTGACCGTTCAGGTAAGGGGTGGATATCTGTAGAAATGTGAACGGTCCTGATAGAAACAAGCTCAGACTAGAAAGAAATATAATTCGCAGTCAAAAGGACATTTCAAGAAGGATGTGGGTTCCTCATAGTTCACACATGGTTTTGTATTTGGGATTGTAATAGTACTTGATGTTCACACATACCCTGCCCTATATATACTAGGACTCAAAATGGGTGCAGGGTGTTGTAGGGGCTGAAATACCATGTGAAACATTTTAGATGAGTAGAAACAGTGGCCTTTTCTCCATTTGTGCTTGTTTTCGCCACCATTACTTTAGCAGCAGAGCTGCTTTTGCAGGGTTGCAGCTACCATCTTTCGTTCCTGATACTCCGAGAATGATGCCATGTCATGTCATTCTGAGTATCTTTGTGAATAGTCTTCCTTTGGGCCCACATTCTCCTGTTGCAACAACCCCTTCTTTTTCACAGGGAATCAAGTCACTCTAAGTGGGAGAGCAGAATCCACTCAGCCATTATAGCCACGATAATGCTAATAATTAAAATACAACATTGTATTTTGAGAGTCACAGAGAAAAGCAGAACACAGGAGCAAATTCTGAAAGCATCCAGAAATTCATACCTTTGTGTGTCTATGACAAAGATTCCAACAAGGCCGGCCCTACTCGAAGCAGCACAACTTAAAATTCCAGGTTATCTTGAAAGAACTAAGGACAGATTGCTCAGGAAAAAGTATGGGCATCCCTTTGCATGTAACAACAATAATGACAAGTATAACCCTTGGGAAGGTGGCAGGAACCCTTCACAAAAACGCATAGAGCCCCTCTGTGCTCACACACATATGCACCCCCTCATGCACACATATACTCTCCAAGCCATACACACACAAACCATAGTAACAGTGACCATGATAACAAGAGTGATCATATTAACAATTTATATAAGACAGAACATTCTCAGAGCCACACAGAAAAGCAGTCTTTGGAACACAAGCACGTGTGTGCACATGCCCACACCTGCAAAAATTAATGACAACATGCCAGCAATGCAGCAGGAGCTGCTGAAGTTTCCTCGGCCACCTCCATGAACAAATGCAGGCTGTGCCTTCACTGGCCACCTGTCTCGCCTGAAGGACCCCCTCCCTTGCAGAGACTTTGCAAAGCCTTTCCCTTTGATGAGGGGTGGGGGCAGTTTGGTGCTGGTGCCAGGCAGACTGCAAACCCTTTCCACTCCAGGGGAAGGCCCTGAAGCAGCAACAACCTTTAGAGCATGTACAGGAGTTGTGCATGTGTGCTTGTGTAGCAGAAGCTGCAGCACTGCCGAGAGCTGTTGCGGTGATGGAGCAGCAGCAGCGCCAGCCGGCTGGCTGGCACAGAGAAGCAAGAAGCAGTTCTGCAAAAAAGTGTTTTAATTTTTAGCAGGGACAAGGTGGAGGAGCACAAGAGCAGTTCAGCACCTGGGGCACCCTCTAACTGAGGCTGCCAGTGCAGGTGGGGCTTTCATGGCACTATTGCCTTGCCTCGTTCAGAGGTTCCTGGTATCAGCATCTTCCACTTGCCAGCCTCCCATTTTGCCCCTGCTGTTTCAGTCTTCTTTTCCTACTAGGGAAAATTCATTAAATAAAAATAAATGGAGTAGCTGCACAATCTAGCAGCTTCTGGGGATCGAGAGACCAATTCTCTCCCTCAGGACTCTACTGATGGGTTCACCCCTGCCCTCTGCCACTGTGCCACAGAAGCACAGTGGTGCGGTGGCAGCAAACGCCTGGGCGATTTGCTGCAGCAAGTCAGTGGCGGAGGGTGGGGTGAACAAAAAGCCCAGCGGGATGATACTCACCCCTGCTCCAGAAGCACCCTAACTCTATAGTTAGACTATAACTTAACCTGGCAACAAATGAAAGAAGCAGCTTCAATCAGCAAAGCTGCCTTGCACAATTGTGGTGAATTCTTATGTGATGCATGTGGCTTTGAATAGAAGAGCCTGGTTTTTTAGCTAGGTTGCTCTGGGAAAATATTCTGATCCATGTTACACTGAGTCGAAAGGGACAGAAAAAGAGAAATCCTTCTCCTTTTAAGCACGTAATCTGAGGAGATATGCATGGACCTTTGAACAGGCTTGGGTCAAGGAAACACTCCATATACTAAGCCCTGATAGTACCTTCAGTGCATGTTTTGTTTTCCTTGGGGAACTCATTCAGAATGCTCTGGATCTGGGAATGTTACACAAATCCACTTCTTTGGTGTTTAGGAGGAATGAGTCACCAGTGTCTAGGTCTTGATTTGGGCATTCTGATCACCTCTGGTGGTGGTTTCTTTCTGCTGTTTACTCTGTCGGGAAACAGGTCTGCTGAACAGAACCATCTGCATTCCGTGTGCCTGATGCCCCCAGTGGGGTATGGAATTTGGAGTCCTGCCAATCTCACAGCTGTTTGTGAAGTTTGCCGCCTTGGTAGTTAGGTGGAACATTTGAAAGTGCAAGAGATCGCTCACCTGAAGGCCCAGAAGTGAAGGGGCCAGGCAGGGGTTGAGCTTTCTACAGGGCTGAGCCAAGACAATTTGCTGTGTGAGGCAGAACGGTAGATGGTGCTTCACACCCACTGCACAACCCTGGCAACTCACAGTGCACAGTCAGCACATTGTTCTGATACTTGAGGCAGAAAATCCCAGAGCAGAAAATCACTGGGAGTAAAAACACAATCATTATCAGTCAAAACCAAACAATTAGTTGTCCTTTCCTGACACTCCAGACCAGTTGCCTCACTCTGCTTGCTGGTAGGCTCAGCCTATACTATTGTAAAATAGTATATACTTGGTCATGGTTTCTAGTCTGTGACTTGCCTGGTCTTTACTGTCCAAAACCCTGATTGTTTTTTGGGCTTTACAGTTACCACCCGAACTGGAGGCAGGAACAGGAGAGGCATTTCCCAAACCAGTCGCTGCAAGGGTGTGGCACCTCTTACTTAGGGACCAGATCCAACCTTACCTGGGCCCAGGCTAGCCCTCTGGAGCTCCTCACATGGCCACACACCCTGCCCTGCCCCCTTTCCTCCAACCATCCATTTGATGCTTTCCTGACTTTTGTGCAGGTCTCCTCCTCAACTTTAAAGCAGTTGAAATGCCTCTCCTCAGGCTCCCTTGCCGGCAGTAAGAGCTTCAGGTGACAGTACACTGATGCATTTGGGCCCTGCTCCTTTCGCTCTCAGCCCCCACCCCACCCATGTCAGGAATAGCATCCCTGCAGCCTTCCCCAAAATAGAATTCGGTCCTTGGGCTGAAGGAAGTCTCCCTTCCTGAGCTAATGTGTAGAGTCGCTTCAGAATGAAGAGTCTATGTTTTAGGCTTCTTGGAGAGGAATTGCTTAATCATAATTCTGCCTTTCTTTTCCCCAAAAAAGAGTAACAAGAAGTGAGGGACATTCCTGAAGGGCCCAACTGCTGTGAGGACCAAGGAAGAAGCAAGATTGCCGGGCCAGACACTTCCAGAAGATTGGGACTCCTCAGGGCATCGACAAGGAAAGAACTGAGGCTGCTTGGAGGCCCAGATCCATCCCCCGCACACACTGTGGTGGAGAACTTGTGGGGTGAGAGTCAGGCAAGGCGCAAAGATCTGGCTGTGGAAGAAAGGTGTCCTGAGAACCTCTGTGCCACACTGGCGCTCCCCCTGCCTGGAGGGGCACCCTGAATGGAGGGGGGAGTGGCCACACCACGAGCATCCCCCCCCCCCATGCATTACATACAAAAAACCCCAGACCAGTTGAAATCTTCCTTTCTGAAACATTTCTGTGCTCTGCGCAAACGTGAAAGGGTGGGGTGGTTGCAGGGGGAGGGGCAGGGCAGGGTTTTTATACCTTTTTGTATCTTTGTAATCAGAGAGAAGAGAAATTTCTATGGTTATTTTTACGGTTCTTCTGTTCCCCTTGCTGTGAGGCTGATCTCGTTTGTCTTGGCAGTGAATTCATCTGAACTGTGGTGCAACACTATGCAGGTTTCAGGGCAGGAAAACGGGGCAGCGGATACTTCGCAGACCCTCTTCCGCACTGCCCTTTGGGCACCACCTGTTGTGTGCCCATGTTACATCTGTGCAACCATCTTGCTGGGGAAGGGGCAGAACCAAACACACCCACCACTTATTCAAGCCACCACTAACTGGGAGAAGTTGCTAAGTGCTCCGACTTCAGGGAGGGACTGTCGCTCAGTGGCAGAGCACCTGCCTTGCATGCAGAAGGTTCCAGGTGCCAGGGAAAGTTAGGGAAAGAATCCTGCCTGAAACCCTGCAGAGGTGCTGCCGGTCTGTGCAGACAATACTGAGCTAGATGTTCAACCTGGCTGAGTGTATACAGCATGTCCCCAAGACAGCTGCCCAGTAATCGGGCCATGAAATCCCATTTGCTTGCCAATATCCTTATAGGAATTTGGCCTGGACCCCTGATGCTTCCTCATGCCAACACAACTTGGTTGCTTCAATTTGGGGGCCTCACATATTTATACAATCTTCCATACATTGCAGAAATACTCTCCTGACACTCTGCAGCCAAAAGCTGCCACGTGAGCCTGGGCTGAGACTCGAAGAGTTTCGCAGACTTGAGCCAGGGAAAAGCATCTTTTCAAATCTGGCCTTAACCAGACAGCAGACTTTGTGCTGGATGCTGCCTGTGGAGCACATGAGGAACTTGGCTTCCCTTCCCCTTTTTCTTCAGGTCCATCTTCCTTCCTAGGTGCCCTTAGGCCTTCTGATTCTTTGCCTTTGGGGACTGATGGAGAAGGTGTGGGTGTGTCCAGTGAATGGGACACACTGTTTGTTTGGTACATTCCTATCTCAGAATGTGTGATCCTCTTCTCCATTTTGCCCTCAGAGCAACCATGTAAGGTCAGTTAGGCAGGGAGTCAGTGACTGGCCCCAAATCACCCAGATAACTTCATGGGTCACAGAGGACTTGGATCTGGGACACCCCAGTCCCAGATGAATACTCCAACCACTATACTACACTGGCTCACACTCTTGCTAAGGGCGCTGCTTTTTTCCTGGTGTGGCTGTAGTTTTTGTACAGCTGCGCAACCAGCAGAAATTTAGATTGATCCCCTGTGACATTAATGTGTTGCATGTGTGCATGTTACACAGCTCTGAAAGGTTCAGGAACCCTGCAGGGCAGGGGAAAGGAGGCCAGTAACGCTCACTGAAGCTGCAAGAGTGATTGCAGTATGTTCCTTCTTGCCTCTTTGGAATGGGGACCCTCCTAAGGAAATGAGCAGAATTCCAAAGGAAATTCCCAACAGAGACGCTCTGTCTGCCTTCTACCAAATCCCTGCAGGCTGTTTTTTTAACCAACAATGAAAGGAGGAGGCCTTGTTAGGAGTTATCAAAACATTGCTTTAGATAAGGTCTGCTTCCTGCCACTGATGTAGTCCACATGTGTCATCTTTCTTGATTATTTAGGGACTGTCTGTGCCTGGGGTGGGGGATCAAGTGGGCCTCCAGAAGTTTTTGGATGGCAGTTCCCATCATTCCACCCTGTTAGCTATGCTGGCTGAGACTGAGAGCCCCCACGACATCCGGAGGGCCACAAGTTGCCCATCCCTGGTCTATGTACACCTGCTTTTCCCAGTGGTGGTCTGCACCCCACGCTCTTACAGGAAAGACATCCAGCTCAGCAGCTCCCCATCCCAAGCAAGCTTTCACTGCCTTCCCTGATACTCATAGTTCAGGTAGCTTTCATCAAACAAACACGAGTCTGCCAAGAGCAACCTGCAAAGAACATGGAACTGCAGAGATGCAGAGTGGATACACAGGCATACCAGCTCGAGCATGCTCTCTGAATCTAGCCTAGTGAAAGCCACTTAGGTGCCATCCTAGGGCTGCTAGACTGTGCCTAGACAGCCGCAGGGTGGGCTGGAGCCCCAGGGCTGGCACTCCCACTGCAAAGTGCCCTCCCCCCACTCTTGTGACCAGCATGGTTCTTTCTGTACCCACTGTGGCTCCAATGTCACAAGTGTGGTGAGGAGGTGACAGAGGAATGAGGAGTGGCGCCACCACAGGATAAATGGTACCCTGGTGGTGCCTCAGGCCCTCCTTCTTGTGAGCAGAGGCAACAGACATAGCCAAAATCAGCTGTCTGTGTCCTTTGCAGGGTGGGGGAAGCATGGAGGCAGTCCTTGTCTCGTGCTCTTCCTGCACTCACTAGATGCCCATCCACGTTCAGACACTTCTGGGCAACCACATCGAGTGTTGTCCTTGCAATACAATCCTGTACCTGCATATTTAGCGGGAAGTGGGAAGGATGCCCCACTACCTGCAGCAGGGCTTATCCCTTCAAGGAGCATGCATGGGATTGCACCCGTGTGTCATTATAATCAGTTGTACTTAAGGATATGACTTTACTCTTAAGCCTTGCGTATGCCACAAGAAGCAGCTGTGATTAACTTCTGCTCACTATTTCACAGTGTACTTTTTCTGCCTCCCCGAACTATAAACATTTCTCTCCTACCTGAAGCAAATATTTACCATTTAGACTTGTGCACCACAGACACTAACTATAAACCAAATGCATTTTCAAGTGCTTTGTTTTAGCAGATTATAGATCTGCCAATAGCACATTTTGGATTTGTTTTTTAAGATAGGCAGAAAATATGTTTTACCATCCAAACCATCCCAAGTTGTTAATGCCACCTCCTTGTATTTAGGATATAGAACTAATGACTTCCATCACTCTTGATAGCCCTGTTCATTAAATCTGAAATCACAATGCAAGATACACAAAATAAGCAGAAGCAAGCTAACACTTTAAATTTGCATTTTCTACTTGCTCTGTTGTCTCCCAGCCCCCGCTCACCTACCACCTTCAGATGCCCTGTATGCATTTCTACATTATCAAGGAGTGCTATCATCTAGTCCATTCTCAGAGAAGAAAATTAATTTGGGAGCCTCATTAAACTACTAGGGTTGTTTATTATGTTTTTCACAATGGCAGCATGTTGCTAGTGTTGCTTCAATTCCTTTGGGAGTGTAGACACATCCATTATTATCATGCTAGCCTGCCTTTTCTCCTGCTGCGAACCCAAGACAGCTTACATAATTCCTCCTCTCCACTTTATCCTCACAAAAGTGAGGTAGCTTACGCTGAGAGTTAGTGACTGGCCTAAAGTCACCCCATGACCTTCCTGGTCAGGTTAGAACTAGAACCTGGACGTCCCAGGTGCCCGTCCCGCACTCTGACCACTGTGCCACACTGGCTTTCCATGCATACCCTTGAACAGGAGGAGTGCTCGTTCCTGTGCTACTCCACAGTCAGAGTTGCTTACGATAGCACCATGCGTACCGCCAGATACCACTGCTGTGCTTGCCATCTCAGGCTCTGCCAAGCGAAGAGGAAGGAAGAGTCCCAGAACCACTGCACAGTCTCAGAGGGGGCGCACTGCCCTGGTAGCATCCAGTCAAACCAGCTCCTCTGAGTTCCAGTGCTGGAAGCACTAAGCATGACCAAGATGGCAAGTTATTGTGGGTTCTGTTCCAGTGGGTTAATACCGTTACTTTGTGTTGCTGGCCATGGGCCACAAAGCATTGCTACTTCCCCTTGAAAGCTTCTGCTTCTTTTACCCTCACTCAGATCAGAGGGTACACTCCACTTTTCATGCGGTTTCTGCACAAGGCATTTATTGTGCAAGTGTCATGCCCTACTCACAGTTGCTTCTGGGGTTTTTTAGACACCATCACGACTCTCTGTAGTATCACTTCTGTTTCTAACCAGCATTTTGGCGAGTTTTCTAGAGCAGAAAAATGTAGCATTTAATTGTCAAAGTGAAGGAAGGTGCCATTTCCCCTTGTGTACATGTGCTGATCTGCCACAATGCCATCTAGAGGGTATGTCATAGAAAAACAGAAAAGGAAAGACTCCTTGCTTGGTACTTGGATCTCAGTTCTCCAACAAAACTGGAAGAAGATACAGCCAGATAACAGTTTTGTACAGAAAAACACAAGGATTCATGGCCCTTGTGCCTTCATGGCAGAGAATTCATTACCTCATCAGGAATTGCCTATTTGAAAGTACTACCTCTCGTGTTAAAATCTTCATGTCAGGCAGACAGCAGGGAGATTTTGAAAGGGTTGCTTTCAAATAAACATTTCCCTCATGCATTCCATGGCGGTACAGTCCTGCAGCAGACTGTACCGCCTGCTTGCCTGCTTGAACATTTGAGCAGGGCCTTGCCACAGAAGTGGCTGGCCTTGTGGTGCTATCTCCCGGCTGGAGGCCAGGCGTTCCTCTGTGTGTCTTGCTCCCCTCCTTCGGGGACAGCGCTCCATTGACTGCCTTATTAGTACAGAACACTGCAGCTTAATTGTTAAATGAACTTGACTTAATGTTTACACTGGGAAGCTTTTCTCTGTGATTGTCAAAGGTGGGTGGCAGGTGCCTTGCAGACGCCCCTTCCACTGCTCAGGCCAGAAGCCTTTGGATTGGTCTCACGGTGAGGAAGAAAGGGGTGAGGTTTTAATTATTCTCCAGCACATTCCGCAGCCTGTCGCTCCGGGTGGGAAGAAGCTCTTTGAGCCGCTTGACCTTTCGCACTTGAGGCCTAAACAAAGGTGGGTTGCTATGGCTGTGGCTCACAGCTGCCTTTGGCCTGCACCTTCTCCCAAGGGAATGGAAGAATCTGTTATGTGCCAAGGCCAGGAGGGGCGGAGGGCCATCTCAACCCTCTGCTGCCCAGTGGAGGGCACAGTACTGATACTCCTCGCTGGTCAGAAGGTGGAACCTGGACCAAGAAGTATTCAGTAGGGTTTGTTTGTTTACAAGGGCTTGGATCCAGGATCTGCCTTCTGAAAAGAAAAAAAAAGGGGGGGTGCCACTTGCAGAAGGGCTTCCTGCCTGGTTTTTGGGGAACCCCCTCCCAACACACACGCACAAGCACACGTATGTTACCACAGCTCACTCCATTCAGCAGTGTCTGAAGGGGCTGCCTTGGGAAGGAGGGAGCAGGAAAGCCCATTTCTAATCCCACAGTTGATCTGGCAGAAATTCGGATCCAACCTATTAAGCAAAGCTAGGAAGTGACGAGGCTGAGAAGCAAGCAGAGGCCAAGGTGTGATTTCGTGCTAAGAAAATATATATGTATACAAAATAATAATAGTACAGATCATTTTGTGAAAGTAAAGATCATTCCAACTGTGGAGAATGCAAAGAAGTCCTTTGTGCGCTCATTATTCCCTGAATGTGATCTACTGGGCTCTGAAAAGGAGCTTGTTTACACTCCTCCCCCGTCCCACCCCGCCTCAGTCTGTATATGTATATATAGCCAAACCAGGGTCCAGATTTTTTTAAATTCGTTACACATTGATTTCTGGAAAGACTGTCTCTTCCTTTCATCGGATACTGTTTATACTTTCCACCCCCTTTGTGATTCAATGGATGTCTATGGTATTTATTAATCACCAAAAAGAAGAAGAAATTCATTTCTTGGTTGGTTGATTCCTGCAGATTCTGTTGTTTGTTTTTAAACTGATTTATACTGGAAATAGACATTTTATTCCTTCTTCCTTGAAGGGCTTAATTGGATGAGTGGCTTGTTTTCTTGTGTGGTCAGTTCAGCGCAGAAGAGGGTGTGCAGTCGAATGAAAGCCCCGTCACAGACACACACAGCTGAGTCCATATTTCTGAAGACGGGATCTTGAAAGGAGGCTTCTGGCACATCTAACCATTTAACACTGGTACTGTCCTTCCAGGCTTCTTGTATACTGATGGCCTCCCACCTCTCCAAAGTAACAGCAAAACGTATGGGCAGATTTCCCTGGACTATGTTGTCAGTGTGGACAAGTTATTTAATTACAGTTACCCAGTTTGGAGAAGAAAGTAGGTGCTTTGCCCAGAGGAGCTGCTTCTCTCTGGCAGCTTTGCATTCCTCTTGAGCAAGGAAAGAATTCACTAAACTCCTCAACACTTAGGGAGAGATGTGTGCCAAAAAAGTGGGGGTACACCGGACAAGGGGTGAAGTGTCTGTGTCTCTCATGCCTTCCTGGTGTTTGCTGTGTTGCTTCTGACAGCTGGCATCTTAGCATTGCCTTGAAGCGCGGAATGTTCTTGGGAGTTGTAGTTAACTTGCAAATCTGCAGAGCAGTTCTTTGATTGTACATGTGGTGGCCTAGACTATGGAGAGCATTTGTTTTGGTTACTTCATTATATTTTTCCATCCCTTCCTCCTTCCCGCTGCTTTGTTGGGAGTGGGGACAGAAAGGTCCATGGGCTTCCTTCCTAGCCGTGTAAAATTGTACCATGAAAGCAACAGATTTGGAAATAAAATATAAAATACAGTGTGTCTCCCTCATGTGCATACCAGCTGACTTCTTTAACACTCATTTCTTTCTGTTTTATCAAAATGACAACGTATGCTAGGGATCCCTGTATGATGGATCACGCTATACTAAAGAAAGCTGAAATGCTTTGTGATGGTGATAGGGAAATTAAAAATCTGGCTTTCTTCAGAAAAATAGTATCTCTTTAAAGAAGATGAACTGCTGTAGGTATTCATCCTTTCAAAGCAGAGAAAAGTCATGGTCTATTTGGCCAACCTGGGATTGGTTTTTGGGGTTCTCGGTCATTAATCTCAACAAGAAGCCTTAAACTAAGCCTAAAATCAAACTGTCCCTCTTGCAGGGCTTGGAAGGAGGGATGCATTGTAGTCTGCCTTCAGAAAGAATAGGGAAAAAATAAAAGCAAGATCCCATCACATAAATCTATGTCTTAGAATGATGACTAACCACCCCGAGGTCTTCCTTCAGTCCTCCTGCTTATCTTTGTTCTTTCTTTTTTCTTTGCTCAACAGGCAGAGTGCGGCTTTGGCAGCACATATACTAAAATTGGAACGATACAGAGAAGATAAGCATGGCCACTGCGCAAGGTTGACACACTTAGCAGTGTAGGATTGTATAAGGCCCTATTCTGTCAGTACAGAATCCTACAAAGCTTAGCTTTCTTATCACAATAGGATTGCATTGTAAGTAGAATATTTATTGAGCTATCGATTACTCCAAGGTTGGCCAAAGGTTTTTGTGCTCTCTGTCAAAGAGCTATATGTATACCTATCACAATATTAATTTCAAGAAATAAAAGTATTCTATTCATGAGTAAGACTCATTTGAGAGCACAATCAACTACCATATCAGACTGCTATGAATCCAGTAATCCCATTAAAATGTGCTAATAGTTTGTAGCCATCCTCACCCTTGAGCAGGGAAAGGCTGCGGTTTCTCTGCAGACTTGGGCATTGTCTGGGTGTGTGCAGGGCCAGCATCGAAGGCAGGCCTGGCTGGGCACCTGCCAAGGGTCCCCCCCCCCCCCCGATTTATATCCTGCCTTTTTCCTGCAAAGGGCTCAAGGCAGCTTACATCATTCTCCTCCTCCATCTTATCCCCACAACAACCACCCTGTGAGGTAGGTTGGGCTGAGAGTCTGTGACTGGCCCAAAGCCACCCAGCTGGCTCCATGGCTGAGCGGGGACTAGAACCCAGATCGTCTGAGTCCCAGTCCCAGGCTCTTAACCACTACGCTCCCAAGCAGGAGCCCCCTGGAACTCCCTAGAATTGCCTTTCCTCTTTCCTGTCACAGCCTGTTTGTTTGCCCGCCTCTTGCCCTGGCACAGACAAAGGTGGTGGTGAGAAGCAGGACCAGGGGATTCCTCTGCCTCCTTGCTTACTGGCACTCTGTCTGTTGAGCGAGCGAGCGAGCGAGCGAGCGAGCGAGCGAGCGAGCAAGTTACAATAGCAATTCCAAGAAAGGGGAGGAGGGATTGCAGCTGGTGACAATGGTGGTGTTAATAGCATATCTGGAATTGTCTTGGCTGTGCCTGGCCCATGCATTAAGCAGCCGTGCATGGTCAGTCACCAAACACTCATTTCCCAGAAGACAAACCAGTGAGACAAGGCAGAGGCAGGGACTGAGCTCCAAGATACAAGACTCTTCTTTTGAGCCCAAATAAAGATGGTGCACTTTGCTTTGCAGCAAGCCAGGCTCACAGGTAATAAATTAACCATAAGAAATAAAATTAAAAGGAGCAGCAACAAGAATAAAATCAAATGCATCAGCAAGGAGCTTGCCATGCACTAAGAAGGATGTGCAAGCTCCTCTTGAGCATCAAGTTAGAGACCCCAGGGGTTGCCTTAGAGTGTGCACCTTTAAGAGATGTGCATCAAAGACCTTTAAAATGCTGGAGTGTGTTCATTGGTGGGTGAGGAACTGGGAATGTAAAGTGATAAAAGATTGCAATTGTATGGGAAGCAGAGACTGTAGGGTACTCTGAAACAAGGACCACTGGCTGCGTGGTGTGACATGGTAGTAGGCGCGGTCCCTTAAAGTGAGGACACACCTTGAAGAAAAGGACATCTAGCAACAGTCATGCTGGTGTGTATAAGAGAGGGAGGGTTTAACCTGGAGTCCTGCATTGGGCAGGGGTTGGACCCCCCCCCCCGCCCCGTGGCCTTCTTAGCCTCTTCCAGGGTTCATATTCTGTGATTCTATGATTCCATGAAATCCAGGGCAGTCGAGTTAGAGAATCAGATGAAGCTATGGTTTTCTAGTCACCAATGTGGATTGTCAGAATGCATACCAGGGATACAGAACAGAACATATCTCCAAGCACACATTGGAAGCATGACAGAGAAGCAGAAGGACACCTTTTGACCGCAGATATACAAACATGTTGACGAAAGCCAGATTGCAAAGGATGTTAAAATATTACTGATTCCTAGGAAACATCTTGAAATGTGAAATAGCTATTAGCCAAATAAGAATCTCTAGGAGACTAACTGGAGCAGGGTGTCTTCTCCACATAATTTACAGCTTGTTCTGAGCATCAATTCCAATTATCTCAATGGAGTTTATTCCTAAATAAGTGCACATAGGATTGCAAACATGCAAAGCAATCCTATGCATGCCTACTTAATTCCGATAGAGTTTGATGGGGCTTACTCTAAGCTATGTATGTGTACACAATACATAGCCTCAAACATCATGTATTTAAGTATTCACTCAATTTTAAACATTCATGCATTCATTCATTTCATTTCTAGCTTGCCCTATTAGCCTCATGGCTCCCTGGGCAGGTTACAACAATAAAACCATATAAAACAGTATAAAAGTGCAAAAAGCCAATTTACAATGAAAAAGTAAGACAATCAAAATGCACCCAATTTAACAGATTTCTTTACTGATTCATTATATCTTAAGTTCTGTGTCCAGTATAATTAGTGGCCAATTATGTTTTGAAAAATCTAAAAACAGCTCTTGGAGCATGATACCTGGGAAAAAACCCAACTTTGCTCAGCTGTGGAATTTTCAGGGATCTGTTTGTGCTCTTTTTGCAGCACAATCCTGCATACTTTCCCAGAAGCTGCATTTAATGGAGACTTGTTCTGAGTTGCTGTGTATAACATTGTATTGTTGGCAGAACAAAATGTTGTTTTCTTCTGACAAGCAAAAAGGGATGAATATATGGAGCAACTCCTTGGATCCATGAGCGAGAGCATAAGCTTACCAGAAGATGTACTGATGGCTACCAACTTGGGTGGCTTTAGATGGATGGCTTGCATGGAGAATAAGGCCACCACTGGGCACAGGTCCAAGAGGCCACATGCAGTATCAGATGCAAATTCCTGGGGAACGCAAGTGGGAGGGTGCAGTCCCTCCAGCGGGAATCTTCACATTCCACCTTCCATTCCACCCCAGCCCCGAACCTTCTTAAAGCTTGTTTTCTCCCTCCTACTCTACAGCTTGGAGCAAGAAAATAGGAAGGCAAAGGAGAGACTGTGAGAGCACCAGTGAAGATAAGACTGAAGGACAATTGATTTTCCTTCATTAATCACTCCCTTTACAGCTTAATTAAGGGGTTGAGTCTCCCTTGTTAAAATGGCAAACCTAGCCTACACTGTGCAGAGCAAACAGATAAGGAAAACTAAGAGTAACTTAATGGGAATTCGATAACCCTCTCAGGGTAGACAAATGGGAAGAGTGGAAGAACAAAGACTAAAGTCTCTCCTTGCTCTGCCGTTAGTGCAACAGTAGTAGCTGCCTCCTTCAGCAGTGGGGTTGGGTGCAGATCCTGCAAACACTAGAAAAGAACTACACAGGCATGTTGAATTTGTGTATTGTTATCACCTAGTTTGGTGAACTTGAGTTGCCACAAGACAGTTACGAGTAACACACCATCAGTTTTGTGCCTATGTTTTAAATGAGGAAGTCTCGTAAGAGTATGGTAGACTTAAAAAGGTGCAATTGGGTCTCCTGAGGGCTAGCATCACAGTTGGGCATGTGCCAACTGTGTCTTCTATTTTGTGTCTTCTATTCATAACACCTTCCTTGTTGATCTGCATCTGTTCATCCAGCCCAGATAACGGTGAGAATGGGAAGGCGGAGCAGAGAAGCCACTGGCAGCTCACTCCTGGGCTTTGCCTGCCCAGTAAGTAAGTGGCAGCAACTATTAGAAAGAGGATGAGGAGCAAGGACAGCTGGGAAGAAGGTGGACTCATTGTGGGATGGGGACCATTGAGGATGTCTTGGTCCAAGGCGCCTGGAAACCTGAACTGGGCACTGACTGGAATCGTCGTAAGTCAAGGGGTCAAAGGTGTCAGGAAACAGTTTCTAACAGAAAGTTGAGGCTTCTCACACGCGAGGGCTGGCCACCATATGGATTGCCCGCGTGCATGGAGAGCAGGTTTCTGAGCCACCATGGGCCCCTGTGATTTTCCTTCTTTCATGGTCAGCTTGAAAATGCACTGCTGATTTTCTGGAGGCCACCATTTACAAATCACCTGAGCTATTAGCAACAGGGGAGAGGGAGAAATGGCAGATACAGGAAAAGGACTACCTTGCACCCACCCCTTCCTACCCTCATGTCAGCAGAATTGGGCACACACATGCACACACCCACTGCAGGAGAGAAAAACACATACCAGGTGACGTACTTCTGGGTGCCTGTATCAAGTCTGCCTTGGTCCTGATATGCCCATTATCTGGAGGCTGAGACGAGCTCAGGCAGGGTCAGCCCTTCCATTACACAGAGCGAGGCACCCACTTCAGGCAGCAGATGCTGGGCGGTGGCAGAAACCAGTTGAAGGAGTAACCTGTGGCCTTGCAGCCTGCAGGGCACACCCCGAATTAGCTTCCTGCCTTCGGGTGCAATGGGAGATGCTGCCAGTCCAGCAGCGTCCGTACGTAGAGTGGGAGGCGATGCCACTTTGTTCTTTGTCCTGAGCAGCAAGCCAGCTCAGGCTGTCCCGGGCTCAGCTCCGGGACGCCAGCAGCAGGCGTATGGCAATTGCCTCTTGAAAAACCCAGTGACCCAAGAATCAGTAGGGGCTGCTGCTTAATGACAAGGCAGGTGAGGAAGGAGTGGCGTGACAAAGATCACAGTCAGGTATTAATAGCGAGCAGAGCAGAGCAGAGCAGGCAGCTTGAGGCGGTCCAGCTACTGCAGCCACCCACATTGCCAATTCAGCTGCCCTGTGGCACATTTCAGGTAAGGGATGTGGATTTCTGGGGCTTCCTTTTCTACCTTTCCTGTTGGGAGTTAAAAGGCCATGGAGAGAAGGCTGAGCTATAGCTTAGAGACAGGGACAGGGTGGGTGGGGGGAGAGATTAAAGGTCATCTGAGTGGCACAGCTAAGCTGCCCCATTTTTTGCATTTCTGCAAAAAAAATTTGCCCAAGCAAAATTTTGCACAAGCCTGCTGATTCCTCCTGAATGACAGAATGGCTTTGGCCCTGGCATGCTTCACCCAATTAAACATGACTACAGTGAGAGAAAAGAAAAACTGTATTTGTATTCTCGAGAATCAAGTTTGATCACAAGCCAAGGGGCAATTGACCCTGGCAGCATGGTGGAGTTCCCTTTCATACCCTGGCTGACCGAGTAGCAATGACTGCTGCTTATTGGGTTGAAATGCCTGCTGGGAGCGCTGATTGGCACCTTTGAATGCAGGTGGTCCGTGTGCGGCCTGGAGGCTGGGCGGAGGGCTTTGGGCGGGAGATGGCTCAATCTCTGGCCATTTGTGATGCCCCGCTAACACTGGGGGTGCCTGGGACACGACTGGCCTGCTCCTGCTTCATGTCAGCCAGCCAGGTATGTCCTACCCTCCCTCCGACACGTGGATGGCGCTGCTTTAGTGAATCAAGCATCCACACTCAGGAGATCCTTACAAACCCTTCTTGTATCACTGCCCTGAGAGATTGTGAAGGGTGGGATAGAAAAGCTTCAAATAAGGAATTAGGAGGTGCTTACAGTGTGTGCGTACAGGACAGTCCTGAATTGCTCCTGGGTTGGAATGAGGGGATAATTCCAAATGCCTCTGGCTGGGCAGAGGCATTGCTAGGCCTGGGTGCACGAGGGTGACGTCCTCGCATAGGTTTCTGGAGCCCTGAGTGGCCTTCAGTGAGTGCTTTCTCCTCCTGGCTCCCTGCCCCACTCAACTTCACTGCCATATGGGGCGGGCTCCCCCTCCCACTCGAGGCCAACCCTTCTCCCCAGCACCACATCTTCCTCTGCGTGGCAGTTAGTCAGGCCTATAATCCAGCTCAGGGTGCAAATTAAATGAAGAATTTGTTTTGAGATGATTTGGCTGAGAAATGGATCAGCTATCCCTACCTTTTGTGAAAGGTAAATAAGACCTAGTAATTATTTCTAAATATACATATATTGAGATAAATTAGCACAAGCAGGATTCAGTCTTACGGGCCTGGGCCCCAAATTGTTTAAGTGCCTTGCAGCAGCCCAGGTAGCAGAGCAAGAGCAGGGGGGCTTCCAGAAAAGGAGTAGGTAAACTAGAAAGAGTCCAGTGGAGGGCAACAAAAATGATCCAGGGGTTGGAAACACTTCCCTATGAGGAGAAACTGAGAGAACTGGGCATGTTCAGACTTGAGGTGGTGGGGGGGGATGATATCCCTGTATAAGTACCTCAAAGGCTGTCAGAAAGAGGAAGGTCAAGATCTCTTCTTGCTGATGCCAGAGTGTGGGACACAGAATAATCAATTCAAGTTGCGACAACCCAGATTCAGGCTGGAGATCAGGAAAAGCTCCCTCACTGTCAGAGCAATATAACAGTGGAACCAGCTGCCTAGAGAGGTGGTGGGCTCTCCCACACTAGAGACATTCAAAAAGAAACTGGGCGGCCATCTGAGTGGGATGGTGTAACGAGGTGTCCTGCCACAGCAGGGGGCTGGACCCCATGGCCTTCATGGCCCTTCCCAACTCTGCTATTCTAGGATTCTAAGGGGCTTTGCCTCACT
Organism: Varanus salvator macromaculatus; assembly: GCA_023646645.1. Lineage (NCBI taxonomy): Eukaryota > Metazoa > Chordata > Lepidosauria > Squamata > Varanidae > Varanus > Varanus salvator. Next base: position 57,817,904 of record JAIXND010000674.1, on the reverse strand, counting down.
CACAGAACTTAACAGGGGTCCAGACCCCTGTGACCCTCCCATGTTTCCCACTTTGCTGATAGAATAGCTGCACCCTGTCTTTGGAGTAATAGTGCCACAAGCCAGATGGTACGATTTCTGTCTGGAAGTAGCCCAGATTGCATTTCTTGCTGAACTCTCTTGTTCCCTAAGTCACAGGCAGACCTAGCCTTAAATGATGATGATGGGTGATGAATCATAGGCACTCCTTTTGCCACAAAAACGATGCTCGAGGCAACTAATAACAGCCAATTCAACAAAATCTTTATTAAAACAGAACCCATTGAAACACAATTAAAAACACTATACTAAAAGAAATAAACCACGCAAGCCAATGAGGGGGAAGAAAACTTTTGGAACAGGCTCACTTATGTGTGAAAGACCTGCCTCAATAGACTCCCACTAGAGAAGAGAGCATGTGGGGAAGGAGGGGAAGGATCCTCAGAGCCAGGAAGCAGAGCCACCGGGGGTCAGAGACTGACCGCCACCCCCAACTTTCACCAGAGGGCTGAATGAAGGCATCTCTGGGCACCTCGCAGGCAAGGTCGGGGTGCACCAGCGCTGCGGCACATGGGCCGAATGAGGAATTATTCTTTGAGCCTGGCTCTGCCGTATTTACTCCAGTCCTGACAGCAGTGGGAGAATAAGTAACTCAAGTTATGGAGCAGTCTTATGCATGTTTAAACAGAAGTGTCTTTTAAAAGCCCCCTGGTTGGGAAATGTAGAACCTGTGTTTTTCTGGTCTAAACATGGGTTCAATTGTCCCCTTTGCTGTTATTGGTTAACTCGATTAGCATAACTGAGCAAATAGCCAGGCTGAGGGAGAAGGCCAAGCAAGAGGCATGCAAAGCAGCTTCCCAGATTAGGCTTTGGTATCACTGCTGGGGGCGGTTTGCCCTAGAGCAGCTGCAGGCACGGGGGTTTCTCTGGCATGGGCAGCAGTGGGCCACTTTGCCTGGCCTGGCTTGCCACAAAGAATCGCGGTAACTGCGGTTTCCTGAAGGCAGCTGAGGGACACCCTGCCCAGCCACAGAAGGACAGTTCCAAGGTTTCATGGTGAGAGGGGTCATTCAACTTCTTTTCTGTTTCTGTTTGAGTGACATCCAAGATGCTAAGAGGGTGTTGGAATGTCTCCATTCCTGAGCTGAGCAGAGCTGAGCCAGCACGAGCAAATTCCTCAATTAAGATGGTCGGGGTGGCTTTTATTATGTTTTGTAAATTAACACCTGGATTTACAAGCTGAAATAATAAGCACCCTGTTTTTTTCCCAGCCAGTAGGAATAATCAAGCAATAATTGAGCCTGCCTCTGCAATCTAGAAAGCTGAAAAGCAAACCAGCTGTAAACCACAGATATAAACTAGAACTCTTTCCGACTGGCTATGCCAGTAGTGCTGCTTGGAGTTGTGGGCCAAAAGATCTGGAAAGCCACAAATTACCCCAGAGATTTTCATTATCTGAATTCTAAGTCAAAAAAGCTCTCTTTGAACAAGAGCTGCGCCAAACATTTCTCCCACTTTTTTCAACCGCTCTCATTCAATTGGATAGAAAAGAACTGGCTTTTTAAAATAAATTCAGAGAGGAAGAACACTTTGGAGAAATTTTGCCAAGGCTTTCATTAAAAACCAAGAGGGAGACAGCATGGCTGGGTTCGGGCAACACTGTAAACCTGGGATGCTTATTCGCCAACCCAAGGTGGCTGTTCAGCCTGGGGCCCTGAAGGACCCAGCAAATGCCCGAAGCACATGGGGGGGCAGGGTACACCCCCCCCCCTTGCTCTTCGCCTGCAGTCTTCCTGCGGAATTCCCAAGGGGCACCGGAGGGGCAGGACCGGCAGCAACCCCCCATTCAAGAGCGAGCCACAGCAGCAGTGCCAGGTGGGATCAGCACTAGCACCGGAACGGGGCAAGCCGTGCTTTGCTTGGCCTCATCTAGAGGCAGCCAAGCAGAATGCGGCTCACCCGCTTCCTCCCAGCTGCTGCGCTCTGCCCGGGGGCAGCCAGCCTCCTTTGGAGAGCACGCCTGCCCACCCGGTGCTGGCCAGTGGGGCAGGAGCAGTGCCGGCCACCCAGCTCTCTCCCCCACTGGCCCTGCCAGCGTGAGGCCGCGGGCGGGACCACGGCCACCCTCTCCTGCTCCCTGCAAATCAGGCCTGCTCGTAAGCGAATCTGCATTCCCGGGATTGGCGGAGGCCACCCTGCATTGCTGCTGATGCCAGCGTGGGGCGAAGGTGGCCAGCACCTCCGGCAACTGCCTCAAAGTGCTGTGTGGGCTGTTTCATTTATTTGTTTACTTAATGCTTCTCCCACCCACTGGCCAAAGCTCTCTCAAGGTGGCTGACATTGGCGCTCGCCCAGAAGCACTGGGCTGGCGCGCCAAGCCTTTGGGCGGCTCTTGCCAAGTAGCAGCTTTGGCTCCCCCCGGGCTTGTTTTGCTGTCTGCAGATCTTCCCCGGTGTGGTGCCCTCCAGATGCATTGGATTTCTTCTCCCATCAAGCCCAGGCAGCATGGCCAGTGGTCAGAAACACTGAAGGTGTTGCCCAACACATCTGGCGAGTGCCAGCTTGGGGAAAGCTCTCCTCTGCTGCAACTTGCAGCTTCGCTTTGCTTCGCTTTCCGCTTGTATGTGTCTGAATGTGTCAGCAGGAGGAGGAGGAGTTGCTGACTTGCTGTCACGGCTGGCTCTCCACCTATTTGAGAGAATCAGCACTGAAAAGCCACCAAGAGAAGGTGGCTTCTGCTGAGAAGCATGTAAATGCTTGGTTCTTCATCTGTAAAAGTACCCAGTTTGCTGGGCACCACTTTTCCCAGCTGACCATTGGAATCAGAGGGGGAAAGTCCCCGGTTCCCCCCCCCTCCCAATCTCCTACTTCTTTGGATGTATTTGCTGATCATAAGGTGATTTTGGTACACACTAAAGGCACCACAACACCATGCTGGGGTTGTTACTCCGCCCTGATTAAGTGAATGGCTTGGGAACAATTGATTTTACAACAGTGAGACAAACCACTGACACTTGATAGCCCAACTATGATAAGAAGAAATTAGTTCCATTTGGGATGGACTGAATTTAAGATGAGAAGAATAAGAAATGGACAGTGGTGTGGAGACAAGAGGTTGAGGTTTCCAGGTTGAGAAAAGAGATTTTCCTTAGGACTGCAGAATGAAAGAAAGGGTTAAACTCCCTTTGCCTGTCTCCTCTGATCCTCTGAATACTCACACCCACGGGGAGCAGCAGGAAGGCCTTGCAGCTGATGTGCTGCATTTTTAACAGACCTGTGCCTGCCATGCAATTAACAGCACATGCACTTTAGCCCTCGAATTAGGATGTAGTGGGGATGTTGCTGAGGTGGTTCACATTGGCTGCATTGCTGGCACTTCTGTAGCATTATCCCACATGTCTGTGCCCTCAAGCAGCAGAATGTTGGGTCTGGCATCCCGCTTCACTGTGTCACAGGTTGTACCATTTGTTCCTTCCTCCATGCCAAGATCTGTCCTTAGATGGCATCCAGTTGCCTCCAAAGCTGGCCTTCACCCTCACCCTCTTGTGAGAGAGGGGGAAAGCGCCCTGGTTAATGCAGGACGGGAGCTGCCCTGGCACCAGCTTGCCCTCTTGCAGCGCTCTCTGCAAGCCTGCTTTAGCACTCGGTACAGCGTGGAATTTCTCATCCCACTGGGACTACCACTTCGCTTAAAAAAATTCCCACAGGAACTCGGAGCTGTGCCCACTAGTAAGTCATATGAGAAAACTTGTTTATATACAGGGCTCTTCTACAGGCAATAAAATCAGCAATGTGTCTTATCAGATATGCTATCCAAATCTTCTTTAAACAACCAACACAGCATTGTTACATCATAAAACCTGCCCATATGCCATCAAATGAACCCATGAATCTTCTTCTGCAATCATTTAGAGTCTTGTAGTGATTACAGGGCACACTTGGGAATTTGTTGTGGCACTAGGAGCAGGCAACCTGCATCCAAAATCCCCCTCCCTTGAGAGATCCTTACATCCCAAAAGCAGCAATAATATGCTGAGGGGTTGTTACAGGTGCTGGTTTCAAGCAAAAACACATGCTCTTGTCCCCGCTCTCCTCAGCTGTTATTTCTTCTGCCTTTACTGGGTTTCTAGCTCTCAGTTTCTTTAGAGCATGCAGTCTTTGAGTTAGGCAAGCATCCCCAACCTGGTCCCACCTGAATTTATTGCTCCATAACTCCCAAAGCAACAAGCCACTGGGGTTAGTGGGGTTGATGGGAATGGTTGTCTAACATAACTGGAGGGCAGCTGGTTGAGGTAGTTCAGGTAGAATATCATCTTCTTTTCTTTTGGCTTTCAAAGGAAAATTTCTAGATCCTCCTTGTTGTCAGTGCACCAACTTTTCTCCGCCATGGTGACTGCAGACTTTTCAGAAAACAACTCCCATCTTTCCCAGCCAGGATGTCCAATGGCCAGTGGTGATGGGAGGTGTAGTCCAAAATGTCTAGAGGGCACCACATCGAGGAAGAGTCTTCTATTATTTTGATTCCATAAAAAAAAACAAAGCAAAACAAAACAGTGCAACTAAGAACCCAAAGGAGTTGATTCCGAGGCGGAAGCCAGTGCAGTGGGTAACCCAAGGGAGCAGCTTTCAGTGTTCTTAAAGCAGCTGGTCGTGTCCTGGGCCCTCAGATCCTTCCCTCCTCTCTTCTTAGTTCTGAAGCCAATGCACTAAGCAGGTGGCATTGGTGCCAAAGAGATGGAGGGAAACCACGTGGCACAGCATCGCACGGCCGTGCACGACGTGCTGAGTGAGGCTGAGCTAGAGACGATTGGCCTGCGGAACCAGGATCCATCACCCTCCATCTGGGCCAAGCTCCGGGAGAAAAGGTACGGTGACTCCACAACTCCCTGCAGATGCTGATGTGAGGAGCCAGGAATGTACACTGCGGCTCTCCCATGAGCTCTGGAAGCGAGAAAGGGCAGCCTCATAAGAGAGGGTGTTGTGTGAACGGTGAATATGCATTGATGCCACTTACGCTTGAAGATAAATAGTGACTGAATACTCCAGGTTACCCATACTGTGAAACATCTGGCCATAAGTTTGGGATCACTAGGAAAGCCGTAGGGGAGCAGTCCAGCTCTCACACTGGCTGCTCTTTATCATTCCATCTGTCAGTGTTGAAGGCTGCAGTTTATGTAGCTCAAATGTCACTGCCTACCCACAAGAAGGAAGCATCCACAGATCTAAGGAAATCCTGAAGTGGCCAAAGTACCAAACTATTTTGAAACCAAATCTTAAGAGAGAGGAATCCTCCAGGAAGGGCCCTGGAACACTGATGAGTTACTGAGAGGTGGGTGGCAAATGGTGGGAGGGGAATGGAAGAGAAAGGCATTACGGGCTGGCTGAAACTCTGGGAAGGAATACTCTACACTGCAACTTTTTTGTAGCTCACACTTGTCTCCCGAAAGAGGAGCCACCAGGCCTTCTGTGTGCTTTATAGTGGATAAGACACAAGAATGTGACATTATCCTTCCAAAATGTGCCACTTTGGACTGCAGTGTGGATGCTGGGACTGCATGTTCCCATGTAATAGACTCTTTGCCTTTGGAATGTTGGTATTTCTCAAAGACCTTTAAACCTTGCATTTTCCTTGAAATGCTGGCTTTCTCCATGCGAGGATCTTTTCCATGGGCTAACATTCACAGAATCATAGAATAGTAGAGTTGGAAGGGGCCATGAAGGCCACTGGGACATGTGGCTCTTTTTATGCAGCCTGCATGCGCTAAAGAACTATAGCACGTGTTCTTCCTGTACATTGATACTGACACACAATCTAATAAAGCTGTCCTCTGAATTATTTGGCACAGTTCTAGTGAGACTTTGTTTTGTTTAGTTAAATTTGGACATTACAGTGTGTTTCTTTATACTGTAACTCAGCCCCATCCAAGTGATGAAGACCACAACCCTGTGCACATCTACATGGGAGCAGGACCTCATCAAGCACAGCAGGACTTATTTCCAAATAAACACATGTAGGATTACTCTACAAATGGTCCAGGAGTAAAACAGGAAAAAAGAAAGACAGTGCTAATGTTTGCTTCAGGATCCAAATACTGACCTTTGTAATGAATACATCCTGCCTTGTTTACTCATGTGGGGTTGTATGGAAACTAGGGATACAAGGCTCTTGCTAAATTCACTTGGTCTGTTCTGCAGATTGTGTGGTTGACAGAATCCAATCAGTATGTACCAAAATTCAATTCTACTTGTGCTAATTTACATTTGCACTCATGTGTACTTGTGCTAATGCATCAGTAAAAATACCTCCCCCAACCCCCGTGTGAAAAAACAGTCTGCGAGGCTGCAGAATGCACATGGCTCAGGGAAAACAGGCCAGCTGTGGAACAGGGGCGAGGGATTTGCAGAAATCTGAGCACAGATCTGAGTTGTGGGTTCCTCTGAGAACCCTACATGCAGCTGCTCCCTGGATTGCCTGACTTGTTTCACACCAGCAGAGTCAGTGATTTTCCATGCCATCCTAGCGGCCACAGTGCCACTGCTGGAAGAAAGCAAGCTTAAAGCAAGTTAGAGAAATACTTATCTCCAGTGGTGAAATTTGAAGTGCAAGCGCTGATCAGGGCAGTCCCCATAGCCATGCCCCCAAGGACAGCTCAGCAGACAGACAGCAGATATCAGCAAAGCAGTTCAAGCCATTTATCTCCAGCAGGAGCAGGCTTTCTGCAAAGCGAATGGGGCTTGGCTTACTTCCCCTTTCATGAGCAAGCCCTGCCCTGCCAAAATACTTCACATTGCAGCCTGGATAGTTCAACAGGGGGCAGTGGGTCCTTTGAGGAAAACTGTTTTCCCAGCCTAGCACTTGGGACAGAACAGGAAAGGCGTGGGGCAGAGCAGCAGCTGGCAGCCTCTTCCCCACAATCCAAAGGTCCTGGCCCTTCACCTCTGTGAGCACTGGTTCCGTTACGAAGTTGCTCATCTTTGCTTCCTAATATGCCTCGGTTGTCAACATGCGATCGTCTGTTTACTCCTGCACGTTATTTTGCACACTAAATGTTCTGGCATGGTGGCCCGGTGTCTCATACCCAGACAAAGGTCTCCACCTCAAGAGCAGACATTCCTGCTGCTTGGCCTCCTCAGCTTTTTCCCTCGGCAGAGGCGATTCTTCAGATCTAGGCTAGCCAGGTGGAAATGGGAGGGCTGCAAGCCAAGAGCCTCTCCCACCGAAGCCTCACTGAATCCCTGGCTGTGCCGTGAACCAAAAGGGACAAGAAGGGCACCGCCACTGCCTGCACACGAGGCGTTCAGTGGTGGTGGGCGGAACAGTCCCTCCTCCACCCGCTCTAGATGCACTGCAGATCTGGGGCCAAGTCCAGTCTGCCTGAGATGCCACTCTGACCCCTGACAGAATTTGGTCTTCAAGTTGCGAGGAAATGAACACTCAGGTTTGTGGGGAAGAACACACATTTGAACTTCTGTGGCTTTATTGATTGGTGGCGCAGTACAGTGGTACCTTGGCTCACGAACTTAATCCGTTCCAGGACTCTGGTCGTGACCCAAATTGGTTGTGACCCAACCAATTTCCCCATAAATTTCCCCATAAGGTTCAATGTAAATAAGGTCAATCCATTCTGTAACCTTTTTTTTTTTAAATCAGAAAAATGTGAAGCAAAGTGACAAAGAACAACAAAGATTGCGGCCATCTCCCCATCCCCACCCTGAGCACAAGCGCGGCCACCTCCCCGCCCCCCCCCCGCAGCCTGACCGAGATTGCGCCCATCATCCCTGCATGTGCCTGGCATCCCTGCATGCGCCCGGCATCCCGGCGCGCTGGGAGACAGACAGGCGCGAACAGGGCATGCTGGGGGACGAAGAGATGAGCGCGAATGGGTTGTGCTGGGGAAGGGAGAACAATCCACAATCAGCACATCTCACTAAGTGGGGAGATGGCCACGATTGAGCTGGTTGGAGGGGAAGAGAGGCCAATATTGCGCCCGCCTTTCCGGCAAGAGCGCGCACGTGATCATGCACGTCTTCCCTGCACGAACACAACTGCGATAGTGGCCATCACCCCACTCAGGGAGTGGGAGGGGAGATGGCTGTGATCTTGGTCACAGTTCACAACCCACGTCAAAATTTTCATGAAATTTTTGTTCGCAACCCAATTTGGTCATGAACCAAGGCGTTCGTGAGCTGTGAGCTGTACCTGCAGTCACTAATGATAATGCATTACTGGGTACAGGCGAACTCAACTACAAAATCACAGCCCATGTACAGACACTTTTATAAGCTGCTAGTCACATACACCAATTCAGAGTGTTAAGTTTTCAGGTAATCTTAGTACAATAGCATCCTGATGTCTTTAGGCATCACATAATGTTCTAAACTGATCAGAAATATTGGTAACAATAACATGGAAAACATTGCTTTATTGATAGATCAATCTAGTAAATTCTCGACAGTTCAGGTCAGCCAGTGTGTTCGTTAAACATGCAAATGTGTCTGATGGAGGAACCACTCAGGAAATCTGGTTTGACAACTACGCTGGCTGCTCAGGCAGGCAGGTGCTTGCCTCTGTTGAGCTAGATGATTAAATGGATCCATTCACAAATGGACTGACTCTGGGCCAGTCACAGACTCTCAGCCCAGCCTACCTCACAGGGTTGTTGTTGTGGGGATAAGATGGAGGAGGAGATGTAAGCTGCCTTGAGCCCTTTCTAGGAAAAAGGCAGGATATAAATCCATAAATAAATAAATAAATAAAATTCAGAAACAAATGCATGTCTTTGCCTCAGCAGCCTGAACACTGGTATTTCCCCACTGGTAGTATTAGCCTCCAGCAGCTTCTCAGTCCAGCTAAGAATGCCATCTTCTTAAGGCAACAGCAATGCGAAAGGGTTACCTGGCTTGAAATTCTGCTGCTTTGTGAGAAAGAGGTTCAGGTTTGATTTTATAATGCAAAGGCACTTATAAGCTATCTTTTTCTCCCAATATTTACCTGAATTTTCCCAGCATCCCCAGTGTTTCCCCAGATGACCATGCTCCCCTTCCTCTGGCCCCACTCCCTCTTGCCCATCCTGTTGAAATGCCTCTCCTAAGTCTTCATTCCAGCAGTGACGCTAAAATATGATCATACTTGTGCCCCTTCTTGCCTCTGGAACTGCCCACCACCAAAATCAGCACTGGGGGGCTTCTCTGGAATGGAATCCCGCTTCAGTCTGCTCAGAGGCCCCTCTGTGAAAAGGCGTCTAGGATGGGCCATAAGACAGTTCTCCCGGTTCTCCCACAAGATCCCAGTGCTCCCATTACCCAATCCCCAGGCCCTAATACAACACGAAGACCATGTTCCCCTCTGAAGTATGCGCCTCCCTTCAGATGCTCGGGGTCGACTGCAAAGTCCTTGCTGTTCCGGTTCCTCCCCATCCTGAGGTGGCTACCACGGTATCCAGTCAAGGAATGGCTCCTTGGAGACATCATCTCCGGGTTCAGCGTAGGAATCATGCACCTCCCTCAGGGTAAGCTATCAGGGATCTCGCAAAGCCTCCCCAGAGAGGTTCACCTGGCGCCAACGCTTTATTCTTTTCGGGATCAGGTGAAACCCTTTTTATTTTCCCGTTATTTTAATATTTAGTTGGTTTTAACTGGGGTTTTATCTTGATTTATTGGATGCTGTGTTTGTTTTGTTATTTTGTTTGCTCCTTGTTGTAAGCCGTCCCAAGACATCAGTGGTTGGACAGGGTACAAAAGTTTCAAATAAATAAATAAAGCTCTCAAGTTTCTAGTACCCTCTGAGGGCATCGATGCTTCTGTGAGACTATTCCTTTCTTCTCCTGGGACTGGAGAGAAGGAGGCTCCTCAGGTCTTTGTAGCCATTCCAAGTGTAGCAGTTTGTGTGGCTTGTTGATGAACTGCTTGCCAAGAGGCACAAACATCTTTCTGACCCACTGGAATGAACCTTCCCAAACATTCACTGTAGGAAGAGAGTTTCCTGGTCGCTTAATTCCTTACTGGAGGCACATTTCCTCCACTCCAAGCTCCCAAACCTGGAGGCTTCTGAGATTCCTGTGCCTTGCCAAGCTGAAGCTGGGAGGGTGGGAGGTGTGGTGGAGGCACTCTTTGCTCCGGTCTCCTTCATTTTCAGTGGATGGGTTTTTAAGCTGCCTAGCAAGTCTGCTTTGGAGAGGAAGGCTGGAGGATAAAGCGTGTCCTGACCTGTCCAGTCTCCTTCCTTGCTTACCTACCAGAAAACCCCCCTTTCCCCATCTCTAAGGTTGATTTTCCAGCTTCAGAGAGAGAGAGAGAGAGAGAGAGAGAGAGGGTGTGATTCTCTCTGTGCCAGCTAGAAAAGAGGAGAGGGCCAGGGATGGCTCCCCAACTCTCCACCTTTCAGTCCAAAAGGTTCCTAAAGAGCAGCCAGATGAGTAGCCTGACAGTCCCTGCCCTCAGGCTTACAATTTCAATTCAAACAAAGAAGCAAAGAACAAGGAACACAGGAGGAGGGGGCGGAGAAATGATAGTCGGTGTGGTGCTGTGCTAAGGGTGTTGGACTTGGACACAGGAGGTCTGGGTTGGACTCCTTACTTGGCCATGAAGCATACGAGGTGCCTTTGGGCCCATCACTTGCTCTCAGCCTCACCTCCCTCACAGGGCCTTTACTTATTTATTGAATTTATATGCAGCACCCTTAGCCAAAATGGCTCTCTGGGCAGCTTACAATCAAAGGGACAACAATAGAATTAGTTAAAATACAATTTAAGTTAGAACAATAAGATAAAACCAGACAACAGAATTATAAACAATAATAAAATAATTTTAAAAGCTCAATTTATAAAAGTGATCTGGTTGTTCAATTCACAAAAGGCAACAGCAAAATCAAGAACTGTTATTAAATAATACCAAATTAATCACCAAAATAACTCCAGAATAAGAATGGTTTGAACTGGCAACGAAAAGAGATGTCACCTGGCAAATGTCAATGGGAAGTGAAATCCAAAGGTAGGGTGCCACCACAGGGAAGGCCCACCTTCTAATCGCCCCCCGCCTTGCTTCTTTAGCAGGAGGAACATGCAGAAGGGCCTCCAATGAAGACCCTAGCGACTGGGTGGGAACATCCAGACAGGTGTTCCCTCAGATAACCTGATCCCCAGTCATTTAGGGCACTGCTTGTTAAAGTCAGCACTTTGAATGAGGTCAGTTTTGAAGTTAACATGGAGAGAAGGAGGTAGTTACAAGCCATCTTGGGGTTCCTTGGAAGAGTAAGAAAGGCATGGTATAAATGTAGTAGTAGCGGTAGCAGTAATAGGTGAGATCGTACAACTTGAAGAGATGGCGAAGGCGGCCATTTACTCTCCTGCTCACCAGGCCTTTGTTTGCGATGGTCTCCGTGAGGGGAGGATGGACCAGCTGCTGCTTCCTGAAGCCCCTGCGTGCTGAAGAAGGGGCGGGCTCAGGCACCTAATGGAAACCCGCCTCTGATTTGAGATGAACTGCTCTTGAAACGTGTGGCCTCAGTCATGTGTGGGACGGGGAGGGGGCACAGCTCGGCTGAAATGCTGGCACACGCAAAGCGGGGAGGGGATGCTCAGGCAGCGAGGCTCTGGTGCTCCTTGTGGAACATTCGAGGAACGCCGGCCAGCCTGTGGGACAAGCGGGAGGCCACGCAAGCCGTCCGCTTGGGCTGAGTTGGCTTAGTTGGGCTTAAAGAGCGAGGAGGGGAAGGCCGGGGCTGGAGCGGCGCCTCTGCTCTAGGCAAAGGGGAGGCTGGTGGTGACGTCTACTTCCGTTCTGCTTAGGTTTGGCCTACGCGCTGCTGGCCGGGCTGCCTCCCGTCGTTGGCTTGTATTCGGCCTTCTATCCTGTCCTGATGTACTTCTTCTTCGGGACCTCCAGGCACATCTCTGTGGGTGAGCAGTGGGTCCTGAGCACTGGGCCCACGGGACCACGCAGTCTGGCCTTGTGGGCGACCTGTGGCCCAAGGACCACAAGCGACCCTCAGCGGGCCATCAGTTCAGCCCCGCGGCAAGTGTGGTCTGCCCTCCCCAGCATCCTGCTGGGCAGGAAGGGGGGGTACAAAGAGAAAAGAGTGACCCACTCGCGTGTCGCCATAGCCCTGTCAACTGTCACTATGCGGCCCCAGTGTCTTATCCAAAGGGGACGTGGTCCTTCCACCCTTGGCATGGCACACAGTCCCAGAGATAATGTTCTCTTATTCATTTAAGGTGGGTTAAGAAGCTCTTGACATGTTTTACAACACACATCAGTTCTCATGAGCCAGGAATTAGTGCAATCTAAGGACGTAAATGCTCTTTCCCAAAATTCCTTTAAAGGTAGGGAGCTGGGATCACCTCGCTCCACTGCAAACATGGCCAAAAGCTTGATGCTTTTTTGTCCTGTGCAATCCCTTCAGCCATGCCTGCCAGTCTGATTCGAAAGGATCAAATCCAGCGGCATCCTGCAATCCAACCTGCCCCCGCCCCCCCACAACAAAAAAAACAGGTTCTCATAGAAATACAAGGAGCGACAGGGCCTCAAGCCTTGAGAACTGCTGCCTTGTCCAACCAACTCCTGTTGTCCTCCCACAGGCCCGTTTGCTGTCATCTCTGTGATGATTGGGAGTGTGACAGATTCTCTGGAACCAAGTGCAAAATATATGGAAAAGGTCAATGGTACCAACGAGACGGTCCTCAACGAGGCCCAAAGGGATGCGGCCAGAGTGGAGCTGGTGTCTGCGCTCACCTTATTGGTGGGCATCTTTCAGGTGAGTGGAGCTGTCTCCGGACGCTGCCTCACTTCACGCTATGTGAAAAAGGCAGCCAGGCCCCAGTGATGGGGAACACTGGGTTTGCTCTCTGGGGCCACAGGTGAAAGGGCTGTGCTGATGTAGAACAAGTCTTGCGCCCGGGAATGGATACCAAGATGACCAATTCTGGAAGAACTTTCCCACAAGGCTACAGTCCTGAAATCCCTTCCTAAACACTTAATAGGGCCTGATGGGTTGTGTCAGGACAGAAGACGCAGCCTGATCACCGTTCTGACCACTGGTCCTCAAGTCCACTGTTTCTATTGACAGGATCACTTTGACCTTATGGTCAAAAGGTCCATAAAAGGCTCTTGTGATCCTCTTTAGGTGTCCACATGATTGGGTTGAACCACTGTCTCAAAGGGACAGAACTGACTCAGCACATGTTCCATGCCATGTCTTTGGCCTCTGACAAGCCGCATTCCTGCTACAGTGCATTTTTGGAGTCCCCCATGTCCCAGATCAGAGGCCCTTGGAGAGAAGATTTTTGTCTTACATGTGTCCCTCTTCTTTCCTTTTAGATCGCCCTGGGCCTGCTGCAGTTTGGCTTTGTTGTCAGCTACCTTTCTGAACCCTTGGTGCGGGGCTATACAACAGCTGCTGCTATTCAGGTGCTGATCTCGCAGCTGAAGTACGTCTTTGGGATTCAACTGGAAGAACATTCAGGGCCGTTGTCATTGATCTATGTGAGTACACCCAGACTAGAGGGAGAGCGGGTGACAGCCAGGGAGGGGAAGCAGTGTGCGCGTGTGTGTGTGTGTGGGGTGGGGGGGAAACAGCTGTAAAACTGTGGAGGTTGGAGATAGAAAGTTTAATTTCCCCTCTCGCATGCCATGGTCTAAAAAAACAATTGCTTTGCTGAATGTATCTTTATTCTTTATATACATAGATGGATCCTCGCAAGCAGAAAATCAGTGCACTTGTACAATGATTACACACACCCTGCCTTCTTTCTCTTTCAAGGCACCGACATGGGCTGAACTAGAACTTTTCTCTCTGTTCTGCAAATTTTCTCCTTGCAAGGACCTTGGTGTTGTTGTTTTTATCAACAACGCTGCTACCAACGCATTTCCTCCTTCTGCTGTGTGGGGAGCCACGTCTAGAGTGCCACACATTACTTTATTTATGCATATGCAGATCAGCCCTGGATCCTTGAAAGAGAGCCGGAAGGAGGGAAGGAGGGAAGAAGGACTTATGTGGTGGTGCCAGAGATTTTAAGAACTCTCTGGCCAATTTGGTTTGCCTCTGGCTGGAGATGTGTCCAGCTGGAAAGGGGCAGATGTTTCGCAGAATCCTGGGGACTCCTACCAAAGCAGTGCTTCAGTGCTGCACCTCCTGTTGTCCTTGGAGTCAGAAATCACCTTGAGCTGCAGGCCCTGATCAGCTGAAGGGTTCTTCTGACAAGCCCCCAGAAGAGAGGACACAACCTTCCTCCTGGGCCTCGGCCAGACTGAATGTTGCTGTGCTGCCTCCACTCTGTGGCCCACAGTTGTTATATCCTTTGCCTTGTTCTTTGTTTGCAGACCTTTCTGGAGATTTGCTCAAAATTGCCAGGGACCAACATAGGCACTTTGGTTACTTCCTTGGTCGCCATGGTTTCCATTCTTCCCGTGAAGCTGCTCAATAACAAAATTGGCAAGAAGCTTCCAATACCTATTCCCATCGAGCTGCTCACGGTAATTTCTTCAATGTAGCCTCAGGATTGCTATCCTACCTTCCAACAAAGTAATCAGGTGACTTACACCAAAATACAGTGGGAACAATCAAAGTGACAGCAGTGGCCATTGCAAGAGCTGCAACACAGCCGTCCTGATGAAGAATTGTACTCAAAAAGCCCAGTAAAAGCAGAGCTGAGGGAGCAGCAGTGGGACCGGATGTCCCTCTCCCGGGCGGGGGCTCTAGGTCTTGGGTGCCACAATGGAAAAGGCACTCCATGAAGCGCTCATTGGCTGTATTTCCAGGGAGGGACCCAAAGAACGGCATTCCTGGGCAGATGCACAGGAAGGTGACATAGGACGGCAAAAGAGAAAGCGGCACTGCTGGCCTTGGCTTTTCAGAAGGGCTTCTCCTTCTTTGTTCTGCATCATTCGTGCACCTGGTGCCCTCCAGATGTGTGGGCCCTCAACTCTCATCATCCCCAGACAGCCCTGACTTTGGCTGATAGGGGTTGCGGACCAACACATCTGGCGGTACTAGGTTGGAGATGGGGTTCCCTCCTGTGTCGGTTGTGTAGGGGACTAAATTGCCTTCATTTCTCCCAGAGTCTGGGAAGGCTCATCCTATTTCAGCAGTTGCCAATCATACCTGCACCCTGGAAAGTCAAGACAGGCTGCCTGCTCCAGCCTGCTGGTCCAGCATGCTACACAGCCATGATCCTGCGCACACAGGCCTGCCCCCTTCTGCAGCTCCAAAGGCAGGCCAGGGCCTGCTTCACAGGGGCCCCCCAGTATTCCCCGCGCTAGATGGCAGAGGCAGAGCTTTTTGTAGTCCCCCACTCTGAGGCGATGTCCGTGAGGCTCCGGCCTGCCACCCTGTGCCCTGCTGTGCCACCCTTCCTACTTCTGGCCAGCCTGGTGAATTCCCATCCTTTCCGCTCGTCTCCACTGGCTCAATGGGTAGCGGCGATTGCCGCCTCCTGCAAGGGAGGTGTCTGGTCTCACCCTGCCGCTTCTTTCCAGATTATCGTCTCCACGGGGATTTCGTATGGGGCCAACCTGAACCAGCATTTTGGAATTAGCGTTGTGGGGGACATCCCCAGTGGGTGAGTGCCTCGTGTGGCTTCCCATACGCCTCTGCAAGGGATATAATTTGCCAAGCCAGTTTGTTTCAAGACTGGGGGTGGGGGGAGCCTCATCCCCACTTTGTCCAAGGGAATGGACTGCAGCCCCTTTTCCTGCTGCCTCAAAGCCCTTCCCCCATTCCCCAAGGCAGAAAGAATTGCTTGGAGAACTGGACCTTCCCCTTCTACCCCTCCCCTGGGTTGCCATTAGACCAGCACAACGTAACCACAGCGTTGTCTCCTGGTAGGATGAGGCCTCCTCAGGCCCCCGGGGCCAGCCATTTTGGGAAGGTGGTGGGAAATGCTTTTGCCATTGCTATCGTCAGCTACGTCATTGGCATCTCACTCGGCAAGATCTTTGCCCTCAAGCACGGTTACAAGGTGGACAGCAACCAGGTAAGGGCGGACCTTCCCAGCCATGTTGGTGCCAGCAGGATGCCCCTCTCTCTCTTCTCTCTTACTTTTGCCTGGTCTTCTCCATTGCTCTGCCTTCCCGCAATTGTTACTGATGTCTTTGTCCCGCGGCACAAGTGGTGCTTCCCAGTGGAGGGCTCCGAGCGCCACCAACGGTCAAGCTCCACCACCAGCTTCACCACCATCACCATTTCCCTTGCCCCCCGAGTAAGCCGTGGGGGAAGAGTTATCCTGGCTGCGCTGGAGGAAGCAAAGGGCTCTTTGCTGCCTCAACGGCCCCACTTGGGTTCGCTGTAGCAGGGCTGGAACAAGGCTCTCCAGCCAGGCTTCCGGGGAAGGTGGGTCTGCCCCCCAAGCCAGCAGGCCACCAAGAGGGCCACAAAGGGCCTTCGGCTCGGCCAGCCCTGTTATAATGGGTCCCCATTAATAATGACGCACGAAGGGATTCTTGCATCCAGACGCCACCCTGTACGCGGCATAGCTTGTACTTTGGTCTGTGCTGTGATTAGCAGAAGCTCATGCATAAGCGAATAAGCTGAACCAGATTTGTCAGGAGCATTCTGCTGAGTCAGCAGAACAGACGTTCAAGCAGCAAAGTGAATGATCGGAACTCTGGGCACTCTTGGACTTATGGCTTACACTCCAGGGTTTATTTTACTACATTGCTGCCTTTATCCAAATGGAGCAATTCATTTGCTATTTATTATGGACGGCGTGTTCCACCTCATTGCATGATAGCATTATTGATTTTCTGATAGTGGATTCATTTGTGGGTGTTTAGTGGCATGCAGCTGCAGTTTCTTCTTCGTCATCCTCTCTCTCATTTGCATTGCGTGTCTTGATTTGTAGTTTAATTGTGAGTGCTTATTATTTAATAAGAGTGTCTGTCTGTCTGTCTGTCTGTCTGTCTTTCTTTCTGGGAGCATGCACAATTGCGCTTGTTAATCTCTGAGAGCACCAAGCCCTTCAAAGTGGGTATTTATTGATTTACTCATTATTTTATTTTATACCTCAGCCTTCAATTTACTGGAATTTGTAGGGTGGCTTTCAAATCAAATATGGACAGATATAATTTAGAAATTGTTTTAAACAACTTAAAAAAAACAGAGCAGTAAAAAGACCAGCAATCAAACTGCCTTTGAAAGGCCTTCACCATGTTTACTTGATAAAGATAAACCTCTCGAGAAGATAAACCACTCCCATGAAAGTCGGTCTTTTGGTAGTTATGTCCCTTAGCAGGTTATCCTTACCTGATCTCAGCACAGATTACTGCCTTGGGTAATTGGGGTCAAAACATCAAGCAGCAACCCAGTGTGTTTTAAAGCAAAAAAGTCCTATGGCTCCCAGCATCTGTCCCAGAAATATGGACATTTTTCTGTCTAAGATGCATAGGGCTGTGTCCATATGGGTTAAAACCGGAGCTTTGAACTGCATATGGAAGTGAACTGAGAGTTGGTGTGATTGTTTTACTATGGGTTCCATATGTGCTCACCTACCCACCTGAGCCAGCACACATGCAGGTACTATTTGTACTACCTGAAATGCCCAAAATGTTTTCACAGGCAGCACAATATCCATCCATGCATTTAGTAATGACATTTCTTACCTGCCTAATAATCAACCTTCTCTGGGCAGCTTCCATACAGTTAAAGAATGAAAATGCCATAAAAAATGGAACACTGTGCAAAGATTTCAAAGAATAAACTACAGTATAGTGCAAAACAATAAACAGGACAGGGGGTTGACAGAACAGTCACAATAACCGAAAATCAGGTCTCTAAATGTCTGGGAGAATTGAAACGTCTTTGGCATTGAAGAGACAAAAATGTAGGGCCCAGGAAAACTCCTGGGGGGCATGAACCCCACGAGTATTGTGCCTCTGCAGAGGAAACTCTCATACACCTGCTGAGCTTCCTTTGGTGGGACACCCAAAGGAGGGCCTCTAAAGGCGACGGGAGGGTTTGAGGCAGGGGGGAAGTGCTTCTGGATACTCTGGTTCCAAGCTGTTTGGGGCTTTGACAGCCAACACAGACGACAGAGCCTAGGTGAACAAACAGGTAGACTGAAAGTTAAAGAAAGGCAATGGTTTTATTAGAAGAGCATGACAGAAACACCTGTGGGTGACAGTGTGCAAGAGAGCAGGTCTCAAGACGCTGTGCCCATGGACAGCCTGCCAGAATTGTATACGTGACCCAAAGCATAACTAAGCACACAGTCATTTTCCAACTCTATGTTGGTTTGCTAAGCAAACCTTGCCACTAATGGGAACCTTTCACAATAGTAGAAACATGCCTCTTCTCTCAAGAGTCCAGGTTACAAGCATGCACGCAAAAGCAAAGTTTACAGTCTCTGTTCGCTGCTTCACTGTTATAAAGTTCAGGTCACTAGGACTTTAAGGCTTCCCTTTCATCAATTCCTAAGGTGAATTAGGTGAAAAAGCACATTGCAGCAACCTGGTCCCAAGAAATCAGTGCGCGGGTAATGGGGGCCACCTTCTCGCAGTCCAAACAAGGACTCGGGCCTCTGGCTTAGGGAGACTCAGCCCTTTTCGATGGTGAATCTTTTGCAGGAGCTGATAGCCCTGGGGCTCAGTAACTCTGTGGGCGGCTTTTTCCAGTGTTACAGCATCAGCTGCTCCATGTCCCGCTCTCTTGTGCAGGAGAGCTCAGGAGGGCACAGTCAGGTACGTCCGGAATAAATTTGTGGCTTTTTTGGGGTAGGAGCAGATATCAGAGCTAATCAATCAAACAGATGAGCATCAGAGTAGAGTTGCAAAGCACTGCTTTAGAGCGCATTGAAATGCATGCCAGAATAAATGTGATAATTGTGATTTGTATAGTGCTGTAGTTAGACTTTAAAGAACTATAGAGAGGGAAACGCTCTTCCAGTGTTAATCTGGATTAATTACTTTGCATGCATCAGATGGGAACCTCTGGCTGTTCTGTTGCATAGCAGTCTGCCCTGGAGTCTCGTAATACATGCATAGTTTGAACTTTATTTTCCCAAATCACAGGGCAGAAATACCTGCACTGCTTAGGACTGGTTGGCTTTCCACTCACAGAAAAATGAGTACTCGCCCTGGGAGCAAAAGGAGGGAAAGAAATCAGAGTGACATGCAGCTCAAAGCCATCACAGTCACAAGAGAAAAAAGGGAGAAAAGGTGGGCTTTGGGGGATTCTACCGCTGCGGCCAACCCACAATCAGCTCAAGTTCTTCCTGCCTCCTCTCCACAGGTGGCTGGAGTTGTCTCGTGTCTTGTCATTCTGGTAACCATCCTGAAGATTGGGGAGCTTTTCCGAGAACTACCCAAAGTATGTTTAAAATCCTGCCACTTCCTGCCTTTGGTCGCGACCCTGAACATATTCACTGGAGAGCAAGTGCCTTCAAACTCAGGGGGATGGTCTTCTGAATGAGCATGCACAGGACTGAGTAATCCCTTATTGTGGACTTACTCACTGTTTCTGGTGATTCAGGCATGTGCCTGTGCATGCTAGTGGCATCTGTCCCTAGCATGTGGCAAAACAGAAATAGCGCTTAAAGCATATGGGGTCGTGGAGCAAATGCCCTTAACTACAGTGTCAATGGCCACGCCTCTCTTCTGGGCTTCATGGCTACTAGATCAAAGGTCTTCTTTCCAAATCTAAATGTTTATATTGAACAGTAATGTTTCAGCATAGTCAGCTCAAGTTCTTCCTTCTGTTCCTTTCCATGATAGGTGTGCTGGGACTCAGGCTCGCCTGTTCTCTGACTCGTCGTATTCTATCTTTGCTGTTTCTTTTGCAGGCCATCTTAGCAGCCATCATCATAGTCAACCTGAAGGGCATGTTCAAGCAGTTTAACGACATTCCTGCACTTTGGCGATCCAACATGAATGATCTGGTACGGAGACGAAAAGGACTAGCACAGTGGAGCCATGGGAAGTTGATTCCATTCCTGGGCTACTGTAGCCTTGCTCAGGCCCGCACATCAAGCAAAGTACATGGACACCAGAAGAGCAAGCCAGAGCTCTAGCTAACTTCTGGAAAAAAAGATTTCAGTGAAATCAAAAAATTTTTCTCTAACTAAACAATTAGCAGGATTCTATGTGGGCCTTTAAGCCAGGGATGGCGGGGGAGGGGGGGGGTTGCCCCATATTTTTTTCTGCTCCATTTTTTATACAAGTAATTAAAATATATATAATGTTGTATGTAAAATGCCTACAAACCAGATGAGCTGGCCCCATATTGTTTGTGCCCCTCCAACCTTTTGGGCTGGCAGGTCCTGACTGCATGTTTGAATGTTGTTCCCAAGCTGTGCAGGGAGAATCCACACATGCAGAACACTCACGGGAAAGGCTGTGCTAGAACCTCTACCCCACGTATGGTAGTTCTGTGCATGTAAGGAGGTTTATTTTAAAAAGAAAAAGAGGAAGAATGCAATTATATGGTCCCTTCAGTTCTTGTTGCTAAATCATTTGTATTAATTAACATTTTCCAGGCATCTGCAGGTGTCTGGTATTGTAATTGTGACGTCTGATTGGTCTGCCTTCCCAGCACATGCCAAGGGGATCACACAATGAGAGCCACAGCTCAGAGGCCTCTGTGTTTGTCACAGCCTTCCCTGCACACTGCAGAAAACCCAGTTTGCACTGCCACAGCCCCAGCCTGCACAAAACCCTTCCATGAATCCACACATGGACAGTGCGCCCAGGGGCACTGTAGAGCAAGATGGGTGAAGTGGTGTAGTAGAACCAGGGCTCTCAAGGAATTGGCACCAGGACTGTTTTATCCTCATGGATTCTGAGGTCACCTGCCACCCCTGTTGGAATTCTGTTTCTTCTGAGCTTAGTTGTACTCCTCAGAGTTGCTGGGGATAAGGGCATTAATTTTCCCAGCAAAGATCTATTGTTTCCTGTTGCAATGTGAAGTATCTTGGGGTGGTTTGATTTTGAATGGGCAATTAAGACCCATTTATTTCACAAAAGTCCTGCTCCTGGTGGAGATGCAAGTAGCTATAACTGGTTTGATAATGTTGATCAACTCAGCAGTCTGGATTTTTGGAGTGTCCTTTGTGATGGGCTCTCATGATGGATGCCCACACTTTGAAATTTGCCACTACATCACTGATTAAGTGTATTTCTTACCATGATGGAGGATCATGATTACTCCATGTCCAAGTGCTTGCTTGAGCTATTGTTTGAAATCCATTTTAGTTTTTAGACTGCATTTTGTAATCTCTTGCTTTGTGCCCATTTTTCTGTGTAGGCCACTTTGTACTTCAGTAAAGTGGTAGGGTATAAATAAAATAAAGGAATAATGCTGCACAGGAGCAGCCTTCCAGGGCTTTGCAACTGTGTGGTGTGAAAGAGGTTTGTCTGCCTGCTGAATGACTCTGCAAAGTGAGCAGCAGGTGAGGAGAGGCACAATTGGTGGCACGAAGGCCAGAGTGCAAGCCACAGCTCCATTCCTTAAGCCGCCCTTCCCCAACCTGGAACCTTCCAGAAGTTCTGGACAGGAACTCTTATCAGACCCAGCCAGCATAACTTATGGTCAGGGATGATAGGAGTTGCAGTCTGGAGGCCACCGGGTTAAGGAAGGCTGCTTTGTGCTGTGCTTTCTGAGGCAGAAGTCTGTCGGTAGGTACCATGGGTAGGTGCAACAGAGGGTCATCCCAGGCCAATTCAGGGGGTTCCACTTAAATCCACTGCTGAACGAATGGGAATGCAGTGGCAAGCTTGCTCATCGCTTCTCTGTTGTTGCTGCTCTCTCCTCCCAACCCTCGCCTCCAGTTCATCTGGCTTGTGACTTTTGTGGCTACCATTCTGCTGAACCTTGACCTGGGACTGGGTGTCGCTGTGGTCTTTGCACTTCTCACTGTCATCCTCCGGACGCAGATGTGAGTATCACGTTGCTATGGAGGGAAGCAAAAGGGAGGCGACTCAAGAATTGCCTTTTGCTGATTAAAAAAGCGTCCAGTAGGAGAAGGGGTGCATTGAACAGAGCAGGGCGGTAATGTCTTGTGGACAACCCAGAAGAAATGTCAGAGAGGAGCCTTATTCAGGCATTGGGTGGAAGCCTGGAATATGGGAGGTTCAGCAAACACGTTCCCATGTGCAACCGAATGTTATGCCGTCCTTCAGCATAACATTCCTAGTAGCCGGTATGGTGAATAAGTTGCTAACTCGAGCCTTTAGTAACCCCTTTTTTCCCCTCATCTTCTCTAAGGCCCCATTATTCTATTTTGGGACAAGTGTCCACAACAGGCATTTACAGAGACGTGGATAAGTATCTCAAGGTGAGTGTGCCATGAGGTGGCTGTGGAGGGGCAGCGGGTGCTAGGAGAAACCATGCAGAGAATCATACACGTGCTTTGCAGAACTACGCATGTGCTTTCTTTCCAACCAAGACCCAGGGCAGGCCAAGTGCAGGGCTGGAATGAGCTAACCCCAAGAGCCAAAGCTGTTACTCTTCTCAGGCTTTCTTCTGGACGTCACTTGGAGCAGCCTCTCACCTGTGATGTTCAAGTCCATCAGGTCCTCTCTTGGCATCATGACATCTTGCCACAAAAATACTGCACCCATGCAGGCATTCTGCTCATTACTGTCTTTGCTTTATGCAGTGGTGCCCCACCTTCCCTTCAAGGAGCTCACAGCATCAGACAAGGGGTTGTCCCATGCTATGCTTGCAACTCCATTTGCAACGACACCAAGCTGAGAGATGGTAGCTTGCCCCCGACCACCCCGTGAGCGACGCTGGGTCCCTGCTTATACCACATGAACCCCCCCATTCTGCTCTGTTCCCAGGCTGAGGAGATCCCCGGTGTGAAGATTTTCCGCTCCTCTGCGACAGTCTATTTTGCCAATGCTGATCTGTATGCAGAGACCCTAAAGAAAAAGGTGAGGAACATTCAGAAGAGAATTTCTCACGGCACCATTTCCAAGACCAGTATATAGCCATAGAATGGCCTTGGGTGACATTCCACTTGGACTGAATCAAATCAGTCATAGGCAACTGGGCACCTTTCAGATGTTTTGGACTACAACTTCCATCATTCCTGACCACTGGTTTTACTGGCTGGGGCAGATCAGAGTTATATGCCAAAAATTCTGGAGAGCCCCAGCTTTCCTCCCCAAACACTTTTCAACTCATGTGGTCTAGGTGCAATATAGTGGACGTGTCCAGAGTACAGTCACTCCCCGCCATTCAACCTTGGTATGGAAGGACTGAATTATTGCACATTTTAAAGGAAAGGGAGCAAATACTGCATATTACACATTTGAAAAATGTTTTCAAGTTGTTATGCGGAAGAGAAAGGCTCTTGATTTGATCTCAAGCAGCAGTGCTCAGGGAGGGAGCCAGTCTTTCTCTCCTGCAACAATTCCCCAGTCTCAGTCCTTGGGAGAGTCACTGGGAGAGTGACAGAGTGTCCCGAAATATCCGGAACCATGGCTGGCCCTACACCGTGGCAGGTGGAGGCAGTCGCTTCCAATTACAGATGCTGGTTGGTATGGAGGGGGAGTGGTGGCAGCCGCTTGGCTGTTCCCCATGGGGAGGACGGAACCGTGCGTCCTGGACAGCCTGGCCTGCATCCTCTAAGCTTGCCTGCCAACCCTCAGGGACAGGGGAAGACACTTTCCCATCACCAGTATGAGAGTACGGTTCGACTGGCGGTCCCCTCGGCTTCAGGAGACAGAGTACGGGTGTGCGAGTGCCAGCTAGTCTTTCATCTCTCACTGCAAACTATCACTTGCCAGCCCTGCTCCAAGTCTTAGTCTGGTGCTCCTGGTGCAGGGCCATGCTTTTCATTTTAGTCTGAACTGCATTTCTTCCCAAAATGTAAGCACGAAGCATTTTCTATTCAAGAAGTCCAACCAAGTTGAAAAATGAAAGACGTCCATGGGCCATGGCTCTTGGCATCATTCAGTATCCTGCGCAAGGGAAGCAAGCGAGCAGGCAGGCAGGCAACATCACAGTGGCTCCCTAAAGCCAGGAGTGGCTGTTATATAAGTATCTGCCTTTTTTTTGCAGTGTGTCATTGATGTGGACCGTCTCATTGAGAAGAAGAAGAAAGCCCTAAGGAAGTGGGAAAAGAAAAACAGGAAAGAAGTCAAGAAGACAAAGGTGCTTCCTTCTATCTGGCGTGTTTCCTTCTAAATCACTAGCAATGTGTTTTCCAAGAAGCTTCCCGTGTATGGTTAGTCCATAAATCATCAAAGTGGGAAGGAGAAATGGGTATAGATCACCCTTTTCCATTTACAATCCCTGCAGTCCTCCAGCTAACATGCTTATTGTTGAAACTGTTGTCTACAGCATCTGCAGTACACGTCTGCATTTCACATGTGGGGAAAACGAAAAGCTCCTTTAGCACTGTGTTTCAAAACAGTATTGGACACGTTGTTTTCAGGTTACTCTGAGGAAGGGCAGAGGATCTAAAGTCTTCTGTAGAAGTTGTTATTGTTGTTAAAAATATTCATACCCCATCCTATACGCAAAGCATCTCAGGATGGCTTACAGAAATCAAAACAAGCAATCCATAATCAAAACAGCAATTAACAATAATTAAAAATATACATAAAACCAACAGTAACATATCAACCTGTGTTCGACCTGTGCTGCTGCTCCTTTGTCTTTCTATTTTCTTTGAAAGTTTTTTCTAAGAGTTCCTTAAAATGTCTTGCAGTGAAACAGTTGCGGCTTCATGATGATTTTTATCCTGTTTTCTTGTTTGGTAACAGAAAATGGCTTCTGCAATCCAAAGAACACATGATTCTGGGAATAACAACCTTGCATTTGTGGATATAGATATGGAGGCACAGTCACAGGTATTAATCTGTCTGTACATTTCAAAAACCTTCCAGGGTATTTCATGCAACTATAGAAGTCCAGTTATTTTTTTTTCAAGTTATATTTTTTATATACAGTTTGGAGTACAGTTTGGATTTTCTATGTCATGCCCCAAAATGGACTGGGCCATCTCTAACTCTGCCTACACCAAGTAACACCCCTACCAAGATGTTATGACAAAACTAGCCATTGCCATGACAGAACAAGAGAAAAACAAGATGCACAACTAATTCAGATTTCTTGTTTTCCTGCCATTCATCTCATCTGGAAATACCTTTATGCAGCCTCTCTCACTAAGGAGATTTGCAAGTTCCCACTACTGGGACATTGCCTTGTAAGTTCCCAGACTTCTCTGTGGTTTCATGTGAGAGTCATTTTTTTCCTATCAGTTGAAAAAAAGATGGAAGCCTCTATTTCTAGAACCTTCAGCTCTCTGTATATCCCATGAGAGCGCCTGTGAACAGACATCCCAGCAAAGCCCTATGATCAGCGAATAGACACAGGTAAGAAGTCAAGTGTTCCTTTTGTTTCTCACAGGAACCAGCAGACAGCACAACAATGGCTGAGCTCAATGGAAGTGTGAAAGACTGGGCCTCCCAAAATGACACCCAGCAGCCGCAGTCTCAGGGCAATCTCAGTCCTAGCTTGAAGACCCTGGGTCTGGAAAAGCCTCCTTTTCACTCCCTCATACTAGACTTCACTCCGGTCAACTTTGTGGACACCGTCTGCATAAAGACTTTGAAAAATGTAAGGAGTAACAAAAGTGAGAGAAGCACTGCTTCATGGGTAATCAGATACAAAGTGCAGATCACACAGGGGAAGCTCCGGAAAAGGAGAGCTTTCAGATGCCCAGGTGGAGATGGGGACAAGAGGGATACCGCCAGGCTACCGCTCGGCTTATCGCCACTCCGCCACTGCTGAGAGCAGAGATTAAACTTTTGTTAACTGTGAAGAGAGGTGGTCTGCGAATCTCTCCCACCTCCAATCTATCACAGTAAGCCACTCCCCTGAAAAATAGGAGATATGAACATAGAATATATTATTAAAATATAGAAAAAATATAAGAAATTTCTCCTGAACCCCAAAGATAACAAAAATCTTCAGGGTGGGCGGCTGTTCAGGCTGTTTCTTCCTTCTTCCCATGCTGAAAAATGCCTGGGCTGCTTGGCCTTGAGGTGTTCTCCAAGTCTTCCATCACCTCATGACAGGCATTTTAATATGCCATGACCCAAAAGGGGCAGATGTGACCAAGACGTTTGTCCCCTGGCTTTCTGGAGACAGGCATTGTCCCCTTAGCCAGCAGCCATGGCAACTCAGCTAAAACTGTTAATTGGGGCAGAGAGACCAATAGGAATAATCTGAGTTTTCAGAAATAACTTCCTTGTACCTTTCCTACTGCTGGATTCAGCAGGACAGATACGAGCTTCCCTGATGTTTCTATGAAGCATCTCACCTCCGCTGTTCATGCTTGTTCTTGGCAGATATTTAAAGACTTCAAGGAGATTGAAGTGGATGTGTTACTTGTTGGTTGCCATGGTAAGGAGGCCTAGGATCGCATGGTCATCTAAGGTACAGCGAGCAAGGCATGGTCTCAGCAAGAGAGTGTGGACCTCGTTTCATCCCTCAGTCAAAAGTCACAGATGCCCAGACAATTCCTCCTGCCCTTTGAGCTTCTTTTATTCCACTTGAGATAATTCCATTATTTTGCTGAGCCACAGAAATGCTTTAAGGGGACTGTCATGGGCACAAGAAATCAGTGCTTCAGATGCTGTTTCCCATGGAGGCTTTTATTATGCAGTCATTCTGCCGCCAACACAGAATTTTACAAAATATCCAGATCAAGTTGCCTTCCATTTGTAACCTTCCCATGTTTTCCCACCATTTCTAAAAGAAAAGTGTTAAGATTGAATGGGTGGGTGCAATGCCTTTGGATGGGTCATTATAGGAGCCTCCCCAGCTAGAAGCATTCAGGGCCCTAATAAAGCCCAGATGGAAATAATGCAGAAGCCAAAGCTGCCCAAAATTTTGGACTTGGATCCTGTTGATACTAAGGAGATGCTGGGACAATGTCCCTCCACATTGCTAATTACTTGCTAAAATCCCATCTATCTTTACTCCCTATTTTGAATAATGGGCATTTATGGACCACAGGTGGGATATTTTTGCCATCCTTAAGGGCCATAGTAGATGTGAGATGGGAGGTCTGTGACTAGGAGTTTCTCACTTTGAGGGAGGGAGGGTTTGGGACCAAATATGAGTTAGATTGACTCCATAAAGGGACTGATTAGGACCAAATATGAGTTAGATTGACTCCATAAAGGTAGCCACTGCCTTGAGATTTCAAGAGCTGAGCAGGGCTGTCATGGATGGGACAATTTGAAGGGCTTTCATTCATAGAGTTAGTGAAGTCAGAGAAGACTTGATAGCACATAACAACAACAGTTAGGAGCTCCACATGGATGCTTTGGAGACCATGGATGCAGTCTGAGGGTGTGTTTAACTTTTTCCTGATCTAAATCAATCTACCCAGCACCCTAAAATAGCCATTAGATTAGCAAGAGTGAGCACATCTCTTCCCCCATCCCTCCATGGAGCTAATACCAGCTGGAGGTAACTTAGATCAGAGAAAAGGAAGTAGGGGTTTAACACACAATCTGAGAACACCAGTTTCTGATCTTCAAAGCAGGTACATGAGGCTGCTAATTAAAAATATGCAGACATACACACACTGGGGAGATCTTAATCACCGCTCTCCTACAACCTGTCTAGCTTGGCTGTAAATAATATAGTAGAGGATCTCTTCTGTGCCTTTGCTATTACAACGTGCCTTGCTTGAATCATGCTACCAGTATGGCCACTGTTGGAGACAAACTGATCCAACAGGGGCAATTCCTTTCTTCTTGGTTCAGAGAAAATGCAGACAATTGCTGGAATTGGGCATCCATCATGAATGATGCTAGTGGGGCATAGCGGAGATGATTCAGAATGGTCACGGCAGGCCAGATCTTTAACACTGCACCCTTGGGTACCTGTTTGTCCTTTTTCTGCCTTCAGCTTCAGTCATTTCCCAGTTGGAAAGAGGCAACTTCTTCAGCCAAACCATCACTAAGCACCAGCTTTTTGCATCAGTGCATGATGCTGTTAGCCATGTCACCAAGAGCCGGAGAGAGAGCTTGCTACAAACTGACACAGTAAGAAGTCAGCACTTTTGCTTAACTGATTGGAAGCACATGTACAGCATATAAGCAGGCACCTTGGTGCTTCAGAACCAGGCATGCTCCTTCAGACCACAGGATCTGCGGGCCACCGTTGGTCTTCCTGGATGGGCTCAATGTGTCTCCATCCCACCTGGCTTTCTCTGCACTGGATGTCACTTGGACTTCCATACCCTTCAGAGGCGGTGCAGTCGCCTCACCTGTAATGGGTGCACCATATCTTGCGTGCTCAGAAGACTCACTCCTGCCATGACAACACATTGCTTGCCCTCCTGATCAAATGCCCTTTTGCACAGGCCATTGTGCCAAAATAAGCCTGATATATTGTTCGTGCAGACCAGAAGTCCCCAGGCCAGTTGCTGTTTGGTGACGCCCTTACTGAGTTGGCCAGTGGTGAGGAACAGGTTTGTGTTGGGGTCAGAGGTGGCCCCACTCAGCCCTCCAAAGGACATCCGGGGAATAGCCACATCCCATGACTGGGGCACTGGCAGCCTGGAGCCCCTCCAAACAGGGCGGCTTTGCCTGTACTGCCCTTCACCCACTGGGGGGATGCAGGGTGGGCAAAGCTAGCAGGAAGCTAACCGTTATTGCACTCTCCATTATTTAGGAGCTCCATGCTAATGGATTGGATATAAAAGCCTTAAAAATAAATAGAGAAGCCATTACTTCTGAACCTGAACCCCAGCCTCCACAATCTATAATGTGGGGCAAATGATAATCACATTCTTCGAAGGAGTGCTATATTAATGCTTTCGCAAACTGCCAGCATTAAAGCAAATACTTGGGTATGAGATCCATACAAAGAGGATATGGTGAAGCAGGAGACCCATTTCCATCCAATTTGTACCGGAGTTATATCCTGCCTGATATTGCTGGAATTTTCTCTCAGCTACAGAAGGCTATTTGTGAACAGATTTCGATGCCCAGCCTTCTCACAGACATGAACACCATGGGTGGTGAGCAGGAAACCAAAGAGATAGGTAGGGTTAATTGGAGGCATGTTCAGGAGAAATTAATGCCAATATATTTTGTACTCCTTTATAGGTTGAGTCCAGCATTGAACTGTAACCAATGGATTCATCTGCTCCATTTCTTAAAGAGTAGCAAAAACCACCCTTTTTCAACTGATTGATGGAATTGCCTTTTGTTGGTGGTGATAGTAAAAGTGAAAGATCTGGGATGTTCCACCTTGTGAATTTACAGAAGAAATTGACTCTCACTCCAAGTGTTTGAGAAGCTGAGGGGCTGCAATAGCTTTTCCTCGACTGTGTTCTTTAGAAACTAAGATGTTGCCATCTTCAAGGACCTGTCACTCTACTTGTCTGAGGACAAAGTGTCTTCTGGTCCACCTGTGAACAACTTTCAAGGCACCAGAGCTCCTACAAGAATTCCTTTGGGGCACTGGAAGTGCCTCATTCATTGCTTTGGCATCTCTTGAGAGAAGGAATGTCCATGAAACCCCACAGCTTGATTAGGAAGAGCATATCATGGTCTACAGCATCCTCTGCCTCTCTGGAAGGCTCAGTTGATTTAAGACAGCAGACCATAAGCATTTTCTTGTGGGAACATCTAGAGCCTATTTGGTCCTTTCTTCTCGGACTGGGATTTCAAAGCCAGGTCTTAGAAAGAAAGCTGCCCATATGTTGAATGTCTCCACAGCTTTCTCTGCACAAGGCATTTGTTGTGTGCTTGTGGTCCCAGAAGGCCTCTTCACAAAATTGTCATCCTCCGCGGCCTCTCCCAAGTTCTCCGACCAGTTTTGCTCCCTCCTCCTTTTCAGTGAGGACAGTCTGTATTTTCCGTGATGGCAATGTTATTTGCCGTTCTAGAAGCTGAGAGTATTTTTGCAGTCTGCTCTGTATCACAGCGCCACCTTGTGCTATGTAACAGAATGCACAGCAACATATAGAAAAGCTGAGAAGAAAACCACCTGAAAACCAATCACACACACCCCTAATGTGAAGGACACCAGGCAAAGGAAATGGCAGAAGAAGCCTTAGTAAAATATTGGGTTATATATAGGGAAACCCCATATATACCTGCATAGTGAGGAAGAGGTTGTGTCCCAACAGGAGACTACATGCTTTGCCTTCAGTAGTTTCAATCCCAGGTACTCCAAGTTAAAAGGATCAAGGATAAGGCAATGAGAAAGGCCAAGACCTGTGCTTGGGCCACTGGAAAGCCATCATTAGCCCTAAGCTAGACAAACCAATAATCTGGCTCTGGTTAAAGAATGGAAAGCAGAGACTAGGAATAAAAGGTCAATTCTCAAGAGAGAGGAATGTAAGCAGTGGATTCCCACAAGGATCAGTGCTTTTAAGCTTGTTCATAAGTGATCTGGAGCTCAGGGTGAGCCATGACATGGTAAAGCTTGCTGGAAATATCAAATTATTTCAGGTGGTTAAAACAAAAAGGAACAGCCAAGAGCTCCTAAAAGATATCTCCAGAGTGAGAGACTGGGCATGAAAATGGCAAATGCAGCTCAGTGTAAGCAAAGGTAAAGTGATGTATGTCGGGGCAAAAATCCCAATATGCCGTTGAGGTCAGAGCTGGTGGTTGTTGACCAAACTGGAGATCTTGAAGTTCTGGTGGAAAGCCCAGTGAAAACGTTGACCCAGCAGGCAGTTGCTGTGAAAAGGGCAAGCTCTGTGTTAGGCATAATAAAGAAAGGAAAATAATACTGCCAATATCATGCAATTTTTATACAAACCTCTGGTGCACCCACACCTGGAATTCAGTGTACAGTCTGGTTACCACATCTGGTTGCATAGCAATTGTAGAGCTGGATAAGGTGCAGAAAAGGACAACCCAACGATCAAGAGCACTGAAGCAGCTCCCCAGTGAGGACAGGCTACAACAGTCAGGGCTTTTAGCTCAAAGAAAGGCAGGCAGAGTAGGGGCATGATAGAGTCATATAATGTTGTGGGTGGTGGGGAGACCTGAGGTCATCCAGCCAAGTTCAATGGCAAGAGATTTGGGAAAGGGAAAAGAAATTCTGTTTCACATGGTGCATGGACTAAACTAGGATGGTCACTAATGCAACATGCCAACTTGAATGGTTGCACAAGTGGACTAAGCAAAGTCATAGCATGTGAAGTTACAGGATCAGCTCTGCTGGGAATGATGGCTATGCAGCGCTCCAGCGTTAGGACCGGTTGCCTCGGAATGCCAGTTGCCAAAGAACCTGAGAAGGAGAGTGCCGCTGCGTTCGCGGCAGGCTTGTGGTTTGGCCGCTGTGGGGACAGAGCAGTCCAGCAACTCGGCCTGTGGGCCAGTGCAGCCCAATTCTTTCCCTCTTCTGCTGGGCAGTTTCATATGCTCGTTTCCTCGTCCTGTTTCAGCAGACCTAGCTAAAGTTTATGGAGACACTGCCCTGGAAGCAAAACATGGGGCTGCCATTGAGATACTGTAAAAGAGGTACATTGTTATTTCTGTACAATTCTATAGGTATTGACACAACAAACATATCGAAGTCTGATCTAAAAAGGGTTTCCTGGCCAAGTATTCCATTTGAATGAATGGCATATGCTTGTGAATAGGTTTAGGTGGGGGAATGTCATGCGGCAGACATCTTTGCTCATTCTGCATATGGTATAAATTTAGCAGTCCTTGACTATAACAACGTGTATAATTACAAACCATTTCAGACATGCAATTGTTTGATCAGAGCACAATTCTGCATTTTTAAAGTGCTGCCAAATTCCATCCACTGTAATCAATGAATGCATAAATGTGATTCCAAGGTCAAGAAAGCTGTACATACATAGAGATTTTATTTAGTCAAAAGCCTCTTAAATCAGCTATCATGTTATATATTGACAATTTTAGTATTTATTACCAATTTATTTTTCAGTCAGACAGATGTTCTAGAAGTTCTAATTCTACACAAGCAAAACTTTTTATTGTGTCACCTGCCTAACACCTACTTTATCTGCTCTCCATTAACTTTTTTTCCAGAAGAATAATCTGATCAAATGATTAAGGCAGAATAGAAAGGTACTCATACCATTATTTTTAGAATGCAGACAAAACATTTCACACACAAAGAATGCAATTAATTTATCATTACACAGTTGCAGATCACAATAACAGTCCAATTTTACACATCAGTTTCCATGGTGAGGAGTACAAATAGGAGAAACATGACTGTCTTTGACTTGGAGCCAATCTACACATTGTATTAGAGGTCTAGCCATTAAACAATGTAATAAAATGTGAGGCTATATCTATCACATCAAACTATACCTATGGTGGGGTCAGAATGTTTAATGTTTCCCCATGTAAAACCACCCTGCTTGTAGAAAATTAGTGCACCAGGGACAAAATTGCACTAAGTTGATGTGCAAGCTGTCAACATCAGGTTGTATATTCTTGCATTTCAATAAGTGACATTCTTCTGCTTCTGGCCTCCAATTAGTCTGCATCGACTTTTTCATTAGCATTCCATCCATTATAGCAAGCCTTATACACAATGACAGAGTTTAGACAAGTTCAGAAACTACCAATTCCTTTGTTGTTGTTGCATTTTTTAAAAATACTTGTTTTTTGTTTTACAGAAAGCTATTCTTAAACAGATTGAATTGAAAGCTAAAGGTACTTATGGTGAACATTAAACATTTTTGAAGCAACAACACATATGGTCTCTTGGCTAAGGGCTAAAGTATGTGCCATGGTAAATGTGTAGCATGCAAGTATATGCGGGACTGATCCAGATCACATAGGTAGGCCAAGTTTAGCCTGTCCACTTTCCCCCGCAAATTCATCACCACCACCATCAGGAGGACCAGAAGAAGAAGAAATGCCATTGGCACCATGGGGGCATGTGCTCTCGCTCTCTCAACAAACCATGTCTTGCTAGAGCAGTTGTGTTTAGACACAATGATAACCCACACTCAACCCTCCTCCCTGTTAATTTATTTGGGTGTAAATGAATGCCATGTAAAGTAGGTGCGGAAGAGCCTTCCGTAATGGTTGAAGCCGTGGTAGCTCAAGCCATGGCACTTAATCAGAAAGTAGATGAGATGCAAGCATGCAAGGTTGCTCATTTTCATGTGTGCAATATTAAAAGGGCAGCTTCAGGCAGAGATAGAACTCTCCCTCCTGCCTCAAAGAGTGGAGAGCAGATTGAAAAGAGGATCTCTGCTTGTACTATATTTATTCATCCCACTTTCACTTTGGAAAGTATACAAAAAGGAGCGATTCTTGTTTATCAAATGCCTGCCTAAGAAATCTGTATTCACCAGAGGTGAGAGTGGGACCAAAACAATGGAAATATGAAGCATCCCTTCTACCACTTTCGACTCTCTTAAAATTCCATCCAAATTCCAAATGGGTTGCCAGTTCATTGTCTGGCATGCACAGATGCCCCCATTATGGCTACATCAAATCCATGGAAGGGGAACCTGAGCAGCCTAGTGGCTCCTTATATAAGGCACTCTTTGGGTAAATACTTCAGGTTAATCTTCTCAAAAAAGGCTGTGAAAGCCATTTTCAGTGCAATGCTGCACAGTACTTGTCTACTCAGAAGTAACTCTTCTTTAGTTCAATGGATTTACTCCCAGGTAAATGGGTTTAGTATTGAAGCCTAGGCTGTACACATGCAGTTACAACTGTATTTAAAGTTGTACTGTTTGCTGAGATGTTAATAGAGAAGAAATACAATCTGTACACATCCTGGCCGCTAACCTTTTGATTTCAGGATGAGAGTTGCCAGAAGGTAACCTCTTTTCAGTTAAATGCTAGAGGCTAAGGATGATAAATTATTCTTACTTATTCTGTAATATCCAGTAAATAGCAGTTTAATTTAATCCTGACTTTCATTCAGTATTGACCACTTTGTAGTGGCTTCCCTTCCCTGCTTTTGTTAAATAAGCCATGTTTGGTTTTAATTTGGAAGACTGATGTGTTCTTTTTAGAGCTTTCCCTCTTTCAAGGCCCCAATCTTCTGACTCAGAGGATTATAACAAAGCCTGGAGAACCAAATATAAAACAACATTTGATTGATGAGACAAAGGCATGAAAGAGACCCAACCAATGCATAGCAGTCCCTCAAGACGAATTCATGAGAAAGTTCCAGCTTTCTCAACATCATGCATGCTGCAAAATACCAGGGATAGTTTCATTCTACAATGTCTACAATTTGGTCACTAAGTAAGACTGGACTTACTTGTATCTGGGCGGAAATGGATGCTTCCTTGTCTGTTCCTTTTTAAAATTGGCAGTGAAGTTCATGTCTAGCATCCTGATTGGGCTGCTGCTTCATCCTGCCATGACACATGAAACAAAACTAATTTCCCATAATGGGTTAAATTCATAAAATAATGCAAAGAGCTCTTTAGGGGAATGATGGAGTGGTTACTTCCAATTGTCAATATTTAAAAATCAGTGGAAAACACTTTGGTGTCCCTGGACATTCTGCCACTGATGTTAAGGTGTCTCTTCTTGAACAAAGGAATGTTAGAGACATATTTCAGTGCAAAACTGAGGAACAGTATTTCAAGAGACTCCCCTCTGTTTCCTGCGGCTTCAGTGGGGAAAATACTGTGTTGTTTTATGTATTATATTTATATTCTACCTCTCAAGAAACTCAAAGAGGCCTACATAATTCTCCTCCTCTCAGTCTTATCCCCACAACAACCCTGTGAGGTAGGTTGGGCTGAGAGTCTGTGACTGGCTCAAAGTCACCTGGTGAGCTTCATGGCTGAGTTGGAACTAGAATTCAGATCTCCTGAGTCCTAATGCAGCACTCTAAACCATTACATCACTCATAGGATGCAATGCACTGATTGCAGAAGACTGGGATAATTATGGCATCCTATGTATAGCAGGAGGATTGTGGAGACAAAGTGCACCTCCGTGCTCTTCCCACTTAGCTGATTTTGGTTAAGTGGCACCTTGGAACACGAAGCGAAGAGGCCAACATGCTGCCAGGATAACATACACGATGGCAGAGCCTCTCCCCTCTCCTGAAGGATCCTGGAATTACTGGAGCAGTGGGATACATTATGCCCTTTTCCAGGGGAGTGAAGTGCACCCTCCTTTTCAGGCCTCTGTGTTTTTTCTGCCTTCTGGTCCAACTCCGATTGCATCTGTTCCCAGATTATGTTTGCCAGCATACAACAGAACTGAGGCAGAAATGTGGAGAAGGTCTATATCTGAAGTATTTTGCCCTCTTATGTTCCTTGATGTTTTCCAGAGTTTTCATTTGATTCTGGTTGAAAGTTAGCTTGCATTTCTGACCCTCATTCTTTAAAATGACACAGCTTCTAACATTTTGGAGTAGAAAATGCCTCTGCGTGCACCTCTGTATGTGTGTTAGATGCCTGTTCTCAAGCTCAGGGTCACTGCCTTTCACTTTGGTGAAAGCTCTTTTCTGGCTGATGTTTCAGTTTTTCAGAAATTACTCTTCCTGGCTTCTGAAGCAATGGGAAAACCATCACAGTTGCCTTATTTTCAGGTTCAAACATCTTTCATCATACTGTGCTTATTATAGAATATCTGCAACACATCTTGATATTGGGAGGCAGGCTCAAGCCAGTGGTGAAAGGAAACTAGGGCATGCATTATGGACTGTTTCAAACAGGCACTTCCAAAATTTCCCAGACAAGTGAAATCACATAAGAAAATGATTTGTCTTGGAGTTGTCCTAATAAAAGTTGTAAGTTTCATACATTAAAATGTGGAGAGCCTCACCTGTCCCTCCACCCCACCCCCCCAACCCTGTACATTTGCAGAGTTTTTCCTTCTCCAGGAAAAAATAAAACAGCCCCAATGTTGCAAGCATGAGGGCACTGCACTTCCTTTACAGTGTAAAAATACCTAGCCAGCTCATGCTTTGGCTTAAGGAACTTTGAATCTCTGATTGTAAAACCCAAACATCAAAACCTATTAGAATTCTGTAACTCCTGATTGTTTTATTTGTTACTCAAGCCTTTGATGTGTCGTGATATTTTTCCTGATGTCTGTAATGATTTCTCAATGTTTCCGTATAATGTTTTTGCACTTCTCCATTGTCCTCTCCGTCTCACCCATTCGGAATCTCATCACTGCCCTGAAATTGTGTACATGACCCACAACTTATAAAAACTCTGTATATGCTCTGGAAAGCTCAGTTTGGTATATTGGCTACCCTACAGTGCTGTTGTTTTTTCTCTGTCAGAGGGGGTACCTGGGTGTCCTGCCGATAAACTGCTGAGACTGAATGCAGTGTCTTCCATGTGAATCTGAACATACATTCCCCTGGCCCTGCTATTCCGAGATTTCCTGACACTTGTGACATGAGTACCAAACATATGGGGATGGAGGGAATAATAAAGATGTGAAGGATGCTATCCAGGGGATATTTAGACAGCATGGCTGGCTAAAGAATGCTGGCAATTATAGGACATTTTTCTTTCTAAACATGCTTAGGATTGTACCCTAAGTTGGAGAGAAATAGAAATCAGCATTCCTTCTAACAGCAGACTTAGCCAGTGATTCCTTATAGGCTGGTAGACAAAATAGAGCTGCTGCAAAAGAGGTATCAACAGACTTGGGGGTTATCAAGCACTTTCAAAAATACAAAAACTAGGATAAAAATAATATTTAGGGAAAAGCTTAGGGAGGCAAATCCCTCAAACACAGTCCTGTAAACATAGACTTCACAAGTAGGAACACAGGCAGATTTTTTCACTTCTGTAGATTTATTCTTTTTTAACCTCCCCTGGAGGAGGAGAAGTGGCTGATCGAGAATTTATCATGACTGTAACTCGACAGCACAGTAGTTCTCCATCATTCCCTCATCACCATCTCAAAAGCAGCAGCAAACTGTACTTAACAATCTTCATGCCTCTCCCACGCTAGCCAGTTTGTGGTGGTACCCAGGGCAGGTTCTCAAATTGTCAGATGGGCTCCCAGCCCCGAAAGATTACATACCCCTGCCCCACACTTGGGTCTTACTTTGTATGAAAAATATAATTTCATTTGTAAACGTTTGGTGTGTGATGTATTTGCGAGCAAGCTGATGTAGCACAAGGCTTCTGTATGCAACTGATCACTGGGTATGAGCTTCGAAGCCATCTGAGAAGGCAACTTGACTGACCTTTGCCATGACCTGATTACTGTTTTTTGGTGAAGTTCTTGGGCTGGAAATTAAAACTAATTTGGGGCCCATTTCTAATTTTTAATATTAATAGTGGGCTAAATTGCAGAGCTAAGTACACTATTCTTTCTCAGCTACAGCCCCGCCCCC
The DNA here is from genome assembly GCA_023646645.1 of Varanus salvator macromaculatus. NCBI lineage: Eukaryota > Metazoa > Chordata > Lepidosauria > Squamata > Varanidae > Varanus > Varanus salvator. Next base: position 57,780,634 of record JAIXND010000674.1, on the reverse strand, counting down.
AGGCTGCATCTGTGGCTAATAGATTGTATTTGCATTGGAATTTGCATCGAAGCCCGAGTATTTTTTCACTGTTTAAACACGCACACATTCACTGCACCTAATGAGAGCTGAGTTACAGAGAGAGAGAGAATCTCCTGTTTTCGCTGCTACTTTTGTTTGGAAGCAGAAACCGACCCCCAATCACGACTTTGGAATAGTCCTGCATTTCTCCATTATTTCTACGATCCTTAAGTCGATTTTTTTAAAAATAGGTTTTAACGTGAAACCGAGAATTCTCTATGCCTTTCTCTCTCTCTCAGGTTTTACATCTGCAGAATAAATGCTAATAAAAATTAATATAAACAGGATTCAAATTGCGGGGCGACGCTGTCCCCAAGTTCTGCCTTGCGTGGCAGAGGGTTTTGTCCTGTAGAGATAAAACAAGGGACGTTTGAGATCACTGTACGGACTCATCCGATCTAAGATTGAATGGGATTTCTCCTCGGATTACAAGGTATATCCTTCTCCCATAGAGAGAAAGGACAAAGCAGACAGCAACGTCCTTACAGAAATCATGGCAGTGATTTCCATACTTTCTCTTAATTATAGATGGTGCATAACTTAACATCCCTATCTCTATGGGAACTCTCCCTCCCAGAGCACAGAAGATGCCACTTTCTCCGGCGAGCGCATGCGCGCCTCAACGTCTTCCTGCGCATGCGCTCTTTTCTCCTGTCAAGCTGCCGTGGCTTGCGGGGAAAGATGGCGGCGTCCTCTGTGTACCGGGTCGTGGGGTGTGTTGCCGGTCGGGCCCTTCTGCGGGGGTCTCGCTCGCCGGTGAGTGGCTGCCTGGCTGGTCTCTGGGCGACGAAGGCGGGTGGCTGATCGAAGGGAGCAGACGCACGGGAAGGGGGCAAGAGCCGAGCCGCCTTCGCCTCCCGGAAGGTCATGGCGAGCGGGCCTGGCCTGGGCCGGCCCAGCCCGCGGAGCCTGTGGCGGCTGCCCTGGCGCTCGAAGTAGGGGCAGCGCCTGCAAGCTTCCTGGCCTCCCGCTGTGCGCATCCCCACCTCCCGTGTTGGGTGCGGCGTGCTTTGGCGGGACGGGTCACGAAGGGGTCGAAATGAATGAGCCTCTGGGCGCCTGCAAAGTGTTTCCTCCTGAGTGCTGCATGCCCTCCACACTGTCGCCGAATTACGATTAAGCAGGAAGTCTGTCTATACCCGATAGCACAACATGTTTGTTAAATTAAGTATTGCTTACATCTTATACTTCAGCACGATCCCCACAACCGCACCCTACTACCCTAGGGTCCTGAAATGTGCAAAGGTTATATTTTACAGGACCCATGTCTCTGCTAAATCCATGATAACATCAGGTTGTGTTTTCTCAGTATCACTGATGGACATGTATAACACGAGGCAAAAGAAGCTGCTACATTATATAAACCTCTTCTGTTTGTATATTACAATATATATTTGTGCTATGTGCTGTTATACCTAATTCACAGGATAATGAAAACAAATGATTAATGAGTCTGGGCATAGTTGCCAGGACACTGTGGTCTATCTGTGGGTGCCTGAACCCTAATATGTCAGTGTAGGCTGATACATTTTTGCTCTCTTACTGGATTAGTTTTAGATATTGTTCCCACTTATGTTTGGCTGCAGTCCTTGCTTTTAATAGATGTACCTGCTAAATTTTTACCTGCCACAGCTTTTCCTGGAATACAAATATGGTGGAGGAAATTGTGTATCCTGTATTACATTCCACCATTAAGCTAGACAGGGAAAAAAAATGCAGCCACAGTCACATAGGTTGTTATGGAATGTGGTAAAATATTCTGTGTTGAAAAATTAGGACACAGATCTGTGGATAAGCATTCATGCAATTATTTTCACTGAGTGTCAAACCCCACATTATATTTGCTTAGTTTACATCTTAGTTTACTTTCAGGTCGCATTGCATTGGTCTTCAGTGCTTCTTTTGTTAAGCTTTTCTATTTGAGTGATGTTTAGAATATCAGTGATATAGGTGTGTGAAAAGTCGGTAATCAGTGATAGTAATTATTGATTACTTATATAATTATAATGTGCTATTTTGATAGATGACAATTTGGAATTGCAACTCTCAGAATGGGTAGCAAAGGTAATTGAATCAAATTAAATTTGCAAAAGATATTTGATATGGGTATTTCCTTGAATTTTATCCAGTGCTAGTCCATCTTAGTCTAGACTCATTGAAATTAATAGAACTTAAGCTACGTATATTAGTATTGGATACAACTTCTGGAGATACTTCTGCTCTTCCTTTTCTCTTTCTCATAGCCACAAAAGTATTTTAAAGTACTTTAAAGTTAGGTGAGGAGCCTAAATGCTATCCTCTATTTGTCTAAGATACACTTGTAGTTATCTTCAAGAGGATATGTTCTGGAGATTTCTTCAAGTGGTATTTGACTTCTTTCACATATATCTTTTGGTTGGATGACCCAAACCTCAGATTGTGCTTGAAAACCCATTTCTTCCTGTATTGCAGATTAACTTCTGAATGCTTATATTATTTTTTGATGATGTTCACAATGATTTCTCTTATCACATTTTTATGAGCCTATGTTACTGTAATGTGTCTCTTAATGTGTATTGTTACAAGACTTTTAACAATGCATGTTTTTGTGCCATTTGATTATTGTATTAGCTGTGGTTTGAAAATAGATCTCTCTTTAGCCAGCCCTGTGGAGTTTAACAAGAAGAGGAAGTACTGCAACCTATGCCCAAGTACTGCATAATATTCCTGAGACAGAAATCACCACTCTAGACAATGGCTTCCGTATTGCTTCTGAGCAGTCAAACCAACCTACTTGTACAGTAAGTTTCATTTGAGTCTTTGAGAGATTTTTGGAGATTGTTATATCATATTGAATCCATATGCAGTTAAAGATTTATTTTTGTTTGAACTATATAGCCTGCCATATTTTAGATTTCCAGGTAAAGTGTAATATTTTAAAAACAGGAAAAAATCCTAAAATATAAAATATAAATGAGTGACAAGCATGAAATTAATTATCTTATTGCTTCCACAAATGATTGCCCTTTAGTGAAACTTCAGCAAAATGATTTCACAACTGTGAAACAGCAATTGACAATGTATCCCTCTTGACTTTATAACTTTTTCTGCTGAAGGACCCTGAGGTTCCTCAGATGTTTTTCTGGATTTTCTCAGTGAGAAGGCCAGAATGACACACACAATTTCCTGAAAGATGCCCACTATTCTGGAGGTTCCCTTCTCATACACAGGGATGTATTCTAGCTTACTTTCATTTCAGACAAGGAAATGTTGAGACTCAGTAGGTCTGAACTTCTGGCCACTGTGTGCTCCAAAATCTTCTGTAATGTGTTGGATCAGCATAGTAGAGAAGTCAGTGTGAAAACAATTATCCTAAGGTACATGTCTGAAAACTGCTGACCTGGGTTAGGTTGAGCCAAAGGTAGATCTCCAGATGTCTTGGACATCAATTCCCAGAAGCTTTTGCCAGCATGGCCAGTGCTAGTGAATGCAGGGAGTTGAAGTGCAAAATAACTGGAGATCTGCTTTCTGTCCAGATTGCCTAATCTGAGGCAATCATAGATGTTATTGTAAGGTATAGAAAGGAGCTATCTTGAACATATGGGGTTCATACCTCCCTGAAATGTTCCTTCAAAGCATTGTATGTTCTGGAGTGCATTGTGCTTTGCACACCCTTTTTGGAATGTTGACTAGTCTTTTCCTATTCTAGTCCCCAAATAGTCTTGAAGAGCAGTTCTGTTTTTAGAATTTATTATAATGGCCACTCTTCACAGGGTGGCAAAGGTGAAAATTATACCTGTCAGGACCAAATCTGAATAAATTTTTACTAGAATGCCTTTCTGTAATGTTGTTATGGGTCTAGCAGCCGTGTACCCTAAAACAAGTTCTGGAAACTCCTAAAACCATGAAGCAAAATATCTAATGAACCAGATTGGTAGGAGTGAAGAAATTGTTAGAATTTTACACTTCAGCAACTCAGTTGTGTGTAGTTCTTCATGGAAACCACTAGTTACTTCCTCGATCTTATAGCATGATCCTAACATGTTTATACCCAGGTATCAGTGAGTTCAATGAGATTTCCTTCTTTGTAAAGAGTAGTTCACTTTGTAAATGAGGGTTATGACTTGAATTGCTTTTAGATGAAACCAAAGTGATGCTTTCAGTCTCTGAATAAATTCAGTGACTAGAAATACATGTCTCAATAATAATTGTAGTTTGCTTTTCTCTTGTCAAATTAAGAAAATTCACTGGAACTTCCAAGATAGCAGGAATAATCATGTAAGCTTTTGCTTTCACTTCAGTTTTTTTTAAATGGTGGACAATTTCCTATAAAGACCAAATATTTAAAACATAATCCTATGTGTGCTTAGATGGGAAAAAGTTCTCCATTCCCAGGTGTTTTCCAGACAGTTACATATGTAATCATTGCTTTCCTTTCATCAGGTGGGAGTGTGGATTGGAGTAGGAAGTCGCTATGAAACTGAGAAGAACAATGGTGTTGGCAACTTTGTAGAGCACATGGCTTTCAAGGTGAGGTGGCAAGCTATCTTCTTCACTATATGGTAGACTTGTACTGCTGCTTATCCAGTTTTTTGAATCATGAGACACCTTTAAAGAGTAAACTCTTTAAACCCTAAACTCCACATTGCTTGAGCCATAAACCACTCAAAGTGGCTGAGTTTGGACATAATGCTAAAAATCTTTGAATAGGGTATAAGTGATGTTTATGCAAACCAGAAGTGGCTCAGACCCCTACAAATTATGGGTGAGTTCATTAACAATTTGCCCCCATGTTGTGCAAACTGGCCCATCATGATATACGTTGCTGTGCTAATTAATGAACAATAATTTATCAGCTAGTGAGATCCTATTCAATTCAGGCAATTAGAACTCTGGATTTTTTTTTCTAACTACAATTGCTAGCATTTGAAAATTAGAAGCAGCAAGTATCTATGCACATAAAGCAGGCACAGACTGGTAATATGTTACAATGGATTTAGTTACCTGATTAATATTATGTATGTAACAAACATCTTGCTTTCTAAGAATAATGTTGATTTGGTAGGAGGCAGAAGCACAATTCTTCTCAACAAGCAGGCCCACATGGTGAAAATAGGGCAGCACCTCCAATTAAGAGATCAAGCAAGACCGCGTAGACCTCACTGAACTTGAAATTTACTGAAAAGGAAATTTTTAAGGAGAAATAACCCTGTTCATTTTCTGGCATATTAGTGCCTCTTGTGCTCTATTTATAAACTATTGGATATGTTTTGGTATCTAAGCACCACACAAATAGCAAGTTACTACTAATGGCTGTGCTTTGAAGCCTTCGGAGGACTTAATGAGAACTGGGCACAAACTGGTGAAGTTGTGGAGTGCACTTCAGTGTGTGTTGAGCTCAGAGCATCGTGGCTATGAATTAATTAATTAATTAATTAAAGGCTTTTGTATGCCGTTGTGTTATACAAGATCTCAGGATAGCTTACAATATTTAAAAAGACAATTAAAACAACAATTGCAATAAATAATAAAACAGAGCAAAACAATAAATCGCAAAACAAACAGAGCAACTAAACTTAAAAACTATTAATGTTCAAAATACTGTTTAAATAAAAAGGTTTTGGCCTGGTGCTGAAAAACATATAAACTTGGCGCCAGGCGTACGTCTAGGTGCCACAGCAGAGAAGGCCCTACTCTGAGTTGATGGCCTTTTTACCTCTCTTAGAGAGGGTTCCTGGAGTTGGGCTTCTCCCATAGATCTTAAGGGGCATGAGGGCATATAAGGAAGGAGACGTTCCTTCAGGTATCCTGGTCCCAAGCTGTTTAGAGCTTTATAGGTCAAAACCAGCACCTTGAATTGGGCCCGGACTTCAACTGGAAGCCAGTGGAGCTGGTAGAGGACTGGCATTATGTGAGAATAATGGCTGGTCCCCATCAGCAGCCTGGCAGCTCTATTCTGTACCAGTTGCCGTATCCGGATCATTTTCAAGGGCAGCCCCACGTAAAGCACGTTGAAGTAATCCAAGCGGGAAGTTACCAGAGTATGTATCACTGTTGCTAGGGAGTGAATTGTTCACTTTCTAAAGTGACAAGGGCTTTAGTCAAGAAAATGCAATAGGACCAAGACACAAATGGCTTAAAATAGATGGAGAAGAATAGAAAATGAAAAGTTTTGCAGAAATACAGTGCTGACCATTTTAAGCCCACATTTATCTATACACCAAATAATAGATAAAATTGAAAACTTTGGCTATTATTCTGGTTATAAAATCAACAAGCAGAAAAATGAAAATTATATTGAAGCTTTTAATGAAACAAGAAAAGGAAAATATTAAAAAAATCTTAGGATATGAAATAACTTCCCATCCGGTTACGTACTTACCCATACATGTGACAGGAAATAATGGTGCACTATTTCAGGATAATTATAAAACAACCTGGATAAAGATTCAGAAGGGCTTATAGATATGGTTTAAATTCAATGTTTCATGGCTAGGAAGAATCTCCATCATAAAAAAGAATGTATTACCAAAATTGATGTTTCAGATGTTAACAATACAGGGAAAAACTTCACAAGATTGGCAAAGAAAATTGAATGTTTTTATTTGGAATGGAAAAAACCCCCAAGGATTAGATTTAAAGTACTACAGGATTAAAAAAAGAGGAGGCATTGCAGTACCAAACATCAAATTATACTATTATGCAGCAGGCCTAGTATGGATTACAGATTGGATTTTTAATTTCAATTAAAGATTAGTGAAATTGAAATTGCAGATCTAGAGGAAGGAATGCACAATCAACTATGGGCCAAAGAATCAATTAAAAAGTATTGACTCCAAATAATAGTCATGCATTCAGAGATGGTTTAATAAAAATTTGGTACTCCATGAGGAGAAGAATTAGCTCTCCAATTTCTTCTATAATGTCCCCAGTAGAAGCATATTGTAGAAAACATTCCAGGCAAAACAATGATCTTACATGGAAACATGCTTGACCAACAAGGATGAATTATGGCAAGAACTAGAAAAAAGAAAAAGGAGCCATTCCATTTTTTTCCTTAATCAGCAAGCCTCAAGTTTAAAAAAGGAAATTTAAGCTAGAAAAGGCATATTTATTTATTTATTAGAAAAATTTCTATGCCGCCCCTTGCCAGCTAGCCTCGGGGCGGCTCACAGCAGGTCCATACAAGACAAAATACAACATAAAATTAAAACACAAAACGACCTACTGATTACAGTAAAGACTAAAATTGGCCCATCTCATAGTCCCAATTAAAACTAACAAAAACTAAAATTCACAACTGATAAATAATAAAATTAATAAATTAATAAATCAATAATTAAATTAACAATTAAAATATTTCTTAAATAAAAAGGTCTTCGCCTGGCGCCGAAAAGCAAATAATGACGGCGCCAGGCGAGCCTCTCTGGGGAGCAGATTCCATAAGCAGGGTGCCACCACAGAGAAAGCCCTCCTCTGGGTACTCACTCTCTTCACCTCCTTCACAGAGGGCTCCCGGAGGAGAGCATCTGCCGATCGTAAGGGGCGGGAGGGCATATACGGTCGCAGGCGCTCCTTTAGGTAACCAGGACCCAAGCCGTTAAGGGCTTTATAGGTAAGAACCAACACCTTGAAATAGTAAGAAATTTGACGCATTTTGAGATTATAATTAAAAATCAAACAGTCCATTTCCTAGGATGCATTTATAAACAAATACGATGTCGAGACTCAACAAGTTAAAACATGCTTGAAGAGAATCTTCAAGAAGAAATATTGGCCTGCCAGTGGGAAGTCTTATGGACAAATGGCATAAAATTTACTGCATGCCAAGCAGTAAGAGAAAATTATAAGATATATTTTCAGTGATATATTATCCCGAAAGATGTACAGAAAATGGACAAGAGCTACAATGGAAAACTTTGGAAATGCAAAGACATAGATGGGACATTTTACCATATGTTGCCAAGAACATGTTACTGAGTATTGTCCCAGAGATTATCCCAAGGGTTATGATAAAAAAATATAACAGCATTAAGAGTGATCCTTGCCTCAGAGTGGAAAGCTGAAGACGTCTAACTGTTGAAAGACATAAGCTTGGCAAGACAAGCTGATTATGCAACAATGGCAAAGCTAACTAATTATGGCAACAGAAGACCACTTAAAGAATTGACTTAAAGATGGAAGGCTTACTATGAACAATTTAAATAATAGTTAAAATATAATTTTTACAAATATTTATGATTGCTTTGGTCATGGATATTATTGTTATGATCTATAACTAACTGTATAGGTTGGGTAAATATACGACTGAGAATTGAATGGGTTGGAGGGTAAGTGGTAGAGTTTTTTGTTTATTGTAAATGTGCTTAAATGAGGAGTTATAGAACAACCCTTGGCTTCTTTTTTTTCTTATATACGCTTTTTTCTTCTTTCTATTGTACTCTCTGAAAATAAAAAGATTTGAAAAAAATAAAAGTTCATGACAGGGACTTTTTGACTTATTCATGCTATTGAGTGGATCCTCTCAATTGAACAGCTTCAGTATTTTGATGAACATAAACAGTGCTTACCTAGCCATATTGACTTCTTCCCTAGCCTGCCATGTCTGTAAAATTTTATCAAAAGCATATTGACTATAGGTTCTTCCATTCTTGCAGGGTGCTGAAATCTAATTCTCACAATGCATTTTCTCATGGTGAAAGTATGCAAATGTAAAAATGATTTTCATTATGTTATTTATATGGTAAATACGGTTTGCACACATATTCCTGCAATGGAAGGTGTTCACCATGCTAGAATGAACTTTTGGAATGTTTAGAATTAAGATATACTGGGAGAGGCTGTTTTTATTAAATGTCTATTGGCTTCTAAAGTGCAATACTCTGTGACACTACGTTGTAAAAATAGGCCAATTAGGCAAATTAAATATTTAAATTTATAGCCTGACCTGTAATCTATGTAGAGTTGTAGCCTACGTTAAAAGTAACACTACTTTAAGTACAATAAGCAGAACATTTAGATACTTACTTGCTTATTTCTTTGCCATTTTTTAAGGGCACAAAGAATCGTTCTTGTGCTGAACTGGAAAAAGAGGTGGAAAGCATGGGTGCACATCTCAACAGCTATTCCTCTCGGGAGCAGACAGCCTTTTTCATGAAAGCTTTACCAAAAGATTTGCCTAAAGGTAGAGTCCTTGAGCTGGGGTTTTAAATGGTTCATGAAAGGGGCTGTTGTTTTTCCATGTGTGTTGAGCTACCTTCATGGGATTACGGTTGTTGAAGAGAGCTTGCAGAAGGCTGTAATTGTAGTTCTACATGAAGTAATGGCTTAGTTGAAGGCAATTTCAGCCAACAGGAAGTAATTTTCCCCTTGAGAGCAGTACATTAAACAACTGGATTAGCTCTTGGCTGCTTGTGTCTTATATTTTCCAGAAAACTGTTTACTCAGGGCTGTACAAATGCTTATTGTATTGCTGTCAAGAAGCAGTTGCATTTAGATGGTCAAAAGTAGCCAAACATTTTTTTACTGATTGTCAAAAGATGTAAAATGTTGCTGCCTTGTCAGAAATCTCATTGTATGCATCAGCCCAACAAATAAGGACTTACATATATTTTGAAAGTTTTATCCTTTTCAGTGCCATGACTTCCCTGGCAGAAATCCAAGAACTGACATCTGCAATCTTTTATATTGCTAAATGCTAGTCTTTCAAAGCTTTTGCTAGCAAGCAGGATGATGTAAACACTTGACCTGGTCCATATTGAAATATTTGTGAGGTAAGGCAAAGGAACTGTGGAATGAGGTGGAAGATAGGATGGCAGGATTGCAGTGGAGGAGGATTACAGTGAAGAAATACAGCATGGAGATCGCACAGAGAAGACTGCAGCTGATGGGCAGGAGTTACGGAGGAAGCACAAGTTCTTGTTACGATGATACAGAAGCATGAGGAGCATAGCTGTGCGCTGATGGAGTGATGCCACAAATGCTCTACACTGAAGCCTTGTGTCCAAGTTCCTTTATCATTCAGAAATGTCATTGTCTTGTCCATTCATTTGTACTGATGATTTAAATGCCATGCATTTTTTCTTTTTTCTTGTAGCAATTGAGATTCTGGCTGATGTCGTACAGAACTGCAGCCTAGAAGATTCTCAGATTGAAAAACAGCGCAGTGTCATACTTCAGGAGATGGAAGAAATGGATACCTGCTTGTCCACTGTTGTCTTTGATTACCTTCATTCTACAGCTTACCAGGGTACTTCTTTGAGCCAGACTGTTGAAGGAACAACAGCAAATATAAAGTAAGGATCCCAGGCAGAAGCCTTTTGGTTGCAAAGCACATGTGAAAGTATTTCCTCTCTGCTATTAGCTAGCATTTTACAGAGCCTCTAATGGTTGAAGGCTGAGATGTACAGCACAATGCATGCATGAGCGTGGTGTGGGCAAACAGGACCTTAGGGGTAGCAAGCTAGAAAAGGCCAGAAAGCCAGTATTCATATGGAAGAGCAACAACCACTTACCTTTTCTGTGACTGTGTAGGTTGTCAAGACATCGGTGTAAACACTCTGGCATATGTTGTTATTGCCCTGCTTCCAAGGAAATCTTTTTCATGGAAAGAACAGGGTAGTGGGCACTCCACATTTTTTAAAGAAATAGATTTTCAAAAAGATCAAGCCGGTCCTCCCATTCTGGCTTATGGCAATAAAGCAGATGTATTTATCTGCTTTGTTTAAATAACATTCAGTTTTTTTAAGGAAATTTGAAAAGAAGGGGGACAACAAATAATTGTTTGGATTCAAGAATAGGATTGAAAATGTTGGTTTTAAATTAAACACCAGGAAGAAATTTGTACCTAATGAAATAGCTTGGTAGTAGACGAACTTGGCTTTAGAATGATGTCTTTTTTTTTTTTTTTTAATCTTTATTATGTATTGGCCGGTGTTTTCATTTCAGTTGAAGCACTGAAGGTGAGAAACATTGGCTTATCTGAGTCTGTAACTGGTAAGGCATCCAAACTAATGTCTTTTAGGTCCAGTTCCACTGTGCCAATTTCCATGCTTGTAATCCTTGTGACTGAGACATAACTGCAGTCTTATATGCAGTTATACATTCTTTAGAGCCAATTATTTTTTTAACAAGAACTAAGCTCAGTAATCTTTAATTTAAGCAGGTAGCTATTAGAAAGGAAGATGTTTCATTGATCTGCTAAATATGAGATTGCTGGAATGCCTTTCACAGTTTAGACAGTAGTGCAATGACTTCTAAGTGTTATGGACTAGAGTTCAATTTAAATAGGAATAAGCCTAGTAAATGTGTGACATAGTGAAGGGCTTCTGAGTCTACAAGAATGTCACTTTCCTAAGGCTGCAGCTCAGTCGGACAGCTACTACCACACCAGCTTCTATTTAATGTATTTAATGACCAGAGGGGAAGAATGGCTGCATAAGAAGGGGCTAAACAATAAGCTAGGTTGGCTTTTTATTTTTACAGGAGTTCAGAAGCTTATTAAGGACACTGCTTTAGGTGCCTGCTTTATCATCTGATCATTATACACAACGTGCTCCATCTATTTTGCAAATTGTATACTTTAAAAACCTTTTTAAATATTGTTCTCAGGCGTTTGACTCGTGCAGATCTAGCACAATACATTGAGACTCACTTCAAAGCCCCTCGTATGGTCCTGGCAGCTGCTGGAGGTTGGTAGTACTTTAACAATACAGATTAACTCATTTTTTTCTTAGATTGGGTCTGTTGATATAGCAGCTTTCTACAACTTGGGACATTCCTAGTGTTTGAGACTATAAATCCCAGGATTCCTGACCATTAACCCTTTAGTCTTGGGCTAAAGAGTCTTAAAGTCCAAAACATCAAGAGGGCACCAGGTTGAGGAAGCCCGGGTTATACAGTTGTGCACCAGTGGCCATATGCTTCTGCCAGAGCTGGCATAGGCAGATAGCAGATCAACCTATTAAAAACATCCAGACAATCTTTATGGAGTAAATAATTTCCCATCAAGTCACTTTTAGTTCCTTTATTCCTCTGGTCTTGATCAAAGAATATTGGTTTCATCTTCTATAAGTTACACTTAAATAGAGATGATGCTTGAAATTTGATTTAAGAAAGCTTTAATTTAAGACACATTGGGATCCATGTTACAGTTAGGCCATGTTTGCAGTTTTGTTACTACTAATGCAATAGAGAATGAAAGTGATAATGGTTACACTGGCAGGTAGCCCAGTGATGTGGCAGGGGAGGTTGTGTGTGTGTGTGTGTGTGTGTGTAAGAGAGAGAGAGAGACAGACAGACAGACAGACAGACAGACAGACAGACACAGATATAACATGGAGTCAGTATAGCGGATACTGGTGTGGTTTGTGTGATATATCAACCCAGTATGGCTTAATTAGCTAGTGGGACTGTTACATTGTGCAGGGCACCCAGCTTGCCATGGCTTGTTGTGTGACCCCTGTGGTCTCACTTGGCATAATATGACAAGCAAGGCATAGCAGTGGCCTGTGAGCAACTGGCCCTACATGACGCTCCCACAGGTAAATTAAGCCATACTGGCCTTTCATTAAGTACAAAGAGGCCCAAAAATGTTTGCAAATACCAAGAGACATATCCTAGGTTGGACTTGAGGAATAAAGTTGCATTGGTGGTAGGACATGGTGAACTTTCCTGTAAGGTTATGTAGTATTTAAGTCTGTGCTGAACTGCTGATTCCCTAAGACAATTTGAAGATTAAAATTGCAACAGTGCTACTGCAGCTGCAGAACAAAAACATTTTTTTTTTATTTTTGAGTCTTTTCTTGGAAATCACTGTACTGATGTTATTCCCTTTTGTTCTCTTTACTAGATATTAATCATAAAGAACTAGTGGACCTTGCCAAGCAACATTTTGGCAATCTTTCCTCTGAATATAGTGAAGATACAATACCCATTCTTCGACGATGCCGCTTCACTGGGAGTGAGGTACAGTCAGTCATAACTACTTCATATACTCTGTAAATTGAAAATGGATCTCAGAGAGCCTTCAACATAGATTTTACTTCTTAATCTAGCATTAATATCAAATGACTTGTTGGATCCCTATGTATCTGTTCTTGAATTCTCTTCTCAAAATGTAACCATTTGTGCCAAAACTCTGGATAAGTTATGCTGTAAGATGCTGTCATGTATCAAACAATTTTGAAGCCTGAAATATTTCATTCTTAAACTCAGGTTTAGGATTGGAAGTGGCCCAAATAGTCACATACATGATCTCCTTTTGAGCTCCTCCATTCCCTTTAAATTCATCTCTCCCGATGCCAGTTTAGCAGGGTGTATGACAAGATGGGAGAGTGCATGTGATCTCATGGCCCTCTCCTGAACCCTGATTTTGGCTACCTAAAAAGTACTGTTCTTAGAGGAAGGATAAATATACTCTAAATACATAATGTGACCTGGGCTTTGGTCTTGCTCTATAAACAAAAGGAAAACAATCTTGAAACTTTTTGCAGGAAAGGTCTGATTGTACACTCCTTTCACACCTCTAATATTTCTTAGGTCCAAGTCAGAGACGATGCTTTTCCTTTGGCTCATATTGCTGTTGCAGTGGAAGGGCCAGGCTGGGCCAGTCCAGACAATATTCCCCTTCTGGTTGCTAACGCAATCATTGGGCGCTACGATCCTACCTTTGGTGGTGGTATGGTAAGTCACTAAGATCAGAATGTCTGTTTCACGTTCCCTCTATTCTGTGTTGTGTCTGTTTCACATTTCCTTATATTTTGTGTTGAGGTAGGCAGGTCTTCAGAAGAGACTAGAGTTACGAAAAGCAAGATTGCTTTTATAGAATTAAGGTTTCAAGCGGAGGTCTCACATAACAGAAATGTGTGCTGATTGGGGATGTCACTGTTTAGGTTCTTCAGTCAGTCAGGCTATACACAGATGGTACTGGTTGCAGAAAAATGTTGGCTTCCAGGAGCAGGTATCTGTGCTGTCCTCATTCATATGAAGAACTCAGCAAAGAAATGAGAACAGAAGCACAAACTCTTAATTAAACTAATATCATGGATATGGTCCTGAGGATGTGCTCCTTGATGTCTTATGGCAGATGTCTGCACTGGCTGTAGCTCAGTGGTACAGGCCTTTGCAAACAAAAATCCCCAGATTCAACCCTTAATATCTCCACTTTAAAGAATTAGAGCTGGGAATGGACATCTTCTTTTGATATTGGAAAGCTACTGCTGGTCAAGTTTATCAGTAATATGTCAGGTGGCCCACTGGCCTGATTCAATGTAAAACTTTCATGTGTTTGGTTTACTTTTAATATGCCTGAATTTTCAGGACAGACCTTAGTTTGTAATGTAGCAAATGAATCTTAAGGGAAGGACTTGGTATCCTTATGTGCCAAGTCTGAGCTACTGCTTAAACCAGTAATAGCTTGGTTACTTCCTGTAGGTTTTCTGACTTAGATTTTTACCATATCCATACAACCATATCTCACTGTGATTATGGGCAATGAGTTCTGATGTCTGAGTTGCCTACTTCCTTGGTGTTAATGGCTCGATGAATCTAAGTTTGGCTCTTTGGGGTAACTAGATGGCCATGACATGTCACAATTATGTATTTTCAGAATCAGTCTTGCAGGCTGGCTTCAATTTTTTCTCAGACCAAGATCTGCCAAAGATTCCAAGCATTCAACACTTGCTACTCTGATACAGGTCTCTTTGGTTTCTGTTTGGCTACTGATGCTTTGAACGTTGAAGAGGCATTTAATACTGCCCAGCATGAATGGTGAGTGTGATTTCATTTCCCACTTTCTCTCTTCTAGCAAATATTTCACTGCTAAGGAGTCAGTATTATATAAAGGATTACCTAAAAGACACTACTCTTTTTCTACAAGCCTTTGGATATCATAGGTAATGAAGTGGCCATTCAGTCTTTAATCAGAAGTTTCTCCCAAACTTTGCTTTATCACTGTGAAATTTCAACAGAATGTAATTTTCAATTTCTCTGAATATTCTAGCACTGAGATTACATATCATTATTATACTCAAACATAAGGGAAACTAAAAAAAAGAAATCTTTTTTGTTGCATATTGACCTTCTTCTTTCAACTCTTATATAACTAGTGAACCTGACATCATTTCAGTGTTTAACTTGGAATATGTCCACTGAGTAGCAGCCTTAATAAAGGTTTCAGGTCTAATTAAACTGAAAGGAGGGGATGAGGATGTCCTCAAAAGGAGGCTGGCATTTGATTAACATGTCCTTCCTTAACTCCAATTGCTGTGTAGGATACGCCTCTGTACCAGCCTGACTGAGAGTGAGATCAAGAGAGGCAAAAACATCCTTCGAAACACTTTGGTAGCTCAACTGGATGGTATGTCTTTCTAAGATAGCCAACTCCTTTTTTCCAATTTCAAAGCAGATTGGTTCCATAAGTGAGAAAAGTGTGGGGGCGAGTAGTGTTTCTCCTTACCTTTGATTCCCTTTTGAACAAAAGCCCAAGCTAGACTTTAAATAGTACTTTAAATAGTAAGGAAACTTTAAATAGTAAGGAAATAGAAACATAGAAGCAGTCAGAAGCGGCCTCCTGGGCCATCTAGTCTGACCCCCAGCTACACTCATGACATGCCTACCATGTGCATGTCCAGCCTATCTTTCAACACCCTCACCGATGGGGCCTCAACAACTTCATGTGGAAGCCCATTCCATACCCTCAGGGACCTGACTGTCAGGAAGTGCTTTCTGGCATCTAAATGGAACCTTGGTTCCCTGAGCTTTGCTCTGTTGGTGCGCATCCTGCCTTCCTCTGAAGGGGAGAACAGGTCTCTACCCACCTCCATGTGACATCCCCTCACATACTTGTATGTTGCCAACAGAACCCTTCTGAGTCTCCTCCAGGCTGAAGAAATCCAGTTCCCTCAGTCTCACCTCATACGGCATCCCCTGCAAACCAGCCACCATCCTTGTGGCCCTACTCTGCACTGCCTCTAACCTGGCTATAGCCTTACTGTAATGAGGGGCCCAAAACTGAACACAATACTCCAGTTGCGGGCACACCAGAGTTATATAGAGTGGTAGTAATACCTCTCTCAATCTAGAAGCCACACTTCTGGCTATGCAACTAAGGGTGGCGTTCACCCTCTTAAACGGGACTGGGCTTAGATCTAAAAAAGAATGTTTAAGGCTTTTTAAATGGATTTGAAATGATCATAGAATGTTAAAGTGTAATTTGATGTTTGTGATGGTGGATGTTTTAATATTGTTACGAAAACTAATAAAAAAGTGGTAGTGCAAAATCTACCCCCCCCCAAAAAAAGGGTGGCGTTCGCCCTCTTGACCACCGCATCACACTGCTGACTCATGTTCAGCCTGCAGTCAACCAGCACCCTGATGTCCCTTTCACAAGTGCTGCTCTCCAGCCACTTGTCCCCTAACCTGTACTTATGACACCTATTCCTGTGCCCCAAGTGCAAAACCTTGCACTTATCCACATTGAACGCCATTCTGTTGTCTCCTGCCCACTTCCATTGTCTGTCCAGATCCTTTTGGATCTGGAATACCTGCTCCTCAGTTGTGGCCCCTGCCCCAGTTTTAGTATCGTCTGCGAATTTGATCAGCAGACTGTTCACCCCTTCTTCCATGCCAGTGATGAAAAGATTAAACAGGATCGGCCCCAGGACAGAGCCCTGGGGGACCCCGCTTGTCACTGGCCGCCATCCTGATGATTCCCCACTAATGGTTACCCTCTGCTTTCAGTCAGTCAACCATGCCCTAATCCATCAGACAGTGCTTTGGTCTATCCCAAAACTCCTCAGTTTCTCAACAAGGATATCATGAGGCACATTGTCAAAGGCCTTGCTGAAATCCAAGTAAACCACATCCACTTCATCCCCTCCATTTAGCCATCTCAAAACCTTGTCGTAGAATTCCACAGTTGTCTGGCAGGACCTGTTTTTGCAGAAACCTGTTTTGTGTTGTGTGGCTGCCAACCTCCCTTCCCTATCTAGCATCGCTAGATCTCTCTCTATTATGAGCCTTTCCATTGTTTCTCCTACAATGGATGTAAGGCTAACTGGTCTGTAATTCCCCATGTCCCTTCTACTACCCTTTTTGAAAATTGGGACTACTGATGCCACCCTCCAGTCCTCTGGGACTTCACCCGTTCTCCACAAGGCCTCAAAAATGGAGGCCAGCAGACATGAGAGAACCCCTGCCAACTCTCTAAGTACTCTCGGGTGTAACCCGTCAGTGCCTGGCACCTTTGTAATGTCCGATGCCCTGAGGAGCCCCTCGACTTCTAGGGGGGTGACTCTAATCTGTGCCCCTAAGTCCCCGGCCTCATCTAATCTCCTATGCGGATATCCCCCATCCTGCTTTGGGGAGAACACAGAGGCAAAATAGTCATTTAGCATCTCTGCCTGTTCCCTCGCTTCAGTCACTGGATCCCCTTCCTCTTTATTTTGCAGTCCCACTACCTCTCTCCCTCTTCCTATTTACATGCTGACAGAAGCCCCTTTTGTTGCTCTTGATATTCTTTGCAAGTCTCAGCTTGTAACCAGCCTTAGCCTTGTGAAGAATCCTTCTGCAACGGGCCTCCTCCTCCCAGGATACCCTTTTGTCTATTTGCCCCAGTACACATTTCCTATGGAGGTTCCTCTTGCATCTAATCCCTCTAACCACCTCCTTTCCCATCCATGGCAGCACTCTCCTTCATCTCCCCGCCTTACTAACTAGAGAAATGTGCTTTAAGAAGGGTGAATCAGCAACATACTAAACTGAGAGAATATGAGATGCTGTATTGACCTGCACTGCAAATAGGACATGTCAATTCTTGGTCAAATTATATAGGGAAGACAAGATAGGGTGAAATGGAGGAGGTGTTGCCATCTATGTTAAAGAGGGCATTGAGTCCTGTAGGCTTGGAAAACTAAAGTATGAACATTCCTCTGTTCAAGTATGATGGGTGAACATTCCTGGCTGCAAAACTAACTTAATCATGGAACTGATGTGAGCTTCAGATGGGAAATGAAACCAAGAAGGCCGCCAACAAAGGCAGTACTGTAATAATGGGTGACTTCAACTCCGCTCGTATTGACTTGATAAACGTTTGTTCCAACTCTGACTGAGAGGTTACATTTCTCGATGACCTAAACAACTGTGCCTTGGAGCAGCTAGTCAAAGAACCAAACAGGGGAGGCAGTCCTGGATTTAGAGCTATGTGAGTTGACCAGGATATAAATGTTGTTGCCCCATTAGGTAACAATGACCATGCTGGTATCAGATTTGATATACAGTTAAGTGGAAGACTGTCAGAGGTCAGATACAGTTGTGTTTAACTTCAGAAGAGGAAATTTCTCAACATTGAGGGCACTGGTTAAGCAGAAACTGGAGAAGGGGATGCAAGAACAGAAATTTCCTTTCAAGTGTTTGAAGATTACTCAGAAACTCTATAGTCAAAGTACAGATTATATGCATCCCACAAGTGAGGAAAGGCAGCACAAAATCCAGAAAATCAGCAGCATGTTAACAAGTAGGGCCAAGGATGCCATTAGGGAGAAAAAGGCTTCGTTCAAGAAATGGACTAATAGAAGGGATCATAAGATTGTGCAAAGGAGATGCAAGCAGAAAATCAGAGTAGCAAGGAAGCAGTTTGAGGAGCAAATAGCCAGCAATATCAAGGGCAACAACAAATGATTATTTAATATATCAAAGTCGGAAAGCTACTAGAGAAGCAGTTGGACTATTGGACAATAATGGAAGTAAAGCTGCATTAAGGGGGGAATGAGGAGATTGCAGAGAAGCTGAATGGCTTCAGTCTTCACAAAGGAGGATGCAGGGCATATTCCTTTCTCTGTGTATTCTAAACCATATTGACAATCTGAAAGCCAGCAAATCACCCAGACCAGACAGCATTCATCCTAGAGTCCTTAAAGAACTAAAGCATGAAATTTGTGGCCTTACCAAAACATTTAATAAGTCCCTAAAAGCAGTCGTTGTACCAGAGGATTGGAAAACAAAGGGTGGGAATAAATGGCAACTTCTAAGGACCAATCATTTTTAACCTATTCATAAATGATCTAAAATTAGGAGTAAGTAGCAAAGTGCCCAAGTTCACTGATGACACAAAAAGGTACAGAAAAGGGCAATTAGGTTGATCGGAGGGCTGGAGCATCTCCCCTGTGTAGAATAGCTGCAGCAACTGGAACTGTTCCGCTTGGAAAGGGGTGAGTATGGGGAGACATGATACAGATGTGTGTGTGTTTGTTTATTTGGAATTTTTGTATGCTGTCCCATTCGCATAAGCCTCGAGACGGCTTCCAACATATAAATAAATACCTATACAAATACATACGTATAAAATCTGGAAACATCCTGGCTCAATAATTTATAATTTAAATGTTTATGCAGAGAATGCCAAAAATGAAGAGGGAGAAAAAACACTCAAACCCTAGGACACGCAATGGAACTGATTAGGAGAAGGTTTGGGAGAGACAAGAGAAAGTACTCCATCACACAGTGGATAGTTGAACTATGAAATTCACTGCCACAGAAAGTCATGGTGGCCACCAATCTGAATGGCTTTAAAAAGGGACTGGAGACAGTCATGGAAGAAGTGGCTACTGGCATTACTGGCTCAATGCTGTCTCCTTCACTGGAGTGCATGCCTGTGTGCACCAGTTGCCGAGGAGCTATAGCCCTATCATTCCAGTAAGTAGCATGCCACTCTTGAGTCACTCCATATCACTCGCCTGTGTGCACCAGTTGCCGGGGAACATGGGCAGGAGTGCTGTTGCACTCACATCCTGCTTGTGAGTTTTCTGCAGGCACCTGGTTGGCCATTGTGTAAACAGAATGCTGGACTAGATGGACCTTGGTCTGATCCAGCATGACATATGTTCATACGGAATGTATACAAAGGAGAAAAATAAGGCCAATAAGTTGCTTCACTTACCCTGAATTTCCAGAAAGTGAAACTAGGCCTGCAGAAATAAGTCTAACCTGTTGTAGCTTTCATGAATGAATTACTAAAAGGAACATATTCATTCATCCATCCATCCATCCATCCATCCATCCATTTATGTCTGCCCTTTTCCTACAAAGGGCTTAAGGCAGCTTACATCCTCCTCCTCCATCTTATCCCCACAACAACAACCTTGTGAGGTAGGTTGGGCTGAGAGTCCATGACTGGCCCAAAGTCACCCAGTTGGCTCTATGGCTGAGCGGGGACTAGAACCCAGATCGTCTGAGTCCCAGTCCCAGGCTCTTAACCACCACACCACACTGGTTCTCATAGCTACCAAAGACTGTCAAATGCTAACAGAAGGTGTTACTTGTGTTCTGTGTCTGAAAATTCTTCATGTCATGAATGGCTGCTTAAGGTTTATACTGAAAATGACCTAATGTTTTCCAGGAACCACTCCTGCATGTGAGACTATTGGAAGTCATGTGCTGAACTATGGACGCCGGATATCTCTGGCAGAATGGGATGCCAGAATCTCTGTAAGCATGATTGGTTTATAGAAGGGGGAGTAAAATTTTATTAAGATACTAGCTTAATTTCTGAAACCATCTTTCCATTGACAGCTGTAGTTTCTGCATGGTTACCATTCTAACAAACACCAGGTGATTATGAGGTGTCTGACTGAAGGTACCATCTTGCTATTGAAAATTTGCCTAAATGAAGCTGCTCTATGCAGTTATTATGGGATTTGGAATGAGGTACTATCTGGATGCTGATGACACCTTTTTCTCCATTATATTTGAGGAGAGGCCATGTCCAACCTAGACCAGTGCATGAACACAGTGGTTGGCTGGATCATGGGCCAGTACGCTGAAGCTGAATGGAGGGAATGTGAATGAGTAGTTCCCAGGGGTATTCCTACCTCTGGGCAGATTGTACTTCCCCTGAAGGAACAGGTTTGCCACTCGGTTGTACTCTTGGATCCATTGCTGTTGCCGGAGACCCAAGTGATCTCTGTGGCTTGAACCATGCATTACAAGCTTAAGCTGGTATGCCAGTTGCCCCTATTCTTGGCTGGGGATAACCTCAAGGTGCTCTCTCTGGAGCTGTCCTTTGGCAACTCCAGCTACTTCAAACTGCAATGATTAGGTGATTTATTTACCATGCACACATTATTCTTGTGCTAAAGGATCTAGTCTGGCTGCTAGACCACTGCCAGTGAAAGTTTAAGGTGTTGATGTTCGTATACCAAAGATATGCAACTGAAGACCAGATTGCGTCCCCTGTATCAACCTCTCAGGCCATTGTGATTTTCAGGCAAGGTCCTGTGATCCAGGTCATGGCATATGGATTTCCGGTTGGTGGTGACATGAACTTGGATCTTTTCTGTGGACTGATCTCCCCTCTGAGTTGTGTCAGAGCTCAATCCTAGCATGTTTCAGGCATTTATTGAAAACATACCTGTTTACTGTGGCATTCTCCCAGTAATGAGCTATTTTTGTAGCAGCCTCATGATATGTGTGTGTGTATGTGGTTTCATTTGTCTTTTATTTTTTGTAAACCACTTTGGGATTTGTTTCAGTGTGTGGAGCTGCCCTTAGTATGTCTGGAGATGTTGCCAGCTTTCTTAGAAGGCTTTTTCCCAGATAAGACTGTTGTCAACGTGAGAGTTTTGCCAGCTGTGACACAAGTCCTTACCTAGCAGTCTGCTACATAGTGGCAAGCTGCAGCATTTAGCTTTACTGTTAGAAGTGTAACTCGCTGCTTATCTCTGCCACTTATTTTAGGAAGTTGATGCCAGAATGGTCCAGGACGTCTGTAATAAATATATATATGACAAATGCCCGGCTGTATCAGCAGTTGGTAAGTGGTTAGGCCCTTTGGAGTGTCCTTTACTGGAAGATGGGGAGAAAAATCAGCAGGCGTGAATGGCATCTACCTTAACTGGAGACCTGCTTGCTTTTCATGGAAGTTTTCACAAGGCCACTTGTCCTGTTTTGGCTTTTATTTTGCCTCAACTGTATTTGAGTTGTTTCAGATGAGCTGTTCCAGTTAGTCTCTGACTCAAGCTTGGCCTCAACACTGAGACAGTAATAATGCTGCAGGCTGCACTTCTTACACCCTCACTGGAAGAGAGCTACAAGTAGACCTGAATGAAGCTCCAGTAGTGTTTGTGCAATGCTTCGGGGCTCTTTTATGCAGTGAATTGCTATCTGTGGTTTTGTTTTTGCAGCTACAATTCTTCATCTTTTAGGCAATTTAATTTATTTTTTTAATTTAATAAAACATTTCTATCCCGCCCTTCATGATAAAACGTCTCAGAACGGCTTACAAAATGTAAAATTCTGGGACTTTTTTTCCCTTGGAAAACCCACCTGAACAGCTTGGTTAATTAGGGCAGCTCGTGATTTCTCTGTTAAACCTGCAATCATTTGGATACAGACTGAACTGTCAAAGCAAAACTCTGAACGGAGCTTTCCAGAAAAAGTGGGGAAGCAACAAAATCCTCCCCCGCCCAAAAAAACACCCTAATTTGCTTGATATTTGTCAGGTTTGCATTTTGCTGTCTTCCTGAATCCAGTGTATTCAGTGAAGATTTGGGATGCTCAGGAGCCTAGAACAGAGATACATTGTTACATTTGATCGTAAGAACATTCCTAGTGTCCTGGGAACTCGTCTACTGAGCTCTCCTTTAAATATTCAAGAAATTAATCATTTCAGGGTAGATAGCAGAGCAGCAGGACTGGTATGATGCCAGGGTATTTTTTTACTGTGTTTTGAATGATGCGAGTCTCTTCTCTCTCAGGTCCTATTGAACAACTTCCTGACTACGTTCGTGTCCGCAGTTCTATGCACTGGATCCTTACCTAGGCTGTTTTATACAGAATGGAAATGAGGTTATGTGGCTATTGAAGAGTATCCTCTGGTCTATTCTTGAGAGTTTCTTGTGTACTGGCAGCAAGATGGGTCCTGTGATTGCTGTACAAACATTCTTCTTTATGGTTGTGTAAGTGATGCATCTGAGAGTACTAAATAAATTAAATTTAAGTGGAGTTAGCACCCAGTGTTTATGGCTAGATGGCAGTGAAAGTGGCCCATGGAGGTTCCACATATTTCCTAATTTTATATTTCCTAATTTTCCAAGGACGTTGCACTTTTTTCAAGTTAAACTGGTTTACATTCATTTGAACTAGCATTTAGCTTGAATGGAAAAGCTCTTAAGGAACTCTGACCTCTGCTATTTTTGACCATCTTTATCTTCTAAGGGCATGATCCAGTGATCTCTCTCCTTTAGTTACATGAGCCCCTGAATACAGAGGCTTGCTTGCATGTAGCACAGGGTGGCAGTCTGCATCCTTCATGCCCAGCATTTGGATGAAGCATTGTGGAGAGAGAGGGAAGGAGGCTGAGGATATTTGGTTATGGCATAAACCATCGACCCCAGCCAAGCCCTCCCCCTAGATACACTTTTAGTCCTTTCTGAGGCAAATTGCCAACCTCAGTGAGTCAGCTTGAGCGGTTCTTTCCATGGAGCTGCAAGGAGGCAGAGCCGGGAGCACTGTGTATGGGATCCCTGCACTGGGATCACAAAACCTTATAGCTGAAACTCTGAATAATCTTGTGTTGCTCCAGGAGAGCATAGCATTGCATCCCATTTCAAATTGCAAAGTAAAAGAAGTTCACAAACCTGAAGTAAATGATTACACTTCACTCGGTTCTTCTGCACCAAAAATCCAGGAAGAGAGGTTGCTTATGCTACCTGTCATCTGGGAAAAAATAAGATCTGGATTCCTACTGCTACTGTCCTGTTCCTCTTTTTCTGGAGAAAAGGAAGGCTTCTGCCCACTTGCCTGAAGAGCAGGAAACATTCATGGCATGCATTTCCCCCTTCCTCTTCTATTCTAAGGTTCCTCTTTGCAACATATTTATTTGTTTTTATAATTGTTTCATCCCACCCTTCAAATGTATTCTTAGGAAATGTTACAAAAGAGCCAAACAATGGAAGATTTGTACAAAAAGCAAGCTAATACCCTGCAAAGCAGAGAGACGGGAAATGATTGCTTCAGTGTACCACTAGCAGAGGATCCTTATGCTCTCTTTCATTGCATTGTAGAGGGTATGGAGGTGTGCCAGAGATATCTTTTACTTCCCAGTAAATGATTTAAGCAACTAAGCTGAGTTGCCAGTACTTAAAGTCCAGATGCAAGTTTTGTGGAGTAGAGCTCACACAGCTCAGCTAGGGATAGATGAATCTGTCTGTTTCTGGTCCATGTTAGTTTCACATGTTTTCTGTATAATTATGTCATGCTTCTGCATTTCTCTTACTTGATTAAGGACAGCCTCTCAGGTTCACATTTAACCTTCCTTCACAATCTATTTGGTTTGCATAAGTCTGCTAAAGGCTCCAGCGGATCCCATTAAAGTCGTACCTCCCAAATGAGCAACATCCAGCGCATGAGCTGCTTTTGCAGCCTCCACCCTGCTCTTTCTAGGTCTGTGCAGGGACCTCCACACACACTCCATCTCCTCACTCTCATCTCAACATTGATCTGAGATTTCAGCCATTTAAAGGCATTTAAGTCTTAAATAACCTGTTGTGTTCTGTTGATTCCTTTAAATTTTAGAACTGACTTGTGTTTTATATGCCTGAAAGCTGTTTCACTTGTGCAACTCCTGCATAAACATGTGTAAAATTGAGCTGTGGCTTACACATGATTGGTGGGAAAATGCCCAGACTGATACAACTCACTTTGCTTTGCCTCACCCCTGCACCCCACCTGCTGCTGAAATATGCTCCCGAGACTGTTCTCAAATTGGAATTTGAACCCTGGGCCAAAAAGTTTTTGCCATTGCTACCCTAGGGTTAATTTTCCCTAGACTGATGAGCCATTTTGACCCAAAAATACTTGCAGTTTTGTGTGGGTTTGTTAGTTAGTGTGTTTGTTTTGTACATACAGGAAGCATTAGATAGAAAAAGCAGAATATATCAGCTGCGGAATTCTTGAAATGATATGCAAAATTGAGTTTATGATGCAATGTTTTTCCCTACCTTATTTTCAGACATTGTAGGGCATAGATTGGACCAGTTAGCATAGGTAACTTCAGTTTCCCATTCCTTTTAGTAGGGGTAAATCAGATATTTTGATACACTGAAACCATCAAAACATTCAGAAGTACAAAATGTAGTGGAAGGCAATGTTCAAACGTATGCAGATTAGTCCTTTTCTGGGACGGCAGGTGGCGCAGTGGTTTAAACCGCTGTGCTGCTGGGCTGGTTGATCGAAAGGTCGCCGGTTCGAATCTGCACACGGGGTGAGCTCCCGTGTGCCGTCCCAGCTCCTGCCAACCTTGCAGTTCGAAAGCATGCAAATGCAAGCAGATAAAAAGGTACCACTTCGGTGGGCAGGTAACAGCGTTCCGTGCACTTCGGTGTTTAGTCATGCCGGCCACATGACCACGGAGACTGTCTGCGGACAAATGCTGGCTCCCTTGGCTAGGAAACGGAGATGAGCACCGCCCCCTAGAGTCAGGCATGACTGGACGTAATGTCAAGGGGAAACCTTTACCTTTACCTTTATAGGAATTTGCAAAGATTGAAATTCCTGATTTGGGGATTTATTTCACTGGGTTACTTCAAATTGCTGCTTTGTTTTAGTTGAATGGAGATATGCGCATTAGTAGCAAATTCCTACACACACTAAGGGTCTTGATGAGAAGGTGCAAAGCTCCATATTCAACCTACTTGGAATAAGTTGGTCATTAATTTTTTTATAGCCGAACTCGCTTCATGCCACAGTGTGAATGTGGAGAGATCCTCCACAAGGTGGCACTACTTTATTACTTTTAAGTGTCTGCATTTCAGTTTCTTATGCTTTTATTCTTGGATTATATATAACTTAAAGTTCCATTTTGTTTCTAGGCATTGTCTTGACAAGTGGGTTTAGGAATAATGTCAGAGCTTCCAGGAGTTAGTCATGGGACTTGGGACTAATCCAATAAATAAACCATTTGTGTCGAAATTGGATTCTTATTGACAGTTGGAGTCTGAACTCATAGCACATCAGACAAGTTTGAAACTGTTAAATGTTCTTGCTGTAATTTGCACTGAAACTGGTCTTGCAAGCTCTGGCTCGTTGAAGCTGCTGTTGAACATCTGAAAAGAAGCTTACTGTTGCCTGAAACTTCTCGGGATAGTAAACTTCCCCCCCTTCATTTATGGATGCAATTTTGCCCCAGTCCTTTTCTTCTTTGACATAATCCATTACAGCACTCCCCCCTAGAGAGTGGCTTGGCTGAATGTACTGTGTGCCCTTATATTTGGTCTCAGGGTAGAGGTGGCGTGGCAGACTCATGTTATAGCTGTCGGGTTACCTCCCACCTCCCCTAGGGCTTATGCATACAAGGAAAGAGTTCCCGTGTAATCATTCCCAGCATGTACGCAGGCTGTCTGCCTATGTATTGCCAGTGCAAGATATTTACTCGATTCGCATTAGTAGTCCTCTTGAATATTAAGATAACAGAGTCATGGAAAGGAAGCTTCCAGGCCTCCCACTGTAATTCCTTAGGCTCCCCACCACCATCAAAAAGCCTCTCTGGAGGGTGTGGCCAATTCCAAAAATTATACAAGAGATGAGTTGCCCCACACTGAGCACACCCCCTCTCCTTCCACAATGGCTTTCTTGGAATATGGGAGGTTACATAGGGTAGAAGAGATGGAAAGCTTCAGAGAATTTCCTTGGGTTAACTTTTCAGATCCATTTCAGATTCTGTAGAAACCAGGCTGTAAATGTAACATTCAATGTTGTATTATGGTGTCTCAGGAAAAAAAATGTGCTGCTTGTTGTTTTATAATGTGCACAATTACTGTTGTATATTAGGGAAGATGTATTGTTGAGTGTATTTGATATCAAAGGCACATTTGCTGAGTATTGTTGCTGGGCCTTAATGCATTCTTTTCAACTGATAGCCTTTGTATCTGTCGGATGCTGATTGTAACATCCAGAACACTCACTGATGTCCACCAGCGACACTTGGCATCTTTCTTCACATAGCGATATCTCTGTGCTATTCTCCAAAGGCAGATGATAATTTTAAACAATTTGTTAAGGCAGGCACACACTCCATATTTTATTTTATTTTATTTTATTTTATTTTATTTTATTTTATTTTGAGTGTACAGCTAAAATGCCTGCTCAGCACTAACTAGTAATGAAGTTTACATTATTACCAGAGATACTAGCTTGATACTTGCTGTCTTTTTCCAGTTTACTAGTCACAAGTAATACTACTTGAATTTACCACCTAGCAACTGCACATAAAAACCGAATCCACGTGATAGGGAAATGGAGGGGTTGCTATGCAGAACACACAGACATGGAAATAAAGGCTTTCTTCTAACATAGCGGTGGATTTTTGCCAGGAGCCCTTACAAGGGGCTTGCATTTGGCTTATTCCTTAGTGGGTTGCTGAGTCACTGGGTCACCATGTACTTGCTCTGTTGGCTCAAGAATTCAGTGCTCAGAGGCGATGAAACTTTAAACCAGCTGGCATTAAGCGACTGTTAAATGAGCCCCCCCAGTCCTGCTCTGCCGTTCATTCAAGGACAGCTTTCATCTGAACAAATCTTGGCTTCAAAGAAGGGCACGTTCAGACCCTTGCATAACTACATTGTCTTGCACAAATGTTTCACTGCTGCTTGAAAAACACAAGGCCACCTGCTTTCTTCTGCTCTTCCAGTGCCTCTCATTTCAGAAAACTAGAAAGGGCATCAAAGAGCCTAGAATGTTTCATGGGTGAAGAGGGGGATGTTCATAGAAATCAGAGATGGCTGCCTGAGTGACCTATTTGATCTGTCCTGCAGACAATGTGGGATTGTTCCTGTGCTGAAAGTTTGTGGTGCTTTGAACCTAGTTAGTTTTTCTGATTTCAGCCATTTTACCTAAGCAGTGGCTTTCAATAATATCTTAACACAGGCTCAGCTGTAGCCCTTTGATCCAAATCTAGCAAATCTCCTGCCATATTGGATAAGTCGCAGTTGGGGAAGCTCCCTCCGCCTGAGGACTGAACTGAGTTTCAGAGAAGCTCTGAGGACTGCAAGAAAGAGAGGATGCGACCCCAGGTACAAAAGTGGCCACCCCCCTGTAGCTTAAAGCCTTTACTGCCAGGAACCAAACCTTAGGAGAAGTGTTTCATTCTTTTAGAATGGGGGAAAAACTGCATGAGCAGGGTTTCTAGGGGACCCCAAAGGGATGGACTGGGGCCTCAGAAGGTCCAGAGCTGCACCCTCCCCTATGCCACACAGCACTTTTTGACCGTTCAGTTTATTACATCCTTGAGCTTCTTCACATGTGATAATTCCACAGCTATCCTGCATGTTACCTCTTCGGAACAGACAGGAGCATGGGCACTGGAAGCTGCAAGACCATCAGACCAGCACAGAAGAAAGCATGGCTCCTATCGCTCACTGGGGAACTCCCAGTGCCTGATTCAATTCATTGTTCCAACTTGTTTGAGGGTGAATGGTTTTTATAGGGACTGTAATTGAAATGCTTTCAGCTCCCAGGCCTGTAGTGGAGGTTGTAGGGTACTGATGTGCAGAAGGGAGTATTTTACCTTTGGAACAAACTGCTTCTTTGATATGCGAGAAGTCCCGGGTTGGAATTCTCATCTCTTGCCAAGTGACACTCTGTAGCAGCCAATTGTCTGTAATTGCCTCACCTGAACAGAATTACCACCCCCTCCTGCTTTGGAATTGCTGCTGATGCTAATCATAGCTACAAAGCTGTGCTTGTCCTCAGGGAACCCTTTAACCACAAAGAGTGCTTGCAATGAAATGAGAAGGGATGAAGCTGTTGCTCAGCGCCCTTCTGCCACTTCTGGAACTGCTCCATTTCTCCATATTCTTAACATGACTGGTACAGTGGAGCCAGTCTTACCTTGGACAGCTGGGTAGAGTCTAGATTCTCCGGAGACCCAGAAGCCTAAACTTGTATGTCTACATGCTGACAGAGTACTAGGTGGCACTTGCAACCCTTTTTCCTGCAGGAAGGTACATTATGCAAGTCAAGACTATATAAACCTTTCTTGAGCTAGAGCTGTCCAGATGTTTTAGGTGGCAATTGCCATCAGCCCCAGTCAGCATGGCAAGCGGCTGAGAATTCCATCTCTCCAGTCATCTGGAGAGTGCCAGGCTGGGGGAGGCTGCAGTCTGTCAATGCACTAAGTGCTTTTTAAATAAATGACTATTCTTACAAGCCTCTGCATCTTGAGGGGAGAGGCTGTGCCTTCCATGCAATGCTCTCCAGTCAGGGAGCCACTGATAAGAAAAACTTCTGCCCGATGTCCTAAAGCAGAGATTCCCCAAGTGGGTTGGGCCCATCCGGGGGGTGTTTTAAATTTGCAGTAGAGCAATGGATCTAATACAAAGAAAAAGCTGTGGGGGCACTAGGGTTGTTGCTCAAGAAGAAAGGGAGAGGCAGCCTGAAAAAAATTGGGGACCACTACCCTTGAGCATTGCTGCTGTGCACAGTAGACCATGTGGTGTTGGGCACATCTGTGGTCTAATTAGGCAGTTTCATAGGCTCATCTTAGAGCAGAACTGGTCACCTACAAAAACCAAACTGTGTACTCCAAATTATGCTAGTTGGGTCACAACATGCAACTTAGGACCGTATTATGGAAATGTACACTTCATGGTGATGCGCATTTTGAACACCACTGAGCTGTAGGGAGAGAGCGACTCCAGAGATGGTGCCCTGGAATGCACAAAGGAAGGCTTTTGTTGTCATCTCAACTTCAAGTGAAGATTTGTTTACTTTTCCAGCCTTTTAAATTAAATCTGTTCCATCCCTGTGGAGGGGAATTTAGGTTCTGCAACTTTTATTGTGTTCTTTCTTGTTTTATTATGTCCATATTTTCTTTTTATTCTTGTAAGCTGCCCTAAGGATTTGTTTTGTGAGATAGCCTAAATAAGTCAAATAATGAATTGGGCATGAAGATTTTCTCTCTACCATTTATTGGGGGTACAAATTAGCAAGCTGCAAAATAGTCTGGCCCAGAGAAAGACTAGAAAAATTGCACTTCCTCCCTACTTCTTCTCAACTAATAAGCAGGATGAACAGAAAGCAGAACATCTGGACCTTTGGGTGCATGATCTGGCACTTCGGGATCCTTCCGCTGCCAGCACTAAGCCCTTGCTACCACTTGCCGTCTTCCCACCTTCTTGAAACTAACAAGAGTAAGAACCACCTTGGGAATATCATATTCTATTTCTCTTTCTTGGCAGGCAGAGTCATCTCCTGCTTTGCATTCATGTATAGGCCCTAGCTGTGCCCAGTTTGGCAGTGACATTCATTGAATCTAAACATTTCCAAGCATAACTTTGTGTGGTGTATCTAAATGGCAAAGCAGAAGGACTGTGAGAACGGATCTAACCATACGTCCATACGGTATCACGTTAAACCACTTGCTGGCACAAGCAGTGCTTGTGCAGTAAGGTAAAGAGTCTTAATACAGGCTAGAGTCAACTTAAGCAGCATAGATTGATGCAGGGTGCTGGATCTCAGGTCCATGGAACAAACCCATCCTTCCTAGGTTGTAGATCCTGCCCTCCAACCTCTAAACATTTGCTGTTTTCCCACCACTGGTGCAGGTTTTTCTGAACAGCTGTAATGAGTCTCCTACATGCAGGTGCTGGCTGTAAAAGCTTTAAGCCTGCTGGTATTTTTTGTATTCTGGCTCCACCCTGTTAGCTTTTGGCCTTGCACACCATCGATAGGCTGCTTGTGGGAGCTTCTCCAAGCTTGAATTTGGCTCTCAGGCTGGAAGAGGCTCAGTGCTCCAATATAAATGAATTATTTTCAGTGGCAGAGGCAGCCCATTTCAGCAAGCCCAGCAGATGATTTTCCCAAGTACTGACACACCCTGGTGGTGCAGCCAGATGTGTTGCCATTGAAACAGCTGAGCAGTGAATAGTCTGCCCATATTTGGGGAAAGATGAGGTCATTTTGGAAAGAGTGTTTGATGAGGGGATCCCATGGTGACAGACAGATTCACCTTGGTAGGAGCAGGGCAGGTATATTTGTCCTTTCCTTTCCTTTCCTTTCCTTTCCTTTCCTTTCCTTTCCTTTCCTTTCCTTTCCTTTCCTTTCCTTTCCTTTCCTTTCCCAGAGCAGGCATTCAACCCAAACACCAAGCAATCAGCAGCCCCAGCCTCTGAGGAAAGATTTCTCGAAGGGAACTGTATCGTGCCAGCTACCCCAAGAAATGCTGCCAGGTCCCAGGCAGGCCTGTCTTTGTTGGGTTGACAATGCTATGGGAAGGCTGAGCATCTTCCTGGGCTGTGAATCTTTCCTTTCAGGCTGGTCCATTAACATTTTGCTCCTTACAAAATGTGACAGTAAAGGAAAAGGGCTCCTCCTCTACAGCATGGGTTGAATGGGCTGTTTGCTGATGTGATCGGTAGTCGTTGCAGCGGCGGCACCACTATAAGCCGTCCGGGCTTCTTACTGGGGTGGTTGCTACTTCCAAGCACCACATGTTCCAAAGTAAGCCATCACTGTGACAATGGGGACCCAGAGAGCTGCAATTTTGGCTCACTGGGGCTGACTTGCCGTGAAGGAGCACGCAGAAGATCTGCGCTTGTCAGTCTTGGTGTGAAATGCAGCAAGGACTTTGTGCCAAGAGGCGCAGTCCGCTTTTGTGATGGCCAATAATGCTTCTGTATTCTTGAGCATGCGAACTGACTAGTTTTACTTTATGACAAGTCTTTCTTACTTTCTCGTTCTGGAAACAAGGACAAGAGATCTTCTTACCAGTTTTTCTTTCTGTGTGATACAGGCCACGACTGGGTCTCATATGTGTTGTGTTCCTTTAGCTACGGATGGCATAAACAAGCTGCTGAATGGCTTGTCAGCACTAGCACTGAAATCTGCTCTATATAACACATCTGCTCTGTGTTTTTCCCAGTACACACAGCATGTGGAAACCTGCACATCTCCGGTTTTTGTTGGTATACATTGTACTACACTGAAGACAGATAAATTTCCCTGCTCACATTTTTTTAAACTCAAGAATAGATGCATCTTTCTGCATGCATACGTATTTTGTGGCATATATTTTAAATTGTTACGGGTCAAGATGGTACGCAATTGAATTTTCCACATACCTCATGCATTTTAAAGGAACATATCCATAAACACATTGAAAGCAATATTTTTTAAAAGCCTGAGTATGTGGCAGCCACCAGCTCAGCGAAAATCACGGTCAGGTTTGAGCTGTGGAATCACTGATACCAGGATTTACCTGCAGCAGTGGCTAATATTTTTCTCATCCCTTGAGATCTGTGCTGATTCTCTTTCATATTTGGCAGTATCCACACAGTGTGGAAGGGAGGTTTACGAGGTCTAAGGTTGGGATTATTGCTTTCACCTGCACTTCATTCAGAAGAAGCTGACAGGGTGCTTGGCTTGCTTCTCTGAGTTAATACAGGCATCATGCTGAAAAAGTGGAGCAAATACTGGAAAGGGTTCAAAGGAGGGCAACAAGGCTGACCTGGGGTCTAGAAACAAAGCTCTGCATGGAGAGATTGAAAGAATTGGGCGTATTTTGGCTGGAGAAGGCTAGACTGAAGGGAGACGTGATCGCACTCTTCAAATACTTTAAAGGTTGTCACAGAGAGATAGGCCAGAATCTCTTCTCCGCCATTCCAGAGTGCGGGACATGGAATAATGGG
This sequence comes from Varanus salvator macromaculatus, assembly GCA_023646645.1. NCBI lineage: Eukaryota > Metazoa > Chordata > Lepidosauria > Squamata > Varanidae > Varanus > Varanus salvator. Next base: position 57,747,917 of record JAIXND010000674.1, on the reverse strand, counting down.
CTGGAAAGTTACAGGAAATCTGATTCCTGCTGGACCTGGGGGGTTTGTGGGCTCTCCCATACTGGAGGCATCCAAGAGGCAGCTGGGCTGCCATCTGGGAGGGATGGTTTAACTTGGAGTCCTGCACTGAGCAGGGGGCTAGCCCCTCTGGCCCCTTCCAACTCTACTATTCTATGATTCTAAGGCAACGAGGGGTGAACCAGAGTCAGCCCAAATGTCATGTTTCATCAAACAATTGCACTGCCATCAGATTGTGTGTTACTTTGGTGGTGCTTGCAAGTGACCACTTGGTTTCCTGAGCAGACTATGCTAGCCGTTTCCTGCAGACTCTCTGACACCATATCTATTCCAGTAGCTTATAGTTCCTGCCTGGTGTAGAACTGACTTGCAAGTCCATATGGCAACTCTGAATCTCCTATTCACTCTTGCTGAGTTATTCTGAGGGATCTGAGGTTGTCTGCGGGGAGCCGTGGGTAGATTGAGATGTACATAGCAGCAGCCTAGTGATGCTTGTTGTGATGTCCAAGTGGACCATTTCCCCATCCAAGAAGCTTTTCAGATTATGGAGAGCAAACTTGTTTCCCTTCAAAGCAGTTCAGTTTTCACTCAGTTATGCACCATCCAGGATCATAGTAATTCATAATAATTCATTGGATGTGAATTACTGGTACATTTTTCTCCAAATAGCACTAATGTAAGCAGATTTGTTTTGGCTGGTGATGTCCCCATTTGAAGAATGCGTTCCTCAGCGATGCCCGACTGGTGCCGCTCCAATGCCATCTTGGCATCCGGTGGAAGATTCACTGTGGGCCTTTAATCACTCCTGTTGGTTTCACACTGAGGTTGTACACGCGTATCTGGGACAAAATTTCACTGAACTTGGTGAGTCCTTGGGTCTGAGTAGAAGTGCATCCAACAGTGCTGTGTGCACTGATTTTAAACTGGTATGGCTTGTATCCAGCATTTGTCTGTCTTAAGAGCAGAGCTCTTCATTGAAATGAATGAGGTTTAAGTTAGTCTAGCATTTGATACAGCCCTTTGTATGTTTATCTGTCCTATATTACGTTTTTAAATGTTGTTGTAAGCTAGCCTGGGAAAGCTGCCAAACATCTATGATAAACTAACAAATTCATACATTTGAAGCCAGGCAAGGCATGAGAGTTCCCAGGAACAAACACAGCCCTGATGCTGAGAAATGCAACTCATAAGCACACAGACCTGCCAGCATCCAGCTGCACAACCTAGGAATTCCAGCGAAGAAGAGTCTCTGGCATGCCGTCCCCTTGTTCTTTCCTCCTGGTGCATGGTGAATCGATCAGAGTAGTCGAGTTGGAAGGGGGCAGAGGGCCATTGGGTTCAGTGCAGGGCTCCAGGTTAAACCATCCCTCTCAGATGGCACCTGGCTTCTGCTGATAATGTCTGAGCTTTAGTGTGTGATTCATAAGAGCTCCTTTCCAAAATGTTAGGTAGAATCTCGGCATCTTCCCAGGCTGCAGAAACCAAGTCAAGAGACTGAGTCCATCCCACAGATGTGCACAGGTCTGTTTCTAAAGCAGGGATGGGCGACTTCCAGCCTTCCAGCTGATACTGGACTATAACTCCTATCAGTCCCAGCCAGCCTAGCTAATGATGGGCATTGAAGGCCAACAGTATGTGGAAGGCCTTGTTGCCCATCCCTGAGCGGAAGGATGTTGGCACTGCCTTCTCAGTAGGGATGGAATGCCGCTTGTGGAATGCTGTCCCTGGAGAGGAGCACCAAGCACCAATGTCACAGCCTTTCCAGAGCGGGACAGAGACCTTTCTTTAACCTGGGCATTTTAGGAACTATTTTTAACGCTTCTGGTACTCTGGTCGGCTGCATGTAAGGGTTGCATTCTTCACTGCTGGGTTGAGCTTGGCTTAATGCTAAGCTGCTTTTATTTTTTGTGCTTAACATCTGTCCTGTGTGTTTTTGATGTCCTGTACACCAGCCGCAGAGCTGTGGTCATTAACTGGCTTCAAAAGGCAGTAAAGAAATACCTCAAAAAGAAACATTCTGCAATGGCTCCGCTCAGCACCCGGTGTGGGAGAACTGCTGGCAGGGGCCCATTCCCAGGCAAGATCTACAGAGCACAAGAAGCCCAGATGGGGTGTTGCCTGCCGAGGGCGATGGAGCTTTGGGGACCATGGATCGTTCCTGAAATGTGCTTTTCCAACACAACTGCTGAGAAGGGGGGCACCTGGCACGCCGGGCTTGTTCAGGCTATAAATATGGTAGCTCGTACATGGGAATGTGCCACGGCTTGGTTGTGCCATCTGAAAGGCCTGTGGGTGCCATGGTACCAGGCACAATTAGGCAGAGATTGCTTTGCTCAAATATGGCAATCAGCTTGCACAGAGCAGGGCCCCAGCAACAGCTCCAGGTTCCCAGGCTCAGAAGAGATAAAGTAGGATGAAGAGCCCTTGAGCTCACGCTGCAGGATTTCCAATGCATCCTCCTTCCCCTTCCCCGCCCCTTCCATGCTGAATGCACCCCGTTGTCTCCCTCTCAGACAGCTTTTCCATAAATTCTCCCACCTCATTAGTTCCCAGTCTTCTCCCATTCTGTCTGCCCTGCCTGCTTCTGCAACAGGCTCCTCCATATTATTCCCCTGTCCTGGACATTAAAGTGAGCGCAGAGGGTTGGGGCTGCGAAGTAAATCAGCAACCACCCAGCCAATTCCAGCACCTGTCAGCAGGCAGCACAAGGGCTTGATTTTGGAGGAAATCAAGCCTTTTGCTGGCCAGTTTCCACCGCGAGAGCACATGCCTCCTGGCGAAGCCCCTCCGTCTTTTGGGATGGGTCCCCAACCTTTTTGAGAAGAGAAAAAGCCGTTTTTAAAAGGAAGCTAATAGGATAGCATATCTGATATTATAGCTAGTATGATTCCATGCAGAGAAGATGGCCCTGGGATTTTGTGAAAGGTATGCCGTGGGAGAATCTATGCAGCGACATAGGACTGCACAAAGCAGTCAAGCAGACATACAAACCTGTTGGAGTCGCCATCTTTACGGTGGAAGAAATCCCGTGAGTTTGCTTCCTAGCCAGTAATGGGGTTTTGTTCAGCTGCCCAGAAAAAAATATGGCTAACCCAATAGCTGTTTGACTCCCCAGCTGCTGGAAGTCTGAACCTGGAAGTCCCTTGTTGGATCCGCTAGAACATCAGCAAAGAATTTCATTGCATTCCAGACGTTGTTGGGCTTCTACATCCCATCAGCACTAGCCAGCATGGCCGTTGGCCGGAGATTATGGGACTTCTAGGGCAACAGCTTCTGGAGGCCACAAATATGCTGATTTAGAGCTCTGGATGCAGGGAGGCAAACGTGTGAGTTCTAGATCAAATCAGCCCAGAGCAAAACAGGCTGTGATACTTTGTTCACATCATGAGAAGGCAAGACTCCCTCGAAAAGACCCTCATGCTAGGGAAAAGTGAGTGCAGAAGAAGGAAAGGAAGGGCTGACTCCATAAAGGAAGCCACAGCCTGGACTTTAGAGCAGCTAAGCAAGGATGTCGTGGACAGGGCATTTTGGAGGGCTTCCCAGGGTCATAAGTTGGAGTCAACCTGATGGTATGTGACAACAGCAAGAAGGCATGAAGGAGAAGCAGGCTGCTCTGCGTGCGGGAGTCCATGTGTGCGTGTGTGTGGAGCGCATGTATATGTTTCCATCCAGTCAGGGCAGTCCTCTCCTGTTTGATTGTTAGCTGTAGCTGGGTTTATAACATGGCCAGGTGGCTAAGTGTTTCTGGAGGTAGTGGGAGGCTGATTTGGCTCATGCAGCATAAATATGAGCTGACCGCCTTGTTCAAAGCGAGAGGAAAGACAGCCTCTGTCAGCATCCAGATGTGGAGTCCCCCCCCCCCCCGCCAGCCTGGTCAAAGGAATCCTTGTGAAGCTCTTTGCCAAGGTCTTCTTAACCCATCACCCCGCCCTGCTAGATTCCCAAATTCAACGTGCTTTCTCCATTAAGAGGCTTGGGTTCCCTGGGGAGCAGCTGCCCATTTCCACCCAAACTGTGATACATGCAACTTCCAGTAGGGAGAGGTCTTTTCTGGCCCCAGTGAAAGAGAAGTGCCTTCCCAGTGCCTTTGGGAAAGAAAAGAAGAAGCAATAACTTTATCAAGAAAGAAGTTAGCAGAAGCAGAGGTACTAAAGGGCACCAAGATTTGGATAGGGACCATCACATTGAGAGTCAGAAGAACTATTTCCACAAGCCCAGCTGCTCAGGACTGCCCCTGCTCTTTATTTGCTTGTCCTGTAGCACTGTGTATGGCCCACTGCTTTGAACCATCTGGATTTATGTCGCAATATGTACAACTCACCCGTAATAGAGGGCTCCAGCATGGTGGTGTTTGCTCATTTGCTGTACCCGTTGCAAATGATTTTCTTGATCATGAACAAGACCTCTCTGTGGTGCTGGTGATTTCATCTGCATGAGGCTGTACCTCAGTGCTTGCAAGATGTGCTGCCCTAGAGAACAGGTCGGCACTGGATGGACTTGTATGTCGATGCATGGTTTTAATTCATTTTAGCTGTGCCTATAAGCCACCCTGAGTGCCTGATCTTTGGTAGACAGGAGGGATGCAATGCCAACAATCAAAGACACAAGGTGTTTCATCCAGGCAACTCCAGAAGGCAACGCTGGCGGCTGGCGGCCCCTCCCTGCCCCCTGCCCTGCGGGCACAGGAGCGCCTTGGTGGGTTCTGGGCTGGTATGCTCCCCCTCCCTCCCTTTCCAGCACAGTGATTCAACCCAGTGACCAAAGGGGGGCGGGGGGGGCGTCATGCCTGGAGTCCCCTCCTGACCCTGCCACTGTCCCATCCAGCACTGCCCAGGTGGCCAAGAGCCCCCCCCCCCGCCTTCCCCCAGCCGCCTATCGCTTGGCTGGGTCCTGCTTTTGGTGCAGTTCCCCCTGCTGCTGACCCCGGATTTGGCTGGTGGCCCATGGAGGTTCCCTGCTGCCCTGAACTGCTACCAAGGGGAATGAGAGGATCTCTCAGGCAGAGTGGCTTCTTTCCGTGAATCTGTCGATTTGCCGCAGCTGCTTTCTGTTTCCACACAGAACCGAGGGCCGTGCGCCCCTTGAGCGTCTCCTGCGTCTCTGCTGGTGAGCCACCAGGTGGGCTGCAGTGTCGTGGAATAGTGCAAACACGGAGAAGCACTTGCACGTGCTTTCACCAATAGAAACTCCACCCCGCTTTTCCTGCTATGAAAACGTCTCATAGAAAGTGCTTTTCATAAATGGAAGTGACATTGGAGGGTCACGTCTTCTAAACGCTCCATGCACACGGGGTCATTTATCGGTTCTGCAGACGGGAAACTCCAGTGTGACAAGCTGAAAAACAAACAGTGCACAATGAACGACAGCAAACCTCAGTTTCATTTTGCTTTCATTTTTCCATTGCTGAGCATCTTTAGCGTTGGGTACCTTTCCTTCCCCGCTGAAATTTGTTCATATTTCACACATTTTTCCTAAATGTATGTCTTACTTGTACACATTTTGTGAACATGCCTAGTTTTCTTCACCGAGAAATAGTTTTGTTCACATTTTTTAAATATACCCATTTTTTTGATGTTGATAATGAGGTACCTTCTATTCCCAGTGTTGGGAGGCATGAATTGAATATTCATATATCAAAATATAAAGCCAATAGATTTCTCACCTACCAGAAATTTTAACTAAGGCTATTGAAAACTATCCAGCTTTAGCAATCACTGTTGTACTAATCCTAATTAGGATTAACTATAGTTTAAAGGTTCACATACCACAGCAAACTCAGATTAATTTTTTAAAAATAGATGCAAACACACCTGAGAAATTCTTTTCTGGCCATGCCAGGGAATGAAAGCGATGCATGCAAGCCTAGGAGAAACCCCTGTTCGTTCTGCTTGACTTAGTTATTCATGCGTTGTTCATTCATTCCAGTGTTTTCCCATCCCACCTTTTTTCCACCATTGAACTCAAGGTGGCGTTCATGGATTTCCCAGACAGCCTTGGCTGCAGTGTAGGAGATGTATGAAAATTTCATTTTAGTTCATAAATCATCAGAGCTTCATTCAAAAATCCCAAATGTTAATGGAAGTATATGGGCTGGGGGAGTTTGCATCTTCCCCAACTTGTGGTTACATTCTAATATGGCGTGATGCATTAGTCAGTAGGGGATGTGTTCATTTGTGAAAAATGTACATTTCAAGGAAAAAGGAAAACGGGTTGCGGAGGAACTAGAGGCAAGGAGATCTGAGCTCTGGAGTGGAGTTCAGCGAATCTTGGCAAGCTGAAACATCCCTTCCTCCCATTCCTATCAGGCCTGCTCCTGGCTTCGGCAAGGCAGCATAGGATTCGAGCAAGGACAGGTTGCACGGCGTGAGGGTTGCAAAGAGGAAGGCTGCCATCCATCAACCCCAAACGCGTCGTCGGCTCATGGGGCTTTGCTAAGTCAGCTCGGCGGGCCAGCTGCAGAACAGGACACGGCTGCTGTGTGACTCAGACCCGAGGAGGCTGTTGAGTCATGCGCTGCAGATGCTCAGCTGCAGCCCACCCACACCTGCACGGAGCACTTCGGGGACTGAGTCTGGGAAAAATATCAAAGCAGCCCAAGCAGCCAATCTCACCATGTTTCAGAGATTGTATCTTCTGCTGCCACTCCTTTCTCTGCTGCTTATCTTAAGGAAAGGGGGGTGGGGGATGGGGGGGCGCTGAGGGTATGTAGCAGCCTTCCCCAACCTGGGGCCCTTCAGATAGTTGGGACTACCACTCCCATCATCCCCAGCCAGCCTGGCCTATTGTGGCACTTGTTGGCAGTGCTGCAGGTCATCACCCAAAATATCTGGAGGGCAGCACTTTGGGGAAGGCTCATCATAGACCTTGAGCCATGCCCAAGTAAGAGGCCAGAGCAAGGGGGCAACTTCTGAGCATGATCTGCCAGCCCAGAACGCCGCTAGCAGCCACACGCAGCCGTCCGTCTAGCAGGCGCTCTTCAAGGCGCGTTTCTGTGCCACGCTGGGGGAAGGGCTTCATTCTTGACTGACCACTCAGGACTGCTGTGGAAAACGCCTTCTGTCCATGGGACCCTTTCCTGACAATGTCGCACACATTGTGTCTCTTTATTTATGAAAAGCACGCATATGTATAAATTGCATCCCAAAATGTTGTTTTTCCATTTGATTTGCAAAATATATCCCATATCCCACATCTTAATCCCAAAATTGTCTCTCACACAGTTTACTGCTAGGACATATCACTTAATGCCATGTAAAACACTGTCCCCACCAGCCTACCAATGCCTGTAAGTGGATTGTTTGATGTGCTGCTTGTAGCAAGAAATTCCCCATGGGGCCACCAGAGAGAAGATCCTGCTCTTCTTATCTATATTGTGGTGCTGGAGGAGACTCCTGAGAGCCCCTTGGACCGCAAGGTGATCAAACCAGTCAATATTAAAGGAAATCAACCCTGACTGCTCTTTAGAAGGCCAGATCCTGAAGATGAAACTCAAATACTTTGGCCACCTAAAGAGAAGGAAGGTTTCACTGGAGAAGATCCTGAAGCCGAGAACGATTGATGGCAAAAGGAGAAGGGGACAACAGAGGATGAGGTGGCTGGATGGAGTCACTGGGGCAGTGGGTGGGGGCTTGGGTGGACTCCGGGGGATGGTGGAGGACAGGAGGGCCTGGAGGAATGTTGTCCATGGGGTCGCGAGGGGTCGGGCACGACTTTGCGACTAAACAAAAAAACCTCAGGCAGCATTGGAATTTAGAAATGACCTTCTCAAGTTGATCTTGTCTTTCCACCAAAGCCAAGACATGACACCACAGGGTGGTCACAGCTATTTGCCTTATATATTCTGCACAGAGCCACTCAGTATCCTCAATTCTCATCTTTGGTGAGCTTTAAGACTCATTTTCTGCTCAAATCGCCAAGCCACCTAAATTAAGCACTGCAGTAAGAGGGGTGCTGTGTGCACCGTAATGACAGCCCTGTCCTAAGGAACATAGGAGCCTGCCTCATACCGGCGCCCTCCAGACCTGAGGGGACTGCAACCCGCATCAGCTTCAGCCCACATGGCCTACTGTGGTGCTTGCTTGGAGTGCGGGGGTTCTGGTCTCAAGCCTTCTGGAGGGAACCAGAGGTCCACGGAGCTCCACATTGCTGGCACTGACTGGCAGCGGCTCCCCAAAGGTTCCGCAGAAGGTCTTTCCCAGCCCTAGCCAGGGATGCCAGGGACTGCATCTGGGCCCCCGCAGGTGAGGCGAACGCTCTCCCGCAAACCGTCCGTATAGCTGGCCCCAGATCACATCCTGGGCTGCTGAACCCCATGGGCCAAAGGAGACTTGGGAGTGGAGGCAGACTGGTGTGTGTGGCCCCTGCTCAGGTGACATCAGGGCAGGGCTTTGGGGTGACTTCATGGGGCCCCTCCAGCGGAATGAGGAAGCGGGCCCCAGATAAAGCAGTGCTGGCTCACCACATTTTGAAGGCAGCAGAGTGATTCAGGTCATCATCCAAAGTCTATGGCTGCGGGTGGGGTGGGGGATTAAATCCTGTAAGTCCACAGTCTCGAATCCGCTGCTGCCTGTATACGGGCAGGCAGAGTCTTGGCACGCCGGCTCCTTCCGAGAGGCTCCATGGAGCATGCCCATCTCGGGAGACAGGGCTTGTCTGCAGTCCTTCCAATTCAGAGCGTGCCAGAGGGCCCTCGGGGGCTGGTAATTAAGATGCCTTTTGGAGGAGGCACGAAGCTGCCTGGTTACGCTTTGAGCGGTGCTGCATTAGTCATCCTTAGATCTGGGCCAAGTGGAATCCAAGAGGAGCCCAGCTGCCCTCCAGACACCATGCCATGGGGAGCCTGCCCGCCACTGCCGATCTGGCCCCACCTGCCGGCTGGCCCGCCCCTGTCTGGGACAGCACGCAGCCCTCACACTGCACACGGTTAGTCAGAGGAGACGCGCCGTGGTTTCTTCGCTTCTGCAGACGGCACAGAGCAAAGCAGCTGCACCTTTCTCCCTTTGAAGGGCGGAGGGCTGGAGGGCTGACCCACAGTGCTGGCCCTGTGGGTTGGGGAGGGCCTGTAAGGAGAGGGAGTGGGCTCCTTCAGAGCTCCCCAGCTCCCAGTGAGATGCAAAGCAAAGTTCCTCCACCACCACTTGACCCACATTTGGCCTCCATCCTTTCAGTGCAGGTAGGTGACACTGCAGACCAGGTATGTGTGGAGGTGACCACAAGACCCCATCGCTGTGGGCTAAACACTGCCCGAGTCCACGCAGCCTACCTGCTTCTGCACCATTTGGGCTGTGCGAATTCGCCCTCAGATCTTGGCACTCAAGTGACCAGGAAGCCCTGTGTCTGGTCCTTGATGTTTGCTGATCAGGGCGGTGGCAATAGGCTGGAGTGCAGACCCTTAGGTCCTCCTGGGCTTTCCCAGACGGCCATGCCCCCTGGCCTCTGGTCCCCAGCTGTTTGGTGGTTTCCTGGCTCTTGAAGCGATTTCTCCCCATCCTGAAAGCTCACACTGAAGACGAGGGTCCTGGCAGTAATGGCTTTCAGCCCAAATCTCTAGGCACTGTGAGTGCTGTGGCCACACCCCTTTTGCCTTGGGCTCCACCCACCGATGGAAGGCAGCCTGTAGGAGCTTCTCTGAAGTGGACTGTGGCCCTCGGGCTGGAAGAGGTCCCCCAGGCCTGGCGCGGATCCAGGGCTGGGCTTCTCCTCTTCCAGGCACTCGTGGGCTTCTGCACTGCTCCGGCCATGCTTGTCCATGTGTGAAAATGAAGCAAGAGCCACGTGATGCCACACTCTCTGACTTCACTGAGTTGTTGAAGTGCCTTCGTTCCAGCAACCTCCCCCAACCTTGGGCCCTCTGGATGTTTGACACTCCAGCTCCTATGCGTCCCAGCCTCTTCTGGCACTCTGGGAGGTGCAGTCCAAAATATCCAGACCTGGAGCCAGGCTGCACTCCATGGGTTACCACTGGCTAGGAGCCAATGCATAAGCCATGGCTATAAACTCGGCTTTCCACTCATTTTGGTCTACACTTACTGGTGTGCTTGCAAACCCAGTTTAAATGCTTGCCTCATAAGTCAAAGCAAGCCTTAAATTATTTGGGACCAAACTATTTGAAGGATCTTCTTCAGAGAAGCCCTCTCCCTTGCCCACGTTTGAGGGTGCTTAGGGAGGTGAGTTCAGAAGAGAGGGCCTTCGCCACAGTGCTCCGCACCTCCGGAACACGTTGCCATTAGTCTGCTGTCACTGGAGTCTCTTACTCTGGCGTTCTCACTATTTTATCAGAGCAGCTTTGGCTGCAGCCTTGCTGCAAGCTGTCTTGTGCTGGTCCTTGTTGTTTTCTTTTTTGAAATGCTTGCTGTTTCTCTCAAAGCATTGGCTTTCACCATATTGGTTCCATTCCATTGTTTTATGCTACTCTGGGAGGGCTCCTGCCCTGAAAGGAGGCCAGCAGACAAACAGATCCCTGACTGTTGACTGTGCAGGCTGGGGTTCATGGCAGGTGTAGGTCAAAACACCTGGCCCACGCTGGTGTAAAGGCACATGCTATCTGCACTGAGCTGAGCTTGCTGGGATGTTGCACAAGGAGGCCAGCAACCCTCTGCAAAGGCACTTGTGCAAAGTCGTGCAAAGCTGCGGAGAAGCGCCAGTGTTCTGCTGCCTCCCATGGCTCTAGCTCAGGAACTGGAAACCTCTGCCTGCAACCCACCAGATATGGCTGGAGTTCGACTCTCATCAGCCAGCTTGACCAATGGTTAGGGAAGATGGGACTTGTAATCCAACAACATCCGAAGGGGTTCTCACTTCCTGGCCTGGCCTCTGAGGTGCAAGAAACCATCTCGTTTCCTGTGGTACTGGAGCCGTGCAGGCGAAAGGGCATGTGCTGAACCCCTGGGTCAGTGGGGGACTTTTACGAGGACCAAGGCAGGGGAGGGAAGGGTTCATGGGAAGGGTTCATTCCCCATGGCCCTAATCCTGATCAGCCCTCCCCACACAAACACCGAGCGACTACTGGCACACGGCAAAAGGTTTGCACATGGACAAGTGATGGCTCCCACGCCATGCATGGCTTGGCCCTCACACTCCAGTGGGGTGCCATCAGGAGCCTGTTGCCATACATGGAGAGGACCTGCATGGGCTGCCCACCTGCCTGCCCTCGATCCCCTTTCGGCATTCCCCGCCAGCTGCACAGCAGACAAAGGCTGGGCTTGTTCCCCCGCGAGGGCCCGGCAGCCTGGCCTGGCCTGGCCTGGCCCCGACACCTCCTGCGTGGCCCTCCTCCTCTGCTCCCTCCTGCTTTCTCCTTTAGCTTTGCTGCCTTCTCCCTGGGACAGCTGCTGAAAGCAGCCCAGCAGGCAGGCAGGCAGGCCTTGGCTGTTCCCCTCCTCCTGCGTGAGGCAGTGGGGAGAGCCGGAGGAAGGAGGAGAGCTGGGCTGCGGGGAAGTGAGCCTTCCTCTTGCTCCCTCCGTTGGCTAACAGGCCTCGGATTCCTCAGGGCTGAGGCGTGCTCGGCCTGGCCACGTGGGTGGTCGCTCTGCCTCACCGCAGGAAGGACGCGGAGGCCTGGCCCAGCTGTGGCCGGGGTCCAGCCGGCAACCTGCTTTGGCCGGCTTAGCAGCTGCCTTTCTTTCCTCTCAGCCCCAGGTGGCTCTCATCCTGCCTTTTTCTTGCGGGGGACTCCGGCAGGAGGGATGTCTGCTGCTTAAGGAGCCACGGTCGAGGAAACAACGGCACCACACCGCCTCTGGCCTAGCGAACAGAAGGTGCGCTTCAGGGGCCTGGGATGCTTCCGCACACAGACGCTTCTGGTCTTGGGGCGCCGAACTGGGGACCCGGGAGGTTGCAAGCTGCAGAGCTGCTGCGCCTTCATGATGGAGGGAACAGTGATGTGGTACCGAGCCACTTCACCCTCTTCAGCTGCATTTTGCACAACCAGCCTTACTTACCCTGAAGGGAGGGAGGCATTTGTGCAGCACCGAGCAGAGTCCAGGAGGCGCCGCTCCATTCCTGCTTCAAAGCTCCATCGCCCTGTATTACCATTTCCTTTAAAAAATGAGCTCTGGTCTGGAATGGAAGAAGTCGTTTTGGCTTTGCTCCTTGAGTGGCCCAGCACAGGGCACCCAGGGTCCTCCTCGTCAGCCCGGAGGCCAAGGGCACCAAGGGGATAATGGAGCTAGGGCTCCTGGGGATGCAGCACATGCTTTTTTTCATTAGCAGGGCACTGCCCCCATCCACCACCCCTATCCATTCTGAGTTTAGCTGCAAGCCCCCCAATAGTCGTGGAGGAAACCATTTTTCCCAGAGACACTGTATTGCTGCTTGCCAAATTGTAAAGCCTTTGCAGGCAGAGGCTGACTTCAAACAGGCAGTTCAGATGCATTCATCTGTCAAAGCCTCCTCTCTCCGGAGACAAGAACTGCTGGAATTGTCTTGCCAATGTGGATCAACACAGCTCGCTGCTTGTATCTGTGGACTCTCCTTGGGGGTGCAGCTATGGGGACTGTCCCAATGAGCACCCTCACGTCCAAATCTACTCCACTGATTGGTTACACGTTGCCTGTCGATAGGAGTCAGTAGAATCCCGAGGAGCTGGCAAGAGAGCCTTTACAGGCTTCTCCACAGCGGGCATCTCTCCGATTCCACTCTGGCTGCTCCAGCATCCGCAGAGCCCAGCGCTCCCTTGGGCCTCCCATGGCTCAAGCAGCCCTGACGTGCACTGTTGCCCCTGCCGCCACCCCGCCTGAGTGTGGCGTGTAGTCAGCAACCTCACCCCTGTCGCCCCACTGCTTCCTCCCCACAAACGTGGCAAGTGCATATGGAGAGGCGGAGAAAGCTGCTGCAAGGCCCCCTCGCTTTCTGGGCTGAAGGAGCTGCCCTGCTTCCGGCTGCGAAGTTAAGGGGAGGCTCTCGACAAGGTCACGGGCCCTTCTGCATGACGCTTTTCTCTTGGCAGAGAGCCAGGTTGGCCATTCCTCCTGTCAATGTTGCAGATGTGGAAAGTCCCAAATAATTCCAGGCAAACAGCTGGGTCCAAGATCAAATCCAGGCAGAGCTTACTCTGAAAGCAGAAAATGGTGACCCTGGAGCTGTCGTAGTTTGGGAAAGTCAAAGGCAGAAGAGAACAGGAACACCAAACAGGAGGTGGATCAGCTCCATACATGAAGCCGCAGTCTCGAAGTGCAAGAGCTGAGCGGGGCTGTCGAGAGGACACACACCCAGAAGGTTGCCGTCTAGCGGGAGGCAACCTGAGCGCATGTCACAGGAACAACCCTTCCCGGAGCTATTGCCACGTCGCAGTATCTCCATAAGTGATTGGCGCCGACGGGCAGGAGAATGTGCTCCCTCATCAGTGCGTCATTCACTTACGACATCGGCCACTGCAAGGCATGCTGGGCCACCGTTTTGGACAGGGAGGAGAAGGCTATCAGTGCCTCCTTGTCCTCATGGCGATATGATGCTTCCAGTGTAAGAGGCTGCGTGCCCATGCACACCAGTGGCTGGGGAACATGGGCAGGAGGATGCTGTCGCACTCAAGCCCCGCTTGTGGGTTTCCTGTGTCAGCTGCTGCGGGAACCGAGCCCGGATGAGATGAACCGTGCCTGTTCCAGCAGGGCTCTTCTTACGTTCATGGCTGATTTCTCTTTGGGGTGAAGCTGAATAAGCCATCATCCCCCAGGACAGCATCTCCAGACGTGTTGGACTCCATGATCCTGTGCTGGCTGAGGATGATGGGAGTTTTCATTCAACAGCCCTGCTGGAGGCTGGATTTGGGAAGGCTGGCTTAACCTAAACCTGCTTTAGTTTGAAGATTATCCTCTCCAGCCCCCAGCCCCCAGGAGCTGCTCGTTGCCCCCACACCCAGGCTGGCTGAAGCCCTGGGGGGTTTGCTCTACAGCCCAGGGCAGTTCAAGCATGTGGGTGGCAGGGGATTGACTGGATGGCTTTGCCAGGCTTTCTCAGGGAGAGAAATGCTCACAACAGAAATGTGTTGTGGTATCAGATACAGAACGACTTTCTGCCTTCCTAGGAATCTGGCCAGGAGGGTTGGAGTCCATGGGGCTTCTTTCTTTCTTTCTTTCTTTCTTTCTTTCTTTCTTTCTTTCTTTAATTTACATATTTATATGCCGCCCCCTTGCAAACAAGCCTCAGGGCGGCTAATGGTCGTGCTGGTCCTGATGGCTGGAGGTCACTGCCAGCATCAGCAGCTCCATGCCCCAAGTCCCAGCTGCTGGGGAGGGCCATGGGAAAGGCCCGCTGCCCACCTGCCCTGCTTGTGGGCTGCCGAGGGGGATCTGGTTGGCCGCTGTGGGGAAACAGGATATTGCTTTAGACAAACCACCGGTCTGAAACAGCATTGCCAGCCTGGTGCTCTTTGGGTGCTTTGGCTGCCTTTCAGCATTCCTGCCCACGCTGGACGGGAGTTGATGCCCAAGGATCAGGTGAGTACCGGCCTGGGGGAGGCAAGGAATCCAGAAGGAATCTGTTCTTCAGCACAGAAATAGAGAAACAGAAACAGAGAGAAACAGAGCAAGTCAGGAGGGGCCTCCCAGGCCATCTAGTCTGACCCCCAGCTCCAGCCAGCTCCACTCATGACATGCCGACCACGTGCATGTCCAGCCTATCCTAGCCAGCAGTGCTCTACCTGACCTTACCTTTCCACTTAATGTTAGCCTGACGTGCTGTAACAGTGGGGTGACGTCAGCTGGCCTTGAGGCAGCAGATTGAAGAGGGGACGCCCCTTTCTTGCTTCGCCCTCTCTCTGTGACCCGAACAGGGGAGCTGGGATTCCCTCACATGGGCTGCATTCAAGCACAAAATGTCTGGAGGCAGTGCTGCCCCCAGGATGAGTAGGAAACAGGGAGAGGAGCCACCCCTTCCTCCTGTCCAAACTCCAGCATGGACTGCAGCCTTCGGGGGGCCTTTGGCAACCTCTTCCAGGCTAGGCTTTTCTCCTCTCCATGTGAAGAGCCAACTGCAGCGAAGAGGCATGGGGTCCGTGCTGCTGGACTCGTGGGGGGCAGAAGAGCCCCTTCAGAAAACAGCTTTGGGGCTCAGCATCACTGTCTCTTCCCTGCCCTTGGCCAGAACTGCTGTGGGCGCCCTGCGTTCTCCACCGATCCAGGCCAACAACATCGTTCAGTTTTAATCTGCGTTGCATGGCCAGTGCTTAATTATGCAACGCAGCACAGTCACATCTGTTGTGGAGGAGGCAGCCCAGGGAAGTCTGGGCAGCGATGAGCGGAAGAGTTTCATTTAGTCGTCAGGAGGCTTGGAATGGTTCCTGGCTTGCTTTTGTCAATGTGCCTGGGAGAACGGTTTGGCTTCAGGCACGGGAGCCGCCAGAGCCAGGGGAGATGCGCTGTCAGGGAAACTTTTGGACTACTGCTGTGATTGGAAGCATGAACTCCGTCCCAAAACCGTCTGACTGAGGCCTGCGAGACAACCAGGAGGGAATCGCCTCCCCATTTCCAGCATGGGCTCCTTTCTTCTCCCACAGACCCCCGCCCCTCGCCAGCCTCACAAGGCAATAAAGCATAATCAAGCAAGGTCTCCCTTTCCAGAGTATTACCTTGATTTAACAGAGCCTTACTTTCTCAAAAGGGGCATGATAGAAGACGGGGCTCAAGACGTGATACTGCACAAGAAAAAAGGCTCCTGGGAAATCTATTCATGTTTCTAGACATCAGGACAGTCTCATGGGTCCAGCAACTTTCCCAGTCTTTCCTAGAGATGGTGCCAAAGCCCGGAGTGGCTCGCTGCTTTAATGTTGGTTTCAGAATTGCTTGCTTGATTTATCTGAGACCTCAGTGTATGCTCTGGAGTTTATAGAGGGCTCTGGATATTTTACACCCTGCAGTTTCAGTGCTCGGTTTGCACCACAATTTGTTGATGATTGGCCTGGATGCAGAAAGGATCTGCTTTCCGCAGGAGGAAGGATGCCACTCATGGAAGGTCCCGGTCTTGGAGGATCCCCCCTCACCACAGCACACCCCATCCAGCAGGGTCCCCTGACTCTGTGTAGCATCTTCGGGAGCTACCATGGGGAGGAAGGAGTGGGGGAGCCCCCTCCTGCCAGTGCAGCCAAAATCTGGATCCAGCCCCAAAGAATTTCAGAGATTTGTACAGCAAGCCACTTTGGAAGGCTGCAGTCTTGATAAGTGGCTAAGAAAAGTGTGTTCCGGTAACACATGACACAGAATATTAGCTGTTGTGTTGGTGTTTAACAGCGACGAGACAACAGTGATTTGACCAAGGCAACCCAGGAAAGCAGTGGCAGAGCTACAATGGTAGCCACCAGTTCCCTGTCTGAGTAGACCTGCTGTTTTGCATGCTGCGTTGCTCCACCGCTTTTGCATTTCTGCTCCTCCTCCTCCTGCTGAGAGTAGACCCGCTGCCTCTTGCAGTGCTGCTGGCAGGCCTTTTGCCAGGGCCGTGATCCACTGCTGGCCATCACATTTCAAGGACTCTGATCTCTTTGTGGCCCAGAGCAGAGCAGCTTTGACTGTTGCAACCGTGAGCTGCCATGTTCAAGAGACTTTTGGTGGTGCTGTACACAGCAGACAAGCACCCAGGTCAGCTCTTGGGAGGAGATGGAGACCTACATCAACCGTCAGGCCTAAAGAATGACTCTGGAACTCTGCTGGCGTTGATTATTGTAATAGCTCTGAATGAAGGTCTTTTGGGAAAAGATGGCACAGCCTTTCTGGGCTGCCATCCACTTTGTGTTCGTGAATGTTTTGCAGAATGCATACGCCTGCCTGCTGAGCCAGCTTAGTTGATTGTTTACCCAGAGCTAGAACATGGCTTGTCCTTTAGCCTGTTTAGTTAATAGCTTATGATAGTTCCTGAATGGAAAATCCATGCACTCGGGGTGATCCAAGACAGTAGGAATGAAGGCAGTTTGAATCTGGGAGACTTTTGCACCAATGGAGGCTTTTGTCTTTACCACCTCCGTTCGGTGTGTGTAGAGGGGCAGATTTAGGAAAACAAGTGGCTGGGAAGGAATGGTTTAAGAACTACCTGCCCAGGTGTGGTGGTCCTGATCCGGATTGGAGCCTGCACGCCTGTTTCTGAGCAGAGACCAGGCAAGAGACTAAGCTGTATGCTGTGCTTTTGCTTTTGCGTAACTTGTGAGTTAGTTTCCAGAGAGCCAGACAAGGTGTACAACTGGGCTAATTGAACAAGCTGGGTGTGTTTGTGTGGTGTGTGTGTGTGTCTGTGGGGTGGGGGAGTGAGGTGGATTAAGCTGCTGTTTCTATACAAAACTAACTATTGTGCAGCCTTCTAGTAATCAAAAATAAACAAGCCTTACAAAGGCACCGTAAGTCTTAAATAGATGTTTTTCCTGGAACTTCTGACTGTTTAGGAAGGTCTGGAGAAACCTTTTCTAATGTGGTTGGTTGCTTAAATTATTCCTGGGCTCTCTTTAAGGGTGGAATCCTCCCAAGATTGCATGCATCGTAAAAATACAGCACAACTATGAAAAGTGATAAAAACAGCAGCCGCAAGTAAAACCAGCAGCCCCCAAAAAGGCAATGTGAGAAAAAGGTACCATGAATGAGTGGGTCTTTCAAGCTCCCTGCAGGCCTGCAAAGAAAGGCTGAATTTGTGATGAAAGGAACCTGAGGCATGAGGGGCCAATTCCAAAACGCTCCTTTTCCCTCCTCTTGCCAGCCTGGCCTGGAGGCAGGCCAGTGAAAGGGGCCTCTGTCCATGACCCGAGAGTGCAGGCAGGTGAACCTGCGTTCATTTTTCTACCTGCTGTGCACTTTCACTGAAACCAGGACTTCAGAGTCAAAGACAGATTTGCAGATCAGCACATGTGAGTGCGTGTTTGTCTTCTTTGATCGGCTTCCTCTGCAACAGAGTGGGCATGGACGGCCACCTCCCCAAGCTCTATGATGCAGATGACTCCATGGGGCAATATGCCCATTGCCGGTTGGCAGGATCAACTTCTCGGGGTGAGAGAGCACAGGCCCCCTGGGGATGAGCAGATCATAGCCATACAGACGCAGGAGGCTGCCCGAAGGAGCAACAAGGAGCAATGAGTCTTCCTTCCCCACATTCTTTATTGCTTTTTAACTGATGTGGCCACTTCCCAGGGCTGCTTGTCTCCTGCAGGGCCTGGTGTCAGACCAAACAGAGCTTCTCCAACAAGAACAATCCCAGCATTGTGGGGAACTGAGATCCTGTCAGCTGCTGGCACTCCAGGAACATTCCGGAGCGGAGCGTGTCCCAGCAGGCCTGGGGCAGGGCAGAAATTCCACAGCTCTTATCTGTCTATCTCCATCCATGGCTCCAGGGCACTCCCTACTTCCTCCGCTTGGCTTGCTGACCTCCGCACAAGGGCACTCGCTTGCTTTCCTCCTTGCTGATGGCAGGTCGCTTATTGGCCAGGATGAGCAGAGGGGCACAAGGAACATCCATGTTGGAACAGGTCAGCACCCACCGGCTCTGGAGCCTGCATTGCTGATCAAGCAGCCGGTGTCATCTTCCATGTGCTGTGCGTGTGTATCTCTGGAAACAGCAGGGAAAATGGAATTAGAAAGTAAACTTGGAAAGCGATCACACAGCCTTTCTCAAGCTGGCTCCTTGCAGATGTGCTGTGCTACAGACACCAGCATCCCCAGCTCCCTGGGCCACTGTGAGTGATGGGAGTTGTGGTGTAGCACATCAGGAGGACATCGCCAAATTGAAGGATGCCGCATTTCCACATGCTCTCCCTCTCTCTCTCTCTCTCTCTCTCTCTCTCTCTGCAGGAAAGCCTTATAATTCTAAGATGGGGTGGGAGACTTGTGCCCCCCTCCCAGTTGTTTTGACCTACAACTGCCAACAGCGCAATCCAGCATAAGCGATGTTGAGGCATGATGGGTATTGTAGGCAAAAAATTACCGGGCCATAAGATGCCCATCTGAACCCTAAGGTTTAGCCTTCACTGACATCGAATAAGGTGGTGAACCTATGTTTGAACCTCACCAATTCAGATTGCACAGGAAGGCCAACACAGCATGATGCTCCACACCCCTGCCCCCTGCAGACAGAAAGCTAGCTGTCCGGAAGAAGGTTGCGGCCCAGCTTCCTCTCCTCTGGAGGACTTGGCTCTGGCAAGCAAGTAGGGAGGTTCCTAGAAAGGGGCAGGGAAGGGTCTTCTCAAGAATGAGGCGGTCTTGCTGGAAAGAAACATCCCTCCTGTAGTCATTGCTCCATCACTTCCTTTGCTCCCATCACTAGTTTAGTATGTGTAGGGGATTTTGTATAGTTGGCTATGTAGTCATGTGACCCTCAGCTAAGATACTGAGATCCACTGCCTATGATACCCAATATTTTAGATGGACTCCTGTTTGTGAATCTCCGTTAGACTTACTGAACAAAGGAAAAATTGCACTGCACAAAAGTGTCTGTTTAAATATCACAAGTCTCTGTGTCCATATCCTTGGGCTCCGGGGTACACATTCAGTCCGCAGAGGGAAATAGGCTGGCCAGTCATCATACCTGACAGGGCTGAGTGCTGTTTGGAAGAGCTGGCAGAGGATGGCCCTCTATCTGAAGGAGTCCTCGTTTTAAAGGGCCGCCCAGTCCAAGTCCAGTTTACAGACAAAGACCATAAGAAGGGAGGGCACCCAGAGCCTTCAGCTTGTCCACCCACAGTTAGTGCTTGGACAGCAGAGTGACAGCTCACTTCCTCACCTGCACTATCAAGAGATGGATAGTATTTCTTTATATGTCATTTTAGAATTTGTACCTATACTTAAAAAGTTGCATGTGCACATTTTACACAAATGCATTTCATCTTCAGGGGAAGCAATGCATTTCCTCTCTTTTTCTCAGCGTGCACGTGGCCAACCTAAGCTTTCTGCGAAGTCTTCCCCAGCTTGGCAAGACGGAGGAGAGGGGAAGCCTACTGTTAAAACATCCATCACCACTCGGTGCCTCTTTCTGAAGCCTGCCAGGACAAGGTCTGTCTCGCTCTGCATTCCCACAGTGGACGTGTTGGGAATGTTTCCCTGACGGCGGATATCCCACAGCGTTGCTGCCACGGTGACCGCAACATCTGCCCGTGATCCCACTTCTGGCACGATGAGTCACCACCGCCAGACCTCAGCCAGCGCCTCCGGGCATCGTCTGTCGGGATCCCAGCAAGAGCAGCAGGCCAAGGTGATGCTGCCAGATCAGCACTTGGCTGGCTCCTTCCCCTCTTGCAGAGCAGCAGCAGACAGCACCTGTGGCCCTGCAGCATGCCAGGGAGCGCTTGCAGCCAAAGCAGGGCCCGTGCTGGGTCTGTGTCTGGCAGCTGCCGCTTCGTTACCCTTCAGTAGGTGCAGGTCCCTGGGCAGGACTAGGACCGGGGGCATTAAAGATCTGCATCAGGCACTCTTTACCTGCTCCAGAATAAAAATGAAAAGAGAACATATGAGGTGTGTCCAGAAAGTAATGAGAATGAAGTCCCTGCACTCGAGACAGGTTCTGTGAAGGGAGAAGCTGGCCACTTGGGGTGCCGTACCAGGTATACGCTGGAACACGGATCAGTTGCGTTCCAGCCCTGCCAGCGTCAAGACATCCTCTTTTGTGACACCCTAAAATGGTGTGAAATTGGATAAAAGTGCATTGGAAGCTTTGGAAATGTTGAGGAAAGCTTATGGAGAAGCTGTGCTATCATCAGCCCAAGTGTACCGATGGCACAAGTTGAGATGGCTCAGCTTGGATCCTTCATCATGACAACACACCGAGTTGCAGTGCTTTGGCTGTACAACAGGTTTTGGCTGAAAAACACATTACGGTGCTTCCCCATCCATCCTACAGCCCTACTTGGCTCCTTGTGACTTTTTCATCTTCCCAGAGATGAAGAATGGATTGAAAGGACACCATTTTGATAGTGTGGATAACATCCAAAGAGCCACTAGGCAGGCTCTGAACTCCATCCCACTTGAAGGCTTCCAGGGATGCTATGAAGAATGGAAAAATCGCTGGGAGCGCTGTGTACGCTCACAAGGTGCGTACTTTGAAGGAGACAATGTTCAATTGTAACATTTTTCAAGAAAAGAATTGTTAAAGTATCATTCTCATGGCTTTCTGGACATGCCTCGTATATGCTAGGTACACACATAAAGTCACGCCTGTTTTGGTACTCACTGGGGAGGGAGGAGGAGTGAAGATGTGGGTGCAGAATGGGCATGGAATGCCAGGGAGGGTCTCCAAACAGGCAGGCAGCTGGCAACCAAATCCCACTCTCTGGCTAGCTGTTGTGGGGTCTGGGCGATCACGGAGGCAGAGAAAGGGAAGCAGGTCAGAGGCTGGGACCAGCCAGTGACCGTCATGCTTGAGCTCTGTTGGGAGCTTCACCTGCACAGCACCTGATGTCCATTCGCAGAGGCACACCTTGTCTAGTAGAAGAAAGGCTACTGTCCCTCTCTGCATATCTCAGACTGCTTCAAGGTTTTATTCCCTATTCATGGACCGTATTGTATTTAAGCGGTATACACGTATCACAAATGCATGCAGAAAAATTGGGAAACGGGTATGCAAACTTCAGAACTAGGTCCTGGGATTCACCACACATTTTTTTGCAAAAAGCTGTTATAGGCTGCCAGAATTTTAAATAGAGTAAAATAGATGCGTGCATCATCCTTCCGACGTCTCGTCTTCATGTCTTGCTGGTCCAGTGTGCGATTTCCAAGAGGCTTTGCTTGAGCCGGGAAGTGTCCCTGAGAGTCTCATGGTGAGTTTTTCCTAGGCAGTGAACCTTCCTACGAGGTCATTGGTTGTACTTTCCCTGCCATCATAGACCAGTCTATCTCTCCCTGCTGCTCTGCCAATGCGTTACTACAACATCCATCAGTCCTAGCCAGCACACCCATGGATGAGGGAAACTGCCTCAACGTATCTGGAGGTCACCATGTTGGGGAAGGCAGGGCTGGATTAAAGGCACACGCTTATGCCTATTTAGACAGCAAACAGGCCTACAGCTCCCAGCCCGGAGTTACCAGGAGATGCAGGCCCTCCTTCTGTCTAATGACAAGAAAAAAAGCAGTTTGATGAGAAAAAACCCGAGAGATTGTGCTGGGGGTGTAGGATCAAAGGGACATCTGCTGTTTCTTCTGACATACAGGAAATACATGCAGCATGTAGGTAGCCCTGGAGCGACTACCAAGATGGAGTCTGTGTGCGATCCTTCTCTGACCGATCCGTTACACAGTTTGGGGGAGGGGTGGGAATCCAGTGGGGGATCAAGTGCACAGCCTGCTACAAGCACATGAGGATCAAACACCAGAGATCAAGGCAACACTAGCGACCTTCAGGGCAGGCAAACATTAGCGTGTTGGAGGTGGGCTCCCGGAGGAAGTCCATCAGGACAGGCATATTAGCATATGCGAGGTGCACGTGGGGAGCACGGTTTGCAAGAGGGGTTCCTGCTCAGATTGGGAATCCCACCTTAGATCGAAAGCTGTTCTTACAGCGTCAGGCTTCAGCAGCCACGTTATGGCGGGGCTCTTGCTCATTTCGCCCTGACACTAAACATGTACAAGATCGTCCGCTAAGGGCTTTTCAGGCCCCCTAGAGCAGCGGCGGGCAACTTGCAGAGTGAATTATCTGAAGGGCCAGAGCTGCCATCATCCCTCATTGTGGTGGCTAGGCTGATGGGAGTCGTAGGCCAAAACATCTGAAGAGTCACAAGTCACCCACTCCTTCCTTAGGGTTGCAGCCCCGTAACTAAACTCCTGCAACCACCAAGCTGCATTTCAGAGAATCTCTCAGGAGCCACCTTCCAGGGTGGGCGGGGCCAAAGGCAAAAGGGGTGGGGCCAAAAGAATTTAGCTTCGAGAATTTGCAGCCAGTGACTAAGCATTAGCAATGCTGCTCAGACTATGAGGCATTTCGACTTAATAGGTTAGGACAGAAAACCGCACAAAAGCAGGGAAACCACCAAACCGTCAGTGGCTGGGAGGGAAGGGAGAAGCCCCAAGAAGGCTGCATTTGACCTCCCCAAGCTTCAGGATTTGTACGCAAGTGTGCTGTGCACACTTCCTTGGAAGCGAGGTGTGCTGAATGCCCGTGTGTGAGGATGCACTGTGAATTGTTCTGCTGGGGTCTTGCACAATGGTGGGTCCCCACAAGGGCAGTGTTCACTAAGGATCTCCGATACCAAAGCAGGAGAACCATGGGAGCAATGGTTAAAATGGCGAACAGGCTTCATCATACCACAACCCTTCCAACTCTGCAGCAGCCTCCCCCAGCTTGGGTGCCTGAGGAGCCACACGGCACAGCTGTCACCCGGAGCGCCAGTGTGGTGCAGTGGTCAAGAGGGCAGGGCTGGGACTCAGCCAGCCTGGGGTCTAGTCCCCATTCGGCCATGGAGCTCAGTGGGTGGCTCTGGGCCAGTCACAGACTCTCAGCCCAACCTGCCTCACAGGGTTGTCGTTGTGAGGATAAGATTGAGAGGCAGAGAATTATGTAATCCACCCTGAGCTCCTTGGAAGGAAAGAGGGCAGGATATGAACGTAATAAAGGACTGTGTTGCAGTTTGCACCAAGTGCAGCCTTGTACACCACATAGCTATAATCCAGCCTAGAGCCCTTCATATGCTTTTGGTTTCAGCTCCCAGCAGCTCCAACCCACGCAAGCAATGGTCAGGAATGCTGGGAACCGTCATTCAAAACATCTGCAGGACCACAGTTTGGGGAAGGTGGCTGTAGGCAATCTTGGAGGTTACCAAAGCACAGGCGATGACGGCAGATGCCAGGGCTCCAGGAGAGGCTACAGACAGAGCACTGCATGTATGTGAACGAAGGTGCTCCTTATCACAGCTGCTGCAGCTCACCCAGGCTGCAAGCACAAGCCAACGGAGGATGGGGAACAGCTCTGCTCCATCCACACCACCCGGCCTTTCTGGATTCCGCTGCAGTTCGCTTGCTACTTGACGTAAGGTGGACAACTGCTCTTGGATCAGTTGCTCCAAAATCGCCGTCACTTCCTGGGACAACAGCTGTGACAGCACAGGATGCTGTTGTTGCCTGACCGGACGGTCGTCCAGAATGCATCGGCCTGAAATGTGTGACTTGTATCTGCAGATGTTCACTAAGGATCTCCGATACCAAAGCAGGAGAACCACGTGAGCAATGGTTAAAAGCCTGATTGAACACAGCTTGGTGCGACCCATTTGTGTGTGCCGAGGCCCAAAGTACATGCTGACAAGCAGGCACACAGGATCATGCGCTTCATTTTCCTGAACCCACTGACTAAAAGGAAGATCTGCTTTATTCTCTCAGACCATTCCAAAGAAGTGCAAGAAATCACACAGATGTCTCAATAACTGTTTTATTTACGGGCAGTGAAAGAGGTGACAGGAAAATGGGAACTCTGCCAAGTAGTAAGTTCCAAATCACTTGTTATTTATTGGAACCTGTCTGGATAATGATGGTTTTTAAACTAGCGTTGGATCCTAGAGCCACAGGTAGGCATTGTGCTGCCACAGCATTTTCAAAAACTCCCTGGAGAAGGCGATCGTGCTGGGGAGAAGCCAGAAAGGAAGAAAAGGAAGACCATAAAGGACGCCACGGCCCTGAATTTACAGGAATTGATTAAGCCTGTCATGGGTAGGGCCTGCTGAAGAGCTTTCATGCATAGGATCACCATACGTTGGAGATAACTTGACAATACATAACCACCACAACAACATCTTTGATTTGAACGTTAGGATAGATTTTGCCTGTTGACTAGCTTCCTGTTATGCAATTGATAAAGGCAGAGGAGTCCTGCCTGGGCGGGTGGGGTTGATAAATGTGGAGAGAGGGAGAGAGAGAGAAGCAATAGCCAAAATACCTTCTTTTGAACTGGTGTGCAGCACTGAAGAGTTTGGCGGTGCCTGCCACCTCAAAATGGAGCGGGCTAAAAGTGCAGGAGTAGTGGAATCTGGAGCTGCAGTTGCCGCAACCCAGAACACCGCATTTGGCAGGACTGGAACGCTGACCATTAGGAAGCAGCACCGTGGCTGCTGGTGCCCATTGGAACTGGCAGGGAGCAGGGCAGGGCGGCCATGGAGATGTTTCGCTCCTCTCGTCCCTTCCATGGGCACCGTGCAGCCACAGACTTTCTTACAGGTAAGAGTGTAAAACAGCCAGCTCCTCCCTGGTGCCCTTTTCATCACCGCCCACCAGCATGGGCAATGATCAGGGATGGTGGGAGTTGTAGTCCAAAGCATCTGGACATCACTGGCTTGGGGTAAGATGGTTGAGCTGCTGCCATACAAACGTTCGACCCGTAACATCCAGGCTTTCGGTCTGGCTCCTCTGGCTACACACGCACAGCATTGCAGCGCAGCAGAGCTTAAGGGTAGCCCCTTACCTGGCTTTGGTAGTTCCGTGCTGTCCAGCCTGCTTTTCTGCTGCCTCCGTCCCCCTCTCTGGCCACCTCCACCCTCCAGTTAGGCCACCATCCTGCGTGAGGAAGGGCAGGGGCAGGGAGAGAGTGGTGCCAGCATCATGCACCCAGGTCCCGCCACTGCGTACCCCAGGCCCAGCCACACAGCAGCACAGAGAGGCTGAAGCCTCCAGAAGCGTCCTCCATAGCTGAGCTGGATGGTCACCTCCTCAGGTCTGACTTCTGGGATCTGGAGGTGACCAACAGGTCCCCCTGCAATGGGCTGAGTGGCGAGCTGCCATGGGTGGGCTGCCGTGCCGATCGTCCATTCAGCTCTACCTGGGGATGGAGCAAGGCCCAAAGCCAGAGCAGCCCGAGGGGAGGCCTGTGCCAGGTCCAGGTTGCGGGGAAGGGGGATGCAGCCTGGGGAGCCAAGAACTGGGCTTCTGTAATCCTATTGCGCTGCGAAAGGTCATGAGTCAGAGCATCCTGTCCTGTGAGGGGATGGGAAAACAGGACAAACAGATGGGACTTGTTTCTTTTTGACCTCCCCTTTCTATGGTCTTTTCTGCTGCCACGTCTTTATTTTTCTGGCTGCCTCCACTAAAGCAGCCTTAATGCTCTCTGGGTCTCAGTTTTCTGCTCCTGGCACTGTGGGGATTGGCTGTTAGCCGTGTGGTCAACCTCACCACCACCAAAGAAAACAACAACCAAGTTTCAAATGAAATTTTAAATTGCACAAAAGAATTTTTTCAACAGGAAAACCTTTTACACTCTGGATTATGATGCACATGCACTCACAAACAATAGGAGCAGTAGGGTAATAAAACAATCCAGGGTAAAACAATCCCGGCTGGACATCCAGCCAACCTAACTGGACAGTGTCCCTATTTTAACTGAGACCCATTATCCAAGGGATATTTTAGGGCACTGGTCCAGCTCTTTCAATCTGGTTCTAGCAAGTGAGCTTCTTTCTTTCCCCAAGGGTACCTGCCTGCCTGCTTCTTATCTCTCCTTTCTCTGGCTTCTGGCTTAGGCTGTTACCTCTTTAAATTATTTGGTTTCTCTCCTCAACTCCAACCCATCAGAAGCATAGATGCTTGTCGATTGCTGCAAATACATGAGTATTTCCTAAGTTAATGCCTTTTTCTCTCTTTTTCTGTCTTTCTGCTGAACTTTTAGAATCTCCTGGTTTCTTGAGCAAACTTCCTAACAACTACATTCTAGTTTAATTCTAATTAAACCTTTGACCTTTATACTGTTAACCTTTTGGCTAAAATTGACTGGAGACTGCACACGCACACACTTAGTCCGATAGTATCTTAAAACCAAATGGAGGACAGTTCTGTCCCTCACAGGGGAAAATTGAAAACAAAATGTTAGGAGATCATGCTTAAAGACATTCACGCAATGCAACCTTTTTTTTACTTCTATCTATGGCGTGCTTGGATCTTGTAAGGTTTACTGGAGACAAATGGAAGGAGCCTTAGAGCACACTGAGAAAGAGGCAGCTTCCTAGCACAGCTGGCGCTGCTCAATGTATGCGCCCGTCCCCATCCCAAGGCAGTTCCCAGACCAGCCAGGAGCATGGGCTGATTCCTTGGCACCCCTTTACCAAGCCCTGGCAGAGCGGGCAAGTGCAGGAGCATCCTCAGAACGGACTCCCACCGCAAACATGTTTCCTCTAAAAGTTCAACAGCTGTCTTTCCTCAGAGTTTTAATCTGAGCAGGGCTTCGCTGGAGAGCGGCATTTAGAAGAACTATGCGTTACTGGGTTCCTTTTGACTTTTGAGTGTGCCTATCTCGGACTTTTATTTTCAAATGGTACCTGCTGATAAGCTCTGGGGGTGAGCTAGCACTTCAAAGAAGGCAAAGAAGGAGAATCTGGCCTCCCCCATCTCACCATGACGCTGCCTGCCGGGCTGCATGTTCTGCGGCTTGCATGCCACGTGCGGGGATCCTGCTTCTGGACTGGGGGGCTCCACCTACCATGTGCCTCCTGGGAGAGGGCAGAGGGGTAGAAGAAGTGCAAGGTGCTGCTGCAGCTCAATAGAGGTGTAATTAGGGAGCCACCTTTGCAAAGAGGATGCCGGCGTCTGTGGCGCGCCCTTTAATTTGGCTGCCTCGCTGCTGTCTTGAACCTAATTAACGCTGCTGAGGCTTTGCTTGTGGCACCGCTGGGGAGCCGGGCTTGGGTCTCCTCGCACTCTCCGTGCTCATCAGGCTGCGTTGCCTGTCTGTGCGGGGGATTTGCTCCTCGCATTTGAGTTCTTTGTACTTAAGGGTTTAGCACAGAGTCACCAAGTCTCAGCCAATTGAGAGCAAAAGAGCCTTCACCTCGCTTACCTTGAGAGGAGCCACACGGAACCCTCTTCCATTCTCTTTGCTTGGGACTAAAGGCAAAGGCGAGGATCAGAGGTGGGCCACCTTATTGCACCTGCCGGCTCCTCACCATGGGATGGAGAGAGCAATCCAAGAGCAACCCAGGTAATTTAGGATTCTTGGAAGTACCCCTGCCAAGGCCAAGGCCACTGTATAAACTCAGAAGGGGGACCCTGGAGTCCTCCTGACCCCACCCACTCTCAGCAAGAGCAGAAAGAACCACCGGGCCTGCCTTCTGAGGGCACAAAAGCGGCCTTGGAGAGGTCTCAAAGGGGCAGGGCCCTGGGTGGGAAGGGGAGGAGAGGCAACAGGCCAGGATACAAGATTCCCTGTGGTTTCTCCAGCCTCAGCCTCAGCCTCAGCCTGCCTGCCCTCACCAGCACACCTGTGCTAGACAGGCTGAGAGGCCTACCTGGAGTGGGAACAGAGGACACTTCCATGGCTCCTTCTCTTGCAGTAGCTCCTGCAGGGCTTTGGATACCCAGAGGACTCTCCCCTTGAGGAACATAACATTTCCACAGACCATATGCCTTTATATACATGCACACATGCCATGGGGGAAAGCATAATTTAGGGTGCACTGTCACCCATATAAAGTTCCCACTCCCATCCAGTCTACTACTGGTATCTCTGCAGGTTGGAATGATGGCCCTCTGCAGACCTAGGAGGAAGCTGCACAATTATTTGGCTACCCCTTTTTTCTAGTCAACCCAGGGCAACTATTTCAACCAACTTTTCTCATCAGCCTGAATTGAATTTGTCCGTGGTGAACCAGCCACATTGAGTGACAGACTGAACACGAAGCACCTACAAGCCTCAACACCGACATCGTGGCTCAGAGTGACACATGGCCATTAGTCATCCCTGCGTGTCTTCCGGTGATCGATTGCCTGAGGTTCCCTCCACACTCGGGCTCTTTAATGGTCTGAGGGATTGTCTTTGAGCAATGGGATGGAAGAGGAATTAAAAGGGGAGTTGCCCATTGTGTTACATTAGCACTGCTTTCACAGTGTTCAGCCCATGGGCAACATTCTAATAGCTCTTTACTCAGAAGTAAATCTTGTTCAACAGAGATCCTGCTTCTCCTAGCAATTGGCTTCCGCCTTGACATGTTCTTTTGAAATGGCTTCTGTTTTTATGCTTCTGTCTCTTTGATTAGTGGCTTCCTCTTCACTTGCATAGCTACTGAGTTTCTGAATCTCTATTTCTGTAGATCTGGGCTCAGCAGACTTTGATGGCTAATGTCCTCCTTACGTGACCTCTTGTCAACCTTCTTCCAGGGAAAGGATAAAAACTTCCAGGGAGATAAAAACTAGTGTCAAATTTAGGAATGGTATGAGTATATGATAGAAGAGGAAGAAAATAATGAAAGGCAAAGAAGTCAAGAAATTAAAAGAAAGAGGTAAGGAGGAAACTACCAATTAAGGTGCCAGTTGTAGGGGAGGACTCTACTTGCCAGTTCACACTGGACATAGCAGGCAAGCACGACAAACACACGGCTAACAAAGCTACCAGAAATCAGATCTGAGAAAAGTAGGACGAACAATGGAAGAAGAGTAGAATGCAGTGGACCAGCAATGGGGTTGGGCGGGATCACGTGAAATGGCAACCCGTCAGGGTAAATCACCAGGATGGCTTGCCGTCACGTGCCCAGCTCCTGTGACGGACCCAACAGACGGCTGGCTTCTTCCCAGGCATGTCGCTTCCTCCCTCTGCCCGCCAAGGGGAGGCCTGAGGCGCCTCTCTGCCAGCCATGCTCCCGAGCTGATTCTGGCTCGCTGTGGCTGTCAGAGTCCCTGAAGCACAATGGGAGTGTGGGGAAGGACAGGAGAGCTGATAGGGCGCCCTTGCCTCCTACTCAGGGTGCAAAGAAGCCCTAGAACGAGCCATTGTGTCTTATCAAGGTTGACAACAATAAGGCACAATGGCTGGTCACCATGGCTGGGTTCACATGACGCGGGGAGCAGCAGAATATAACAAACAATGGCTGGTGGTTGTGCTGTGTGAACCCAGGCACTGATTCTCTTTAAAAACTGAGAAAATGACTAAGGTCCATTCTGGAACAAGGAGCTGGTGTGCCAGAGACCTAGAATGACTCGCTGTCCACAGAGAGGTTCAGCCAAGGCTGATGAAAATAGTAAATCCAGCTTTAAAAACTGGAAGATGTGCAATGGTGACGTGAATTAGTTCTTCCTCTCTTTCTTCATTGCGCTTTGTCAATGGCACCCCATTCCATGTGACGGCATGTTCATGAGACAACAGTGCTTCCTCAATGCTTTAATTTGTCCTTCTGCTGGACAACAGAGTGTGTCTTCTGCCCCTGAATCGAGACACAGTAGCAGCCAGACACTTTCGGGAATCCTTTCTAGTGTGAAGAAAGAAGCACTGGATGCAGCTCCCTCTGGGCTCTCGGCAGCTGCTGCTCTGCTTCGGACTTGCCAAGTCCCGGCTGATGCCTTTTCCAGGTTGCTTGTAGGGAGCCCAGCCAGCCGCTCAAGCAGAATCACTGCCCCAAAGCTGGAATCCAGGGGCTGGCGGACTCCTGCCTCCTCCTCTGGGCTACAGGATGCTCATCAAACACTTCTTGGATTGGACTGAAAACAGCTCTGCCCCAGGTGCCGGCCTTCGATGAAGACAACCTTCCCCAACACACCAACACCAGCATCTTCACCCTGGGGATGCTGGCAGTTGTACTCCAACACATCAGCGGGGTATCAGGTTGGAGAAGTCTGAGTCAGGGGAAGCAGTGAAGAATTAAGGGCACGGCCCTATGCATGTTTAAGCAGAAACAGGGACTACGACTCCTAGCAAGCCCAGCAGTGCTGGTCGAGGGCCTCTTTTCCTATCCAAACATTCATAGGACTGCATTTTGAGGCATTGGAAAAGGGCAGGTGTGTAACTGGTGGAGCAGGCAATGTGGGGACGCAGGAAGGAAAGGTCTTTCTGCCTCATCATCTGGGGACTGTCCAACTCAGGGATCTGGTATCTCTCTCCTCCGACATTTCCCTGGGGAACTACAGTTGCTTCTTGGCTCACCTCTAGATTGCTTCTGCAGAGAGCCCGTTACTTTCCCCACTTCCTCCAGTGTTCAGTCCCTTGTGTTGCATTTCTCTGCTTTTCTCTTCATCAGTTCCTTATCACTCCTCCCACGCATCCCTCCCACCATCCTGAATGTAACGTGGATGTGGCCCTGCTCCAGTCCAGACAAGAGCAAAGGACGGGGCATGGCATGGCCAGCTATCAAAGGCAAATGGATATGTGAGCGTCTGGCTTTTTCAGTCCATTCATTGTGAAGATTCCTGGGGAAGGAGATCTCCTGGAAGGAGACCGGAGTGTGAAAGTCCAAGTCCCTAAGCCTTGGGACAGGAAGATCCCTCAACACCATTTCTGTGCCACGGTTGGAAACCAAGCAATCCTATCCAAAGAGCCGGCTTGGGTTTGAGGTACACAACCTCATTTCTCCCCTCGCAGAAAGCACAGCAGTGTTTCTTCATGGGCCATGTAACTGGTGATCTGATTAAGCTCTGAGAGCATCAGGCTGCCCCCCCACCTCTGTTTCTCTCTCCAGCTATTGCTCATTGTGCTTTCCATGCAGGATGAAGTCGCTCAGGGGACCCTGTCAGTATTGACTCTGCATATCGGAAACCAGGGCTGTGTGTAGGCCCAGAAGTATTCTCTTGCTTTGACCCTCCGAAGCAGTAACTTAGGTATAGACTGCAAATCCAGCTGTGAGTGAGCTGATCAAAGTTTGGTTTGCCAGCGGGTGGCTTGAAATGTGTCCCTAATTTATGTGTTTCATGACAGGGAGAAGCCTGGTAGATGCAACTTCTCTCACTGCACCAGTGCTGTGAATGAAAAGCCTTGCTGGATGGACCCCACACACATGGCATCAGCATCAGCACCATCACGGTATTATAGTGAATAGTGCTTCACGTACATTATTGTAAATAATTGTTATATGGATGAATATGATTCTCCCCATTCTGTGCAGGGAAGAAGAGGCCAAGGGAATAGTGGCCAGCCTAAATCTACCAAGTGGGTTTGTGGCTGAGATGAGATTTATTCTGGGGATTTCGCAGCTCAGAGCTTGCAGGCTCAGCCAGCACACAGTCCATTTTAAGGCAAAAAAAGCTTCCTTTGGGTGAGGAGATGGCAAAGAAGCAGGGACTGGAAAACATGCTGCAGTGCAGAGTACTCCTGTGTGGGTCCAGCCAGCCATGCCCCCTTTCAGCTCACTCCGTTCCATTCCTCCTCCTGCCATTCCACTACACCCCCACAGCTCCGTATGGGGAAAACGCTCACCCCACATTGAACTGCGTGTCCCCATCTCCACTGCCAAGTTCTTTTGACCCTCTGTGTTCCTTGTGTTCCCTGCAGGCTGCTGCGTGTGTGTGAGGCTGCTGTCCGTGCTTCAGGGTCCGCACTCAGAATGGAGTTCACTGGTCGTATAGCTGAATCTATCCTGGCTGTAGTGCCATGCTTAATACGGAGGGAGACGGGGACACCATTCAGATGCCAAGTGTCCCTTCTCTTCCTCAACCTCTGACCTGTATTGATATTTAAAATGTACCCGCAGCCTTTCACCCACAAGATCCCAGGGCACTGTGCACATCACCAAAAATAGAGGACAAAGCAATACAAAACCCATGCAGTGATGGGCTACACTGCGGTGTGTGCATCCAGAAGACGGTTGTGGTGCCCTTGGAGATGCGTGTGCATCGCCCGCAGCCTCAGATTCCAGAAGTGCTTCTCTTGCACAGGTTCCTGAAAGTGCTTTCTGCTTGAGGGGCTGGGTCAGGCTGGTCTGTGATGACATTCAACACCTCCCCCCCGCCCCCCCGTTCCTGATGTTTGTTGTACTGGGCATGGTGCAGCAGTGCTTACAAGTGGCTGACTCACACCTGTCTGCTCTGTGGAAGGCAGTCACTCTGCCTCAGGGTGGGATGGCGGATTGCTCTCCTCCCATAGGTATGTGGGGGATGAAGCCTCTGATCGATGGACAGAAAGCTGCTGAGGCTGAAGGAAGTGCTTGCTCACCTTTTATGGTGTGGCAGAAAGGGAAATTGGAGTGAAAAGGTTACGCGCATTTCTCCAACTTCGAATCCCAGTCTTCCCTGCCACCTTTCCTTAAAGTCAAAGTTAGACATTCATTCCCGAGAATGCTTGTGATCACATACAGAAACATCGTTATTACAGTCAGAGTTCATTGCTGCTATTCACGTGATTTCCTGGTTCAAAAGTCACTACGATGCCCTCCAGCTAATGTGGGAAAATGCCTTCCCTGCCCCGGCTGGCTACCATCTTGTCTCTGGTGCAATTGTCTCTTTCATTATACTTGTTTAAAATATATATTTCTGCATGAGCAGCAGACAAGCGCTTAGAAATGAACGAGCAAGAAAACAAAAACCATCCTCATGAAATTGACAGGCTTTCCCAGGATATTGTCCATTTCCCATGATGCAGTCCAGAGACGGAGAGTAGAAATGTCCAAACTGCAATTGCCTCTGGATGGAACAGATCCTTGGCTGGCGCAGACTAGAGAACAATGACCATGCTGCCAAGAACGGCCTGCAGTGTAAACCTTTGGGTTCTGACCCGTAGTACCTGGAGTGCTCGCTCGCTCTCTGTCTCTCTCTCTGTCTCTCTCTCTGTTACTCAGCTCACTGTTCCAACCTTTCAGGATAGCACAACACAGATGATGTGGAAGGGCGGGGGAACTTCATATATTTCTCCAATTATGCTTGAAGATCTGGGATTGGATTCAAACTAGTTTGGTTTCTGCAAGACAGAGTGTAGAGAAGCGATGTTTCCGATTCCTCTGTCCTGCTCCAGCTCTTGGTAGCTCTTTGAAAAGCTGCCCTGGAGAGCTGAGGGGGCCCTGCATGAAAGGTAACTCAGGGCCTTCAGGAGGAAGGGGAAATTGAGGAAGAGCACTTTTCTGCATTGTCCCTGCTGTAAAAACCAAACCAAACCAAACCAACCTAACAAACAAAACCTTCACCCAAAGTGTTCCTTGAAAACAGAACTGTTTTCAACTGAGCTGTTATGCATGAGGCATGTATTATGCACTCGTCATTGCCTATTCTGGGTTCTTTAGATGCTGCTTTGATCCTTCCGTTTCACTTTGGCTTGTTAAGATCACTTTCCACATTGTAAAAGAACAGGATAAATGCAGTATTATTCATGAAAGCAAAGAAAAATGCTTTTGCCACAATGGTGTTCCATTACACCATGTTGCCACCTAGAGGTTAAGTAGCAGATGAGGAGAAAAGGAAACGCTCTTCAGATAGTGCTCAGATTTCAACTATGTGTCAAAGCTGGTACAGCAGCGTCAATGGCCTTGTATAGAGCAAGCTGCTGTCTTAAAAAGCTGCAAGCAAGCATGAGTAGAATTGATGGCCACCCAATAAATGCTCCATGTAGAAATGCTCTTAATGAAAGAAAAGGATACACATTTAAGGTCCGTGGTTGACTTCTGTTTTGTTCTGTTTTAGTAGTTGGTTATCTATATAAGAGCCAGGGTGACATGGTGGAGACCTGAGAGATTTGGGTTCTAGTTCCCACTCAGCCATAAAAGTCACTGGTTGACTTTGGGCCAATCACTCACTCTCAACCCGCCCTACCTTGCAGGATTGTTGTTCTGAAGATAAATTGGAGAAAGGAGGACCATGTGAACTGCCTTGAGTTCCTTGCAAGGTGAAAAGGGCTGAGTATACATGTAATATGATGGTGGCGGTGATGGTGGTGGGGATGATGTGGAGATAAATACAGATAACTTCCAGTGCATGTTTTAATAATTAGAATGATTACTCTGATTTATTGATTATATGCTGTAGCCCTAAATATATAAGCATACATAAAAGGAGAAGATACGTGTTCTGTATCTCTGCTTCACAAAATTCCACTTGGCACATTCCCTATAATTTGGAAATTATATCTTCTGACCTTCAGTCCAAGTGTCAGTAGGTAAGGAACAAGAAGCTCTCTAATATCACAGCAGCCTCTCCTGCCTTCTGGTTCTCCAAAACCCCAGGTGTGGGTGTATGCTTAGTCTCTGGTCTGCTGCAAGATGACTGGGGGGAAGGCATGGGGCTGCTGTATCGAGACAAATTGTTTCCACTAATTTCTAGAATGGACTACAGATTAAGCAGTGCCACAACAGGTAATACTTTTGGGTTTCTCCTGACCACCAGTTCAATCATGTCATTTACCCTGAGAACACTCTGATAATTTAGACCAGACTATCACTCCTGAACTGGCATGGGGAGTCATTCACAAATAGGCATGTCAGCGTCGCTCTTCCGTGTCTGCTGCTTCCTAGCAGCCAAGTCACTGGATCAGGTTCCATGAAGCTCATTTTGCCTTGATGGCCAACTGGAAATCGGTGGCCATTGGGCCCTCCTCCGCTTGGGCCTGCCCAGCGTTCTCACCCCAAGGGATGGAACCCCTGCCAAGGCAAGTATAGCAAGCGGGATTGAGGGTCCCTGCAGCTCACGCTGGGAATCTTGTGCATCGAACCACTTTCCTATTTCATGGATTTCATCTGGGATCGAATCTGCAAGTTAAATGGAGGCTGTAATCATAAACACCCACATCTGGGTATGCTTTGCCTGGCCTGGACAGCCCCAGAGCTGTGCGCAACGGGGAGAAGCTCTGCATTGTCCCCCCCCCCCCCAATGAAGTCTTCCTGTTAGGAGCTGGGCATTGCTGGTTCCTCAGCAACATTTAAGATTTCTTTGGTCCAGCTTTTCCTTCACAGCTGTATTTGAAGAGTACCAAAACTAACATCTGGATTTGGGCCAGGCTTGTACTGTGGTGAGGATTCACAGTTGCTGAAGTGAGGAATGTATGGCCCTCCAGACATTGTTGGACTACAACTCTCATCAGCCTCAGCCAGTGGCATTGAATGACGGCTGCTGCCGTCCAGCCACAGCTGGAGAGTCATACATTCCACACCACTGCTCTGATACTTATTTCTCAGTTCCCTGGAAAAACAGGAGGTTTGAAGAAAGAGGCAGGAGTTCCTTCTTCCCCTTTGGTCAAATTCCCAGATAGGGCCTTGGGACAAATTTTGCTCTCAAAGAACCTTACGCTCCAATTCTAGGCCTGAAGCCAGACCCCAAATGCTTGGCAGTCTCACCCATTCCTTGTTTAATGAACCCCCCTCATTTAATGGGGACAAGCCGCCCTTCCTCCATTAATCCTGCTTCTGAGCAGGAGACTGTTTCAGTTTAGATGACCAGTCGGACGGCGGAAGGCGAGCGGGTTGTGTTGATTACTGAGTGTGTTTATGCTTGGTTGGCAGTCTCAGCAAGCGATGTTGAAAGCAATTGGAAATTGGGGATCTACAGAGCATGATTCCCCTTTGGAGGAAAAAATGGAGACAATAGTCCTATACAAGAAAGCTAATGAGGCAGCAGGATTTTTTGTCAAGCTTTTCTTTAAAAGTGAAGAGATGCTGCAGCCCTTCCCCTGTTTCTTCAATGGGGCAGCACTTCTGCAGCTCCGAGCATGTTGCTTTTTCGAATCACCTCTGGAATTAGTGAAGAGACCTGGCATCCTTCTAAATTTCTCATGCCACTTCTCAGCTTGAATTTATTTATTTAATATATTTGTATCCCACATTCTTTCTTTCCAAGGAACTCAAGGTGGCTTATATAAATTCTCCTCCTCCTCCTCCTCCTCCTCCTCAAACCTCCCTTTGAGGTAGGTTGTTGTTGTAAGGTTGAGCTGAAAGTCTGTGACTGGCTGAGCAAAACTGGGGCTCACAGCATTAACTTGTTAACCCATACAGTTCCCACATGAGATTTCTAGAACAGCCCATCATAGTCATTGGAGCTTTGCAGACAGCAATGTAGTTTCATGTCCCTTTCTTCCAGTTTTGCTCAAAAATTGTAGATTTTTCCTTTTCTTGCTTGCACACAGACCTGGCTTGCCCATCTTCTCCCCTAGCTTTGAAAATAGCTTGGAGAATAATGAAGACTCATCTGAGAGCTTTTCTACGCAAGGCTGTTAATCCACGGTACCTCCTTCCAATTTCATCACAAACAGCTCTGAGCATGACACAGAGTGCTTGGTATTTTATTGTTACATTACAGAATAGTGCTACATATTCAAATAGTGTAAACACACCAGTGGGAAAAATCATTTTCTGCACTCGCCTGCTCTACAAGAAAAAGCTCACTGAGACACATCACTGGAATTCCATTAGCTGTCCATAACCTCTTAAGAGACAAGCATCACCAGTCTGGAAGGGACCCCCTGCAGTCTTCCAGAGCAAACCTCACTGCACTGTTGCCCAAATGATTCATGTCTTCTTTCCTAAATGGACACAGGAAGCTCCGCTTTAGCACGCACATCATTCCATGTCACTTTGCTTATTTACAACTATGGTCCCAAATATTTTATATTGCAACCTTCTTTCAGTAGTCCATTGCAAAATTTGAACACCCCCCTCCTCCCCACAAATATAAATAGATTAAAATAGCACTCAACTAAACTGCCTGGATAAACAGATCTGGGCTTTTCTGGATGCATAATCAGAGATTATTCACAGCACCAGATTCTCAACACCCTAATAATGTGGATTTCTTTTATGTATGGCCTTAGCTTTATTGCATCTTCTTGCAAAGTGTTCCACAGCAATATGAGATGGAGCTCTTTCTGCCCTGCTGTTCTTGCATAACCAACTGAGTTTCTATTCTTGCAGTAGGAGAAATTGGGAAGTGGTGAGACCTCCATCCCATCCCATTTTCCTTCCCTTTGTACACACTTCTTTCTCTCAGCTATGCTGGAAAGAAAGCACTCATGTTGTTCTCCTGCTTGTTTTATTTCTGGAGGTTGGCTCGGATAACCTCTTCATTAAACTCTGGAGCCATTTCCGTCAGCAATTGTTTACCGAAAAGATTTCCCTTGTTCCTGGTGTCCCAACATATTCCATGGTTTGACCTTGAGCTGAACATAGCAAAACTCCCCAGATAACTTCACAAAATGCACAAGAAGTGTAAGAACATAAGAAGAGCTCTGCTGAATCAGTCCAAGGGACCATCTAGCGGAGCATTCTCTTTGGATGATGGCCAACCAGCTGCCCACAGGAAACCCACAATGAGGACATGAGTGCAAGAACACCCTCCTACGCATGTTCCCCAGCAACTAGAGGTAGCATCTAGCCATTAATCTCTCTAGAATTACAGCCAGAATAGTTCTTTTCTCTGTTTCATAGTTCCTCCACATGCTACAGCTAAAAGCAAAGAGTAGGAGGACTCCTTCCCTCTTAAGCTCAGATTGATCATTGATTTTCTGAGTAGGGTGTCCACATCAGAACAGCTCTCTATGGTGAAAACCATGTCTGGTGATAAGTAGTATACTTCCCCATCAAGCAAGATCACGCTGGATTGAATCAAAACTTAGTGTCATCCTATAGTCCCTGGAAGGGCACCCTGGAGGCCATGAGATAGATAAGATCTCCCCCCCCCCCAGACACATAAAAAAGCAGGGACTTTAGAACCCCCATTCCCAGCCATCACAGATGTTTCTACAATCAGCCTCTCTTGGACACTGGAACGCTGTTGCCAGAGGGTGGTTGTCAGCGGGCATGCTGGAACCAGTGGTGGATCTGCAGGATTCATAGTTGTTCTGTTCCCTGGAGATGCCCCAAGGCCTGGGAACAGCTGTAGATTAATTAAATGGGGGGAAATGAATAGAAGGAAGGAAGGAAGGAAGGAAGGAAGGAAGGAAGGAAGGAAGGAAGGAGACTGAGGGGCAAAAATGGAAGAATGAACGTCCTGCCTTCCTCACTTCAACCCAGCATGAGCACAGCAGGGCTTTGGATGAGGTTTCTACTTGCAGATCTTCAGTCCACACCCAGTGGGACTGATGTCTCAGCTGTGCTTACAGTAGACTCAGTGAAATCAATCAGACTTAATTTAGTTATGCCATAATTAAATGTCATTAATTTCAGAGGGTCTACTCTAAACAGAACAAAGTCTGGATCCAAAATATTATTTGTGGTGCATTATGGTTGACTTGGAAAGATACCAGCACTTGCTTCCACATCCAGAGTTGAGAGGTGGATCTGAGTACTCACTAATTCCTAAGCAACTTCAAAAGCATGGGAAATCTTTTTATAAGCATTGTAGAGTGTTCCACAGGATATTGGAGAGGTAACTATTCTATATAAATATGGTAGGCATGTTACAAGTGGAGCCAACTAGAGCTGGAGGTCAGACTAGATGTCCCGGGAGACCCCTTCTGACTTGCTCTGTTTCCATGGTTCTATGTAACTTTTAATCCACTTGAAGTGGGCTTCAGTATGCAGTGTACTGTAAATAACCAAGATCTAGTACAGATCTAAATCCAACAAACCAAAACTACCCCTTTATGCCCTCAATCAAGATGGTGCGATATTACTAAAAGTAGCATTTACTATTGACAGAGCACAATCAAAACTCTGCTTCACAGAGTACAAGAGGACAGATCCTGGCAACTTCCAATCAAAAACCATTCTACTTCTTCAGTGTCTGCTTCCATAGGCAGTGGTGGTTTTAATGTATGCTTGAGGTTCTGAATCACTGCTTAGCAGGCATTAATCTGCATCTTTTCAAACACAGCCTTCAGTTTTTGTGAGTAGCCTCTCATAATTTTGTGGGATAGGAGCCATATTTAAAGCTGGCAAAATAGAAAACTGCAGTCGATAAACTCATCCATCCCTAAACTCAGGTTCCTGTGATGGCTCACGGACTGCGTGTGGCCTGCTGTGTTATTGGACTCACCCCCAGCTGAGGGAGTGTGGCGCTACCTGGAGCAACGCAGCCCTGGGGCAGGCACCTGTCCAGGGCAGGAAAGGGAGCGCGTGTGGCGTAGTGGTCAGGGTGTTGGGCTGGCGCTCAGGAGTCCTGGGTTCTAGTCCCCATTTGGCCGGGAAGTTCACTGGGCGATTTTGGGCCAGTCAGGGGCTCTCAACCCATCCTGCCTTAGAAGAGCATAAAATGGAGAGGAGGACAACCACGTAACTCATGCTGGGTTGTTTGCAAGAGGAAAAACAGTGAGGTTTAAATGCAGTAATAAATAAAAACATAAAAGGAAAGGTTTAGAAATAGAGAAAATCACACTTCCCCAGATAAGAGCAGCAACAGTGCAAGATTCCCTCAACCAGAGGGGGAATCCCTGGACCGTGTAATGAATGAGCTACGGCTTTGCATTTATAGTACGAAAGCTAAATTCAGTTCAGTTAAAAATAAAACAAAATGGATTGCCTCAAAGGCAATCGGTCCTGTGAGTGGGAAATCTCTGTGAGGGGAGAGAGCAACGTTGACACGCAGGTGAAGGTTAAGCGTTGCGAGGGGGGGGGGAGTCGAGGGCCGGCTGTTCCGAGGAAGCCCTTA
This sequence comes from Varanus salvator macromaculatus, assembly GCA_023646645.1. Classification (NCBI taxonomy): domain Eukaryota; kingdom Metazoa; phylum Chordata; class Lepidosauria; order Squamata; family Varanidae; genus Varanus; species Varanus salvator. The sequence goes on along the minus strand of JAIXND010000674.1, from coordinate 57,707,787 downwards.
CGCCCTCTGCTGGCTGGACCGGGTCAGGCTTGCCTCCATGTGTGACGGAGGGAAGCCGCGATGCCGCTGCCCCCCCTGCGAGACCAGCCGCTCCTTCCGACTCCAGAGACAAAAAGCCACCTTTCCTGGGGTGCGGTGCGGTGCGGGCCCCTTAGAGCAGACCTCTGCTCCTACTGAGCTGCACTGAGCCCACCACCACGTATCAGGGCACAGGGCCACACGTGGCTGAACCGTATGTGACCATCTTCAAGACAAGCGACAGCACTTTGAAAGGTATGTTCCTGTTCCCTCCCCAGCTGAGCTCTAATGACGACGAAATCAAGCCAGCGATTGGCCACGCCTGCTCATTTCTTAGAAAGCTCCAGCTCTAGACATGGACCGACCACGCGATTGCTGTCCTGTTGACCCAAGGAAACTAAGTGTGAACTGTGTCTGGATGCTGCTTTGCTGAATTCTCTCGACTGAAAAATTGCTAGACACCACACTGGGTTAAGACTGGCTTGCCCACCTCATTCACTGCACCAGAACCAATGATTTGATCGTTTCCTGGCTTTTGTGGAGTACTTTTCTTGTTCTAAAAGGTTGAAAAACCTCTCCTATGGCTTCATTACTGGCAGTAAGAATGTAAAGCTAAAATATGTCTGAATTTTATATATATCTATATCTACACATAGGGCCTGTCCCTTTGTTTGATTTTGCCCACCACAGGAATGCAGCTCCTGAGAGCTTCTTCAAAATGGAGTTTGGCCCTCAGGATGAAAGAAGTCCTGCACCTCTGCTGTATATTGTGAATATTTAGTTCAAAATATGTAAGCGATCCTCAAAAACTGCAAGGATCAACCTATCCATGGGCCTTTGGCCACCCGCTGGATCTCATGAGCTGTCAGTGCTGGACCCTATGCAGCATGTCAGGTGTGAGAGCCAGGGAAGCAAATCCACACACTCTCTCCATGTACTGTTTCAGACAATTGCCAGCTGCAGCACAGGAAGGCTTCATTAGCTTTTGCTCTGTGGAGAAATACCCGCATTTCGGTTAATGCACATTGCCACCACTGACAAGCCAGGCTTCTCCTATTTAAATGTCATCACCATTTGCACCGTGCCTCCAGCCAGTGCAGAGAAAGACACTCCCAGACCTGCTAATCCCACATACGGGCTGATCGTGCTGGTTACAGAGCTGGGTGCAGGCCTGTTCTTGGGTATAAAGAGGCAAAAGAGTGGTGCTACACTTTGTAGGTTTTAAAATATTGCACATGGCTATTTATACCGATGCATCTCTGCATAAGGAGTAGATTTTCCAATATTAACCATTTCCAAAAGCATTGAGCTCCAAAGAGGAAGGGAAAAGGAAAACAAAAGACTAAAATGTTCAAGTCAAATAGTTCTGATCATAGGGTTATATCCAATGTTAGGGCAAACCCTTCAAAATAAATGGGACTTAATTTGGACTGATACGGGATACAACCCATAGGTGGCACGGAAAGGTCTGAAATGTGATTGTAAATATACATTTGTATAAGCATCACTAGATTTTTTAAAAGTATACACATGCCTTTAAGGCTGCATGCCGCCTTTCCACATGCCCAGCAATGCTGGGAAACAGGCTCAAATAATGTACTATTCAGTGTTGTGGGTGCAAGTGGACAGATCCTGTCTCCTCAAAGGTATTCGACCTTCTGTGGGCCAGCTCATGCAGACACGCTTTGTCTGCTTCTCCCAAATGATAGCCAAACCAGATGTGACATAACTAGTGGCCAATGCAGGAGGAGTGAGTGATACAGTGGAGAGAGGAATAGTGCGGGCAAGGAAGCCCAATTCTGATTAGCACCATGATGGGGCAAAGGGTTAAAGCCCCTCTCCCTCATGGGCCTGGCCGGCTCACTTACCTACACTGGCTGTTTGTTTAAAAACAGGGGAGCATGCCGAACAATGCGAGTAGCATTAGGTCCTGCTGGGGACTGGCCTTCTCTCAAGCAGATGTTTTGTATGGCACTGTTCAATCCATATAGAAAATGTAGTGATGTGTGAAACTGTAGCATCATTTCATGGCGTAACTGCTTATTAGAAGCAGAGGGATGGTGTAAGAAAAGCCAGGCCAAGCAAGGTAGCCACGTGCCTTGAACTTCAACTTGCTAGCCAAGGAGTCTCCTGCCAGTGGGAGCAACTAAGCCACCTTGAGTTCCGTCCTTGGCTTGTGGAGGGACAGGCACACTGGAGATCCACGCCGAACACTCCAGGAACAAAGCGTCTCTGGACCAATGAGTCCCTCTCCAGCGAGGAAGAGCAGTGGGAGCACCTGAACTGCCGCGATGAGCGCGTTGGCTCATTCATGAGGATTCAGGGCTTAAATAAAGCCTGGATTGTTATTACATGTGAACCCCTAGGCCGACAGAAGTAACCAACTTTAAACAGATCTGTCAGGGTTAGAGCTCTGGGTCTCTTGGTGCTGAAGCCTGACCTGTGAAAATGAAAGTGGAAATGATGCTGCCTCAAGGTGATTTGATGGGGTGGGAAGGGGTGAATCTCATGAGCAAGGTTAAGTCCATATGCATGGCTATATGTAAAGTGGAGTTCTGTCACCCATGATAGTGATTATGTACATGGAAGCAGGAGAGAGTCATTATTTCAGATGAATGAGCAATGTAAAATATGGGATCTTAGCTATGTGACCAGAAATTGGCTCATTTCCTTCCAGGGGTGTCTGCCATGGACAGAAGGGCTCTTCACAGAAGGCGCCTCTGCCCACTTTGCAGGGCCCCCTTCCTCCTAGCACCACTGCTTACTTCATTCCGCAAGAACTCCTACCCTCTGTTTCATTCTTTTTTGCCATGGGAAGCAGGGGGTAAGATGCCAGTCCACATTTACGCATACCTAAATTTGGATCCAACCTATTATGGAAATGAGAGCCTCCAAAATGTTATCCTATCAGTCTATTCTTTTAGTAATGGGGACTTCTTTAAAGTTAGAAATTTTTCTCTGTTGTGAGCTACCCAGAGGTGCTGGGGCAGAATAGGCAGCATACAAATGTTTTAAATAAATAAAATTTGCTCCATTCTCTCCTGTGTGCAATCTATAAAGATTTCATGTTTCCTACACATTTGACTAAAGGTACCAAACTAACTCACTTGTTGCTCCAGTATGGCTTGAAAAGCCTCTTGCTTCCTTAATTTTTTCTTAGGAAGGGGAATAGCACAGGTTTCTGTAATGTTGTGCTAAAAGCAAGTGGAATTTCCTGACTGAAGAAATTAAAATAATCTTGTTTGCTGGTCTTCCATTTGAAGATTTCTATTTCAGCACGCTTTAACTCAGTTGCATTTTAAGAAATATTAATTGACAAACTTTCTAAGTATTTTATGTCATCTGTACTTATTTTTCTGTTATGTATAATTTTAATGATGTGATCATTTTAATACTCTTTGCTCCATTCCCTAATTTGAGCACCTCTGCTAAAATAGAATAACATTAAGATAATATCTTTTTAGACCCACTCTTGAGAGCCCATTCATTGTTCTCCTCTGCAGTCAAGAGTTAACATACAGAACTGAAAAAGGTATCTCTTAACTGTAAATCTTCCATTTTCATGTTGAACTCCAGTACGTACCAAGCTGCAGATACCGTCACCTTGTTGTGAAAAATGTTGCAAGGTGATGTTGTGCCTTTTCTAGGCATGATGTTAGTCACTCTGTGATAGCACTTAGGATTTCTAGAAGCTGATAACATGTCCAGTCTGGATAACCTGGTCCAGCAGCCTCACTTTATGACTGGGAGAAAGACAGAGAAGGTTAAGGTGAGGGATTTCACAGCAGAGTTGATGCGGGGTGTCCTAAGAGAGGGCTGAGGCACATCTAAAGACCTGCACTGAAGAGCCGCTTTTGTCCTGAATGAAATTAGGAGCCTTAACAGTCGAGTTGCTCTCCTTTGGCTTTAACTCCCCTCTTATCAAAATTGAATAACAAGTGACTTTATTTTCCAAGGTTGTTAGGCAGGGAAAGGCACATAACAAGGGTTCTTTGGGATTTTAACAAGTACTGTATAAATAGCACCACAATTCAGAAACTGGTGCATCTTCTTTTTTTGGTCTGTTCCTCAAAAGTGTTCAGGCTTGCTTGATCTACTTTGGAATTTGTGTTTAATTTTACTAAAATTTTGAGGTCTACCAACCAGAGTGCAGGTGCAAAAAGTGGTGCAGTCAGATCCTAAGGAACCAGGTACAACCACAGTCCAGAACTTTGTCACCAGTCATTCATACAGAAGCGCGCACCCACAAATCAGCTCCTGGTTTTCACGCCGATTCCTTTTCACTCGCCACACTAGGGGTCAAGATAGGAAGAACCCTGTTGGAGCCGAACTGAAGAACCTAAGGCCTACCTAGACCAGCATCGGGCTTCCGCGGGGGCCAACCTGAGACCCACGGGAAGTCCCCGGGCGCGCGCCTTTGTCGCCGCTGCGATTCAGGAGCGTGGGCGTGTGAACCCCTCGCCGATCGCTCGGGAACTCTCCGGATCCACCTTCCGCCACCCCGCCCCAAACCACAGAAAAGCTGCCCCGGGTGGGGCCTCCTCCCTTCCACTCCCTGACATGGGAGGGAAGTAGCCCCAAGTTCCACCTGAGAGGGGCCATTGGCTGCCGGGGGAGCGCAGCGGGGCTGGGCTGGGCTGGGCTGGGCTGGGCGGGAGCGAGGTGCAGACGGCGGGCCCTCCTTCCCTCCCCCGCTCCGTGCACATACCCACTTTGTGCTAGCAGTAAGGCGCTCTTGAGCCTAGAGGACTCCTCTTGCCTGGGGGGCAAAGACGCCGGAGCAGCGGGAGGGAGGGGCAAGCCCGTCACACGTACAGCCCCCCCCCCCCGCTTCTCCCTCTTTGGCAGCAACGTCGCTGGGGCTCCCTCCAGATCTGGTCTGGGCTGGGAAGTCTCTCTCTCTCTCTCCTATGCGCATCGCGGAAGGAGCGAAGGAGCGTCCCCGCTGAGGAGGAGAGTGCGGCGCCCCGGCAGATTTGCAGATTATGCTCGCAGGCGGCGGCGGCGGCGGCAGGTAACTCCCGCCTTCGACGCGGAGCCTGACTTCGGCAAGCGATGGTAACAGAGCAGAGCAGCTGCTCCCCCTCCCTTTTTAAATTTTTTGGCTGAGCCGCACGGGAAGCCCGCCAGGTGGTGGCTCTGCTCTTCTCGCTGCTGCTGCTGCTGCTGCTGCTTTAGCGCTTGGCTTGGAGCGAGAGGGGTCGCCGCCGTCTCCCGGCCAGGGCAGTGCTGGCGGGAGGTCCCGTCCCTCTCCGCGGCGCCGGGGCTTTAGGGCGCGGGGGCGCGCGTGGAGGGGAGGGGAGGGGAGGGGAGCCGAGCCCGAGCCCGAGCCCGAGCCAACTAACGGGGCGCGCTCGCCGCCCCCTGCCCGTCGCCCCACGTGCAGCGCCGCTTGGGCCTTTTCCCGGACGCGTCTCCTCCTCCGACGGACGGACGGACGGACGGACCGCGGAGTTCCGCGGGCTTCACCCCCGAGCAAGCGTGAGCGGAGGGCAGCCTAAACTCCCTGGCCGGAAAGGAAATCGCACTGCGCGCTTGATGGAGTGGCTTCCGAGGAACATGCTGAAGCTTGCGCGGGTGGAGGCTGCCCTTGACTCAAAATCTTGCACGCGCACTGGGCCTGGCTCTGTTTCCAGTTATCCCCTGGGAAGAAGGGAGTCACTCTGCACGTGCTCAGAGGCACCTCGCTTTCTCTGCTCTTTTCCAGAGGAATGGTCAAGTTACTCTGTTGCAACAAAACCCTCAAAGATGCTTGTGGCGCCTTAAAAGACTAACAAATGTATTCTGGTGTTTCTGGACTACAGGCCACTTCATCAAGCACTAAGTGATGCACTTAATGAAAGCCAATGGCAGAGCCAGTGTGTTAGTTAGTCTTTAAGGTTCTTCAAGACTTTTTGTTGTTTTCCACCTTGGCACCATGGAAAAAGAGCTTCCTTTCTATGTTTTGGAAAGGTCAAATAGAGCCCTCCATCCACCTTCTTTCCGGGGCTGCTTCTGACCCCTGCCTGATTTTTACCCCATGTGTCCCCCAGCTGTTACCAGCCTATCTCTCTGCCTGTATTTAACCAGCATGTTCCAAGGCAGCCCTGAGGATGCTCAGTGCAGCAGTTGTAGCCCTTCTGGATTCTGCAGGGTCCAAAGTACCTTGCTGGACAGCACTCCTGTGAGGCTGCAGCACTTTCCCTGCTGCCTCTTCGTGCTTGGGAGCAGGATAGTGGAACAAGTGGAAAACGATCCCATTTGCACTGGGATCTCATCTAGGTTTGGCTGCAAAGCGTTCCTCCAAGACTGAGACTTCATGTATGTGATGTATCTTTGCATGCATCATTTATTTCTCATGTTGGTAGCACACAAACCCACCTGTGAGGTAGATTAGGATGGGAGATGCTGAGTGCCCTGGTTGTCTAGTGTGACTTACAACTGAGCATCAGGCCTTCCTGTTCCAAGCCCAGTGCCACATTTTTCTATTGCCCTTACTCTGTATAATTTTTTGTTTAAGATTTGCAGGTCGCTATAGGCTTTCTTCTGTGTTTACCTTAATGGCCATCCTGTGAGTGTTTCTTCCCTTTTTGCATAGTTGCTCCCTGTCCAGGTGCCTGCCTGTCCTTTCTATGGTGTCTGTCAGAAAGGTGTAAAATGATTCATGACCTCCATGTGTAATTACTGCTGCTGCCTACAACCTCTGGAAATGTGACCACGGTCACATACTAGTCTGGCCTTATCCGGGTGACCAGACACAGATGATCCAGATGACAAATCTTGGCATGCCCTGCCTGGAGCATTTTAGTCTCTGTGGACTGGTCATTTTAGTCCCAATTTAAAAGCAGTGGTATCCATAATTGATAGAGAGGAGATGGCTACATTTTTAGAAAATGCAGAAAATTTGCAAAGGGTCCAGAGGAGGGCAACAGAAATGATCCAGGGTTTGGAAAGGCTGTCCTATGAGGAGAGACTGAGAGAACTGGGCATGTTCAGCCTTGAGAAGAGTGAGGGGGGACATGATAGCCCTCTCTAAGTACCTCAAAGGCTATCACAAAGAAGAAGGTCAAGATCTCTTCTTGCTGATACCAGAGTGTAGGACGTGGAATAATCAACTCAAGTTGTGAGAACCCAGATTCAGGCTAGAGATCAGGAAACGCTTCCTCACTGTCAGAGCAATATAACAGTGGAACCAGCTGCCTAGTGAGGTGGTGGGCTCTCCCATACTAGAGCAGGTGTAAATTGGTGACTTGCAATAGCAAGGCTTGATGGGCTTCTTGGCCCCTTCCAACTCTACTATTCTGTGATATAAGGTTAAGAAGGGTGAATGTTGTAACCGGGGGAAGTAAGTGCTCAGCTTTCTAAGAACTAATGCAACAATACCATGAAATTGAGGCAGGGTAGGTTAGAGACATTGAAGAGCTGTTGTTCCTGTATCCCAGTACTGTCTGTCATTACTGGCCTTGACTCTTCAGGGTCTTTGGTAGAAACCTTTTGCATCATCTGCAACCTGATCATATTTGGGAATGCCAGAGATTGCAAATGCTCTGCCCCTGAGTTCCAGTCCCACCCCACCCCCTTTGCTGCAGGGCAGGAAGTTCTTGGGTGGTGTTTCCCTTAAAATAAATGTGCATGCAGTAACTTGGGGGATTGCATTTTATTTGTGACCAAAACTATTGCCATGCTGCTGAAAGGCAGCAATCTACCACAGAAATGCACTCTGGAGGGAAGCTATGTGCATCCCAGGCTGCACCTGAGCTCCAAGAGTGTGTTTGTGATGGCTGAACCGGGACATAAAAAGCCAGCTCTCCAAGACCATATCCAAGGCCAGGGCTGACCAACCTTTCTCAGCCTAAAGGCTGATTCCAGTTCAGAGAAGATCTGAAGCATCCAAAAGCTGTTAATAATAGGCTTTGGGGGCCTGTATCCTCTGGACTGGTTGTAGGAGTCTGGAATATTTTCTGGGGAAAAGGGTTTGTGATCAATGGTGCAGTGTAGCAGAGAGGTTGGAGTGCTGGGTTGGGAACTAAGTTCTAGTTCTCACTCAGCCACAGAAGCTCAGTAGGTTCCTTTGGGCCAGTTACAGGCCCTTGGCTACCTCACAGGGTTGTTGTGTGGAGTGGAGGAGGAGGCTGTTGTAGCCCCTTTGAGTTACTTGAAGGGAAAAAGGTGGGATAGGAACGTAGTAAGTAAGTAAGTAAATAAATAAATAAAAGGTGTGATGAGTCTCTGAAGTCATGTCCTGACACAGTTTAGCTCCACATCCAACAGCCCTTGGGAAGGGGAACCCTGCCACTCAGGGCTGCCCTGATTAAATGCCAGCTCATTCAGTGACTCTCTTAAGGTGCAGAGAACTGCACAAGAATGACAGCAGTGCCCAAAAACAAGTCTTGGCACTAGATTACATCACGAAAGGGCAGATGAAGTATGTGACTGGGGAACTTCAATGCCAGAAGAAAGACAAATCCAAGTCACCAGGAAATGCTTGGATTTAGGATTAGAAGAGCAAAATGGGGATGATGAGCACCTAAGGAGAGGTGCTGGGAAGAGCTGGGCACCAGTACCTGGAATGGTGAATTTTGCTGCCCGTGCAGAGCTTCTTCCTTCAGGCTGAGATCTTTTCTCCACAAGGATCCACCAGCTCACCTCCTTCTCCTGAAAGGCTCTTGAAAGCCGCTCTTTTGTGGTCAAGATTTGCCTTTCTTTGGGGCTGCAAGGAATTTAAGGAGGAGGATTCTTCCTTTTCCTTTCCATATCTCCTGCAAAGACTTTATTCCATGCTTTCTTCTCCCAAGTACTGTCACTTTCTCCACCCTAGAGTTTTCTCCAACAGCTTATCTCAGTAGTCCATCTATCTGAAACCTAGGGCTCTTCAGATGTTTTAGACTCCAGTTCCTATCAGCCCCAGCCAACCAGCATGACCATATGGCAGTGCACACCATTTGGGAGGCACCAGCTTGGGGAAGGCTGGTTTAGTAATGCTGGCATGGTTTCATCTTACTCTTTCGTCATTGAGTTCATCTCACCTGCGTTGCCTTGTGGTTATGTTGGCTTCCTTTCAAGCCCTGCATCAGCCTCAGTGTTTGAGCCAATCATTTTTAAAGCTCTCCATGTTGACACCAGACAAAGGGTGGATTCAGCCTACCCATTGCATCCTGCGGCTATATTAAAAATTGCTCATATAGCAAGTGCAGCTACGTGGAGATTGGTTGTGTGTGGTGTGGGTGGCCGCACAGTGGGGAGAATTCTTCCAAGGCCCTGCAGCCCTAACGTTTCAGTCTGTTGTCAGGGGTACAGTAAAGTTTGCCTTGTCAATGGCCTACAAATGGCTACCTGTCTACACCTGGGTAGTTCCACTGTTACCGTTTCATGGAGTGGTAGGCGAGCCTTCTGCAACCACTGCAGGATTAAAGAGGCCTAGGTTTATCTCTGTCATGTCTGTCTAACCTTTCTATAAAACCCTTCAATGAGGGCATTTTTGTATCTCCCTTCTTATGCAGATTGCCTTGGGTTGCAATCAGGTATCTTCCGGCCAAGAGAGTGGAAGCTAACTTTCCTGTATGCTTCTCTCCTTGTCAGCCACCTAAATGACATTTGTAATGGCCTAAAAATGTTCCCTGGAGGGGTGAAGGAGGTGGGCTTGAGATAGGGTGGCGCAAAGGGGCCTGCACCCACTTTTCTGTGACCTCCCTCCTCTTCCCCCCAGTCACATCACAGTTCACTCCGCTCAGCAGGGTTCCTGACCTTCAAGAAAGCATGGAGGTGCTGCTCTGGGGGCTGACAGAGAGAGGAGAGGGTGGGGAAGCTCCATCTGTGCTTGGGGAATCTGGAGTCAACCCTCTTTGGGATTAAAGGCTGATATAGCCAAACATCTGCTCTACTATAGCATGCAGGCGTGAATGCTGCATAAGGCAGGTGTTTGTAGCATCTTGGCAAGTGTTAGGGAGAATTCTCATATTCGCACCTAATAAAACAACCTCGGAGAGCTGATGGCAAAGCAATGCTCTCACTGTTTGGCAGGATGTCGCAGGCAACTGGTTTTCCGTGAAGTTTTATGCACAGCAGAGTGAGGCAGCACAATGTTGACGTTTGGTAGATGGTAGTCTGCATTCATCCTTGGATGCATCCTTTTCTCAATAAGATGTGGAAGTGCATGTCTACAGGCTAGGACTACTCCACCCAAAAAGACCAAGAGATAAATAATTTTGCAGTTTCTTCGTGTGTGAGATGCTGCTGGTTTTCCAGCAGAGTCTAGTTGACTGTGTTTAAGACTGCCCATGAAGTCTTCGTATGGGAAATGGGTTGGATAAACATATTTCTAGGATCCTGGAATATTCTTCCTTTCTTTTTTGCAGTTCCTTTCTGTTGCCATTTCCCCACCTTCTTTAATTAATAATGTAAGTGCAGAGCAACTGTCCCCAACGAAGTGTTCTCCAGATGTTTTGTACTATAGCGCCTATTGTCTCTCACCAGACTGACTGGGACTGACAGGTGTTGTAGTCCAAAATATCTGGAGGACACCAGAAGCAGAGGTTGTGGAAGTACCGCTCTGCAAACCAATATATTGGTTCGCTGGACATCATGGTGCCGTTCACTTTTGACCCCACTGTGGCCATGGGCTGAGCAGTTCTGCAGCAACTTGCTAGTGGTCTTCTTGCGGAGTTCTTGTCTTCCTTGGCCTGAGCTGGGTCAGCATCTTTCTCTTCTTCTCTCTTGTAGACTCCCACAATGAGGGGGAAGATGCTGTTCCTCACCGCGCTTCATGCCGCACTCTTCGCTTCAGCACAAGTTATGGCTCAGAAAAGGGAGAGAGGTAGGTGGATTCTCACTGATATAATTTTGTGGGATGGCCGGTAGTTCACAAAGCCTGCTTCACAGGTGCGAGGACTGAGGTTAGGCCCTGGCTTCATGGAGGGCAGAGCTTGAACATCTCTTTTCTGGAGACCTTGAAGAGATGCTGACATCCACACGAAAGTAAGAAGCTGGTTTAGCCTAAGTCAGACTACTGGTCCTTCTATTTCAGTACTGTTTGTACTGACTGTCTACAGCAGTCTTGCCCAACAAGGTGCCCCCCCCCCCCATATTTCAGAGTGCAATTCCCAGGTTTTCTGACTGTTGGAGTGCAACTCCCATGTTTTCTGTCTGGGCCTGATGGGAGTTGATGTTCCAGTCATCTGGAACACAGAAGGTTGTAGAAGGCTTCTTTACAGCTTAGCACTTCTACACTAATTGGCTTTCAAGGGTTTCAGACAAGGGTCCTTCCCATCCCTACTGATGCCAGGAATTGAACCTTGTACCTTTTTCAAGGAAAGCTGGTCCTCCAGGACTCAGGTATGTTTCCCTTCCCAGATATTTAACGAGTCTAACTCAGTGGAATGCACCTTAATGTGTCCAGTGTTGCAGGATATTTCACTGGCTGATTTTTTAAAATGGCTGCTCAACTGGGTTGTCCCTACCCCGTCCACACACCAGAATGCAAGTAGGAAAAAAGCACACCTTGCAATACTTGTGGTGGTGTGAACCAGTCAGCTGTTTCACCTGCCATTTGTGGTGGCAGATCAACAGATGGAAGGCCTAGCACTAGAGTCTGCCTATGTGAAAGTCCCAGAAACTGGAGGAGGATGACCACGGAGGATGAAAAGCCACATTTCTCACAACCCTCTGCTCTAAAAGGACCTTCCTTACATTGGATTATGATTCCTTCTGGTATGAGATACCCACTTCACCAGGAGTTCTGAGTCACAGTTTCCTGGCAGCCATGAAGGGTGAGAAAGGAAGAACTGGCAATCTACGCTGGGGTCCCCCATCCCACAGGATAACTTGTTTTAAGGCCCAACTGTGGCTTAATACGTAGAATTCTGACTTTGCTTAGAGGTGGCTGGCCGTCGGTCTTTGGCTGAAGAAGAACCAGAGTAGTTCTTGTCTTTCCTGCTACCACTCTATTTGTTAAGTTCTTTCTCTGGTCTGATGCTTCCAGACTGAAGCACGGCACACAAGTATACGTGGCCAGGGCTGCCCAAGAGCATTTTGCTGCCTGAAATAAAGGGCAAGATGGCTTCCCCTGCACAATCCATATACAGAACCTAACTGGACTGGCTGCTGGTTCATTTGTTCTAAAATATTTCTATACAGCCTGCTATGCACAATATACCCATGTGGTTTACTGCCACAAATGCCTAGGCTTTTAATGGCATATGATGGGCTGGTAAGTCACCACTTGAATTCTTTATGGCCATCACTGATGTTTTAGTTGTGTTTTAAGGGTTGTAGCTGTTTTAAATTGCGTGTGTTTTAACTTCATTTTAAGTTGCCTTGAGGCTCCGTTTTTCAGGTGGCTGCCTCACTTGTCTCATGGTGCAACTGGTTGTGTACTTCTGGACTCCCATTCTTTGCTGTTGCTTGTGTTTCCTTCCATGTCCCCTTTGTACTGATGAGTCCACTGCCTGCTGCTAGCCATAGTGAAGAAGCCCACAGATTGCTTTATTTTCCCTTCTTGTGAAAATTCAGTGTTGCTCCACTGAGTGGTGAGGATTGCTTTCTCCACGTAATACACGAGGGACCTGAGGTTTTGGAGACGGGCCTGCCCATCTCCATAGCACCTGGCACTCACTGGGAGAAAGCCACTTCTTAATGTGCAAATTAGACCGTCGCCCATTTCTAAAATGTGGGTCTCCACTCAATGATTTTGTCTCTGACACACTATTTGGAGGGAAGCAGCAGTGGGTTTACTGTGGTCTTTCTCTTGGAGAATATAACTCTTCTTCTGAATAGCTCAGTTCACATGGTTCTACACCAGTGTCCTCCAGCTTGGACCCCTCCAGATGTGTTGCACTAGAACTCCCAGCATGTCCCAGGCAGGGGCATGCAGAGAATTGTAGACCAACACACCTGGATAGGCCAGCTTGGGAAGGCTGCCCTGCAGTCGTCTGCTTTCCGCCTTCTGCATAGCATGGTAAAGGTGCCGCTATTAAGCCAGGCCTAGGCATCTCCCCACCACCAGCACCTCTTGTCTGGGATGGTGGCTTGAGAAAAATTTCCCCAGGTCAAATTATGGACTTGATGTGTGAGGAGGAAAGAGCCCATAGACTCATTCAGACAGAAATGGTTCTGCCAGCCCCTGTGGGACCTGGAGCCCCAAGCCGGTTCTTTCAGATGACTTCACTTCCAAGGAATGTGGTGTGTATAAGTAGCTCCTAGCATAAAGGACACCTGACTGACACGCTCAGGTATTCCCATCTCCTCTGTGAGCAGCTGTAAGTGACAGCAAGGAATGTGATACCAGAAGATGCAGTGCCTTCTCCAGAAGGTCTCTGGGAAGGGCTTTTCACCGGTACTGAAGAGGACGCAGGCCAAGCCCAGCTTCTGGGTCCATTGTGCAGCTGCAGGCCAAGTTGCGGTGATGGGGAGGAGTCCTTTTGAGCTGTTGGCTGTTGCTTTGCAGTGATCTGCACCAATGTGTACTTGGCGGATATTGTGTTCCTGGTGGATGGATCATCCAGCATTGGAAGGAACAACTTCCGCATGGTCCGATCCTTCATGGAGGGGTTGGTGGTTCCTTTTGTCAACGTGGTGAGTGAGAATGGAGTCCGCTTCGGAGCCGTGCAGTACAGTGATGAACCCAGGTGAGTCTTGACCCCGCAGCCTCCAACTTTGGTCAGAGTCTCAGAGGAGACATCTACCTGTGACTATGCTCAGTAAATGGAACCTCCATGCTCAAAGGCACTATATCACTGAGAACCAGATGCTGGGGACAGACCACAGGGGAGACTTGTTCTTGTGCACCGCATGCAGATTTCCAGCCAGCAGAAAGCAGGTTGCTTCTGGAGCAGCAAGACCCTTCTGCGGTCCTCAGCCTTCAAAGCTTTCCGTTGTTATAATACGGCTTTGGAAACATTAAGCTATTTGTTACCTGTATATCCAGCCTTTCCTCCAAGGAACCCAAGGCAGTACCTGATCCTCCTGCTTTCTATTATCCTCACAAGAGTCCTGTGAGCTGGGTTAGGCTAAGACGCAGTATCCAGCTCAAAGTCAGAGGGGAAGGTAATGGCAGAGTGAGGCCTACAGCTTGCGTCTCCTGAGTTTAATGCCACCATGGAATAAGTGACGAAAGCTCTCTGCATTCTTGGAATATGAGGCAAAGAAATGTGCGCTGTGGTGCCCAGAAGAAAGAAAACAGACAGTGCCCCTTCTGTGAGGAGCTGGCTTGCTACTTGGCCTTGGAGGAACTTCTTGAGCTCCACAAACTGGACAAAAAAGGGAGTTGGACTGCATGCATTTTTTGTTTTATTTTCAAACTCTCTTGAGACAACATTATCTCCCTTTGCTTGCCTGGACAGCCAGTAATTCTATTTATAACACAAAAAACCTCCATAAGAGCTCTACTGGGACTTGGCCTTTCTTTGAAAAATGTTGTGGTGAATCACAGGCTACCCATGAGGAAGTAATCCTCTAGGCACACTGCTGGAGTTGTACTGTTAAATTTTGAAACCTAGAAGCACATCACGAGAGCCCCCAGAGCCACATCCCCAAGGCGAGTCCAGAAATGCAGGCGCCTGTGTTGAACAGCCTGGCCCTTGCGGGATCCACCTATTCCAGGAGCTGGCTGTTCGTAAAGCTCCTGGTTCTTACCTGCCCATCCAAGACCAAGCCACCCCAGGGATCTTGGTGGTTCAGCAGGGAACAGCAGATGGGTGCTGGGGAAACTCAGTGCCCTTGGCTCAGGAGGAGCAGGGAATTTGCGGGGTGGGGCGGGGGGGAATGACATGGGCATCCACTCTGAGGCCCGGCTCCACAACGCCACGTTGCATCATGTGTTCTGCTCCTGCCTCTCCTTACCTTGAACTTCCGTTTGATTTCAGGACCGAGTTCACGTTCTCCAGGTTCCTCAATGGAACAGAGGTGATGAGGGCTGTTCGCGAGATGGCCTACAAGACTGGGAACACGCGCACAGGCGCAGGCCTTCGTTATGTGGCAGATAACTTCTTCGGAGTTGGTCAGATCCGGCCCAACGTTCCAAAGGTACTGAGGGAGCGCCTTCTTCTGTTAGATGACAGAGAGGAAAGGAAGTTGACAAAGCCATAGGGCCACTCGCTTATGGGAATCCTCGATTAGGACACCCTCTGTTGGGCTATAGCAACTTTGAAGAACACATGTTTTGAAGCAGGCATAATGACTCAGAGAGGGAGAAAAAGAGGGACTCCTGAATCTGTCCTGCTTCAGGCTCTGTCTGGCTAAGGTAGGCAAGGCCAGGAAAAAACAGTGTGGTTGGTGTACCAAATTTAAGAAATAAGACGATTGGAGCTGTTGGGTCTGTAATGTGCAATTCTGCAGAGGGCTGTGGGGT